>JAHLSL010000007.1:9121588-9133852 GCA_025920805.1 Petroica traversi
TGGCTGGGCGGGCACTGCCGCCCCTGTGACCGGTGCGAGCCGCCGGCTGTGGGGGTCTCTGCCGGGCACGTTTTCTCCTTCCCCTTGGGATGCGTGGATGCACTTGAGGGCTTTCCCTCCGTTCCCTGCGGGGCCACCTCGCCAAAGAGTGAGGGGAAAGTGGCCTTTTCCCCGGGAAGGGCGCAGCAGGGTGTTCAGGTCGCTGGAAAATGCATCCCACCGCAGGAAGGGCAGAGCTGGCGAGTGGCCGTGCTGTGCCGGGCAGGGTGTGGCAGGGAATGCTGCAGGACGCCGGGATTAGGGAGCACCGGCGTGTTCTGTACATCTGTGCGCCACCGATCCTGCACAAGTGCTTTGCTCTTACACAGCTGCAGTAAAGATTCGTATCGGAATTTCTTCTGGTGACTCCTCAGTGTTTGAATGGACATGTTATCTGTCATCTTGGGGAATCGCCTTGCACTCTTTCATTGTAATTTCGTGCATAAATTGATGTTTGCCTTGTCTGGGAAGGCAGGTTTATTATAAACTGCAGCCTATGCTGGAGTGCCTCTCAAGGCCTGTTTCACATGACATCTGTATGGATGCTACTTACTTTAATTTTACTTTTCTTTTTTTGTTTCGTTTTTTTTACAGGAGGAAAAGCCGTTTTCAGGAATGTAAGTGCTTTTGGATTTAGTCTCACATTCCTTCATTTGGTTGTGAAAGCTTTTTCTGAACTGTTGTCTCTGCGGTCATAATCTACTTTCATGCAATGTTTGTCTTCTTAATTTAATGTTAAACCCTGCTTTTCAATTCTCGGGTCTCTAACTACCAAGTCAGACTGCAAACAGTGAAAATGATTGTAGATTTGTGATGGACACCCAGTTGGAAAGGCAGGAAGTTGCAATAGTTTTCTGATACCTTTGCCAAGGACTGTTTTTGAGCTTTGTCTCATAGCAGTTTAATATTTTGAAATGGACACAGGAGCAGTGTCCATTACAGGATACCTGCATTTACTAGGTAGAAAAAGCACACACATCTTGGCTTTCAAGTTCACACTGGGCCATTCTGGACTCTGGTCCTAAATATCCTAATAGTTCATTCTCCAGTTCCCATGCATCATTTTTTTCCTTCAGATCAGTTTGCCTATGGTATGTAATCTGTCTGCAACTGCTAATTTCTATAATATCAGTAAGAAAGCATGAAAAAAATCCTGATAAATAACAGAATATCCAGAACCATTTTTAATGGTTCATAATTGCATTGATGAATTTCAAAGGTAAATACCTTTGTTACCCATTACTGAATTCCACTAGCAAATTGGGGCATTACTGAGGAAAACAGAGATAACACTTAGGTAGCAATCCATATGTTTTGCATTTTATAGTCATAATATCCTCATGTCTTGTTGCACCACCTAGATTACTTTTGGTGCTTCTAAATGAAAATGCACCTTCATTTGAGATTTTTTTTTTCAGTTTAAGTCCATAATATTCCAAATTAAAGAGTCTGGTTTGCTGCTTTCCAGTCTGTGTGCCCAGTGTCAGCTGTCATTTCAGCCTTTCTGAATGGGAACAATCCATCAGTAGGAATGTTCTGTCAGAAATTAAGTTAAAACACCAAGTCTCAATTTATTCTACACCAAAGACAATTCTTATTTATGTCTTTGTTATTTTGCAAAATTTGAAGCCAGTAGATATAAATGGCATGTTCCTACAGAATGGGTGTGTGTTAATCTTCATAAACATTTTCTAATATGCATTTATTCTGTACTTTCTTTAACACTTAAAATACTCTGTGTCCATGAAAAAGAGTAAGGCAGTAATATCAGATTTTTTTAGGTGTAGTTAAATTGTAGGAATACATCAAAAAGTTGTTTGATCTGCTTCAAATTACTTTTTTTAATCACACTGTCAAACTGCAAGAAGTCAAGTTTAAAGGGATCCAATTAGATTAAAAATTTCTGTATTATTAATTATTAATTAAGTGTGGTATCAGAATTAATAAAGTGAACAAATTACATTAGCAAATGGATGTATCCACTTCTCAGTTTTCTCAGGGAATTCAGCTGAAGCTGAAATATGGGAATATTGCAGCTGACCGACAAACAAAGCCTTACTGATAACAGTGTTTTGGTGACCACCCAGTTGCCAAATCAACCTTCAAAGTTTGCTAGGCAAGTGAAGGCTTTTTACAGTAGCAGTTTAAATAAACACTATGTAAATACAACCAAGGTTATGATTAGACTGATTGTTTTGTAGAAGGAAGGCTTTGAAATACTGCTGAACAGCTAATGCAGCCATTATGTGCTTCTGGAGATTTTGTTTGAGATTTTGACTGTTCATTTGTTTGAATTCTGGGAAAAGGGAGCCAAGTGAACGTGTACTTTTACTTAAACTCAATCAGCTTGTGCTCCATGCACAGCAGTGGATCAGTAATTTGCTAGAGGGTCTCTCCAGAGAGATACAATCCTTTGTAAGTCAGTAGTTCTTGGCATGGGCACAGAGCTTCCCACTTGGCGGACATGGGGATGGCATGGCAGAGCCTGCTTAGCAGACTGCTGAGTTCTTAGTCTCAGCCATCTCTTCATCTTAAGCCATTTCTTATTATTTTTCCTGCATAGTTCTGACGAAGGTAAATTTACAGCCTATTGCTGACCCAAGAATTCTTTGGGAAGCAGCATTTCTCAACAATCATCAGTGTGTTTTGTAAGCTCTGGAGGAAAGCCATAAAGATGACTAAGCTTTGCACTTGTGAATCTTTCTTTGGGCTGAAGTAATCTTTTACATATACTAAGACAAAATTCCATATTGTAGTCATAAAAGTCTCATCATCCAGAATTTGACAGGATATCAGTGCAGGAGCATTAACCAATCAGGAGTCAGATAGCTTCTACCAGTTGTTCTGAAGATGCTGTGAATAATGCATGTATTTAATTATTCTCCTTTTGCCAGGAATTTTACTTAGAAAAAGTGTGAAATACATAGACAACATGAACAGTGTTGTCTGAATTTACTTGGTAGTCTTGTCAGTCTCTGTCCATTTTTGTGTGAAACTGAAGCTGTGTAATGTCTCCTTATCTATTAATTTGATAGGAATAGAATGTGGTAGGGATCAGTATAGTTTTTATTTTCTTACTCTGTTATCCTAATCTTGAAGGCTTGCACAAAAGAGTAAAACAAAATACGTTTTGTCCTACAGTTATCTTTGTTGCCGCCCTTTTGAATCTCCTAACCAAAGAGTTGGAAGAGGATAAATTCAGTTGAGTTGTACCTAAACAGATCTTTGTGCAGACTGGCAAAATGGCTGACAGCCCAAACTGTGATTTGGAGTCTCTGAGTCCACTTCAGCTGTTTGAAAGAGTCACTGAACAAGGAGAGAAAGTCAGAGCACTGAAAGCAGGAAAAGCACCAAAGGTATTAGCATTTTATGTTTTGAACCCATTCTATTTCAGTTTAGGTATGTCTTTCAGTGCTGAAGAATTGTATTGTTCTAGGATCTGTTTTGCATTGTGATGAGAAAAACTCTTGTTAAAAACTGTTTCTGTCCATTTTGTGAACTGTGGCATACCTGGAGCAAGGTGGGTCACTGACAAGACCAAAGTTTTTACTCTTGAAGTAAGAACAGAGTCCTAGGCTTAGAAGTCTGCTTCATCCAGTTGCCATGTGACAGGATCCAAGGCATTTGTTTCTCAAGTAAATTTATGTCACTTACATTCTTCCCTGGTTTTAGATGCTTCATGAGAATGTTTTTCTCATGAAAAGGCATTATTGTAGGCATTAGCAAATATGTCTTCCTGTAACTGTATTGACAGTCCCTTCTTAAGGGGGAGATTTCCTATAAATAATTCAGTCATTTGTCATTTATTTCAGATTCCCTATTCTGTCATCACCATGTTGGCAAGGAGAGCTCAATTTTAATATGGGCTCTCTTAATGTACTGCCTGTGAGAGTAAGCCTTGTAAACTGAGAGTTGAATAAAGTGTTGTTCTATTTATTGCTGGCATGAGATTTTACAATACCTTTATATTAGAGAGGTCATAACCATAACTTTTTGTTCGAGTTTGTCTTCAAGTCTGTCAGTGAATTGTAATAAATAAATTATTTTAAGGTGAGCCACTAAAAGCATTGTAAAGTAAATTTGATAATAATTTATACTTTATTTATATGTCTTAGAAATTTATGGTGAAAGTGCTAAGCTTGTTATACCCCTGAAAAGCAAGCAAGCATTTTTTTCCTAGGCAGAAATTGAAAAGCAATACAGAGGTGCTTTAAATATCCTGGCAATGGTAATGATTTATATTCTAACGATTGAGTATCTGCTTTTCTTCTGCGTTTGACATTGATGCTGAAAACATTTAAATAGAACAGAGTTTAGAGTTTATGAACGATGCAATTCAGGTGAAAGCATGGATGTGGGATTTTGAAAGATTAGGACATTAATGTAATTGTCTGTTTTAAGTATTTTAAGTCAAACAGTTGTTTGGGTTTTTTCCTTTTTTCAGGATGAAATTGATGCAGCAGTGAGGATGCTCTTGTCATTAAAACTGTCATATAAAACAACAACAGGACAAGATTATCAGGCAGGCTTGCCTCCAAAAGATCTTGTATTAATAAACAATGGTACAACTAAAGAAGAGGATGAGGATTTAGTGGATCCCTGGAATGTGCAGACATCAAATGCTAAAGGCGTGGATTATGACAAGCTCATAGGTATAACTCTTCCTTCACTGCTACTAAGGAATTTATGTAGAGTGATCCTAATGACCACAGAAACAGCAAGGCATCATAACAAATCCAGATCAGAACATCATAGGTAACATTTAATTTATGTCTAATCTTAGCATTTCCATGTCTAAAGAATTGCTGTGAGAGATGAAAATGTCCCAGGTGGAGATTTCTTATGAGAGGCTTAAATACTTCGCAAAGAACTTTTAAGTTAAAGTCCAAGTTTTGCTTACAGTTTGGTTTTTGGTGGAAGGACTATTATTAGAAATTATACTAACAAAGACACTGTCACTGAGTATCTGCATCATCAGTAACTGGGATTGGCTGAAGGATTCTTCCTACCGTCTCCTCACATTGCTTATAAAGTAGACAGGGCAGGAATGATGCGAAACTAATGCAGAAATCTATTTCAAGTCTAATGACTTCTTCAGAAGGCACACTTACAGGCTGCCAAATGCTGACTAGAATGAAGGAGTTGCAGCCCATTCAAAAACATGCAGTGTAATGGAAAATGTTTTAGATGGGGTTGTTACAAAACTTGCAAAGTTTTGTAATTTAAGAAACAGAGGTCTAGGTAATTTCCTTACTATTTTTTCAGTTTGCTGTTTTAATAACTTGTTTGAGTCTGGCATGGAAACAAGTGAGAGAACTATTCATTAATTTCTCCATTTCTCCTTTTTTTTATTATTGTCAGTCTTCAATTCATGTTTAGTACCTCAGTTGTACACTGCTGAAGTCTGCTTAGTAGGTTTTTTTCTCACAATAGAGCATACACCCTTACGTGGCAGTAATCATATATTTGCTTTCAGGACAGTTGCTTGTGTCAGCATTATTTTAACTTTGTGATGTTACTGCAAGATCGTATCAAATGTATGCACACATGGGCTGAGTCTGCAGGAAGTAACAGGAGAAAGAAAAAGTTTGAAAGGGAGAAGTGTGCAAAGAAAAATACAGGTCAGGGTGAGAGAAGGAAAAAATATATTTATTAGAATCTGGAAGTAGACAACATCTCTTATAATCTTGTTACTTGTATAGGAGTTACAGAGAAGTGATGTGGGGTTTTTTTGTTGTAGGGAGGGGTTCTGAACATTTTAGAAAAGGAAGAATTGCACAGTTGTGTTTGCACAATCTCAGAATCTTTTATAAACGACTTACTGTAAATCAGTTCGTGCCCCTTTTTTCCAGTAAATGTATTTGTATGACCTTTGATCTTCCTTAGAGTGTGGGTTAGCCTAAAGGGTTTTTACTTCTTTACACTACTCTCAGATTGGTGAATTTGATAAATGAGTCATTTTGCTTGTTCTAAGTGCTGCGTTGGAAATTTTTCAGAGAAGAAACTAACTGCTTCAGGACGTGAAGCAGTTGCTGGTTGTTATTAAGCTTCCTTCTTTTTCTTCCTTTTTAAAAATAACAATAAAAGGTATTGTCCAAGAACTTGTTACATTGGATAGCTCCTACCTTAATGAAAATTTTTGTGTCACCTATAATCTGTTTATTTACTTGTGGTACCTGAGAAAGTTGCCACTGTGCTTATGTTTAATCAAACGTACAAGAAGTGAAATTACTGTCTGAATTGAAAGAAATCTTCTCAAATGGTTGTCCTGGATATGCACTTAAGTGCACAACAAAACAGCCTGAAGATATTCTGGGAAGAGGGTTCTGTTAGCTAAGTACTAGACATGAACATCCCTAGAAATGTGTTTATTTGAGTGTGAGTAAAGAGCAGAGGAACAAGTGAGAAAGAGCTTTGTATGCTAACCATGCTAATGGTTCAGAAAGCTGAACATTGCAAGTGGTGCTACCTTTTTGATTTCCTACCCACTTCCCCTAATCACATATTTATTCACATTGATAAGATCCCTCCTGAGGCTTCTCTTCCCCAAGCTCAGCAATCCCAGCTCTCTCAAACTGTGCTTTTATGTCAGGTGCTCCGAGTCCCTCATCTTTGTGTCGTTTTGCTGGATTCACTTTGTTATATCCATGTCCTTAGGCTGGAGCCTAGAATCAGTGCTCCAGATGTGCCTTCTCAGTGATTGATACAGGGAAAGGATCACCTCCCTGGACACTCAGGCAGCACTGTTCCTGATGCAGCCCATAAAGCCTTTGGCCATCCAGCCCACAAAAGTGCATTACAAGCTCTATTCAGTTCCTTGTCTTTTGGGACCCTGGGACCCCGAGGTCCTTCTGCTTTCCAGCCAGTTGGCCCCTGCTGTACCCATATACATGGGAGTTTTTCCTCCCCAAATTCAAGATTTTGCATTCCCTTTTGAATTTCATGGAATTCTCATCAGCCCATTTCTCCAGCTTGCTGAGGTCCATCTTGATAGCACCACAGCCATATGTTGTATCAGCCACCCCTCCCAGAGTTATTTCACCTGCATACTTGCTGAGACTGGGCTCAGCTGGGCTTCATGCTGCTCACAACCTTTTGGACTTGGCAGTTTTCAGGTCCCTTGCTGCCCACTTACCTAGTCCAGACTTCATCAAATATCTGTGAGAATGAGATGGAAGGCAGTGTCGAAAGCCTTACTAAAGCTGAGCTAAACATCATTCACTGTTCTCACCTCAGCTTTGGTCATAGCATCCTAGAAGGACTATTAAATTAGTCTGACAGTGATTTCCAATTCATAAATCCTTGCTGACTACTACCAGTCAGCTTCATGGCTTTAATGTTTGGGAATGATTTCCAGGATTATTTGCTTCAGCACATGCCCACAGATTGAGGTGAGGCTCACTGCCTGTGGTTCCACAATTCTTCTAGTCCTTCTTTAAGGCAGGATTGGCATCTGCTTTCTTCCAGCCTCCAGGAACCTCTCACAGTTGTCATGATTGTTCAGAGATCATTGAGACTGGCCTGGTCACCAGAGTTACTCATAAAAAATATGAGGGTCTGCATTTCTCCATGTAGTTACCATAGGTCAATGGCAAAGAGGAAAAGTACACCCATAATGAATTTCCAGCCAATGCAAATATGCTTTTGAAAATGGCAGTTCTCAGGACTTCTTATGCACAGTGAGTTGAAAGCTGTCTTTTGGTAAAAGCTAGAACACCAGAGATGAAAAGCACACTAGGAATTTTTTTCTAAAGCTTGTTTATGAGTGGAGACTGTGTCTTTGACAGAAGCTGTTTGGAAAGGCAGATTCTTTTTGAGCAGAGAGCCCAAGATTTCTGAACATTCAAATAGGAGGAAACAGGTAGGGATATATGATCCATTCTTTTAACAGAAAAGGTAAACATGGGCAAAGAAAAGGGAGTAGTGCAGCTTGTGAACATTTAATAAAGATATTTAGGCATTTCCAGTGAAGTGTTCTATACACCAGAGAGCTTTTCCAATCACTTCCCATGACAGTACATGAATATTCTAGGGTAACTAGTCCCAGTTAATCCAGGGCATTTTCATATTTTCTGTTTTTGTCAGATTAACCTCTTACCAGTTGCTGTTGATGGGCTGAATAATTTTTATTTCATCTCTTTAGCATTCATTCAGATTATAAATTGCCATTTTGTGTTGCATTTTGCATTTTATTAGTGCAATGTTGAATAGAATAGTAGTAATCAGTAGATTCTTGTATAGATTTTTTTGAACGAGTCCAAATCATAGAGCATTTACCTGATTATTAGTATCCAAGAATTACTAGGAAAAATACTATACTGCTATTTTACTCAATCACAACCTTTTCTGAACTACCAAGTCGTAAATCTGACTGATTGCCATGAAGAGCATTATGCATTTCCTTTTCAAGCCTCTTGAGGGGAGCAGTGTCTGTAATCATATACGTATGAAAGAAGAATTAAGTTTCAGAAGAGTATTTGGGGTTTGTGATGTTGCCTGAGTGAAAGGGAAGGACGATGTTGTCTGACAGCAGAAAATTGAGACATCAAGAGAGAAGCACTCAGAGCCTCAGGCATTTTTATCTTATGGCTTAGAGAGGCCAAGTTGTTGATCTGAATGTGTTTCTTTAGCATGTTTTTTTTTTTTTGCTTGAAATGTCAATGCTTCTGCTGTAAGGAGACTGCAATTATAGTAATTTGTGGATGGAGAAATACTACATGTTGGGAATGAGCTGAGCCTCCTAGCATAGATTTAATACTGGAGGTGACTGCTGGGGCTTCAGGCAAGGATCAGGAAAATACAGCCATTTTGACCTGAAGATGTCTTTCTTAATCTAGGCTGCATTGGTATGTTCTTGTTATTCCAAGATCTGGTTGTAGCTATGCTGTGCTTATTTTAATTTTATTTTTAACATTTTATGATTATAGTTCGGTTTGGCAGCAGTAAAATTGACACAGATCTGATTAATCGAATAGAAAGAGCTATTGGGCAAAAACCTCACCACTTTCTACGTAGAGGAATCTTTTTTTCCCACAGGTGAGTTTTTTTTAATTAAAATTCAAAAGGTCCTGTTGGGCAGACTTCCTGTGACAATTACTGGGAGAAGCCTGTAACTAGCAAAAACCATGTGCTTTTATATCAAGGCAAACAAACTGTGCCATTTGAAATTAGCAACTGCTTCAGATTTCCCCTGGCAGCCCTTGAAACTCTTGATTGCGTGGGTTTCTGATATGTCCTCAGCAACCCCAGACTGAATAAATGTTCTCAGAGTGCAGGTTCATTTTGACTCTGCATCAGCAGCCAGAGGCAGTGGCTTGGCAGAGAACTCCAGGTGCCACTGGTGATTTCAGCGGGGTTCCTGTGCATCTGTTATACAGAAGAGGCTCAGGGAATAATCCTAACCATGAGCCTGCCATGACCTTCACTGTTCAATTGTTTGCACACAGGGGCTTTGGGGCTGAGGCACCAGCTGGTTTCACAGAAGGGCCTGAGCATGGCTGAGAGCATAACCTCCACCAGAGGTCAGCTGAGCTGCTTGGTTGAACCTGTTTGAGAAATGATCCCTGGCTTTTTTTACTGGGCCCTAGAGATTGTTATCTAATGAAGTAATTTTAAAAGCTGCACAATTCCAACATTAAATTTTCATTTCTTATTTCAATTTTTAAGGGTTTTTTCTCCCATGGAGACTGAAGGAGACAATGCTTTTCTTAAATTGAAAAATTAGTAAACAACAACTTTTTTATTTCTAGGACACTTAACATTATAGAATGTATTTATAAATACTCTGGCTTTAAAAGCAGTCCAATTTTGAATAAAGGCTTTTTACTGTGGATATTTCTTACTAAAGATTTCTATCTTGTTTTCTCTGATTTTTTCTCTAGAGATATGGACCAAGTACTTGATGCTTATGAAAATAAGAAGCCCTTTTACCTTTATACAGGCAGAGGGCCATCCTCTCAGGCAATGCACGTTGGTCATCTCATCCCATTTTTGTTCACAAAGTAAGCTATTTCTACCATTTGTGTTA
The DNA here is from genome assembly GCA_025920805.1 of Petroica traversi. Classification (NCBI taxonomy): domain Eukaryota; kingdom Metazoa; phylum Chordata; class Aves; order Passeriformes; family Petroicidae; genus Petroica; species Petroica traversi. The sequence continues at coordinate 9,131,655 of JAHLSL010000007.1, forward strand.
ATCAAACTTTTTATTCAAAGGAAACATTGAACATGGCTTGTGAAACTGCCAAAATGATACATTGCAAAGAGTTCTGAGCATGTGAAGTGAATGTTAATGAACTTAATTCAGTCTTACTTTTTCACTGAATTGATCAGAATCCCTTTGCCACCACAAAGCTCTCTTCCTTACTCCCTTAGCCATGTAGCACTCCTTAGAACTTTTGTTGTTCCTAGCAAGACTCAGTAACATTATCTGTAAGGTTATTCCTGTAGCAGCAGGACACAGAGATATTTGGCTCAGAAAGGTAAAACCTCTTTGAATTCTGGTTCCTCTGCAACTGGTGACTTCTGTCATGTGTACAGGGAACAGTAAGTGTGAGTCTTTTTTCCAGATAAGTTGTCATTATGATCTTTATAAAACATTTTATCTGTTCACATAAATATAATGCATATGCATAAAAAGAAAAGAGCAGTCCTCTTCATATATATTTTGTTAAATGTATAAGGTCAGTCAGCTGCGTGACTGCCATCTTCATTTTAACTTACTTTGAGATAAAATCTATCTGCTTCTATTAGGTGGCTGCAAGAAGTATTTGATGTACCCTTGGTAATACAGTTAACTGATGATGAGAAATACCTTTGGAAGGACATGACAATTGAGAAGGCATATGAATATGCTAAAGAAAATGCAAAAGACATCATTGCATGTGGTTTTGACGTCAATAAAACCTTTATATTTTCAGATTTAGACTATTTAGGGTAAGTACAAATTTCTTTAGAGCATTGTCATGAAAAAGGTATGTTTTCTCTCTTTGAGAGTCAGCAATGTTTTAGTAAGTGTATCTAAATTTGAAAGCTTCAGGACAAGTTTTTTTTCTGCTGTCTAACATTTTCTATATATTACTGTCATAGTAGTATATCCTATGATATATGAACAAATGCTTGTGTGTACAATGTGTGAATTATGAAAAAATATATTGTGTAAAATATATAAACTAAAGTGTATAAATAAACTAAAGTGTAAAAATACCTAAACTACCAAGAAACTTCCAGACTGATTTGCTTAAGATGATATCAAAATCTCTCAGGTGTGTCTACACTTTAGCTGCATTAACAGAAGGCATTGAGGAACTTGTGGTCAGTTATTTTAATAATCCAGCATTGAGGGAAGTTTAAAGAAGATTTAAGAAAAAGAAATCGCTATTGAAACTGCCATCTCAGAGGGAAAGAATTTATCCTGTGTGGGATACCTACAGGGGATACCAAGCAACACAGAAGATATGATCTATTTAAGTTGCCAGACTTCACAGAGAAGCATAAATAAACTTCAGATTCCGTGAGGCATTTTGGCACCTTTTACAAATCTGGGTTTAGACTACTTCTACTTTAAACTACTGGGTTTAGTTACTTCTAAAGAAAAGAAGTTCGTAGTAATTGTTGAGGGAAGGGAAAAATAAATTAAACTTTCAATGCATAAAATTCCTGTTTGTAAATAATTCTCTGATTATCTCAGTGGGCCACAAAAAGTCTGAAACTGTGAGATTTAATCCTGCAGGTATTTTGATGTTCTCAGCTTTTTCAGTGAAAGTTGGTATATGCTCTCTACTCCTCATTTTATTTTTCCACTTTTTTTTTTTCCTCACAGGACAAGTGCTGGATTCTACAGAAACATTGTCAGAGTTCAGAAGCATGTCACATTTAATCAAGTGAAAGGAATCTTTGGCTTTACAGACAGTGATTGCATTGGTAGGAAATCATGCAAGTTACAAGAAACAGTGCTTGCTTTCACTTTCAGTTGAGCTATTTTAAGCAATAGTTAAAAGAGATTAGTGTCTGCCACTCATGGAACAGAAAAAGCAGGAAGATCATGTTTCTAGGCTGCTTCTGATGTTGTTGTTGTTCCTTTATAATAGAAAACACTTTACAGTGAAATTTCTAGAGGGACACCTACTTCTTTGACTTTAGTAAGAGCAAAGTGCAAAACACAAATGTTAAAGGCTCCAAAACAGAACTACTTTTTCTCTTCTCTCTCTCTCTCTCTCTCTTTCTCTCTCTCTCTCTCTCTCTCTCTTTCTCTCTCTCTCTCTTTCTCTCTCTCTCTCTTTCTCTCTCTCTTTCTCTCTCTCTCTCTCTCTCTTTCTCTCTCTCTCTCTCTCTCTCTCTCTCTCTCTCTCTCTCTTTCTCTCTCTTTCTCTCTCTTTCTCTCTCTTTCTCTCT
>JAHLSL010000007.1:9133862-9168424 GCA_025920805.1 Petroica traversi
CTCTCTCTTTCTCTCTCTTTCTCTCTCTTTCTCTCTCTTTCTCTCTCATTTATTGTTTTTTTTTCTTTTATTACTGTGATGGAAGCTATAGGCAATTTTACCTCCTAGAAATTTCTATGCCAAATTTATAAAGAAAATTTTCAGAAAAAGTTGCATTAATACACAAAGGCATTTACATATATGAAAAAAGTTGAGCCTTATTATCAAAGTACTGGGTAACTCATGTCTCCCTTTTGCTTCACTGCAATTGCAGGTTTCTGTCACATGGCCAAGAAAAAAAAGAGTGTAAAAATGGCATTAAATCCTCAGGTTTCTGAGCACTATTATCATTCTTCATCCAGTAACTGGGCCAGTGAGAGCTTTCCAGCCTTCACTGTAACCAAGGAACAGATTTCCACTTGTTTTAGCATGGCTCTAATTGAAGATGGTATTGTGGTGATGACTTTCATCATGTGTTTGGAAAAGTTGCTGCTTACTCTCTGTTCTGATAGGATTTTGGTTAGGGGAGCAGGTGGCCATGTTGTGATGAAGCCCTGTAAAAAAAAAAAAGAAAACTGGGCACATCTGAGATGTTTCATGAGTACAGGGTGCAAGTAGCAGTGATTTAAGATCTTAGAGGGAATAGTTCAATGATCAAGAGAGAAAGCAGTGATGATCTTCTTCTGAAGTCAGTGTGGTCACACCTTGCCTTTTGTCATTTGTCTGTGTCAGTTGAAGGTTTGTTGACATTGCAGAAAGTAAAGGTGAAAAAGTTTCCTCAGATAAGGCAACAATGCTTGATAAAGATAAAGCTTGGTTTTCAGCTGTGTATCTGGATGATTCACTTGTGCATTTTACATATTGCAAAAAATTCTCTCTATTTATCACTGCTTCTGTTGATTTCTTAGCTTTTCCAAACATGTTTTTTAGGTAAGATCAGCTTTCCTGCTATCCAAGCTGCTCCATCTTTCAGTTCATCATTTCCACAGATCTTCAATGGCAAGGAGAATATTCAGTGTCTTATCCCATGTGCTATTGACCAGGTAAGAAAATTGTATTTTGGCTTAATTTGATTTTCATTAATTTGGTTTTGGAAGCTTCATGGTGGTGGTGTCGTGAGGCATCTGTAAAACATTCCTGCAAGCACCTTTCTGGGGTAGAAACTGAAAGACTGAAAAGATGAAGGCTTAACCCAACAATCATGTATTCATCCAGTCTTGGATCTCTCTTGATCTCAACTCAGTTCACGCTGAGCTGACATCTAGGAAAGCAAAGACAGTGACATCTGTGCAAAAGCACACTGACATGGGGGTAGGGAGAAACTTTTGGCCATCTCCATGGTAACTTGGACAAGATGGACTGAGCTCAACTTGCAGCACAAGAGATTTCTGTTGTACCATGGGGAAAAACCCTCTCTCAGTAAGAATAAAGAAGCATTGAAGTAGTTTGCCAGAAAGGCTGTAGAACCTTAACAATTCAGATTTATAGAGAGAGCTGGAAGAACATCAGATATAAATGAGAGTAATAGGGTCTTTAAGTAAGTAGTGTTTCTAGGAATCACATTCTGCACTGTCTGATTCTTTAACTGTTTTAATCAGCGGGACACACACTGGAAGATGATGGAATCATGTTCATCAGCCACAATATTATGAAGTAATGCTGTTTCACTTTGGTTTAAGCCACATCTTGAGCACAGCACTGCCAGCTTGATTGTTGCTTTAGTTTAGACTCTCTGCTGGTTGTTAAAATGCTTTGGGAGAAAGCTTTCATCTTGGGCCGCATCCATCTCCAGGCATATTAAGCATACTTTTAGCAAATATTTGAGTTCATGTAAAATTTTGTAAATATGCGCATTACTTAAGGGAATCGGAGTGTACAGCACTATGGAAAAAAAAAGGGGGGGGGATTTTGTTTGTTGCTTCTCTGAATGAACTGGAATGGAAGTAGGTGCTAGAATAGTTCATGGTTTGTTTTTTTTTTAGTTTTTTGGTTTTTTGACATCACTTCTTACAGCATGAATGAGTTACAACCACCAATCAGGTTTCAAATCACATTTTTCACCTTTATTCTGTGCTTTTATTGATGGTTGTTTTAGGATCCCTATTTTAGAATGACCCGAGATGTGGCACCAAGGATTGGACAGCCTAAACCAGCGTTACTCCACTCAGTCTTCTTCCCAGCCCTGCAAGGAGCACAGACTAAAATGAGTGCTAGTGACCCAAACTCCTCCATCTTCCTCACTGATACACCCAAACAAATCAAGACAAAGGTAAGGATGTGCAAAACCTGATAGCACGAGGCTTTACAACAAAAAAGAGTCGTGATCATGGAGTCATTTAGGTCAGGAAAGACCCTTGAACCTATCCCTATCAAATCCACCACTAAACCATGTCTGTAGGTACCACAGAAGTAGAAATAGTCTCCAGCTTCATCAGGAAGTGCTGCAGAGGTTGGCCCACAGCTCCTACCTGTCACTCCTGATACCCCCTCAGTGTCTGGCTCTGCCTTCAGTGGTCCTTCTGGTTACAGTGACAGTTTTTTGTGTTTTCCTTGAACATACATGAATGGCTTTTTCCAGACATTCATGGCAAAGCATCTTCAGGAATTGACTGAGGTATGCAAATTTAGCCAGACTATCAAATCTGATCTTTTGCCTTACCAGCTAGTCTGACAGTACAAATATTAGCTGGGATAATGTACAAAACATGTTTGTTTTTCTGATACCTGCAGGGCAGTGGTGTAAGAATAAGAACTGTGGACGCTCACACTCTTAAAATAAATATTATGTAGCCATAGTTTTGAAATCTGACAGGCCATGATGCAAACCTAATAAACAGCTCTTCCTCTTGACTGCCTCTCCTTGTTGGGAGCACCAAACATTGCAGTGTTAGTTACAACACAGGTCAAACCTTTTCTGCTGCTTGAGATCTATTGCTGCCAATTCACAAAGAAGTCTGCTCACTCCAATTCACAAATAAACATGCTGAATTTCAACTCAGAAGGGGAATTTCTTCTGATTATATTCCTATTTTGTTCCTAAGTTCAAAGGAAGATTGCTCTTATCTGGTGTCAGATGATTTAATTTGGCAAAAGTTCACCTGTGTTGTGGTATTTAAAGAAAATGAAAATCAGTCCTTGGGAAGGAATTTATAGGCATGATATCAGACATGAAGTAACTGTCAAAGCAAGAAGAAAAGATATTTATGTTGTCTCTATTGGGCAGGCTTGGATTAATTCTCTTATGGTGAAAGTCTTCCACAGCCATGTCATAGTGGTTCATTCTCTTTTGTAGAAACTGATTAAACAGTACTGTTTTGAAGAACTGGAATTTTTCAGATTATTTGGTACATTGCTAATTAATGAGGCTCAAAACTTACCTCATAAGTGATAAAGATAAAAAATTACAATGTATTGAGAGTGGCTAATAAAATTCTGGATAATCCAATGAGAGGAGTGGCAGGATTTTAATAAACAATTCTTATTGCACTTATCAGCAAATTGCAACTCAATTACTTCTATGTTTTCCTATAAAGTGTTATTTAGATTTTATGTCCATAGACACATTGAGGGATTCAGAGAAATTCAGGGGGGGAAAATATAAGTGCATCACTGTGGATATGTCATTGAAACACTCAGTCAATGAGTAGGTGCCAGAATATGTAAAAAAATTAAATTGAAATAAAGAAAGTAAACATTTTATGTTTCAACAAAAATACGCTTTCACCTGGCATATTGTATTTAATCCCTCTCAGTTTAGGAAGAGCACAAACTGTAGAGATAAAAGAGCATGGAAAAAATTTCATAAAGGCTTACAGAATCTAGTAAGGAGAGAGGTAAGTGTAGAACAATGTGTAAAAACTTCATTTTACAGATGCTGAGACAGCTATTCAGGCAACCCTACAATATAAAAGTAGATGAAATGTGGCAGATGGCAGTTCATTTCCTTAAAATATTCATCAGTGCGTGATTTCTGATTGTAGCTCCTTGCCACAAGACTTCATCTGTAACATGGTGGTTGGAGAGATTCAAAAAAGCACTAGACAGTCTATACAGATAGTAGGAATGTTCATAAATTGTAAATATAAAACAGCTCCTAGATACCAGAACTAAAAAAACTACTTCATATGCAAATGTGTCTCTTGGCAGGTTGATTATGGTATCTCAAAAGATACAAGAGCTAAATGAAAGCTCAGCATATGGTTAAGAAATATTTTTTTCCTCCACTTAGCAATTTATTTTCTTTAAATTTGTAGGAAGATTAGCATCCTCGAAGAGTTCTGCATATGTATAAATGTTTAAAAGAAGCCAGTGGCTTCTGAATTTATTTGGAATGGAATTGGCAATTACATCTGTTCAATAGTGCTGTTCATCTGCCTTTAGGAAACCATGCTTAAAAAGAGGGAGGCTGGCAGCAAATATTCCATTTTTAGATTGAAGAATTGGGCATTGGTCAGATTTTAAGCATTCTAGACAGACTTTTGTAATCTTTAACTTTGCTTTCTCTTGTTTTCCTTTTCCCCAAAAAGAGATTTCTGCAGGATGTTCCATGCCTTCTTCATCTCTTCCTAAATTACTTTCTTGATAAAGTAAATATCTTAATTTTTGTTACATGAAGTGCATTTCCTGTAAGCACAAATTCTATCCAACAGTTTCAGCAAAAGGGACTTAAAACTTTTTTGACTGAGTCTTGGGTAGGTTATTTTTCATTTTCATTTAATTTTTGTTCTGATTATGCAGTCTGAGGAGTACATGCGTAGCCATTTTTCCCTGCTGGATTCTGACGACCTCCTTTTTTCAGTCCTGAGGCTCTGCTTTAACTTGTCCCACTCATTCTTCAGCTAATCCTTCATAAAGAATTTGGAGGAGCATGACACATCTGTGTTTGCAGAGGGAATGCAGCATGAGCCCTGCTGTTGTTTCAGATTAACAAGCACGCCTTCTCGGGAGGCAGGGACACCATCGAGGAGCACAGGAAGTACGGAGGCAACTGCGACGTCGACGTGTCCTTCATGTACCTGACTTTCTTCCTGGAAGATGATGACAGGCTCGAGCAGCTGAAGCAGGTGAGTGACCAAACTGCACACAGGGCTGTTCATTCCCTGCTCTGAGGACAAAGCTGGACCTCAGTCCTCAACAGGGCTGTAGCTCAGTTCTCCTGTGAACCTTCTCCAGGAAGGGAATTTTGGTGTTATTCTCATGCTCTCCATCCCTTGCAAATTTCAATATTGTATCCCAGGTTTTGTTTCTTAGTAATGTTCTTTCTCTTAGGCCAGTCTGTTTCTTCTTTAAAACAAAAATCCCTAGTGTTTTCACAGGAATCTCCAACACTCTGTAGGACAGTATCTTCCCTACCTTTCAAATGAGGCCACCTTGGGATTAGTGTTGTTATGACTGTATAATACACTCTGCCTGTTCTCTATTGTAAAGTACCTAAACACTCTGCAAAACTACAGAAGTTCATGTCTAAAGCTTGCTGGTTTTTGATTTTTTTCTTATCACCACAAGAAATGTAATAGCTCTGAGGAATTGATTCATGGATCCCAGGCAAAAACTGCTTCATATATGCTGTGTTTTCTTTGAGCTTGTCCTGAAGATTTCTGTCCCCAGGGCTGGTAGCAAGCCATTTCCCTTCCCTTCATTACCAATGGTCTGTGTCCTCTGGAAGGCAGGAGCTGCAGTAGATAACACCCATGTCACATTGGTTTATCAGCTTTCTCCTGCTAGGAACAGCTGCAAGAAAATCAAGAGCTGCAGATTCTTCTCCAGCCCTCTACTCCTTCCCACACAAGAGCAGGGTTGGATAGCTACTCCTTCCCATGCAGACTGTTGTAAATTCCTTATGGAAACCTGAAGCACATTTGACTTAAAGAGGTTTTTTTCATTAATCACCAACCACTGCAGGAGTGTCAGCCTAACTCTGCTGCAGAGCACCAAGCCTTGCCTGCAGCTTGCAGCTCGCTGTGGTGGTGCCTCAGAACATGAGTAGAAAACATAAACTCACCCGCTGTAGCAGCATCAGTGCAGCTGCTTCAGGTGTAGCACCAGGGAACACTTCAGAGAAAGCATCGTTGGTGTTTTTATAACAAACTAACAAAAAATAATGCACACACCCCAAAACCCACCACTGAAATTACACTTCCATTTGTTCTTGTTAATGTATTTCACTCTTGCTGAGTGAACATCAGCAACATTTACACCTTGAACAGGTGTTACAAATGAAATGGGGAGGTGAGATTATCATGTTTATTGTCATTTCAAACATGGCTGAACTGCCCCAGCCATGGTTTCTAAACGTGGCTGAACCAATAAACTGTTTGCCTGTGCTTTTAAGTAAAAGCATGTCAGTATTGAGCAATGGAATGGATTACCAGCTATGAATATGACTACAGTGTGAACATAGATTTTGGGTGTCTTTGCTATAAAAAGGATATTTTGATCACATCTAGTCTCCTACCCAAATAGAATGGGAGAAAAATATGAGAATTCATATTCTCATACTGGATGTACCTGTTATTGCAGGGAAAAAAAAAAAACAAACGGAGGCTTAGGGTGACTGTTTATTTGAACTAGGATTCTGGGGAGGAAAATATGCAGTTTCCTGCAATTAATTACAGGATTTCCTAGTTAAACTTGTGAATGTAGTTTATTCAGTCCTTATAATAACTTGTCACATATGAAATTTGCCAGCTGCCTTAATCTTTTAACAGGCAACACGCAACTCTGCAAGTTGCATTTTCAGAGTGATACCAGATAATCTTCTAAGGCGTGTGCTTACTTTTAAGACATCCAAATCTGTCATTTAAGGAAACACTGATCACTGAGTCTTTTTGTGAATGGCACCATGTTGAGCAACCAACACTTTTTTGGCAGGCTTACACCAGTGGGGAATTGCTCACGGGGGAGCTGAAGAAGGTGCTTATTGAAACTATGCAGCCCTTGGTAGCAGCTCATCAAGAAAGAAGGAAGCAGGTCACAGATGAAATTGTGAAGCAGTTCATGACTCCAAGGAAGCTGGCTTTTGAATTTTGAAGAAATGTGTATGTAACTTAGCACTTGATAATCCACAACCAAGTAATTGTTGTCTTCTGTTGTATGTCATCACTCCCTAGTAATGTACAGCCTGTAATCGGTGCTTTATAAATAATGAGTAAATTATCATGAACAGCAGAGTACAGAAAAATTTAACTATCTATTTAAAATCACAAAATGCAAGACAGAATCTATCAGTCTTGCAGGAAAGCATGTATGTCAGCCCAGCATTGTATTTTAATGTATTTCATGTTGAAAATATAAATAAAATTTCCATTTGATGATAAAGGCTAACTTGGAAATTGCTTTAAATATGTTGGTAAGAGGTCATATCTCAAACTAATAAATAGTAGCTCCATTTTCTTTTGTACTATGTACCTTGGTTTACTAGACTGTATGTCCTCTTGGGCTACTGAAAACATGCTGCACACAAAAAATAGTAAATGTTACAAAGTGGAATTAGTACAGCAAGAGTGGACACTGGAGTTGAACACTGGGTGCAGAATATCAGACTTGTCTTGCTATCACCTTCCTCTTTGACACTGGACAAGTTGCAGAAATCTCACTATTTTTCTGGAGCTATTTAGCTGATCTCAGTGCCTCTTGGAGGGAAGAGGTCCTCAAGAAGTTGTCAGGTCCTTGATATTCTCAGGTGGAAGATAGTATAGAAATGCAAATATTAGTTTCTAGTTATAAATAACCAGTGTTAAATCATGCTGTAAAAATTGAAATCACACTGGACACAGGGATACTTCTAGTACTGTCTGTGCTCTTTCACTGTGCCAGGTTGTTTAAACTAGGGATACTTATTTTAGGATGTATTCCAGTGAGAAAATATGCTTTGTTAAAATACCTCATGTAATATTTAATTATCTCCTTTCTTCAAAAGAACTTCAATGTCTTCACTATGATTTATGGAAGAAAAATTCAAAGTATTTGCAATTTGTTTTGATATGAACAGTGCTGAGTGCAAACTTAGATTTGTCTTGTATAGAATGGAAAGTTGCTAGCCCAGACTCTGGCTTAGCAAAGGTGGTTTTATTTGATGTAGATAACACAGGTGGGTTAACCTGGTTATGTTTGTTCAAGGAACCAAGGAAGAAGTGCAAGGCAGTCCTAGTCCTACTCCATCTCAAACTTGTGCCGGAAATAGCAAAGCTTAACTTTTGTCTTTTTCTTTACAGTTTATGTGAGCTGGCATATCTGATCTAAAGCCATTGACTATGGGGTATTAGTGAAAATGTTTCCCAGAGACTGTCTCCATAACCCACAGGCAAAGCATCTCAGTGCCAGCAAGGGCTTAACAATGAGTAGAACAACTTGTTTGGTTTTTTTTCCAGAAGTAGTGGAGCAATTCATAGGGGAAAAAAGCAGCTTCTTAAATCCAGTAATAAATAACCTAAGTCTTAATTACTTTAGACTTTAATGATGACCTTCCTGTTCTTGCAGCCTACTCTTTGTCATCTTTAAGCCATAAATAAAATATAAGCCTTAAATTGACTTTAAAAGTGCTTTTACAAACTTATAATGCAAATTTCTTGTTTAAGACATATGCAGATTTGTTCTGCTAGGTTTATTTCATTAGCTAAGAATTAATTTTGTTATTCAGCTAAGGGAAATATGCTGTAGGAGAAACAGTACTGTGTTCTATCCTAGATAAGCAGATGGATTGTTTTACAACAATTGAAATATGTTTTGAAAGAGCTAGAAAGTGATAGGAAAACTATTTAGTATTTGTTTGCTGAACAAGCACTGTTTTCAAGTCCTCTGATGAATTCATACCAACATGCTTCTGAGCTGGTACAGTTTCTCAGAGGAGTCTTGGTGAATTCCTGGCTCTATTGTAATTACAGTTCCTGTCCCAGAGATATTTAAAGGTCAAGACAAGGCAGTTTTCAAAAGCACGCTGCAATGTTATCAGGCATTGTTCATTACATTTTCCTCAATTTGCTCATTTTGTTCATCTCACTGTAATAAAAATGTAGATAAAATTCTGTATCAAATTTCTTTTGTTTTTATTACTATTTTTAAAAGCCTTAATTTACCCTTACTCTGGTTTTGACCTCTCTACCTACCTGTTCAGGTGTTGATTTGTCATCTATAGCTGGTCCTTGTTTTGAAGTACTGAAGTATTTGAAGTACTGAAATGAGGTGCCTTAGAATGCCCTTCCAAGCAGCCTTCAGACAGCTCCCAGAGGGAGCTTGTAAGGGTCAGCTGTCCAGAGACGGCCTGGTCACAGGCCAGGCTGGATGCTGCACGTCCCTGTGTTGCAGCCAGTTCTGGGATGGGGAAAGGTCAACGAGACCTGTTCACAGTGACACCTCAGTAGGTTTGGTGTAAAACTTCAGTGGAAATATGGTGCTCACAATTCCTGTGCAAAAGCAGAGATTCTGAACAGCTACCCACAGCACTTCCACAATCACCAGGAGGAATTCTGAAACCTTCCTGGATATTCAGAAGCATTGTCAGAGCAAACAGGAACTGTCAGCAGCATGGAACCTGATTCTGAATGTAACTTCTAAGAATTTTTTTCTCAAGGTCACCAACTTTGATGCTGAAAGAAATCATCTATACAACAAGCTGCAGTCCCTATAGCAAAGTAAACCAAATATCAGCACAGCAAATGTCTGTCGGCTGGCCTTCAGCTAGCTAATTTATCAAAATAAATAGTTCTGTGATCATTAGATTAGCTAAAGGTCAAGATAATGCAAATCAGAAAATAAAGCAGTCAGTGCTGAAATCCAGAAGCTGAACACCCAGCTTGGGTTTTGTGTAGTGAAATACATAATGTGTGTCCTGTCAGTTAAAAATTTGTTCAGATTTATGTGCCTGTGTTTACGGTGCTCATGCAGTCAGTTCCTGTACTTGTCGCTGTTTGTATCAGCTGCCAGTTCTTCCTCAGGTTGTCTCCTACACCCTGTGTAGATGTTTTTCCCAGTAAAGGGTTCTGAACAGGATGGATTGTGAAGCCCTTACCTTCCTGGAATAAGCTGCCTTGAGATATAGTTTGCCTCTCATGTAGCATTTGTTCAGCCCACATGAGAGCCTGCTTACATATGGTGCTGAATACCCTGAGGCTTAGAGTTCTCAGCCCCTTGCATTGGGTTCTGCAGTTATTCCCACTCATATTTACAATTCCTCTGTAATTCCTCTCCCCTGGAATCAGCTGTATTTCAGTTACACCCACAAGGAGGAGACATCTGAGTGTGTGAGCATCCTGGGAAAGATGAGCTATTTAATATTCAAACCTTGGGCTGACCATGGATGGTATCAGTGCTCCTGACAATAAATGGTTGTTTAGTCTGTTTTGCAGGCATTCTTTCACTGTCTCTGTTCAGAGAATGTATTGCCTGAGAACAAGGTCAGCAGAGAATAACACGGCATAAAGGAGTGTGAATCCAAACATCCAGGCAGAGCAGGGATAAATCACCACCCAGTTAAACACATCCCATGTATAAAGAAGTGAGGGTAGTAGACTCTAAAGAGCTATAAGAAGAATTCCAAACCTCAAGGACCTAACTAAATCTTCCGTTTGAGGGACTCTCTGACTAAAGGAAGTTAGGTGCTGACACCCAAAGCTGTCACCAGGGTAGTAGGTTGCTGAGGCCATAAGCATTTTGGAGAGAATCCATTTCAGTGCTGGGTCTTTCTTTTCACTCCCCTTGAGGTGACCCACTGTGCACCAGGCTGGGCTCTTCAACCTGCTCTTGGATCAGCTGCAAGAGCTTGAAAGAATTACAATGGTTGTTTGATAGCATGGCTGTGGAAGTGTTTAAAAGGCCTTTTGAAGGCTTAGATTTCAGGAGAAGTTGTGGAGCATTTTAGTGGTCTCTGTCACAGGTAGAAGTGCTCCTTGTCTAGGAGCTCTTGAAATCTTTAAACTTGTGGTTGCAGTTCTTTCTGTATGTCCAAGGCAGCTGGCAAGTCCTGTCTGCTGCAAAACTGCTGTGAGTGTAGTCAAAGCCATCAGGTGGTGAGAGTGGCTGCTGATCAGAAAAGTCCTGAATATGAGAACTCCTTTTAAAATGCAAAATTCCCCTTTCCCTCCAATAAATGCATTCTTGCAGAATCTGAGAGGTTGTATTCAGAATGCTTCAAGTGTCACCATCCCAGGATTAAAATCGAAGCAGGTATGTGGCCCCTGAGGCAGGATGAGCAAACTAACATTTCTGGGTTTGGGAGTTTTCCTTCTGAAGCAATAGCATGGTCATTGATTTTTCAATGGACTTGTTAAAAAAAAAAAAAAAAAAAAAGCAGGAAAATGTAATGAAGTAATAGGAAATGAGAAAGAAGTAACAGAAAAGTCAGAAATTCTTTCAAAATGCACCTTTGGCAAAATACATTTGGCTGCTCCTAACAGCCCATTTAAAGGGAGAAGAGTATTCACTTTTAAAAGCTGGAAATCCTGATTTCTTTCTACAACTTTACAACTCTCCTCTAGCTTGCCTCCCCGCCAGCGCACAGATTTTATGGCAGCCTTTCCTTCGCAAAGCAAAGAGGCTTTGCATCTATTCCTGCCCTCGGCCCAGGATGAGAACAGATTGCCTGCAAAGCCGTGCCAGGCTGGGAGAGCCGCTGCTCCCGGGGCTGATGCTGCGCAGGGCTCGGGAGAAAAGCACGGCCCTGCCGGGAACCGCGCTGGCGTCGCTGCAGCGAGACCATTAACGCAGTTATGTAAACAGCCCGTGCCTGCCGCTCATTAAAGAGCAGCGGGGAAAAGTGAGGACATTCCTGCTTCGGCTGCTGCCAAGGGGATATAATTGTAGAGTGCTTTGGGGAAATTACTGCTGGGAAGGGGAAGTTGCAGCCTGAAGCACAAATATGTGAGTCACTCGGTGAGTGCAGTGCAGGCATTGCATGTAAAGAGCACACGCTGGAGAGTGTTAAATCTTACACAAACTCCCCCCCAGCTCTTCCTTTCCTTGTGAGGATCATTTTCTGTGCCAGGAGAAAAAAAAAATTACTTGATTTACCAAAACCCCTGATCCAACAAACAGCTTGTTAGAACATAAAAAATTGCAAATGTTTCGAGGGCCTAAGCAGCAGCTACAGTCTAAATACCTTAATGAGATAAAAGAGAGGTTTTATATGAAGCCAAGGCTCCCTGATGGGTTTGTAATCCTATAAGAATAAAACAAAGCCATCAATCGTCAGCTTTGTGCTGAAATGTCCATGCTTCTTATGCTGTCCATCAATTCAACAGTTGTTTGTGGATGTTGTCTTATAAAAACAAGTAAATAAAATACACTTTGGACAGAGTGTAACAAGCTATTTTTTGTTTATATAATGATCTGTAAATCTCAGTACACCTTCATATGTTACAAACACTACCATGTTCACAGGAAAGGCACGAATGCAGTTTAAACCCAGTCCTTTGAAAAGCACTTTTGCCCCCTCCTTTCTGACACTTTCCCTGACACAGTGGATCAGGCCTTTGTACTTGTGCTGGTCTGATTCATCCACTTGCATGCGTGATTTGATGACATCCATGGGAGTTGCTAATCCCCAGGCCAGCACTCCAGCAAAACCACCAGAAAGCAGCACAACGAGGAAACCTGCAGGAGAGAGTGAAGAGAGAAGGACAGTTCACTGCATCTCATTCAGCCGCAGCCATCTCAGGTCTGACAACAAACTTTGGTAACTTTCATGTTTTTCAGGAGTTATTTTGTGCAGCTCTTGCAGTTGTGTGTTTCAGTGATCTCAGAGAATTTTTGCAGACGTGACACTTTGAACACCATGTGAACTAAGTGTGGTACAGCCTGAGAGCACCCACACCCTCTTCAGGTGGATCTAATTTTTATAATTCTTGGGGAAATGCTCTTTTGCTGAATCTTTCCTATTCAATCTTTTCTCAAAGTGGATATTTGCTTTTTGGAGCCAAATCACAACTAAGAACCTGAAGTGTCTTTACCTTCTCCACCTGGACTTTATGTTCACTCTGCACTGACCCTTATCTGAGCTTCATGGTGGCTCCCAGGAGCTTTGTCCATATTTAATTTCTAGTTATGCTGTTTCTGCATTAATGGGATTTCATACCCACATTGGTGGCATCAGTGTGTGGTAAAAACCCCTCCAGCAGGTGGAGGAGGAGCTGCTTAGGGACAAGGTGGAGCTAGAGAATGCACATGCAGGCTGCTGGCACAGGCCTGGGGCCAAAACCAGCACACAGAGCAACCCCTCATGAGGATCTGGGTGAGGTTTTATAGGTACTGGGTGATGTTTGTTTGCCCAGAGCCTGGTTTCCCTTTTAGTGTGGGAATAAGTAAGTCACTTTTGCAGATAATACCAGATGCTTTCCATTACCTACCTGGTTTATTTCTCCCATCTGGCGTGAGCCAGTTGCACAGGGCAGAATAGGAAAGGAAATATATTGCAGAAGCAGAGCAATCCCTGCAGAGTAATGCAGAACAGCCCTTGTAGAGACCCCCAAAACCTTCCTCCTTGATGATAAGCTTCAGACAGTGCAGAGTCCCTCGGTACTTTGGCTTGGGAACAGGCTGATGTGTGATGGAAGGGTCTGGGTTCCTCTGAGTCTGCATCCGAACTTTAGCCACTTCGCTAGGGTTTGTCAACACAACCTGCAACACCAGAGAATGGCATTTTATCCTCACAGCTAAATGCTGTTTTGATCTCCCTCCTGCAAATTCTTGTCTCCCAGCTTTTCAGGCAATAACATGGTCGGCAAGTTCCAGCAAGCTCCAGCCTCCTCCCCTCTGCCTGTGCTGTTCCACCCAGCAGCAACAGGACACGTGTGTGAGCTGCACTGGGCACAGAGGGAGGCAAGGCAGAAACCAACACAGGATATTAAATACCTGCAACTACTTGCTGAAGCAGATGGGCACGGAAAGGGGATGTCCTCAGCTATAGGGAGGCACACATCAGGGCTCTCATTTGTATCTCTATTTGAACCAAGACCATCCGGACTATAAAAAAGTTAGTCCATGTTGAGTCACTGACTGCCAGGAAACACCTAGAAACCTGACCATCTGGGCTGCTCTGTAAGAGGATTCTGAGCTGGCTCACATTCGTGCCCAGCATGCCATCGGCCTGATGGGGTGAGCTCCACCACACTCACAGCACCTGTGGACGCTCAGCCTCGTCTGCTTGTGGGAAACTGCTCCTGGACCCAGCCTCCCTGCCCCAGGATCCTGCACGTGTGCCGGGCAGCATCACTTCTCAGTGGTACCCGCTGGGTTTTATGTCCTGGCACAGGGGTGTGCTGTGCCCCTTCCTGCAGCAATGCCGTGCCAGGCTTGCGCAGCCGCTGGGACAACACCGATCCGCGCTGTAACTCAGTTATATCTTCCTCACACAAACACACCATCGCAGCCACATGGGGAGTTTGCTGCCTATGTTGTTTTTTTCTTGCTTGTCCTGCGTGTGCTGCCAAGGTCTGTGTCATTTTAATGGCATGTTCTCAAGCGTTCTGGCGCTCCAGAGCAAATCCAGCACGAGCTGCCCAGCAGGACTCGGCCCCGCCACGGAGGCGGCCAGTGCGGGGGCAGCGCGGGCGGAGCGTGACCTCCCCTGCAAAAACAAACCCACCAGACTTGTTGCAGGCTCCCCTGTGGCCTCCCGGAGCGAAAAAACATTCCCTGCATTTCCAGCCGGCTATGTTTGGGAACGAGACCTCTTGTGCTTTCCCTGCGGGCTGTTCACCTACCCGAGCAGCGCCGGCAGCAGCTCCGGCCAGGGAAACATCCAGCTTGGACGGCTGGGCTTCTGCAGCCCCGTAGCGCAGCTTGCAGATGGCACCGAGAGCGTTTTTGTACGTGCCAAAGGAAACTGAGGAAACCACGGACACAGCGAGCACGGACGCAGTCACACCTTTGTAAAATCCCCGGACCTCGTGGGAAACAGAGGAGAAAGGCGACTTTTAAGGGTGAATGGCATGTGGAGGCATCTGCTCAAAAGCACTGGCCGAACGTTGCTGAGTTAAAACTTGTTTGACGACCTTACAGCTCGTCAGCAGAGCTAAATTTCACCCTGACCCTTCTCCCAACTTGTGTGCAACTGGTGCCCATCCTCCCCAAACTGAGACACAGCTCTGCTGCTCTGAAACAAAGCATGGTGTCAGCAATTATGGGGAGAGGCACCTACCTTTTCTGTCCTGTATGTTTCCTGAACACAGTGCCAAAATCCTTTGTAGTGGCTCTCGGTCTGAATTCTCACCTAGGAATACAGAGACAACTTTAAAATACAGATATCAGATTAAAAATAAATAAAACAACAAATGCCATAGCAGCAAACCAGATAATTTACCATAAAATATGACCAAACAATTTTTTTTTTTGCTAGAGACAAACACAACCAAATACAGTGAGATATGGAGGTGTAATGCAGATAAAGCATTTTCATGGGACTAGTTTTCTGAAAAGGAGGGGAAAACAAAAGGGTCTCTATGTTTTTGTTCTATAGTCAAGAAATAAAGCTCCAACAGGTACCTTTACTGTGTCCAGTGGATAACCCACAGCTGTGCTTAGACCACCTGAAACAGAAAATATGTTTGAGATAGTGAACAGCACGTCACAACAGACCATTTCACCCATCACAGAAGGGCGCTGGGGAATAGCAGAAAACAGCTCCAGAGCCCAGCCGTGCTTGGCTCCAGACTTCTCGAGCTCCATTAATGACATCTGAGCCAAGAATGACAGAGAAAAATGCAGTGTGTGTTTCTCATAAGTTTCTCATAAGTTTCTCATACTCTGTGTTTCCTCCTCTGAGTGTGTCTCAGTCACACACACTCAGAGGAGGAAACACAGAGTATGAGAAACTTATGAGGGAGGAACAACAAGATGGAGCAAGAGGAGGTAGGGAGAGACACTGAGAGCACTGCCCCACAAAGGGAGGATACTGGGCTGTATTTGTTTCCCCTCTCAGCTTAGGCACTAAAGCATCTTTGGACTCTGACCAAGCATCCTCATTGAAGTGCAAAGCATCCCCACTCACACGAGAGTCTGGAGCAATTTTGGTTTTCTATGTTTGACTTGGAAATATTAAGGAAAAAGAAAAGCCGCAGTCACAAGGGTATCTATAAAAGAGGGGTGGTCCTCACACACTACAGCTTGTCAGCAATCTGTTTGGCAGAGAAGACAGGTGCTCCTGCTGCCTCCAGGGACTGATATGTCCTGGCTGAAGCCTGCAAAGCACATCTACAGCCCTCAGTGATGAATTCATGAGGCATTTGGGACTACAACAGCTCACTGGGCTAAGCCTCTGAGGTGCATTTCCTGCGTGCACCAAGCACTGCTGCAGAATCAGAGCGAGGAGCAGAAGCCCAGGTATCCCAGAGTCCTGGCAGGCTCAGCACAGACCCCGCTCCTGGGGCTCGGGGACATTTGGGGGCAGGGAGGGATCAGAGCTGGGAGTGTGCAAAGGCAGCAGCTCCAGAGCCCACCCAGCACGGCCAGCTGACCATCACTGCTGTGTCCTGATGGTGTGTCCAGCCCCGGGGCCGGTGTCAGTCCCCTGGCAACACCCACTCACCCCTAGAGCCTTAAAATCGCCACTGGATATTTGTGCTAATCCTCTGAGACAAAGCTACTGCCTTAACGACAAGTAACAAGGGCTAAAGAGAACCCAAAAAGGGCTCTAACAAATCTAACAAATCACCTCACTGTGTTTCTCAGCTCTGAGCTAAGTGTTAGTGGGTAATAAAGGAGCTGACCAGCAAATTTTGTCCCAACACCACCTGCCAAGTCACTGAGAGGAAATCAGGCTGGAGAGCAATGGGGCTGTATCCACGTGAGTTATTTAGACAGAGATCAAGTTCATGGAAGTGCTGCATGAGCCCTTCAGGCAGCCAGACATTCAGAGATACCCAGCACATCTGGTGGCTCAGATGTTGAAAACTGCCTTTCACTGAGTCCTTCTTTAAAAAAGGAAAATTAAAACCCAAGCTACTTAAAAATGTATTAGGTGGTGTGGGCATGGTCACCTATGATTACGTGGCTGCTTGAGAGCTCTGGAAAGCTCTCCCATGTTCTGGAGAAAAGCAGCAGCTGCTGTTTTGAGTCACTAGGAGACAATCCCAAAGTGCATTACTCAGAGGAAAACAACCAACACTTTCTTGCAGAAAACTGAGGTTTGTTCTTCAAAAACATCTACCAAATCTGACAGATAAACAGCAATGAAGGGGTGGAAAGGGCCTAGATGGAAGAGAGAGAATGATGGAAGAAAGAAGGCAAGGGGGAATACACAGGCAATAAAATGTCTTGAAGAAGCAATGGCTTTGGTCCAAGCAGAGAGTGACAATGCACAAAGTCATCTGGGGACATCTGTGCTGTCCCAGGTTCCTGGCCATCAGCCAGAGTAAACATGGACGCTGCCAGCCAGGGAGGAGCTGGCAATGCCAGGATAACAGTGCTCACCTCAGAGCTGCCATACCCCAGCCAAGCAGCCCATCTCAGCTGGGAGGTTTTGAGACATCTCATTGTTTTCAGAGTTCCTGCACCCCAGAGGAGGTGGCCATGGGCTGACCAGATGCTGGCCTGACAGGGACACTATGCACAGCTAAGTCCTGGCTCACTCCACTGGCTCAGGAAGGTAGGAGCTTTGGCTCATGCAGATCATATCCCAGGGATGATTTGGTCAGTGTTTGACAAGACCAAGTTTCTGGAGAAATTACCCTGTTCACACATTAAGATGCAAAGACAGTAGCCCCGCATGTTGCACAAAACAGACTGTTTCAGCCCTAAAACCTCCTGATCAGCTGGTTCCAGTAGGGACCAAACATCTGGGAGGAGGCCATAAAAGTAAATTTTTCACTGCTCCAGCAAAGATATGAATTCCCCCAAACCTTTAAATAACCCAGCTGGCCATGAGCTGTGCTACTTAGGGCCAAGCAGTTGTCAGAGCTGAGGAGCTCAGCCAAGTCTATCAAAGGCTGAGGAATGAGGGCTCTGCACACTGTACCACGATATAAATAGCCTGGGACTAAGATAGCATGACCCACACATGCCCTGTTTGTGCAGCAAAATCAAAGAAGGCCAGCAATGAACGGTGGGCATACTGGAGAGGGCTCCTGCTGAGTAACACTGCATCAGCTACAACAAAAATAAATAGCAAAACCAGGTGAGATACCTTTTCTTAAATTTTTTTTAGTGAGCCATTTTTTATGCCTCCTTTATCTGAGATATTCCCAGGTATTGAGCAGAGGTTGCAGCATCCCCTACACACAGAGAGTGCACAAAATGAATCAGTCACAGTCTCTACAAAAGCCAGGTCAGTCTGGCCAGGAAACTCAAATAAGGAGAGCTACTGGTGGGGTGGCAATTACCAGGGAGCAAGTGACAGGTGTACAGAGCCCACCAGACTGCAGCAGCTCTGAGCTGTTGGCAAACCCTTGCCTGAGATGCTCAGGGAGAAGCAGGGATCACTGTCCATGCACTGGATGTGCTGGCAGCAGCTTTCAAAAACCTTTGTTTTGTGCAGATTTGGGAACATCAGTGCCCCACACCCTAAGCAAGCTGAGCTTCATTCAGTGACACGACCCCAGCAAGAGCTGCTTTAGCTGTAAGGAGGAGGAGACAGCATGTTCCTTCTGTAGGGCGATTATTTTATCTGCCCTTGGACTGCATGTAAGCTGTGAAGAAGTCCAGTCGTGCTGCAGACCCTGCTGCTCTGCCACCTCTGGGTAAACCTCAGCTTCACTTCCCAAATCTTTACTCCTGACATGAGAGTCAAGCCATCCTGCAGTCATCAGCAGCCCTGTAGCTGCTGTAGCAGGACCAGGTTGCTGCTGGAAAGCATGCATGGGATCAGGGGAAAATTCAGGTCAGAAGAGACTCAGGAGGTCTGCAGTCCAACCTCCTGCTCAGTTTTACTGGCCAGGAAGGACTGCTTCCTAAAACATCCAGCCACATTTGCTGGATGGAGATAGAAAGTCCCCACAGTCACTAAGCATGTTCCTCTCATGTTTTTTCTTTCTTTATCCATAGTAGATCACAGTTTCTTGGGCTGAAAATGCTGAGTTTATCTCATGGCCACAGAATCCATCGCCCAGAGGTGAGGAGCAATATTTGTGCAGCTGCCTGAGGCAGCCAGAGACTGGAATTCAAATGGGCATGACCGCTGCTGTTTTTCAGAGGTGCTTTAGCCATGCTTTCTCCAAGACACTGAAAATAGATCTAGGTCATACAAATGTAATTTACTAAACAAAAACTCTTCGTTTTTATGTTGCCTCAACTTGCTTGATGCTCTTCAGCTGGGTTCATAAACTCCTAAGGAACATGAAAACTGCTTCAGCTCTAGCAAACAAAACCCCCAAAACAAGCTCAGCACCAGAAACATCCCAGTTCTTTCAGGAAAGCTGTCCAACCCCAGGGGCTTTCCCATCTGAGGGGGAGGATGATGGCCCTGAAGCCCTCCCCAGGTACCTCCCATGTGCTTATGGGCAAGTTCCCACCTCTGTCAGCCAGTGAGAAGTTGCAGTATCCCTCCTAGAAAAGCTCTGAGCTGGGCATAGAGGACAGGATGGAAAATCTTGCTCTCTGACACGCTGAGGTCAGTAAAGTGCCTCACAACAAGCAAAGACTTTTCTGGTCCCAGCTGGATCTCAGCAGCCTCCTCCCCTCAGGCTGAGCCTGTGTCCAGGGCAGTTTCTTGCTGCATGGCCAGGCAGAAGACAATGCTGGAACCTGGACATGGGGTCACAGCACCAGCCTGGCTTTGCATGGGAGCTGGGGCAGAAAGCCAAGGTGAATGGCCATGTTCAAACCTGTTTGAACCTGCTCTGATGACATTCTCCATTTAATAAGGAAGAACACGCTTTCAACAATCAGCCCCCATCTCCATGTTGCCTTGCAAAAGAAGTTTGTCCTTAAGTGACCTATCTCAAACTGTGCTAAAAATGCAAAGGAGTCCAAGCAACAAATGCAATCATCTCTGCCCCACCATGAACATGAAGTCTGAGAGGAGGTCTGGTTAATCCTACTGGGATGGACACCCTATTTCCAGCCCTAGCACAGGGCTTCCAGTGCTCTGAAGTCAGGAGGGAAACAGAAGGAGAAAGATAAGCTATTATGGTGGGGCTCCTCTCCCATGAAGGGTGTCTCAACACCTGAGGGAGACCAACACCCCAATTTTAGGCACAGCAGGCACCTCCAGGGCTGGATGCTGCTGAGATGCCAAATCTCACCCCACTTGCACATAATGGGTGATGAGCAATAATGGGCACAAGGTAAAACTCAGCACGGTCCTTCCCAGGACAAACACATCTGCAGCAGGAGCACAGGCTGCTCCTGGCGAGGGAAAAAGCCAAATTTCATCAAATGTCAAAGTGAGATCTGACATGCAGGCTTCTGCTGGATGTCTCAGCCACCTGGCAGGTTTACTTGGCCTTTCTGCCAGTGGTGACTCAAAGGTTTTTCTCGTGGTATTTATTGGTATATATTATCTTGTATATTCCACTAAATCTAATGAGATTTCAGCAAAGAAATGAGACCAATGTGTACATATTGTCGTTTAAAACAAAGATGGCTTTGAGCAGTACGTGCTCTAAAAATGTCTAGAATTTAATCACACTTCCCTCCTGTTACTTTTTTTATATACAGCTAACCTACTTTCTCCCAGATCAAAGCCTGCTGCGTAGCTTGCAGAGATCACCATCACAACTGCAAATGCATCTTATCCTAAGATACTGCAAATGTCGTTCATGCAGACATTCTGAACGCAATGAGAACGCTGTGCTTCCTCCCCTCCTGTCTCACAAATCACATCCCCAGCCCCCTGAGCTCCCATCCCAGCTCCTGCTGGGAGCCCTACATGCCAGACACGTGAGGGTTTCACTGTCTGGGCAATACAAGCCGGTTTGTATCTGCACAAAACCTATTACACTCTGTCTCTTCCTATTAGAGTTCTACCCTGTCCCACTGCAATCAGACCCGAGGAGCTCGCAGGCAATGACCTCAGCTGACCAAGCTGCAGCACTGCCTCTCCCGCAGCTCTCTGAACCTGCTCTGATGACATTCTCCATTTAATAAGGAACAACACGCTTTCAACAATCAGCCCCCATCGAAAGGCACTCAGCTCTGCTATTGAAACCTGTTCTTTAGCTGAATAAGAAGGAAACACAGCTATCTGCTTTTGTCAACAAGCACTAATTCGTGTATTTACCTCCGATGGCCCCAGCAATGAAATCCATCCAGAGTGCGGCTGATGCCGTAATCACCCTGATGAGCGTCAGGGAGCTGGAAGGGACGAGGATACCGGGTCGGTCTTCCCAGAGCCCTGCCGGTCCTTCGGAGACACTGATTTGTAACTCGAATCACCTTCCTACAGCCTGCTCTTGCCTCTGGGGATCGAGAGCCTTGCGGGTACTTGATGAATTTCTACCCGGGTGGCAGAGCTGGGAAGCCTGGAACTGCTCCAGGAACACAGTGAATTAGTAATCCCATGGAGCCCTTGAAATGCTGCGCCAAAGCTGCTGTTCCCGGTGCCCTTTTGCTTGGAAAGTCACGAAGGGTGGTGACTCGCAGGGTAAGGCTGGCTGTGAAGGGGCCATCCCTGCTGTACTTACTAGCCCCAGATGACAGCTTTGCACACTTGTTTGCCAGAGGACACTGCACCCCGGAGATGCTGCACTGGTGGCTATTTACAGGATTCCTCCTCCCCCTGTCCCAACCCACTCTTTCTCCTTCTGGACCACATAACCTTTCCATTAATGAAAATTCTTCTGCTTCTACCAAGCCATTGTTCTTAGCTTTCCTAATGCACTAATCTGACCCTAAACTTCCACATAGATCCCCACGGGTTATTACTCACTCATTATGCATACACACGGTGCACCCCAGAAAATAATCCAACCACATCCAGAGTATTTGCTTCTGTTTCAATCAGCAGCAGCATAGTTTTCCCAGCCCCTGGAGCAGCTCTTTTTCACTTCTTGCTCAGATTCCTAACCCCTTTCTAATATCAGCTCCTTGCAGGGAGACCTGCTGGTCAAGGGGAGCCAAGAGCTCAAGGAAATGTCACATTGCCTGTTTTTGCACAGCAGTCCCGTCACCAAAGGATGCCTCATGTACGTGTGGGAGGTTAAGCTTTGCCCAGAGAGACCCTGGAAACTGAAGTCCTGATGCAATGCAGGGCTTGCCAAGCCGTGACCTGAATTGTACCCCTCCTGTAGAGGTTTTCCCGGGTCAGAGCCAAGGTACATTGGCAGCAAAGGGAAAAGAAATTTTCACGGCTGCTGGCCCCTGGGTCAGCTTTACAGGGGAGCTGAGATCTTTAGTACTTAATGCTGTTTCCTGCACATTACCCAAGAATCTGTTTCTTCTTCATGTGCATTCTCTGGAGCTGCTGTGCCAGTGACACATAGCACAGCTCATGTGAGGGCACAGAGTTTCTGGGAATTGAAAACGAAAGGATTTTTATTAACTTGCTTCCTGTGATTTCTTTTGCATCCTTCCCTGAATGTTTTCTTTTCTGGAGAGAACAGATTATTCCAGTTTAACATCATGCAAGGATAGCAAAAACTTAAAACCAGAAGTAAAATATTATCTAGAGAGGTGGCAATGTAGCTGCAAAACCACACTGGGTTATTTAGTAGCTCTTCCCTTTTATACTTGGTGTCCATACAGGAGTTATTAATGGTTTATCAACACTCTGCATGTGCCAGGTGCAGGGAAATCTGTTGTCTCCTCTTTTCCCATCATCCAGTTCTGCTGCTGTCCTTGCAGGACCCCTCCAGCAGCAGAGCCAGGTATGGGACCTGTTGTGTCAGTGACACACGGGGACAAGGACACAGTCCTACAGTCCCCTGTGGAGGGGCCCCCCGGACGCCCCCGGGGGGGGGGGGGCCAGGACGCGGGACGACAGTGACTGGTGCCATATCAGCAAGAAAATAGGGGCTGGCTGGCATTTCCACTGGCTGACTAAAACAACAGGGCTAATTAGTATTTTCCATGAAATATTAAAAGACCAAGCAGAATTCCTACCTTCTTTCACTGAGCTGAACATATCAAAGGGAATCTTCCTCATGAAATCTTCTGAGATTGTAAAAAAAAAAAATCTCAACCCCCTTCCTTTTGTGAAAGAAAATTAATCCTTTGTTTATTTGCTTAACCTCCATTCATGCCAGCGCTTCTAGCAAAATGTTACTTGCTTTATGTAGCAGGAATCTGACTGCATTACCTTTTGATAATGGTTTTGGTCACTTCAATGGAGCATACCAGGAGAGGTCAGGTTTTCCATTTGACTGGGATTGCTTTGCAAACAGAGATCATTCCAAAGGTATCCATATGAAAGAAGAATATTTTGGAGCTGGAATGGTTTCACCTTGTCCCAGGAAGGTATCACTGGGACAGCTCTGGAGGAATGCACACACACAGCTACTTCAGGGACATCTGCCTCAGCAGGGGCTTAGCAGAGTAACATGAGCCCCAAGCAAACACAGCCACCACTACAGCACCCTCTGCTCCTGGTGTGTGGTCAGAACTCAGGGGAAAACAGGATCCTCTGGATGCTCAGCCTGGCTACCACGTGATGGCATCAAGGCAAGAGTCTTCTGGAAGAGGAGCTCCACACAGGGTTCACATGCTCACATGAGAGCAAACACTGAGGAAGGTGAAGGAAATGAAGGCTGTGTTACTGCTGGCACACTCCAAACAGCACAGACCAACACCCTGGCAAGGAGAGGGACCCTCAAGGCAGCACTTCAGCTTCCCTTACCAGGAGTCTTCCTAGAAACCGTGTCCTTGAAGTCTCACTCTTCTTCACACCTTACTGAAGGAGCTTCTCCTCATTCCCTCTTGCCTAGATCTGAGATACACCAGCCTCATTAATTTACCAGAACCAGGTAGAGACAGACCAGAAAATCCATCACAAAGAAATCTTGAGTTTTCAGGCACTCCTTCAAGAGGAAATTCGGAACATTCCTGTCCTACTTTGACACAGCATCCAAGGACTGCAGATCCAGAGATCACTGCCAGTTTAGCTTGCAAATAAACACCATGATCCATATCTATGCAGGAGGAGAGAAAAATGCCTGGACCCCACCCAGGTGGGTTTCTCAAAGCAGGCCCTAGGAAATCAAACACAAAGCATGTTTTGAGCCTCCACAAGGGACAAAGCATTCCACAAAAAATAAGTTACGAGTTCTTCCCTCTAGTAGCAAACTGTTCAAGAGTAATTTGTTCAAAATGGGCCAATTTCACAGGTTCTGCTTTTTGAGAAAGCAGATCATGGAAGGTGCCGTCAGATAAAAGACAGATCTGACAATGTGAAGCAATCTGCAGGAAATCAAGAAATGGAGTGATAAAAAGTGAGGGAGGCCCTAATTTTGCCCAGCGTGTGATGGATGAAACACTCCATTTGCTTCCCAGGAGGAAGCAGCTGCCTGCCCACCCAGGCAGAGAGAACTGCTCCACAGTAAAGTGGCAGAGGGTCTGGAGGACTGGTTCAAGTGGTGGAGGAGAAGGAAAGGTGAGGAGGGAGCCTTTAGGTATGGAATCAGTGTTAAATAGCATCATGTAGGTGAGACAAAATAGCAGGGGCCTCCTTTCATCCCTCTTCTTCCACAGCTCACTCCCAGGATATTTCCAACTCCATCCTGCAAAGCCTGACCTCTTCTGATCCTGCCACCAGCTGCCAGCTCATCCAGCCAGATTTGCTGAGAAAATGTTCCTTCCTCATTTCCTGCCACAACGTGCTGCCTTTTCTACCCCACCTGCACCGTGCAACACCACACCCATTGATTCCTGCCTAATTTATTTTGGAAAAGTCCTTGACTGGAGAGGCTGTTCAAACAGCATTGCCCTGCTACGTCACCAGGCTGTTTGCACATTGCAGAACAGGAAAGAGGGACAGCAGCAGTGCTGAGCTGGCAGAGCCTGGCACTTGGCTGGCCTGCTGGGGGTGGGATGGGGGTGGAACCTCCTGGCTCCAGCTGTGTTATGGATTTTCAAATCAAAGCAGCTCATTGTCCTTTATCTCAGGTACTAAAGAAAAACCAATAATTCCAAGGACTCGAGAACTCCCAGCAGGAATCTCACAGCAAAATAAACAGGAGCAGTAAGGAAACCACTCTGAGCATTGGCAGCTGCATCAGGTATAAATGATCCGTGATTTCACCTCTGAAAAGCTGATATAATGTTGTAATGTTTCTACACGCGTTCCTGAGGGGAGGGAAAACAGTACATTTCCAAGAAGAGTGAAGATGACTGCAGTAATTTAAGAAGTCACAGATTTTCTGGCTTTCAAATTCCCCATGCCTAATCTTCTCATCAGCAGAACTGGTGTGTCCACTGCCATAAAGAAACTGCAAGGATCCAGATACCTCTCAGAGAGCCACAAGTCTCTGTTCTGGAGTAAATCACGGGAAAAGGTGGAAGTAACAATACTAGCACCCGTCCTACACAAACACCCCTGTGTATATATATACTTTTTTTTTTTTTTTAATAGTGTTACATATATCTTACCCCAAAATCATAGATATCACACAGTCATAGAATGGTTTGGGTTGGAAGGGACTTTGAAGATCACCTAATTCCAGCCCTTCTTCTATGGACAGGGATACCTTACACTAGACCAGGTTGCTCAGGACTCCATCCAGTCGGGCCTTGAACACTTCCAGGGATGGGGCAGCCACGACTTCTCTGGGCAAACTGTGCCAGTGTCTCATCACTCTCACAGCAAAGAACTTCCTCCTAAGATCTTACCTAAACCAACTCTCTTTCAGTTTGAATCCATTGCCCAGTGATCTGTCACCACATGTGCTTGTAAAAAGTCCCTCTCTCTTTCTTGCAGGCTCCCTTCAGCTACTGGAGGGCCCCGGTTACAACACCCTGAGCTTCCTGCAAGAGGAAGTTTGACAGTGCACAACCACAGCAAGCTCTCAGAAAGGATTTTATGCCAGCCTGCATTCCGAGAACTACAGAAGAACTCCTTGCTGTGCTGGAAGGAGGGGATGTCAGGACTGTTACTGACTTTCTGACTGCTTTTTGAGACATTTTCCAACCTCTTGCGCATTTTCTGCACTTTAATGAACAGAAGATGTAGTCAGTGGCTTGGCAGCAGGCTTGGAGAGCCAGAGCAGAGGAAGGCACTCACCTTCCTGGCCTGCTTTTCCCTGCCACCAAGGAAAAAAGCGCTATTTCATTACGATATTTATGTGCAAGCCTTGACCTTTTTGGCAGAGTCACTTCAGGTGTTACAGCTATTGCAGTAGCAAGAGTGACAAGCTCCAAATCTATTTATTGATGTTGCTGATGCACTATCAGTGCTCTCTCCAGAGTCTGTGTCCCAGTGTCTTTTTCTGCGATATTCCCAAATTGTGTCTCTGAGATCTCCGCGTTACACCAGAGAAAAATTTGAGATGCTACATTATTGACCAGCCAATGGTCTTTTTCCTTTGCAACTAGCTGATTTTATGTGATTTAACAACCTCAGAGCTACTTGGAAATTAGAAACAAAACTCAGCCCTAGAACTATAAAGCATTATTATCTGGGACTTTGAGATCAGCTGCTAAAGTCACATGGAAAATAGTTACTTAACTGAAAAACCTGGCACCAATGAGTTCAGAAAACAACTTTTTCTAAATGCCAGCATTATTATAAGCTTATGTTAAGAGGGGATATATACAAAGGAATTCTATCTTGAAGAAATAGAAAACTGAAACTACAATGAAGTCTCCAAGCAAAAGCAAAGCATCTCCCTTAAAAATACTGTTGCAAAGCAACTTTAATGCCAGAGAAGAACCCCATAAGTTGGAGGGTGGGAAGGGGACAAAGAGCCTCTGATACCTATCTTGATCAATATTAATTCAGGGGTCTCTGCCACAAATCTTTGCAAGGAATCTGCACTGTCCTAGTGCAGATATAGACCCATTTCAGTAGCAATTGTTCAGTCCCATGCCTCCAACATTAACTTGACTTTTCCCATTGGCCCAACCTGGAGAAAAACTAAAATCTAAGCCAGAAGTTTCCGTAGCTTTTTCAGGAGCACTGCCAACCTTAACAAAGAAAACTCAGACACCAGTACTAAAAGTGCCAGGTTCTGAGTATCATAGGAAGTGCACAGTCTCACATAACCCCTGCCATTAGTTCAGGGGCCATAGGAGTGTCCACATCCGAGAGTTCATGGGAAGTTTCTGTAGAGGCACAATGGTCATCCTGCTAAGCCTGTTCTTTGGTTTACAAGAAATGGATGTCTTTACTATAAGGCAGTTGCAACAACAAACATTCCATGTGACAATGGAAAGGCCACAAATGACCCAGCAGGAAGTTGCCCTGAAGACAGGCCAACATATTAAAAACTCCAATCAGAAGCCTTAGTAGCTGTGGGTCTGCTCTGTTAAATAGCCTAGCATTTAGATTTAGCTGGACATCTGGTCTCCCAGTCATTGACTTTGCATGTGAATGCAACTGGTGCCAGGGGATTTCAAATACATGATGATGAAAGTATATTTTTATACCTGTTGGCAGTGAAAAGCCATTAGCCTCACAGAAAGGTTCTGGTAAGAACATGGTAACTTAAAAACAAAGCCACGAGGCATGCAAAGGAGGTTGTCCTCCTAGTTCTGCCTCCTGTTCCCCTAGGCCAAATCAGTACTACCAGTTTCCTTATCTGTAAAATAGGCATAATTGCACCTTTTTACCTCACAGAAACAGCCTGAGGCTTAGGTTATATTGTCTGCAAATTCTGACTGGAAAAATCCTATAAAGATGCCAACTACTGAGCTTTTGTCTTCCTTTCCTGAAAGATTTCCCAGCAGTTTTTGCTCACTGTCACCAATCACAACTGTATTTGCTGAGTGACTGAGTAAGGTGCAGAGGGAAAGATGGGTAAAGCTGCTGGGCGGATAGATATTAGATAGTTATTAACTCAGGTGGCTGGACTCAGTGCCCACTCTCTTATCTCAGCTTGCCTCTTAGTGGTCCCTGGCATCTTCAAACTGTGATGCTAAATAGCATTTGGGTTCTGCTGGAGACCTGCTCTCAGTATCACTGGTTGCACGCCCTTGCAAAGTCTTCTGGCCTTCTCCAAGGAAAGCAAGCAACAAAGAAACCTGTTCCACCTGCAGCAAATATAAGAGAACATAGATCTTGTAATACTTCAAGTACTTTGGACTCAGGTCCTTCCCCAAATATACATGAAAAAAGTAATTCTAATCTCTTAACCATCATTGTATTATCACAGGCTGGAGACAAAGATGGGACCTATGACAAGGGAAGACAAGACTCAGCATGGTCATGGGTTTGTGTAGGTCTGCCCTCTCTGAGCCCTCTTGATGACCAGAAACATGACAGAAAAGGAAAAGATTCAGTTTAGTAAACAAAACCCAAAGTAGGTATGATCTTTGAAAATAAAGACAATGCCAAGGAAAAGACTTTGGACTAATGCCTATAGGCAGCTATTTCTGTTTTTTTGGTCTGTTCACTTCTCATCTGCTTCCAGGGATGCACCCAGGGGCTGGCTATGGTTTTGTATTTCAAACAGAGCCCAAGACAACTGACTATGAACAGGGATAGATTCTTCCTCAGAATGAACAAAAATGTTGTAGACTGTTTAATGTGCAGGTTATGTTTCTTTCTCTTGCCCTGTCCAATACACCAGTAACTCAAACTCAACACATACAAAACAGCACGTGAATCAGAGGCTGAGACAAACAGCAGAAGGTGCATGTCAGAACTTGGCCACTTCTGCTTAAATTGGAAAGGGGCAGGCTTTCCAGAAAGTACGTGTGCCAAGTAATAAAAATGTTTCCATTTTACCAGGATAAAGCATGGAAAGTTGGAGCTAAACCAAACTTTTCATGACACCTTATACCTTACTAAGCCACTCCTGTCCCACAGCACCTCTGCCTCTCACAAGCTCAGCATTTCAGATATTAGCCAAGGCAGTTGTTCATCTGCCATGATGACAGAAGAGGCCTTACACATTGGGATCCAGGACAATTTAGGGGATCACAAAGCCCCTACCCAGCAAACCTGTAAGCAAGGCAGCCCTGTTTCAGCAGCCCTCATTTCTTGTACAGCTGTATCAATTACATTTCATGCTTTGAAACATCAGTCTTATCAAGGGGTTTTATCAGGTTGGGAAGTTTCAACACTTGATATACAGCACCTTTGAAGCCAGTGGGATAATGACGCCAGAGAATACCCTAAAGCCACCCAAGGTCATAAAGTTAATGGATAATAAAGGCATCCAGTCCCCTGGGAATAATGCCTTAGCTCTGTCTTCAAATGCAGCTGCATCCAGAGGATCTGCAGTACCCCACTGACCTGACTCAATAAAATAACAATGAGTGGGACAATGCAAACAACAAGTAGGGCAGCAAACACAGGAGTGTTTAGGAAAACAGAGAAAATGGACCTGAATCCACACCAAGGTACCCAGTGAATTCACCTGGAAAAGATTATTTTCCAGGGGTGCTTCCACACAGCACCTCAGTGCCTGCTTGTTTCCTATGTACATTGTGTCCCAATGTTTCTCTCATTTCACCATTTGGATTTATTTGTCACTGCTTTAGGTGCCAGCCATTCTGTAAAGCACTTGATGATCATCAAGCCTGGTTATGCTGGACTGCAGTTTCTGGGAAATGCAAAGTTTTCCTTGAGAACAGCTTGCTGCTGTAAATACAATATTCACGTTACACGTGGTCTGAATGCCACCCGTGTTCACATAACAGACGTGGCACACAGAGAGAGCTGCTGTCCCAAAGAGACTTTGAAGAGTGGATTCAGGGACCCAAAGAAGGTGCTAGGAAGAAGATCCAAATCCAGACATAGCTCCAAATCCAGACACAGCTCAAAATAGAAAGAGAAACTGATGCATTTTTCTGGGTAACATGATGAGAGCTGAAGCTGTGATGTTGCAGTTAAGGAAGGGTCTGAGGGCAGAGGCTGCATAAAAGACAATACCCATGCAGGGTAGTCCCAGAGCTGGACAAGCCCTGGCAAGGCCCTAAGTGGGACCTTTCTGCTGGGACATGGCCAGTTGTTAATGCCAAATTCACGAGCAAACAGAAAGATTTTGAAACACCTGAGTCAACAATATATATTTTATTGCATGCCACTGCCACCAGAATTTCTATGAGTTTATCACAACTCCACATTTTTGTCCCTTTCCTACTCCATTCTGCCCCACTGCCTTTTTGCTTCATGTTCTACTTACCTGCAGTGTTTATTCTGTCACACTGCTTGCTCTCTGCCTTTTTTTTGTTCCCTTCCTCAGTCTCCTGACCCACTTGCCGAAGTTTCAGTTTGGTGTCATTTTCTCACAGATTTTCCCTGCGTGCCATCAAGGACAGCAGATAGAAAACAGTCTCACTTCTTGCCACAGGAATGAGGAGAAACTTTCTCTGCTATTTCACCCCTCCAGCACCCTCTGCAAAGCTTCTTCCACCTAAAAGACAATGGGACAAAGGGAAGGGGTTCTTTGAAGGGTTAGATTAAGTTACACCTTTTTCTCTCAGACACGTGGTAGGGCAGCTGCTGTACACACTGGCACACTCTATTATGTTTCCTAAGCTGCTCTTTGCTTTTTCTTTTCGACCTTCTTTATTTGAGGTGCCCACATTTTGCCATGCAGAGGGGAACCCCAGTGCTCCCAAAAAAGAAGAAAGCAGGAAAAGCACAACCCCTCATTCCAGCGCTCCAGGGGATGCACCCAGCAGTTGTAAGTTATGTTTGGAACAGTCTGAGCAGAATGAGAAGGAAAACGGTCCCAGCTGAGCTGAATCCATGCAGCCTGAAGGGCACAAGAATCCCAACAGGCATCTGAGTCACACTCTGAGCCAGAGGCATCACACTTCAACAAAGTGGACACAAGATCAGACACAGCTTCTGAAATGTCTAGGAAAACAGCTTGAGTGAAGAGGAGAACCATTAAATCTGGGTTTCATTCAGTGTCAGGTTAGGTGTGCTCTCCAAAACCATATCTATACTGCACACATAAGGCCCTGGATCAATATTCAAAGTGCTTGATCTAAGAAATACCACCCCGCTGTTAGAGTGCTAATACTTCCTTCCATTTTTCAAACAAACACAATCATCTATTGACTCACTGTCCCACCCACACACAAGATTAACAAACTCATCCACATTCACACAGCGTTGTTCACAAATGTAACTTGAACTGAAAACAAAACAAAACTCCAAGCAAGAAGATATGAACAAAGGACAAACTCCCCAGTGGGACTAAAGCCATGCTCATGCCTCAGTGAACCAGCCCTGGACATCTCAGACTTCATACCAACAAGCCCTTGGGGTTCTCTGCACAAGTACATAAAGTACCCCCCATCCCCTCTGAAGTGCTCCAATGGGGTTCAGTAGCATTGAATTAAACATTCTGTAATATTAAATAAAGCTTATTAGGAGCAGCTCAAGCATACAGGAACAAGACAGGCCTTGGAAGATTGCAGCAACATGGGAGGGGCTGCACAAACATCAACAGCAGGATTAGAATTCAAGTGATCCTGACAAACTGGAAATGCCATGTGAAAAAAGCAATTTAGCATGAGCAGCTAGGAACAACTACAGAAAAAACCTGCAGGGTCAAGGTAGAGAACATTGTGGCACTCAGCTGATCTACTGGAAGGGACCTGGAGCACATCATGTGTCACAGGCTGCCCATAAGTGAGTAATATCATGTTACGTTACATTATGTTATGTTATGTTATGTTATGTTTTATGTTTTATGTTATGTGAAGTGAAGGCTCATGCAAAAATCTGATCTCATATGCAGATCCATGAACAAGAGTGTTGCCTGCAAATACCCAGCGTAATCTCCCAGACCTCACTTTGCAAGGCCTTAGGGCTTGGTTCAAGGAACTCCACATCAACTGAAGAAAGAGGGGGGGTAAGAAGGTTCTGAGATCAGAAGATAATTATTAATATAATTCAGAGAAGAAAAGATAAAGACTGAAACCATCTTCAGATAACCTAGAAGTGCCTTCAAAGAGAGAGGAAATGTTTTCCCTGACCACTGTGAGCAAACATTAGAATTACAAAACCACTTCTTGTAGAGAAGGCAATTCCTCTGAGGCAGATTCCTTGGGAGATCAGAGGATATGAGTAACAGATTAAAAACACCTTGGCCAGGAACCTTTTAGGCCACACTGATCCTTCCAAGGCTTGTGCTACAAGACAGAGGCATATAACATCTGGATTTTCACCTGCAGAACTCCACATGTGATCGTAGTTTCTCCCATGGATCCAGGGTATACAAAATTCACAGAAAGTCACTCCCACTCACACTTGCATAAAATGCTTAAAGAAAAATGACTGCTCAGGGATTCCTGTCTGATCTCAAGTACTGTCTGTAGATGTGTGAGTTCAGGAAAATCTAAGGTTCCTGTTAGGAGGTGGGTGATAGAGCAGGAGTGGGCAGCTCCCAAAGCCAGTGACGCTGTGTAAAAGGGCAGCACCAGCCCATCTGCCTGCTTGCTTTTATCAACTGGTCATCCCCAGGTGGGACAGATATGTGAATGAGGGAACTCAAAGCATCCTAGAGATAGCTTGGTGCTTGATTCAATTTGAAAGATTTTGGGGATGAGAAGGAACTCAATTGGGCATTGGATTGTAAGAAGGTATGGGGAATGTCAGGAATTCATTGAATATTTTGCATTTACATCTTGTCTACTTATTAATTGTAATGATGGTCCAAGAGCTGGTAAATCTGGGACAGGTTCTCAGGTTTTTTTCTCTAGTAGTAGTTTTCAGACCTCTTTGAAAGCATCCTTGTGTTTGTTCATTTGTTTATGTGTTTTCTTTGCACAGAAAGTGAAAGCTGGATTGATTTTTAATGTGCTATTCCACTGTAAGATTTTATTGAGTTTTTACAGAGTTGCTACACCTAAAAAACAATTGCCATACCATGGAAAGCAATTTAAAAAAAAAAAAGGAATAAAAATCCACCCATCTTTTTGATTCTGCTTCTAGAATTTACCCTCTAAAAGCTGACTGTGCAGGCCCTGAAGAAGATCCTGTTACTCTAAGCAAAGCTGGAATAGGCTACTTATTGTTCTGGGCCACTGGTATTCCCCTTTCTCAGACATTGCCTGCAGAAATAACGAGCAGCTTAAACAGGGCTCGCTTTTGAAACTGTCAACAACTTGAGTTCCCCATTTAAAGGCTCTGGCATCAGGGCACCCTGAAGCCAGGCAATGTTAGCAGGAAAGCAGAATTAATACAGAACAAGAAAAGCCTGCGGGCAGGGGAGAGGCCTCTTCTGCAGGGGGAAGTGCAGCAGACTGATATCCAGGGCTCTGCGAAGCCCCACGGGCAACAGGCTACTGCTTTGTGGCTTTGACCTCCAAAGACCGGGTCTCATTCCCACACTTCCCATTGTGCCATGGGATGAGCATTTAGCACACAGCCTATATCTGCTGGTGTAACTTTTCCTCCCCTCTCTGGGACAATATTTTGGGGGGAATCTGGTAATAGAATGACAGGATGGTTTTGGTTGGAAGGGACCTCAAAGACCATCCAGTTCCAACCCCTCTGTCCAGTCAGGGACACCTCTCACTAGACCGGGTTGCTTGAAGTGCCATTCAATTTGGCCTTGAACACTTCCAAGGTTGGGGCACCCACAGTTTCTCTGGCAATGTGTTCCAGAACATTGCCAGCAGGTCAGGGGAGGACTTGCCCCTCTTCTCAGCCCAGTGAGGCACATCTGGAGTGCTGTGTCCAGTTCTGGGCTGCTCAGCACAAGAGGGACATGGAGCTCCTGGAGTGAGTCAGGGGAGGGCAACAAAGTTCATCAAGGAACAGGAAGAGCTCTCTTATGAGGAAAGGCTGATGGAGCTGGGCCTGTTAAGCTGAGAAGAAACCACTGAGGGGTCTCAATCAATGTCTGTGAGTGTCTGAAGGGAGGGTGTCAAGAGGATGGACCCAGGCTCTTCTTGGTGGTGCTGAGCAAGAGGCAGTGGGCAGAAATCGATGCACAGGAAGTTCTATCTGAACATGAAGAACTTCTTTACTGTGCAGTGACCACAGACTGGAACAGATTTCTCAGAAATGGTCTGGAGTTTCCCCTCGGGGAAGGTATTCAACAACCATCTGGATGCAACCCTGTGCCACGTGCTCTGGGGTGACACTGCTGAAGCAGGGAGGTTGTTCAAGTTGACCCCCTGAGGTCCCTTCCAGCCTGAGCTGTTCTGTGATTCTGTGAACAAGCTCTCCCTGGAGCCTTCTCTCCTCCAGTCTGAGCAGCCCTGACTCCCTCATCCTTTCCTCCTATCAGGTCTGACAGGCATTTTACCCCTGTTAAAAGGAGGTGCCTTCTCCAAAGTCCTCACGATATCAGCAAACACAAGCACTCAGGGATGCTTCTCCCAGGAAGCAAAGACCCCTCAGGACAGCCTCACCGAACCGCCCAAAACAACTCCGGCGATATCGATGCTCCGCAGGAGGGATGCTCTGCCCCCTCCACCCTCCAACCACCACCTCCACAGCCAGTAAAGGTCTTTCAGCCTTTACTTCTGGTTCATTAAGCAGCCGCTGCAGAGAAAGAAGCGACAGGTTGAAGGCGGGGGGCAGAGGGGGGTGCCGGAGCTGCTTGGTCTCCGCACCCCAAGCCCGGCAGCCGCATCCCGGTCCCGTCCGCCGCCGG
>JAHLSL010000007.1:9169355-9208555 GCA_025920805.1 Petroica traversi
GGGGCTGGGCCGGGCGCAGGGGCAGCGGCGGGGTCGGAACCCCGACCCGGGCACGGGGAGCCTCGGTAGCTCAAAGATGGAGAGGAGAGAAGGCGCCCTGCGCTTCCCCGCGCATCCGCGGCCGGCCTGCCGCTGCTATTTATAGCAGTTATCAAATTGTGTTATTCTCGCGTCTTTTCGGGTATTTGCGCTTTCTGTTTTCCTTGCCAATCTGGCGAAGATTATTTAAATTCCTTTTTTTAGCCTCTCTCTGATTTCATCCCGGTGCTCCTTGCCTTGCCAGGGTTCCCTGGGGGTCAGCTGTACCGCTGGCCGTTCCGTGCCGAACACGGTGCACTTGGCTGTTTTTCTATCTTGGGCTGTGTCGCTGCCGTGCTGGCCTTAAACAACCTGGCCTGCACCATCGTGGGGCAGGCACGGTGCTGCTGCCACATCTTCCCCAGACAGGGAGGGCAGCTCCCCTGCCCCGGTCGTGGCGTGGTGCACCCACGCTCCTGTAGCTCTCGCTGTGGTCAGCGGTCATTCAGGATTGCTGGGTCACAGGAGTGCAGAGCCAGAGCGTTCATTGCTTCAGCCCCTGTGTGCAAAATGCCTGTGTTCAGATTGGTGTAACTAATAGGCCTGCATGTGACTTCTGAAAAGTCCTTTGGTGCTAGAATAAAGCAAAGGTTTTTAGCAATGTGTGGTAATGCAGGTGCTGCTGTCACATCTGGAAAAGCTGCAGGCAGAGAGCAGGAACATCCTGCTGCGTTTAGAGATGCT
Source organism: Petroica traversi (assembly GCA_025920805.1). Taxonomy (NCBI): domain Eukaryota; kingdom Metazoa; phylum Chordata; class Aves; order Passeriformes; family Petroicidae; genus Petroica; species Petroica traversi. The sequence goes on from JAHLSL010000007.1 coordinate 9,170,118, forward strand.
GACACGTTTTCTGTGCCTGCACAGAGCAATATGTACATGAAATACTGTGCTTTAAAGGAAACCTGCATTTTCTGCCCACTGGGATTGGCTTGGGCTGAGGCCAGCAGCCGTGGCTGCACATCCCATATGGTGTGGCACAGTCTGTAGTCACACACCTCGACCCCTGCCTGAGGCTCAGAGGCTTCATGAGAAGCAGAAAGGCACCTGGTACTGGCCTGAGGGACTGAATTGTGGATCTCTTATCTCCTGACTTGGTAGGATGCTCTTTACCTGGTTTGCCAACTATGTTGTGCACTCACACCTCAGGTTGGTGGTCCTTGGGCTACTGTAGCCCCAGACTCAGGAAGAAAATTCAGAGTAATAACTATGGCATTTGTTCCATTTCAGGTGCTGCTGGTGTGCTGGTAGGACACCCCTTTGACACTGTTAAGGTGGGTTGTTTATGAAATGTATTTGCCTCTAAGTAGAAAACTTAGTTTCCCCAAGGAGTGGGGGCAGAAAAAAAAAATCCCCAGACACTGTAGGAATGTAAATCTGTGTGGGAAAGCGTGGACCAATCCTCCACAATTACTGTTTATAGATTCTTCAATCTCCAGCTCTTCAGAAGTGAAAACTTAGTAACATAAACCTTGGCCTTGAGCTGCAAGTTCAGTGCAGTAACAATGTGGTATTTGGAAATACAACTTTGCATTTAGCTGAATTTTGTTCTGAGCTTGGTTCTCTGCAGCTGTTCAACACTAACTCCCTGCATTTGTAAGTCAAACCCACTTTGTTAGCAGGTAGAAAGATTGGTGTTTTGTTTTCCCCTCAAGCTCTGCTATTATTCCTTAATTTGTAGCACTAGCCAAAGGGTGGCAATCAATAAAAATCCACAGTATGGAGCTTGTCTAGGGGCTTTTTCCTCCAAATGTATAATATTTTCATAACTTTCCAAGGTAAAATTTATTTGCTGATGGTCTGTTAGTTGTGCGTGTTATACATACTTCAGCTACTTTAAATACAAAATTTGAGATCTCCTGGAAGGTCCAAGCCCATCTTTCAGAACAGAATGACAATCTAAGTAATCTCTTGGCAGCCTTATCCAAAGTCTTGCACTGAAGAATAGAGGAAGGGATATCAGTGCTAAAGTAATACACCAGGTCACTTGACTGCAGCAGACAGCGTGCCACGTAGTGGATCTATATTTGGAATACCTTTCCCTGCTGAATTTAGATATGCAAAGGCTGTGGGCTGGTGGTGTTACCGAGGACCCCACCATATTCTGTACTCCAGCACAGGGTTAATTCAGTACAGAATTCCTGAGTTAGTGGATATTGGTCCTCCTTGCAAGCTTACAATTCAAGCTCGTCAGACAGTAAAATCTGAATGTGGTAAATTTTGCAGCTAAATAATTCAGCTGAATTCTAGAATATATTTTCAGGAATGGCATTATCCAGACTTGCAGAATTTTTCTTATGGTGGTACAGGGCCAGCTGTCTTTGTCTCTCCCATCCTGCCAAGTTTTACATGCTTAACTGAAGGTGATCACTCATTTCATTGAATCCAGTAAAACTGCTAAAATTCTATGCTCAGACTAAAGGTAAACCATGTGTGGGTTTTTTAGGTTTTTTGGTTTTTTTTAAAAAAGTGGAAGAGCTTCTACTGCATGAAACTAAACATTAACTGTAAAAACTGGGGCTCCCAAGCTGGTTTCAGCAGATCTGTTATTGCAAAATAGATGTATTGACTTTGGAAAAAAGCATCTTGATTTACAATAGAACCAATAATTTGTTTCTGGATGACACTTAAGTTTTTTTATGAAGTACAATGTGGCACAAGATATTTTCATATCCTTTAAAAGGTATTGTAGGTGTTTATCTATATTTTGTTAGAGCAAATACTAATGTTTGTATTATTAGCTGGCATAGTGACCACTGTACGTGGAAAAACTAACTCTAACCACCTTTTAAGGAAAAAAAAAAGACATTGCATAACTTGTGTATGTATGTGTTAAGAATTAACTTTTTATTGTTCTGCAGTGTTTAAAGGGCTAGCTGGTAGTCACCTTAGACTGTGCATTTTTAATATAACTGAACAACGGGAAAGGTGCTTAGATAAGCCAAAGTTTTACTTCTATCTTGGCATTTAAGCTCTTTTTTTTTTTTTTTGGCTGGTGCTCATGTTTCACAGAGCGGGGAGGGGGATGGTGGGACACACAGGGAGACATTAAGCTGTGAAGTCACCCTGCGAAACCTGCAGCTGAGCTGATCTCAGAACTGGCAAACTCCTTATCCCTGGTTTGTTGATGTAATGTATAAAATTGCTTTTTTGCTTTTAACTGCCTTTACTTTCTGAGCTAGGGGCTGTCTTCATTAACAGCAAAAGTGTTACTTTGTTGTAGATGAGAGATAAGCCTCATCACGGGAGAGTTACCTAGTAAGTATAGCCCAGGTGAACACTTCTGTTTCTCTCAGTCTTAATTTATTCCCAAATGTATTAGTTCAAGTAAAGAACTGAAAGACTTATGAAACTTTTTCCCTTTTTAATTTTAAACTGATGTGTCCCTCTTCTTCAGCTATGGCATGGAGGGAGCGGGGTTTAAATATCCCTTTTGTTTTTTAATTTAGTTTTATTCTGAACCTTCTTTGTGCTATGCATTTCTGGCTGTATACTCTGCCACACCCAGTGCCTCTAAAACTGAGTCTCAGGCACACTGCTGTTGAGGTCTTATCCACTACATATTGCTGGATGATGTTTTCATTGCTCAAATACTTCTGAAGTCACTAATTTCCCACATTATTAAATGCTTGGACTGTTTTGGGATGTAGTGGTTTGGGGATTTTTATTTAGCCTTAAGTGCCTTTATACAAGTCTTTAGTGATGTGAAATTACTGGGTGTTACTACTGGACCTAAAACCTTAGTAACAGTATTTTCCAGTAAGAAGGAAGCTAGAACATTGGGCAATGAATGGAACAGGTGGATAAACTTGGCACATGTTTCATCTTTTTTACACTGTAAGGAGCTTGTTGAATACGGCATTAACATGCATGAAAATGCAAGTTTTATGTGCACTCATTGCCTTACGTGGCAGTTTGCAAATGTGGGTACCTTATGCCACCAGCACTGTCCTCAAGAGAAAGGTTTTTCATGCTTAGACCTGGGGAGTCAGTTCTTTAAATATTCTACCCTACAGCAAGGCTTAACTGGTTAATATTTCACAAATTATTTAGACAAAAATAGTGGGAGCTGTATGCCACTAGGAAATTCAGCCCATATACAGGATATTACTGATTCTAAACTACCTAACACAAGCAGAAAAGATAAAGAAGGTTCCTAAGCTGCAAATCCCCCAAAGCCCATACATGTGGAAGTCACAGACAAGGTTTGAAACAATAACAGCAAATTCTAAATGGAGTAAAACCTTTGTTTGTGCAATTGTGACAGTTTATTAAGATTTGCCTTTGCTTGTGGACTTGCTTCTTTAATAGTTTTGACAGTCTGTCTACACCCCAAAAGTCATTTAAGTGACAAAGGATTTATTTTCTTTGAATCCTATTGTAAGCGTGCTTTTAATGCTGAGATGTTGCAAGACCCAAGGTGATCTCAGCCTCCCACTATGGCTAGCATACACTAATGTATATACCAAAAAGACACTGAAAACTAAAGTTCTGATTTACAAAGCATAAAATGACGTGTTGTAGGAAAAATACTAAAACTGTCCATTTATTTTTGCTTTGACGAAAGCTAACCTGAATGTAGGATTCTGACAAACCACCTCCATAAATAGTTTTCTAGACACACATATTACAGGTCTTTCATTGCTGTGGTGGTATTTTTTTATTAATTTAGGCAATCATGAAAAAAAAAAATTAAAGTTTGGGAATCTTTCATATAGACGTGATAATTTTTTCTTTTGCTCAGAATAAGAGACTGAAGCTTTTTGCCCTGGAGTTGAAGCAGCAGCATTAAATGGTTAATTAGCATCTTTTCTGAAGAACATTCAGCCCTCTATGCCGGAGATCAAACACAGATTTATAACTTTATCAATTCTGTGAAATCAACTTATTTAGTTTATTGTAGTGTAGGGCTTTGACTGAGCTAGGTAGCACTGAAACTTTTAAAAAGTGTGCTGAGGGCAAAAACGTATGGAAAAACAGAATTGGAATTTTCCATTACAGGTTAAGAAGCATCCAAAAAAGAGATATCCTAAGACTGCCAGTTACAGTAGCATCTATCTCTCCAGCAGAACATACTGTTTCACTTTTGGAAATATTAATTGATTTCTAACATTTAAGGGTTTGAAGAAGCTACTCCCTCACTAATTGCTTGCATTCAGCAGGCTAAAAAACCTAAACAGACTAAAATGTAAAAGGACAAATGGCTATTTGCTCCTTCCCCTGTGCAAAGACAAACATCATAAGTGTCACTGCACAGCTACCCTCTGAAAAAAAAAAAATCAGATCTCAATGAATAGGCCCAAATCTGGCAGTCAGAAACACTGTGGGTATTGTTGAAAGTTTCCATTCCTTTAAAATTATCCTGATCTCGTGCTTGACTTGCAAATAATTTTTTTTATTAAATTGTCTCAGGTTTGCACAGGTATTCCTTAATGTGAACAGAAGTATTCTTGGCAGCTAAAGAAAGTCCCTATTGTGACCTGTACTGGAAAGCATCTGTTTGAAATTCTAGATGTCAATGTACCCTTCCACTTACTGGTTTGCTAATAGTCACAAGAAGTTCATGATCCTCTTCCCCTCATGTTTTCATGCCCAAACTTAATTCAAAACACATACACAAGACTTTTCAAGTTACTTTGCCACATATGGCATTCCAGTGTCCAGCCTGTGCTCTTGCATATGCATTACTATAGCAAATCTCCACATAGGTACAAGACATCAGCTTACCCTTTAGGCTGTTCCTGATGTACAAATTGGTATCTCACACAACTTTTTATAGGTTCGTCTGCAAGTTCAAAATGTAGAGAAACCTCTCTACCGTGGGACTTTCCATTGCTTTCAGTCCATCATAAAGCAAGAATCTGTAAGTACAAAATTAATGCTTTGCGTATTTTCTTAATCTTTGTATATTTTGGCTCAGGAGGGTGGGAAAGCTGTTAAAAGAACTACAAGCTCTGAAGATCAAGAGATAAATCATACTCTGAACCTCACCTGACTGTAGGGCAGATATTATAGTCAGAACTTTGCCAGAAACTTTGTGAAGATCACTGAGTCAGAAGATGGCATTTTGAGGTTAACTATTTTAATAAAACAAGTTATTTAAATAACTAGTTTTCTCAGAAATCTAAGCAATAAGTAAAGAAATTGGTGAGTGTTCTTGCTGCTGAAGCTTTAGGATCATTGTTAAAAAGGTGGCTTCTGGCTTTAAGTAAGCTAATGAAAAAGAAAAACTATGAAATCTGCCAGAAAATGTTTCTCTGGATGGAGTAAGATTATTTTCTGGATGTGTTCAACTATGTTTTTGTACTGCTAAATTGCTTAGATGTTTGCATCCTAGGCAGAGATCTAATTTTCATTAGAAAACAAGGTGGTCCTGATGTGGCCACTGTTAGAAAGCTGAGGTACAAGGGAGAGCCAGAAAGGCCATGTGCTGCAGTTAGAGGAGGTTATTCACACCACTATTAAAAAGGATTTTCCTCCCTTCTCCCATTAGGCTTTTGGACTCTATAAAGGCATTGGGTCCCCCATGATGGGACTGACATTCATTAACGCGCTGGTGTTCGGTGTGCAAGGAAACACCCTCCGAGCTCTGGGCAAAGACACTCCTCTGAACCAGTTCCTTGCTGGGTCAGCAGCAGGGGCCATCCAGTGTGTCATCTGCTGTCCCATGGAGCTGGCAAAGACAAGGATGCAGCTTCAAGGAACAGGAGAATATAAACTAAAAACGAAGAACTACAAAAATTCTCTGGACTGCTTGATCAAAATCTATCAAAAGGAAGGGCTGAGGGGCATCAACAGGGGCATGGTCTCCACATTCATCAGAGAAACTCCAAGCTTTGGCTTTTACTTCCTGACCTATGACTGCATGACTCGGTATTTGGGCTGTGAAGCTGAAGACAGTTATGTTATTCCCAAACTGCTGTTTTCTGGGGGGATGTCCGGAATCGTGTCCTGGCTCTCCACCTACCCCATGGATGTGATCAAATCCCGGCTCCAGGCCGATGGAGTCGGAGGTGTCACACAGTACAAGGGCATCCTGGACTGTGTCCGGAAGAGTTACCATGAGGAAGGCTGGAGGGTGTTCACCAGAGGCCTCACTTCCACGCTTCTCCGTGCTTTTCCTGTCAATGCAGCCACCTTTGCTACTGTCACCGTGTTCCTCATGTACATGAAGTCAGAGGACAACCTTCCCGAATGTGAACCAGGCCCAGTGATCCATCAGCCCTCCAGTTTGTGAACCTCATCTCTTTGTTCTCCTCATCCAAAGCCTGGCTGGTTTGGCTTTGTTAAACATAAACATATGACCCACACAAGTAGTGTAGATTTCTGCTATCTGTATAAAGAATTCCTAAATATATGAAATCAGGATTTAATCTCACTACTTGTATAAACAGCATCTTGCCTTATTTGGGACTCCATGCCTAGTACTATTCAAGTAAGAGGAGGGATCTGCCTTTAGAAAGTTGCTGTTGTGGCTCCAGAAGAGGTTCTGGAGAGTGTTCTAGCACCAGAAATCGAGTTTTCTTTCACTCAGGTTCTGAATGACTGAGTTGAGTTGAATGCAGAAATGTTTTCATGAAAGAAACACTCATTTTGTATGTGATGAGAGTAAGTGTTCTCCTCTAAGGTGAAGAAGAGGGAAGAAGTTTAATATTGGAGGCATTTTGCAGGTAACCCTGAATTGTAAAGACATGGACTAGCATTCAGCTAGTCATGTGTTTTACTTTTCCTCTGCTTTTATATGTCAATGGTTTTAGTAGTAACTTTGTTCATACTGATTTGTAAAAAAAGAAAAAAAAGGAAAAAAAAAAACCCCCAAAATATTTGTATCTAAGTTACTCCCTGACCTTTCAGCTTTGAATGAATGTCTTAAGCACAAAATTAGCATCTGCACTCAAATGCACTTGTTCTTTTAAATCTCAAGGCTTGTAAGGATTTAGGGAAACTCAAAGTTAGTAGGACTGGTGTTTTTTGCTGTCACCTCTGTTTCTCCTTTGGTGGGTGCACGGGCTGTGCTGAGTAGCTCAGCCCAGTGGACTTCGTTCTCTGAACTTAATGCAGCTTTGCACCACTTCTCCCAACATGTCCCCATAGCAGCCAGTGATGTACAGAAGTCAAAGTCCTGCCTGTGGTATTGCACAAAATGTTTGTGGGTGCAATGTTAGCTTAGCAGCTTGAAGTATCTTAGAAATACATACATATTTAGGACTGAAGGTGTCATACCTTTCCAGAAAATAGGGGTGTAAGTGTCTGAAATGGTTGCTGTTCAATACACTTGCATTTTGAATTTAAACAATACTGATTTTTATGTATTTAGTTACAGTGCTACTGAAAAGAAGACTGAAAAAGGTTTTAGAGAATTTTCTTGTTACATTAATCTGCTGTATTTTTTTTTTAAACAGTCTATTCAAGAAGAATTGAATTAGCCAAAGAGCTACAAACAGTTATTTAAGATTTGAGATAAAAACTACACATATTTGGCACACATAGCCAGGAGGAAGGACTGTATGTGTGTGAGCAATGTTTTAAAACATATCAAACTAGTTCTGTAAGTACAACTTGTTACACTTTTGGTTGGGACAAGTGCAATATGTGTTTAATTTATATGAATTTTCTAAAGAAGCGTTATTTCATAGCATTTTGCACTGTAACAAAATATGCTGGAGAAACCTGTAAAATTGATATGTCTTTTTATACCTTGAAGGTATGGTGGATGTTTTAGTGCCTACTTGCACTGAGATTCAAATTGAATGTTAAATCTGTCTACTAAGCTGCATATGCACAACAATTCACAGCAAAGACCATTTACACCTTTGTACAGGAGTATGTTAATTCTTGTATATATATTGAGGGAATAAATTTTTTTTAAAATTTTGTCTTTGGTTCTTTGAAGTGTTTTTTTTTTTTAATGTTTTATTCAGATGCTTCTTTGGTTGAAATTGAGCTTGCATGAGGGTGGGGTTTCTGGTTTTTGCCAAAGGAAACCTGCTCTATATCTGCCTTCTGTGCACCACTGGGAAGGGCAGGGTCCTGCTCTGGCTTAGGCCCCATCGCTGGAGCAAAGAAAGGAAGTTGCCTGACATCACTTCTTCAAACTGACCTTTTCCCTTCTGAAAGAACAATCCTGCTGTTAGAGCCAAAGAGCTGCCCCTGTGATTAAACACTTCCTATTGTGCATTTATTTGCTTTAAGCTGTGCTGATCAGCACCAGGGCTGCACAACTGGGGAAGATAAGTCTTGGGTCCCTGAAGGGTCACATCAGAACCAAGTACCAGGTATCCATAACCTCTCTGGGCACTCTGTTCCAGTACCTCATCACCCTCACAGAAAAGAACTTCTCCCTAATACCTAATCTCAACCTTCTCTCTTTCAGTTTAAAACTGTTAGCCCTTACAACTCCATGCCCTTGTAAAAAGTCCTTCTCCACATTCTTAGTAAGTCCCTTTTAGGTTCTGGAAGGTGTCCCCAGAGCCTTCTCTTCTCCAGGCTGAACAGCTGCAACCATCTTAGCCTGTCTCAAAGGAGAGGTGCTCAGTCCTCGAATCAGCTTTGTGTCCCTCCTCTGGACTCACTCCAGTAGGTTCATGTCCTCCTCTTCAGAGGTTACTTCAGGTACTGGCTCCACCAATTCATCTTCTTAAAGGGGAGGTACACGTGACACAAACCCTGTCAAGCATCAGTTTCCTGGATCAGAAAAGGGAAAGGCCACCACCTCTCCACCTGACCATGACCAGGGTCAGTTCCAGTCATGAGAACTTTTGTTCTCTCAGCAGGAACAACAACCACGTTCAACACTGAACTATGGAACAGAAACAAATACCTGGAATAAGCAAACAGTGTCTCCTTAGAAGACTAATATTAGAACAGAAAAGGGCTATACAATGTTTTACTTGTGGTGCTTACTAAAGCATTCTTTCCTGAAATTCATCCATCTGGAACTTAAATAATCAGTAGCAGGCACTGGATGTTACTCAACAAGCGGGAAGAGGGTAAAGTCAGCTTTCAGCCTAGGCGGCTGTCACTTGCTTGAAACCCATGTGACTTCTATTAAACCAAGCTAGATAACAGCCTCAGCCTTTTAAATAATGATACAGTTCTTTTCTGATAGATTTTTGAGATGTAAGCCTATTGAGACAGGACTCCATCCTGCCTTCCCAAATCGTAATTCCCACACTATTATCAAGCAATTACCAAATAACTGAAGGGATTCAGAGGGTAGAAATCTCTGAAAATAAAACTCACTATGAAGTCCATCTGCCCTGCTGTTTCTTAAATAAGTAAGTCATGCCGGTTTTAAAAGCTACAGACACAAACGTGTGGACAAGAGGGGGAAAAAGTAATCATTTCTAGTACTTCTTGATTAAGTTACTATAGTAGAACAACTAGTTATCATGTCTGTAACAATTTTTTTGTCCTTTTTGCCTGATCTGTCTCTGCATATCTGCAGTGATAGGACAAAGGGTAATGGCCTTTAACAGAAAGAGGAAGGTTGAGATTGGATATTAGAAAGAAATTCTTCACTCTGAGGGTGGTGAGGCCCTGGCTCGGGCTGGCGAAAGAAGCTGTGGATGCCCCAACCCCTGGAAGTGTTCAAGGCCAGGCTGGATGGGGCTCTGAGCAACCTGGTCTAGTGAAAAGTATCTCTGACCATGCCAGGGGGTGTTGGAATTAGATGTCCTTTAAGGTTCCTTTCAACCCAAAACCATTCTAGGATCCTATATGATAAAGCTTTTTATATGGTTCAGGTAAAAGGGTAGTAAGACATTCAAGGGATGAAAACCTGTCCATTGCAGGTGCAGCACTGGCAGCATGCTGGGAAAAAGACTAAGACAAATGTAAATGTTGATCTTGCAAAGAAAACATGTTTGATCTTTGAAATGAAATATATTTATTATTATGCTGGAAAACAGGTATTAACAGTTTAATCTTCGCTGCTGTTAGCCCGACTTTTAATCAGAGGAGAGTTAAAGAACAATTCAAAACCCAGAAGTGAGCCAAACACCATTAGGTTAGCAGAATGTGTAATTAAATCCCTCTTCTGCCAGAAAAATAGGCAGAGAAAATAGAAGCTTACCCAAGCCAACAGCCATGCAGACATGAGGGATCTGAGGGACTCTATGAGGCACAACAAGAGATCAGGGAAGCAGAGAACTTGCTGGGCCAAACCTAAGAGAGACAGCCTTTGACATCAAAAGGAAGGAAACTGTTGCTTTCCATGTTCAGGAAGTTATCTATGTTCATGGACAGTAGGGGAGAAAAGCAGAGGAAAAGCCATTTTCATCTTCCCAGTGCAACTGTTTTGCAATTTTTGTATCAGTGCTGTTTTCACTAATTGCAAAAGGGATTATTACCAACAGAAAAAAGTGACAAAATATGCACAATAATACGTAAGATAGACAGTAAAAGCTTTTCTACTTACAGTCTATTATTAGTTTTAACTGAGGTGACCAAGAAAGTGATTTTAAGCTATACGGGTTCATCAATAAATAGCCTGGAATCAAGGCAAGGTCTGCAGTGAACACTAAAGCCCTACAGATTGGTATAAATGGAAGAAAGTAAAGTCCTAATGCTCACAAAAGTCTTAGGGTCTATAAAATGTAACAGCTAACACAGTCAAATTGCTTAGTTATCATTCACTATTATACTTTATTATAACTGTTTCTCTTACTGAAATAAGCACACTGCATTTTTTCTTGACAGTAAAACAGAATGGTACCATTTTAGCCACATCCATGTGTCAGCCAATAAAATGCTAAAATCATAATGAAGCCTGACCTCATGGTCTGCACCATTTCCTATACATATCAGAATAGAAAGAAGTGTTGCTCAAGTAATTTGACTCAGCCAGATTAAAGTTGGTATGAAATAAAATGAATATTCTTTTCCTAGGATCTGTTCTATTATCTTAAGCAGAGATTTACTGTAGATCAGGAATACTTCAGTGTTGCAATCAACCAGGCCATATACCTTCTTCCTGATGCACCAAGGTGTTTTCACTTAGAAAGAATCTCTAAGAGGTATTTTTCAAACAGGTCAGAAATAAAGTTCAAACTTTTAAACTGCAGTTAAAGGAGGTAAAGGTAAAAATTACTTCTACCCTTAAATTAATCCAGGCAGTCACCTGTTTCCCTGTCATAATTTAATTTCACACTCCAGAAAAAATTGAGATAAAATTGCTTATTCCTAACCTATGCAGGAGGAAAGAATAAAAACTAGCAAACCAACCAGCAACACAAGAGGAAAACCTAAAGACCTCCCATTAAGTTTTATTCGTTACAATCCGTTTTCAAACCATAAACATTTGTATGCCCTTTGCAGCTATGGGAGTCACTGGATTCATGTAAATCCACTGGAGGTTCAGTCAAAGCATCAGTTAGGACTGAAAACTGAAGGATTCTATATGAAAAGGCCAAATTTTCTGTTTAGCTGAGAAAAAATGTGTTGAAAAATAAGTCAAAACATCAGCTGCATGATGCCCCAGGCGTGAGGCAGTCAGAACCTTTGTAAGCCAAAATTGCAAGTGGCAAGGCCAGTGAGGGCCATGGCAAGCATCTTGCAGCTCTGAAGGACACCTGACTTTGTGAGCCCTTAAATCTAAACACTGACCAACAAGGCAGTTTCCCACAGATTTGTCTTCAACCAGTTTCCAAGAGGAGTTTAGCCAGAGGACATTAGGACCTGTCTGGTGACCAAGAACTTTGTGTCTGGATTCTCCACTATTTAACAAGCAATACATATTGTGCCAGTCTTCACATGCTCTCTGATTTATCTCAAAAATATTCGTTATTCACATCCTTCTGAGATACTCCTTTTCTCTAGGCGTGCTCCAGGGAGGGAAACACGTTACTTGAGACCTCTGATCCCCTGAAGAGCAGAAAACAGGACTCTGATGCAGCATCTGTCCTGTTCTGCAGTCTCTGCAATGGCCTCACACACATTATGAGCAGCAGACTGAAGCAAAGGCTCTCATTGCCTCATAAGAATTTGGACTTTTTAGGAAACCACAGCTGGAGAGAAGCAGTGATGTTTTATAGGTCTAGCAGTTAACCAAAATAGCCATTCCCAGCTCAAAGCACATTCATTAACACCACTGATCACTGATTTCCACATTTCTTTCTAAAGATATTTAATATTAATATTTGATGCATGTACATATATATGACCCATGTCACACTTAATGGTTTTTATTTAGTCTTTTAATTTCACTGCCTTGTTGGTGCTTTTAACAAATGCACAAGGACACTCAGGACTTTCAGAAATCAGCACAAAATTGTACTTTTTCTCCTGCGTGGTGTGTGGGTAATTTGCTCTTTGACACTGGCAGGCTCCAAGCCTGTCAAGGTCCACTGAACACCCCAGGACACCCTGCACACACTTGACCTCACAGGGGCACCCTGACACTGCCATTCTGTCTGCTGGCCACGCTGTGCAAACAGGTAATTCACTGCCATCTCCTGGCAAACTGCTACCCCGAGTTTCTGAACTGACTGAAACAAAGCACTGACATTGATGCCACCTGATACCAGATCAATTAGAGAGGAATCACACTTTAACCTACAACACCACTTACAAAGTGATGGCAAAAGGAGCACCTGTAAGTCCTGCAAGGAATCTCTCCATGCCTTTTCTCTCCCTCCCAAAATTCACCAACATTTGGACAGAACTGCAGGCTTGCTCCTGAAGAGTGTTCCCAGCAGACACAGGAACCTGGTGGGAACAGCAACTCACAAGAGGGTATCATGTGCACACCATAACACACAACAGAAGCCGTGGTACCCAACTGGCATCCAGGCTTAGAGCTTTTCTCTTAGAAAAAAGTAACAGAAGATTTGGAAAACCCTAAAACGGGAGTTGTCTAAAAACCAGTTGCTGTAAGGAATCTTACTCATTTACCTACAGCAAAACAGTGTTTTCCTGCTACTTTAGGGGGAGCCAGGACTGGAAAACTTCACATTAACTCTTATACAGAATCTGATGTGTTAGACCCAAAGGAAAATCAGTACTTTCCAAACAATTTCTAGAGAAAAGAATGGAAAAAAAAATTCTAAGTTAAACTGCCTTAATAATATAGGGTGGTTGAGAGTACACGTAAAAGCTGGTTTGCTTTAGACAAAGAGAATGAACTTAAGAACCACTGATTCAATTACCTTACAAAATTAAACCAGTAGCCATTCAGGTGGCATTTAAGCTTTGCTGTAAAGCCATCATCACACTTGTCCACTCTGACACTAGACCAATTCATATTATCAAACTGAGTACTGAACCTCATAGTACAAGCACATACACTCCTGCTCTGGTTCATGTCTACCTTTATAGATCACTGTGCAGGTGTTTCTGCTCCTTGTGTTCAGCAGCAGGGTTGCACTCCCTCTGCTCTACTTAACTTTCCCATTCTTTTGCCCTGGGACTCTTCACAAGGAAAGTGCTACTTTTTGAAGTACTCCTTTTACAGTCAGGAACAAAAATACCGAAGTCCAACTCTTATTTGTATTCCTGCAAAATTCACACCAAACATTCAGTTTTGAAATCCACCCAAAGTTCCCCTCAGTAGCTTTAAGTGCTACAGGGACATTAGTGCAGTAAAGTTCAGTCCTGACACAAACATTCTTTACTTCTCTTCACAAGCCACCATTATAGAGCAGACTTTAGAAGGTGCTGTACAGATTAAAAACTCCTTAAACTTATTCTGAAGTGCCACAATATAGATGGCACATTACAGACATACATTACAGACCAACCAATGCCAGTAGCAGCAGCCATTTGACTGATTAGGACTTCCCAGACAGATTTGTCTAGCAGCCCTGACAAAAATTCCGGATTTTCTCAGTTTCTTCAAGCATTAAGTAAACACCCGGAAGAATGATATTCAGCACATTATGTATCTTAACTGAGTGGAAAAACCAACTAGCCCAAATTTTTCCAAAGTATACTGACAAAATAACCTTTGATCAATGTGATGAGCACGTGGAAACACCCATTACTGCCACTGCCATGCCTCTTCATCCAGCTCTTTGAAGCGATTCACTTTCTTCAAATGTTTTAAAGCCTCATTTCTTTTGCCATTTCTTGTAATTACAGCATCTTTTGCTTTTCACCTACTGTGGAAATAGCAGAGGGAAAGGATCTCCACCTGCCCTTAAGCCTACATTGCTGACAAGCAATGTTGTTAGGATGTGTTTAGTGTTTGGCTTTGTTGATTGACAACTTGCAGCCATTATGGGGAAAAGTCAAAATGCACTACCTCAATTCCACAGTGACCCTATTCAAACAGAAGATAGGTAAAATTAAGTGCAAGTTCAGCTGAGGCCCTGGTGTTCCGTTTCACTAAGGATTTAGACTCTTAGCATTTCAAATTGAATATGCAGTCCTCCTCCTTTTTCAAGAAACACTCTCCACAAATAATTAAGTATTTCAGATCAGTTTGTTTTGCATTTACTGACAGAACATAAATAGACACAGACAGAAAGGTCTAGTCAGTTCTACCTCTAAAGCTGGTCTGAGTTTGCCTCCTTTCATTTTGACAGCAGCAGAACCAAACAAGGTAATGTACAAGCAAATGAGCAGTAGATGTATGAGTAAGCATGGAATTTTTTTGCCAGTTTTAAACCCACTTTTCTGCCACCCTTCAGACTCTCCTCCCCTTACCTGAACTTGCTCACCAACTGGTGGTGTAATGCAGGAACTTGTCGATAGAAGGCTGGGAATGGTGGTTTCAAAGTCAACTCTGTTGCTATTCTCAAATCCTGTAATTTCTTCACTGAAAAACCTTGAGAAAAACTCTGGAATCAGTTAAGCAGGATGTTTTAAGAGCAAGGTGTGTAATTATACTTTAAAAGCTTAAATAAGTTATAGCAGCTGCTCAATGCTAGTATTTATTCGTACCCAATATGGAAATAAGTACTTACAAAGGAAGACTTTTAAAGCTACTGATTGTTGCTCCTTACACTCAGGAGTACACTGCGTGCTACTGATTTGAGGCCTAGATGGAAATGTCTCTCTGTAATTGGATGCAATATAACCAGAGGCAATAACAGTTACAGTTCCCAGTTGGTCCTCAAATCAATATTTAACATAGTTCAGTCTCAAATGTATGCTCAAGGCAACATAGTTCAGTCCCTAATGTATGTTCAAGGATGAAGTACTGACACCTTGCAATTCAATAAATGACTTTATGACACAGGAAAGCAAACTTCTGTGTAAGCCTAACACCATCACAGATACTGCTTAAGAAAAAATATAAGGTCAATTAGAACTAGACTGAATTAATTTTATTTCCTTCCAAAAAGAATAGACACTAATTTAACTGTATACAGAATTTAATTTAACTATAACTATACAAGTTTCAGTATATTGTCCTGTTCAAAAACTGCTTATATATAAAAGAAAAAATACTGCCAAAATTCTAACGCATATTTTACAATTAAATGTCCCAACTTTCTTTCTACCCCTAATAACCTCAGACTAGAGTTGCAGTGTTCAGATTAACTTATGTATGGATGAAAATTCCCTTGGTCTTAAGTGCAGTTTCTTTATTACCCATGTTTTCGTCACTACCACCAACAATGGACTCAAAATTAAGTTTTACAGTATTAGCAATGAAAACTTTGATGAACCTTGTAAGAACAGAATTCAGAAAAATATTAACAACACTTTTTACTGCATTAAAATATGTTACATGCCTCTAAAAAATAACTTATGCATTTCTCTGCATTTTCTTCTGTTTATTTATGTCACATTTTACTATAGTATCTGCTAAGTTTTCTTCGAACACTTGAACAAATGAGAAGTAGCCACTCTTAGTTAGACCATCAAAACTCAACTCCATCAAGTTCTCTTAGAATTTCAAGTTCTTGTTTTGAAACAAAATGTGTCCAATAAGGTTCCAAGAATTTTTATCATCTCACTCAAACAAGTTAGCCAAAAGAAGAAACAGTTTCTTTTTTTTTTTTTTCCTGGTATGATCACCCAAACCCTACCATTCCTCCACTCTCTATTACTGCATTTAAACTGCCAACATTCCTTACCTTGACTAAACAAAGGTTTCCATTTAGTTATGTCCTGTACTGTTTTACCTAGTTGCTGTCCAGGCACACAGAACACTCCCACTACACTGCCAAGTCTCCAAATCCACCGTTCCAGTTAATGGAAGTCTAGGTCACTCAAAACAAGAATTAGTCAGCAATTCTGTTTAGATATACCACCTGATGTGGCATCACTTAATTGCATCACAAATCACTGTAATTGAATGCAAAGTAAAGGAAACTTGAGTTTATTTAGCTTCCAATTTCTGGGAGGTCAAGAGGAACTAGAACTGCTCTGGACAACAAAAGAAAATTGACTGCGCTTACAGATAATTTTCTGCCAGATTCTTTCTTTAGGACCACTGTTTTATTGTTGCCCTTTCTATTACATGGGGGATGTACATATTATCAGGTGTTAATAAACGGTCAGTGCCTGTACAATACATTCTACAACTGAGCACCACTTTCCGTAACTGAACAGGCAAAGAAATTACACTGAACATCAGCATCTGGCAGTATTTCTCCAAAAAAAAGTGACTAAAATGGGTTTAAATTGATTAACACTATTAAATCACATCTAATATTTGATACTACATGATTTCATTACAGCTATACGATACAATTATACAAAATGTGTTAACATCAAAGAATACAACCAAAATTAAGATAGCAAACAAAACCTATATAACTTTTTTTTCTTTACAGGAAAATACTTTTGAAGTATGCATGTAACTGCCCATTCTTTTAAAGAAAATCTACCGCAAGCAAGTTATCAACCTCCAGAAAATCACACATAGCATTACTACGCATATCCCCAAAAAGTGTACAATATGCACACTTGGAAAATACAAAATTAAAAAAAATTGTAAGCAACAGGTGAGCTTCATATTTATAAGAATGTGAAAAGAAGTCCAATTTTAGCACTGTTGTATAAAGAACTGTCTTTTCTGATGCAAGTTCATGAGCTGACCCGTCCGGTTGGGGCCACGCTTTACAAAACACCGTGTTCTTGAAACGGGGTTACAGACCAAGGTGGAGCATCTTAGCAATGTCACCTTAAAGTTTTCTGCGTGGTTTTTTTTTTTTGCTTTTTATTTACTACTTATCAAAACATGTCCTTTATGTTTGTAGGGTTCTTTTTTTAAAATTCTTTCCTAGAAACAATATACAAAGGGGAGGCGTATTTCTTTCCAATTGATTTTCCTGTAAGATGTTTAGAGTTCGAGAAGGTTCTCCTCAACTTTCACTGGTTGTTTTTGGCCTTAGCGTGTGTTAAGATGTGAGATTTCAGGTTGGTTGATTGCGCAAACTTCTTATTGCAGCCGTCAAACGGGCAAACATAGGGCCTGTCGCCAGTGTGAATTCGCACGTGTGTGCGTAAATTGAAGTCCAGTGAAAAACGCTTTCCACATCCTTCAAACGTACACTGTTGGAAGGAAAAGAATCACTCTGTTAGCTAATGGAACTCCTCTCCATCAATAATCAGAAAAACAATCTTTCAATCACTAGGCTGCACAAAAATGAAGCCAGAGGCTGAAGAATGCTATGGGTGAAGCTGTGGGCATTCCCTGTGCTGTGGGCACTGAAAACTGCAAAACTTCAGTATATTGTATATAGTATATCTACAATAGCATATCTATTTTCAAATAAGGAAATAAATGACCTCCAGCTTGCAAGCAAGCACTTCTAAAAACACCTTCTCTGCATGTGAAACAGTACCTACACTGTACAAAAAAAAGAGAAACAGGATTTCAAGTCAGAACTTCCCCCTTTCAGTGATGATTTGCAAAGATTTGCTCATTTTACCTGCTTTATTTTTAAGATGGGCTTGATAGAAAAAGGACAGCGCATTTAGTGATAAATACTTATATTTACCACACAGAATACTCAGTGTATGCATCTAAGTAAAAGCCTGAGGACTTTTACTGAAATAATTTATTTTTTATTTTTCTGAAATAATTTATTTTAGAAAATAATCATCAACCAAAACCCCCATATCTTAAGTGTGTTCTGGAGAACTCAGACTAAGAATAACTCCAAAGATTTATAGGGATTATCATATGAAGAGGGCAGGAGACCTCTGGTGGCAGAAGTCCACGTGACTCCATATAAATGGAAATATATTCCATGGGTCCATCATTTATTTGAAAAGTGATTAATAACTACTACTGAAAATTAGTACCCTGAGGTAACTGAGCAAACAGCCCAAGCCTCAGTTGTCCACAAATGCAAAGCTGAAAAGATGATGAGGAAAAAGAAACATTTCCTAATTCTCTACTAACTGCAGACTTCATTTTCAAAGAGGGCAACTTTACATCATATTTTGAAAGGTACATGCAATTTGCCAATTTCTAAGAGAAGTCCATGATAATAATTAAATGATAGCCTACTTAACTTAAGGGACTCATCTGATTTTAGAAAAGCCCTAGAGTGCCCAAGGCCTATAGAAGGCAGGTGATAGCTCCAGAGTTCCAGAAGCAGTGGTGGCCCTGGTGCCTGCAAGGTGCCAGTACCTGAAAGGGTTTCTCTCCGGTGTGAACCAGCTGATGCCGCTTTAGCTTCGAGCTCTCCACAAAGGCCTTGCCACACTCTGCACATACGTGTACTCGAGGGCCATGAGTGTGCAGATGCTTCCTCATGGCAGAGTTGTCCCTGAACATCTTTGTGCAGCCCTTAAAAAGAACAGTGAAACTCAATTAGCAGATAAGCTAGTTCTCATAAAGAAGGTTTTATCTGCTACAGTACAAGCATTTAAAAGTGCTTTCACATCCTGATTACTTTCTTAAAAGTCAGCCTTGAAAAGAATATCCCTTACGCTTATTTTTTAAAAAGCAGTACAAGAAAACTAATAATTTGAAAAGCTGACAAAAAACCCCAACAACCTAAACACAATCCCAAACAAAAAAATCCCAAACTCTTTCCTCACTCAGTATCATGAGCTATGTGCAGCCAAATGATAGGACAGTCTTATGGAAAAGATGCAGCTCTGACAGAAGCAAATTAATAAATCAAACAAAAGCATTTAACAGTTTCAGAGAAAAAAACAAAAAAAAATCCAACCCAAAAAAACAGAAGACAGGAGGAGAGTACATGGATACCTATGGTACTATGGTATACTCTTCAAAGTGCTATATTCCAAGAACTACAGTACTACATTATATAGTCTCTAATATACCACAGATTATTCCCTAGTACCAACTGGTATGCGCATCATCTCCCAGCATTCTGTCCTCTTCCTTCTCTGTCCTCCTCATTTCTGGGAACAAATGGATCAAGAGGGTTTTTCCAGCACGTAACAATTTACAGAACTCCCATGTCCAAACTGGTAGCAGCAGACTGATCAACCACTACCACCTTGGCACAGAGAGAGGTTAGACCTGCAAAGTGGTACTGGGCAGCTGAATGAGGTGGGACAACAGCCTCAGTTAGTGCCAACTCAATCTAAAAGCAGAAGATACAGTAACTCAGGTACAGCATCAGAAGTCTTAACCGGGGGTCAACCCTACGCTGAAAGACAAATATCACTTTTGATTCCAGAGTATGTTTAAGCCAGCAGTGACCTAGGGCTCTATTTACCTAAGCTTTCTACATTTTTTTCACCTCCTAGTGACAATCAATAGGTATCTATCATATGTTTTATAAATATCTTCCTCAATATTCAAAATCCGTCTTAAAATCCTATTAATAACCATAAATTCTATTTGAACTACAAGAGATGCTGCTTAAACTTATACAAAATTAGTTTACCAACATAACTGTGTTATGAGGTATAAAATTTAACAACAGAACCTAAATGACGAGTAAATAGCTAATCTTAAATTCTGCAGGCTTTCCCTTTTTTTTCCCCCTTAAACAAATACATTTAAATAAGCTTTGTTTCTTAAAAAAGAGGTGAAATGTCACTTTCAGGAGTTCTCTCTTTAGGCACTAGCATCTCGTTGGCTGATTTTGCAGTATTGTGCCACCATTTGTGGCACATAGCAAAGCTGGGTGGGACAAAGCGGTGCCAAAGTAAACAGACCTTTCAACTTCTTTTTTCATTTATTTCAAAGTCCCTTCCCATCTCTGAGAGACGTAGCTACAATATTTTTCTTTTTTTAAACTGAGCTCATAGAAGTACAAAGCCTACACATACTTCAAGATAGAAAATGGAAAGATAAAACATTCTTTTTCCCCCCTATTCAGATGAAGTTGAGGCTATGAAAAAGTAAATCAAAGAAATGAAGGTAACATTCCTTGGTACAGTAAAAAGTAACTCTTCCTATATCTCTGCATACTGTATTACCAAAAAAAATGGCACTTTAGAATGTGGAGAATTCGAAATCAATGTAAGCACAAAGAGGAATTCAGAAAATTCCTTACAGCATGGCTGTCAGAAAGTAGCCTTCTATTCATGCTCTCTAATGGCTAACTCTAATAGCTATCTGCCCTGATTATTTGCTTAGGCTCACACTTATCTAGACCAGAAGTCAGCAAGATTGTGTTTGTCTTTTTTGTTACAGACTACGTCAGCTAAAAGAAGCACTACAAAAGCTGGATAATGCAGTAAAGCCACATGCTACCAATCTAGGTGACTGGCAACATTTATTCAAGACAGAGGCTTCCTTGCTACCAGTGGATCAGAATCGTATCTCCAAGATACCTGCCTCTCTCTTTCATGATGATGCACTTTCCAGCTCTGTGGAATGTAATTAAGAGCCTTCCAATAAAGCTGACTTTGGCATCTGCACCATAAATTGCTGATTCCTGATCTAGACTACAAATCTGTCAGTTTCCAAGCAGAGGATATATAGATCTTAGGAACGTACTTTGAACAGCTTTCAGAACATTCTTTCAAGTATGTATTCTTGGGTGTCGGGAAATCACAACAGTAAAACCAGCATGTTAGGGACTGTGCATCATGGTTACCAGAAGATTAGGGATGCACTAACCTTAAGACAAGGAATGGGAATAATATATTATTCAGTGAAAGGTTTTAAAGGAAGCCTCTAGAGAATGACAACTAAAATACATCTAACTGAGTGTATTCTATTAACAGGAAGATATTTTAGTTATTCATTCTCAAGAGAAAACATCAATACAAAATTCTGATCTACAAATTATTATCTACTCAGAAGCTGAGCACTTCACTTACTTTGTGAGGACAAGCTATCGTTCGTGGAGCATCATCTTCTTTAATTTTTCTTGGTTTCATTCTTAAAGATAAAAAAAACAACAAAATATTAGTAGAAACACATTAGTAGACAGCTCTTCTTCTCTCAGTGCCTACATAATTGGCACATTTTATCCCCCAGTATTACATGTGTCAGTGATATTCACTTTCACATTTTCAAAATCTTTATAATAATATTAACAGTATAATGTAGCACTTGGAATGCTTTGCTTTTCCAGCAGGACCTCTCAAATACAGAATAAGATATTTAATACAATCTTCTTAATCCTCTGACTATGTGGAAATTGAGATATTTTTTTTTCCCTGACATATCCTAATTGTAATTAGGAGGTTTTGTTTGAAAACTCCTTTTCTGTTGTGCCTGTACCCACGTGGCCTATTTAGCTTCACTTCCTCTCCAACTCTGCAGCAGGACATGAAGGAGTATAGGTTCAATCATTCTACAATATTTTCATCAAAGAAGACTTCTATAGACAACTCTACAGAAGCAGGGAAAGCAGAATCAAGTTGTGGAATCTACAGACAACGAAGACCTCCATTATAACCACAGAAATGGTAATTATTCTTATTTCACTCTTGGTGACAAACTGACAAACTATCACCAATTTACTCCTGGTCACTGCAGGGATCTTCACCATTATTTTATGGGTGCCACTAATCTCCACTGCTACATAAGGAGCCCAGCAAACTATTGCTTGTATGTGCTAGATCTATTTCATATACAGTAAGACTCTCCATACAAAACAATCTTAAAACAGTATCATAACAACCACCTGCCAGAAAGTCAGAAGAGCCAGATGCGATTCTGGGGAAGGCCTGTACTTTCACCTGTTTTTATTCCTCAAACTTGTGGTGGTGTCTTCAAAAAATTTAAAAAGAAAAGGTTTATCTCCATCTAACTGTAGTGGTAGGTGGGTATGGACACCCCCATAAGCTAAGATTGCCTCAGGTAAGCAAAGAGATTTTGCACATTCCCAGACCTTGCTGTGGAAGCAGAGCCAGTCTGTTCATGTGCGTTACTGAACTGCTTTTCTTGACAATACACCACACAACAGTTTTGTGACAAGGTGGCTACGTGTCATATCTCTAAATTAATCCACAGGCTGTGGATTAATTTACAGGTTGTGTACTCTAGTCTCAAATAGAATGAGTGGCTTGAAATTAACAATATAACTGGAATGATCAGAATCACTCTTCTTAATGCTAAGAAGAAAAAGTTTCTGTTGCTATCCATGTCAGTTTTAATCCACAAGAGTTCTGTTTCTGGAAACTGATATGAAAGAACAAGGCTGGGAGAAGAGATTTCCAAGCAATGCGTATATGTACTTTTTTATGTCCCTTTGTATTAATTTGTATGTGAATGGCTGAACAGTAACTCTTAAACACCCAAAAACTTGACAAGAGCTGTAGGGAAAATAAACTAAAATGCCTCCATTCTGACCACACAAACATTTGGTTTTTGCAAGCAGAGGTCCAGACTTCTTTGGTCCTGTCACACCCCTATGGCTGAAACCTGCTTTCCCCTGCTTCCTTCACTTGGACTGCTGACACAAGAGGGTGAATTAAGGCAGGAGCAGTGAAAATCTCCCTCAGAAGTCCCAAAGCCCAGGAAAATCTTCTTTCAACTGCCAGTGGAGTGATATGTGATGGACAAGTCTCCTATGGCTCTGTCAGCCATCACTGGCCCTCATTCCTTCAAGACTGCAGATGTAGCACAGTTCAAGTGATCATCTACAGACTAAAGCACTTGACAGCCACTTTACAGACACAACGCTAAAACCCAAGGATTTAGGGATTGCTTTTCTCTAAGTGGGCACTTGGGAAACTCTTGCTGCCTCAGCATCTCCAGACTACACTTAGTAGGTACTGAGCTAACCTGAAGAACACTACAGTCTCCTCAAGGGTTACAAATGCATTTAGAGATATTAACAGTGACTTGCAAATGGGCATAAGGTATTCGTTTTGACAAAGCTCCTCTTGTGCACCATAACCAGCAGAATAACTAAGATTTTATCAACTTAAAGGCAGAAACATTCTGAATACAGCAAACTACATCTGTTACTGTACAGCAGTTTTCTCACTATCTTAATTTTCATTGCAACTATGTTTTTCAAGACTACAGACCAACTCAGTTGACCTTATTGATTAGATTTAATTTATACAATCCAACTGGAATACAGAATGGTTGTGCTGTGTTTAGTTCACATAGTCTCTCTGAGTAAAGTACTAAAATACCTAACTCCAAACAAGTGATTGGGATTAACTGACTGACTGCACTCTCCAGTGAGGCTCCAGATTCAATAGTACTAC
Organism: Petroica traversi; assembly: GCA_025920805.1. Taxonomy (NCBI): domain Eukaryota; kingdom Metazoa; phylum Chordata; class Aves; order Passeriformes; family Petroicidae; genus Petroica; species Petroica traversi. Next base: position 9,193,779 of record JAHLSL010000007.1, read on the forward strand.
AGGTACCGAGGCTATAGGAAAATCCTCTTCCTGACTCTTGGATTTAAGTCAGTCTTTGGGAAAGAAATGCTGCAACAGCATCATCTCTAACAGGCTGTTGAGGTAGAATGAGAAGGAAAATACCCTTGGCCAGTGCAGTAAGGGAGCTTGAGGAACCAATTGCAGGAGAACTGGATAGTAAGACACAGGACAGACTGCAGCATCAACATACACCTTACATTTTTCAGTTCAGTGTCTGAGTAGGCATAGAATACCATTAATGTCCATCCAGAACTCTTTAATGTTCAGGTTTTGTTTCTAAAGTAAGGAGTATCAGCTCAGTAGTATACTCAAACATTGGGACACAAATGACAAAAAATTCAGTTAAAAAAAGAGCAATTTTACATCTTCTCGTTTTTCATGGAAGCACAGCAAGTTAAGTCTAAAATATGGAACAAGACTATGCTTATGCAGAGGGTTCCATAGATAACCAAGCTTTATCAACAAAATAGCTGCAGATAATGCAAAAGAAGAGATGGCAAAGTTGTATCTCAGTGCCACAGGCAGGAGGAAGCTGCTGGGCCATTGTATACCTCGATTAAAGGCACGAGAGCATGAACACAACAGGCACAGCCACAGTAGATCATTCTGTCAAAAATGTCATCTTGCTCACAAAGCTGCAGAAGCCATATCGACAATCCCTCAAAGAAGAATTTAAAGACTTGCATATTCAATGTATTAGAAAAAAAAGATTTTGGTCTTACTTTAAAATTAACTTTCTGCTAAAGGAAACCAGATTAGAATCTGTGCTGTTGATCTTAATTACACTGGTGCAGGTAGCTCTTGCTGGTGGTGGTTAAGACTTTTGGCTCCCCCCCCAGTAGAGCATCTTTACCAGCTTCATCCAAGTTTTCTTAGCCTGAAACATTAATCAAAAACACAACTCTAACAAATATCACTATTTAACACAACTACAGACACACACTTTAATACTGGGGTGGAACTTCAGAACAGTTACCTTTGCAGAAAGTCAATTTACATGGCAAGACCAAAAGTTTCATTTCTGCTGTGAGTTTACATGGGTCACACCTAGTAGAAGCAACTGTAAATCAATGAACTGTGAAAATCAGGAAGGATACCTTTTGGATCAAGTCACTGGGATACTGCAATTAAAGGCTACGTCTTAACTTGCACGGGGGCAGTGGGGGGAGGGAATGGCTGACAGCAGAGGAAGCAGGAATGTGTGTAATCCAATAGCTTAACAGAATGAGCTCCATAAAAGCACACTCCCTTATCCATGCATAAGGAAGACTGAGTGAAATCACAGGTACTAAACCACTCAGGTTCACAAAATAAAGAAAACAATATTGTCATTGTGCAGTATGTGAAAGTTAGACTTAACTACCTCCTTTCATCTACACATCTGAACTGAGAGTACGTTACCCTAAGAGAACCTTAATTCCCACCCCAAATCCCTGTCAAGCTCCGTAACCTATAAACTTTGTCAATTGATGCAATTTCAAAAGCCAGCCACAGAAATGGTGTTAAAGCTGGGAAGAAAGGAAATATAATTCACATAACAGTACAGAATTTCCCCCTTGCTCCATAATCTCCCTTTTTTAGCCACCATTAAGTAAGAGTTCTGTGTTCTCACCTGCTTTCTGCTTCTTCTGTACATAAATCTAACCTTAACAGCTTTACTCTCTCTCAGGTAACTCCTTTAACACATCCTAGAGGTCTCTGATGGCTAGCAATGATACACACGTGTGCTGACAGCCTCTGCTTCCCCCCCCCCCGGAACAGTCAGAGGTGGAGGAAATTATTCTTTCTCAACAGTGTCACTGGCACTATGTTCCCCTCATTCTGCCATTCCCCTTGCACTGACCTGCTGAGCAGAATCAACTTGAGCTTCACAGCCATGTGCTACTGCAAGAATTCATTGGTTCTGAACAACTCCTGGAACTGGCTAGACTGGCTTTTGGATAAACAAGATGAAAGAGGAGTGGCACAAGGTGTCCTAGGAATCTATCTATATACAACCCAAGAACAGCCAGTGTCTTACCTGCTTCAGTCACAGTTAGGAAGAAAACTATCTTAAGTAGTTCTTTCACTCCATGATCTGGCCAAAATTATTACTGCCAGTTATGAGGAATGTCGTATGTGTAATCAGGGACAGTGACCTCTGCAGAGCAGATTTCCCCTCACCTGGAACAATGCTGGGTAAAGCAACTGTCACTTTACTGCCCTTTAAGCTTCTCTATAGCAAGAACAAAACCAGTACAAAAGCATACACCTTATAAAGAGGCCTAAGTCATAAATCTGGATGCCCAGAAGGCTTTGGCACTTCTAGGAAGGGTATCCAATTTCAAACTCTAATGCAGTTTCCTCTTCTTTGTTTTCGATAGGTTTGGAAAGTGGATAGAAAGGAAGGCCAGTCCTCCCAATGGCTCTCCTTCAGAAAAGATACCAAGACCAGCAGAAAATAAAACCACAATGAATAAAGTTTTTACCGCCTTGACCCATTACTATGCCAATTTCCCAGCTATAGGATATTCCTTCTTATTTCTTTGTTTTACTGATGTCTGTGTTCTGCTGTCTTTAGCCAGTTCAGCCATGTATTTGGGGGAAAAGAGGGAGGGGGCAATCAGGGATATCCTTTTTAGTGGCTTGCTTTGAGTGAATTTGCAATATGCACATTCTAGAATATCCCTGCTACCTTTCCAAGTTTTCACTACCAAGCAGCTATGATTTCTTCAAAGCTAACTACTGAACTGTCATCAATTTCAATTTGGATGAAGCATTTTTCTCCACTTGAAGGGACTTCTAGTTTCCCAGTAAAAGGTATGAAATGAAAACATGACAATTTTTTAGGTTTTGTCCTTTGGAGCAGATCATTCACAATTAACACTTCACATTCTGATATGACTGCCTAAGACAATTCCACCTTTCTCTTTTTTATTGCATTTTTAAAGCATACGAGAGAAAATTCAGGACTCCTAAAACAGGATAAAGTAATCTGTATGAAGTGATAAACTGCCAACCAGGTGTAACTCATGGTCATTTGTCTATGCATTACTGCATGTCGATGTTCTGACACAGCCTGTTTATTCACAATGTTTTCAATGGAATCATAGAATGCATAAAAGCTTTTCCAGGAAAAACTGCCAGAGTTCCAGTTAAAGGATTCAGATTCCTGCTTCATGACTCAATGACATATGCTCTAAGCCAGGCAGTGAAAGACAACTGTATCACAAGGGACACTGCAACCGCTCGCTCTCTGAGAGCCACCAACCTCTGAACACGGCTGGCTGCTGCAAATGCTCAATTACTATAGTTCTGAATTATTTTTTAAAGGGCTGCAGAGCTACAAACAACTCCAAACATCAGGTTTGTCCCTGCATTACCTTCCACTAACTAGATCATCATCAAAACACCTGAACCTTGCTCAAAATCTACTACCACTAGAATTCAAGCTGTCTATTTAAGCTTAACCTCAGGACTTTGTTCCTAATAATCAATGCAAGTGTTTCAAGTCAATTTACCTTTAATCAAAATAAGCTGCATTTGCTATAAACAGTGGATCTACTCGGGTTCGGAGGAGGTAGTTTTTACAAATGTATGGTGAGATTCTTTCAACTACTTTAACGAAAAGCAAAAAGCACCCTTCATAACTTTCTCTCAACTACACAAAATGCACTTAGCATACAATTTTACTAGTCAGTTCACGCTTCCTTATATGTGGAGTGTCACAATTCTTTTTTTCAAGTAATCTAAATACAAATTTGTTATTCAAAACCTTACAGCACGTGAAGCTATTAAAGTTTAGAAGTAATTTTCAACTTCAGGTGCTGCTAAAAGTTTTCAGAATACAGCTACTGAGAATTTTGAACTTCTGCACTGTAAAGCAATGAGCAATGTTTGGCAACTTCAGAGAACTTTACACTGAAGTTAGCATAAAAAACTGTACTCTTTGAACCTCCAAAGCCAATTTTAGACATGCAAACCCCATTTTTTCTTCCAGCTTGCCATACAAATTTTTTAGTGATACTGCACACAACAAGGTCAACAAGACAGTTGAACAGTAGTCTGCAGATATCAGTACTTGAATCCATCTTAATAGCTGAGTCCCTTTAACATGCTTCACTGCAAGAGGACATGACTTTAACAAGAAATATTCAAATTCTAATACACTCATTAGTCTCAGAAGAATGAACAAACACAATCATTTAAGACATAACATACAACTGTAATAAAGTAAAAATTTGACAGCCATTGATTCTGACCAAGAAATCAAAAACCTTTCTTAGAAAATGCAATAAATTTTCATGCATCTACAATTAAGCTATAGGAACAGTTCTTCCCAGATTTTAAGTAACTTGGGTATATTACTAAAAGTGATATCCATGTAAGGTGCTTCCTCTACCATCCTGCATTTATCTTCTGACTGAATCAGAATACATTTTACCTGCTGTGAGAAAAGAGGCTGTACACATAAAACTGAATCTTTCCACTACCTGCCACAAATTCCAGCTCTGGAACTTCCTAGAACATTCTACCATAAATATAGAAAAGTAATAATTTTCAAATACTGCCAGCAGCAACTATTTTCTCAGTAGAAACCTAACTAAAACATTTTACAATATTCAGAAATATGCAGACACATCTGATAGAAGCAGCCTGGTCATTTTAACAAGCCCAAATCCTGACAACCATTTCAAGTATTCAACTCAATCTGGAGAAAAAATATTCAGTATTTGCATGGAGAATACCCTGTGAGAAAGTATTTCCGCTTCCTAACAAAAGACAGCTATTCAGTACTTCAGTGTCTAGGAGAACCAGAGGTTTTAGCATGTTTTAAAGTAATGGAGAACACCAATCTAAACACAGGACAAGCAGAAATATGCATGTAACAGTTTAGAACTGGAACACAATGTACACTTAAGAGTATCACCTAAACATTTCCCTTACAAAAAACTGTATGAACTCTTCAGCAGGTCCCAGAGAAAATTACAGTAACTTTGATAAATGATAGTAAAACACAAAAGAAAAGTATCAATAGCTAGAACCACCCATCACTTCAGATAGAATCCTGTTTTCAGCTGTGTGTGATGTGCTTTTATAAATTTCCAGATCAGATAGCCTGAAGCAGGAATCAAGCCCCGCAGAACAATTTTACTAGGAGCCTTCAAAATTCATAGTTCAATGGCTTTACTGAAAGTCACTGTGGGATGAGGCTGTGCTGTTATTCCTCCAGCACAAACACACTACAGAGTAACAGGATAAAACTTGTAAAAAGCAGCAAGCTCAAAAAAAAGATGAAACAGGAGTAAATGCACACACACTGAACACCAAGATCCAACTTACCAAGAAGTCAGACCAAAACTTGAACAGGCAGTCCCTGCCATCTAGCAACTATCTGGAAAAAGGCACTCTCTCTGTCTACAAGGTATCAAGGATAACATCTGACTGTCCACCTGCTCTGAGTGTCAGAACTGTGCACCTGAGCTCTGAAGAACAGCCAGTTGCTACAAAAATGAAAATCAATGCGGCTTTATACACGCTTTGGCTTCAGCTTGGACAAACCTGGCAGCAGCAGCCAGAGACAGCCAGCAGCTGTGCTCAGACGCCTGGAGACACAGAACGGACGCTGTCCCTGCACTGGGCGGAGCACAGGGGACCAGGCCAGCGCCCCAGAGCCACCCCCAGGGTGGCACCGCAGCGGCTGCTCCGCTGGCCTCGCCGCTGCCCTCTGGTGGCCACGGGCTGCTCCGAGTACCCGGCACCAGAGCCGGGCCCAATGGACACTTTCACTGTCCCCACTTTCACTCCACCACCATCTCAAAGTAAAAGTCACCTTGTCACTCAGGTCAACCTATTGATATGTAAACGAGTGACAATTCTGACTCACCATAGAAAATCCAAGCAGTACAATGCCAAGCAGTTACCAACTGTGAAGCTGCAATTATCAGCGGCACTTGAAAGTGCAGGACACATGATTTAAAATCTCGAGCCTAAGAAGCAGGCGAAAAAGAAAAGTGGTTTTGCAAACGAAATCCTGTAGCCTCGCTATTTCATACTGAAACACCTGACCTTCACTTATCGGATCCATCTGCAGTCAGGAATTTAAGGCTACTCACATGAAAGAAATATTCTGTCACGTAAAATCAGAGAATTGCTGGGCTTGGAAGGGGCCTCTAGAGACCATCTAGTCCAATCCCAAGGCAGGGTTACCTAGAGTGATGAAGGATGCAGTCTATCAATGTATTTAAGTCCTGTCTTACCTAAAGCAACTAAAGACCAAAGTCACTGAAGAATTCACTGCTGAATAAAAAATCCTATTATTACAGTTCAGAACAGAGCAGCTGATGCTGTGTTAAGTCCCGTGTTTTAGAAGGTAATTAAATGGAATAATAAGCCATACTAAATACACTATCTCACCTAACAGTTTCATAATTAAAGCAGTGAAAAGAACACAATTTTAAAGTTCCTTTCTTCCTACTTACCTAGCAAACTCAGCCAGTTGCTTGGGGTCTGAGAGGTCAATGCCAGGTATTCCACCAGGAGGAAGTTTCTTCCCTGTCATGTACTCTGAGTAATCTGGGGGAGAATTCTCTCCAATGATCTGCTCTTCCACCACTGTTTCATGGTCAATATCCTTTTTATCATCTGAAATACACAAAATACTGAATTCAATACATACTAAAGATCAAAACAGCATACAAATTATTAGGCTACATCTCAATACAAATTCACTACTGCTGCACATTTAAAAGAACACACTGCACTTCCAGATTTCCATTGTAATTGTGAAGAGCAAAAATACACCCATACAGTTACAGCCTGAAGAACACAGAAAGAATACTGAGGGGGGGGGAAAAAAAGCAGATATTGCATATCTACTTAAAACACAAACAAATGTTGAAATTAGTATAACAATCCTATGAATGTTGGCTGCACTTGAAAGATAATGTACTTTTCCTGAAACAATGCCTAAATATTTAATTGCCTTAACCTCTTCGGGACTAATCTTCACTATACTCACACTGATACTCAGCAGCAGTCCCTAACTTTGCAAGCCTATCAGAAGAGCAGCAGACACTTACCCTACGATGTCAGGACTACTAATCTTTACTTGAGAGTCTTCAGACTTCCCTGATCTCCAGTAGAAGTGTCATAGAGACAAGAAATTTAAAAATAACTGCTGATGGGCTTCAATATCTGCCAGTAAATTAAGTTTTTTTAACACTTACAGACAGGTCTCAAAGAAAGCAAATTGTGTGTGTCTCTCCCAAGGGGGCTTCTTCCTTCTGTGGCAAAGGCCAGACTAAGCTCTTTCCACTCTACTATGTCAACAGCAGGCTGGGATTATTCAAAGCTTTGATCTGCAAGCCAGTTAAGATACTGCTGTTTTCTCTGCTCTAGAGCTCCTCCTATGCATTTGTGCTCAAGGTCTGCAGTGAAATCAGGTGGAAGACCCAGTGCTGCTGTCTATTCACATCCATACCTTAGAAAACATTGTACCTTGCATATTCTGTCTACTCTTGTTATTTTGTAACAGGAACTTAGAGACACAAAAATGAGAGCGAACAGAAACATCCATTTTATGTTCATCACTGCAGTTTCCACAGCACTGTCCCTGTTTTCCACCCTCAAATACACCTAGGACAACAGATGTATATAACTAGTCAGCTCAATGGAATAGAACTTGACAGTACTTCTCCTACTATGTGTATGGGGAGCAGATTCTGGAAGTTGTTTTATACACATGATACTATACAAAAATAACAGGAAGTTTTATTTCACAGATACTGTTTAAGCAGTGGAAACACAAGGTGGTAGGACAGAAATAGCATTTCACCAATTAAAAAAAGATAGGAAAACATAAGGCAGAAAACAAAAGACAAAACGTTTTGGGATTTTTTTTCCCTAAACAGAAACACAGGAAATAACATTAGTCATTACTCAGTAACTTAGGCCAAGAAAGAGAGAACAAGATGAGCAAATAAAAAAAAAATATACCACACACAAATTTCTATTCAGTGTGTAATGCCTCCTTTTAATGTTTGCCACCGAGCTATTTCTAGAAATGTTACTGCTAGTTTGGGGTTTAATCTGATCTACCGGATCAAATAGCAGTTCATGTATATTCCATGGTGAAAGAGGAAAACAGACTCCAACACTGCAAAGACAGAAGTGTAAATAAGAAAATTCTATCTGCAGCATTAAACCCAAAGTAAACTACAAAATTGACTACTGACATTTTTAGCTGTCCCCTCACCACATTACCTTTCAGACCCTACCAGTGCTTCAAAAAAGCAACTGAATTTGCTTTAAGTGCAGTAAAATTAAAATTTAATCCTCAATTGAAGGAGTTACAAATTCAAGCCAATAAGCCCCTAGTCTGGCAACAATTTGTTCTTTCTAACAGAAGCTTGTAAAAAGGTTATGTAGTGATGTCTACACAGGGAAAAAAGATCAAGAGCTCAGAATGGCACTGAATTTTTACAAAGCTAAGAGTGACACCTTCTCTATGTTGTAGGCTAGAATAAGATCAGTTGCCCTCAACGTGGCCATCTCAACAGCTACCCAGAACATGCAGTTTGACTGTTTGATGACATTCATAACAAAGAGAAGTTTTCATTTCCTGTCTCACATCAGTTGCATGAGTCAACAGGGAAATTCTGTATACATTCTTAAAGACCTTCTTTCCTTCCCTAGTGAAAAAGGTTCGCTACTCCACAGTGCTTTCTTGCTATATTTGAGGACCAAACTGAAAGCCAGCCTTCAGTGTCTTTAGTTCCCAAAAGCCTGCAAACAGAAGTCAATTCCACAGCTATTTCATACCGCAGACTACTGGAGCAAAACACAAAACACTATAAACATATTGCTTGGATAAAATAAAATGTAAAAGAAACTATTGTTTTGTATATTAACAGTTATGCGAAAATAAAAAACCACCACATTTTCCTAGAACAAAAAACTGCATCTCTACAACAGCATACATCTCCACTTCTAAAAACAAATTTAAACCAAAACAGTAAAATACAAAATAGTTACCTCGATGTGTTACATTAGGTTAATACTTCTGGAAAAGTAGCACTAGACTTCAGCAGCCCTTTAGCATCGTAACCTTCCTGTGACATTATCAAGTCATTGGGAAAACAAAATGAAAACACACAAAAGAAACCCCCACACTTTTTTGGAGAAAGTTTGGAATGGAAAAACTTTACTAATGTCCTCTCTGCACAAATTTAGTTTATTTGTGATGGCCTACCAGCCTGGACTAGACAGCTCAAAGTTTGGAGGGTAAAGTGCAAGCAAACTTTCACTCAGGGTGACAAGTTAACTGATAATTCTCGCTGCAAACTGGGCAAGTTAACTGCCTGATGTTTTTTGCCTTCGAGCAAGTCCTAATGCTCACTACAGGCAAATTACTTCCCCCCTTTTCCTCTCATGAAGCATCAGAGAATCAAACATGCTGTATCCAAAGAAAAGCAAAATACAGACACAACCCTGAAATTATGGTGACACCTCTGGATGCCACCCATGCAAGTTAAATATGGACAGAACCACAGAGCCAGTCAGGAAAAGGAAATTAACTACTATATATACTATCTGATCTATTTTGTTTAGTCTCTTAAAACCGCCTGAGAGTATAGGAGGCTCAAATAGAAGGCATTCTGCTTAAGCACTATTCTTATAGACCCAATGCAGCTTTCTGTAATGAACTTAGAACACAATTTTAATGGCCTCCCTCTGCATCCTTCTATGCCAACTTACATTGAAGTACATACATAGTCTAAACTGGGCTGTTCTATGCACCTTTTTAGGACATACCCTAAACATATTCATATTCAGTGTCCTTCCACCTGCACTTCCCTAAGTATGGGCAATGTGCATGTTGAACTGGATCCTCTTAGGCCCTTCAAAGCAAGCATGTCAAACATTTTTCTACTGAGATCAGTGAAAGTTCAGTGTTTAGCCAACTGTATCTTTTGACTACTGGTTAAACAACCTGAAGTTTTAAGAGAACCATGCCCAAGTATCAAATGAAGTAGGAAGAAGCAAGATTACTGGGATAAAACTAGTAACTGAAGACTCCATGCAACAAAACATAGTAGAATCTGCTTCCCAAGACTTTATTGATCACATTTTGCTCCTATTAGCACACTGTCTCCATCTCTTGCAGCTTTTCCGTTGCACAGAAAAATCCATCCACCTTGGAATCCCATTATTTTGTGCATTTCTAGACTAGCAGCTAACTCCAGCTGACAACTCTGGAACTCCCCAGGTTTCTAAGATGACCCTCTTAAGTCTCAACCCAAGAAGCTCTGTCAGTGTTTTTCCCTCTGTTATTCCTGATTTTATTGTACTCCACTTCTTAATTGCCAAATCTCTGACCCATCCTCCTCCTCTATTACTGATCAGGAAGAACTCAGTGTTCTTCAATCAGTTTTCATCTGAGGAAAACAGGGAGCAAAAGGGAACTCGGGAGGTATACCTGGTAGCAAAGCAATGAGACCTGATCCTATAGCTGCCTCCTCAAGGCACCAAATTAAAAGACATTCTACTCACCCACTAAAAGGATGAACAACATTTAAGCTTAAAATTTTATTTTCATGATCACACAGTTAAACACATTTGCTTTCAGGAACAGCTGAAAAGCAATTACAGGATAAAGAATGTATTCGGCAGCTGTGCAGTACTAAGGCACTGTGGTAACAGCTTGGTTATTGCTACCACATTGCAATCTCCTCAGGCAAATTAGTTCATTGGTCATGTTTGGAAGCAAAGAACTGTAATTAGCTTGTTAAATAATACAGTTATTTAGCAGACACTTCTGAATGTTAAAATTCCATTTTGCACAGTATGTAATTTTTTAACCTAAATGGCTGCTAGGTTACTTTCCCTCTGACGTGCCTTGCACACAGATGGAGAACAGGTTCTTCTTTCCCTGTGTCACCCATCTCTTATTTCACACCACTAAGACATGAACTGACAAAACCAGTGCATATATCAATAGTCATCATCTGACTTCAGCACTTATGAGACCGTGCTGATGCACTATGACCTTCTGAATGGTCAGCATAGCAGGGACTCAAGCGTCCCAGGCAAGGATCCAGTAGCAAGTTAGAGGACTGTAGTCCGAAGATGGCTAAGAAGCAAATTAACTGAATTTTTTTAGATGGTGAAACCACATTCATGTATTTAACTTTCAAAACTGACAATACATTTAAAACAAACACAGAGAACAGTCTACCTTAACACTGGAAAAAATGTCAGGCCGGACTCAATAGTTACAGCAGAAGCCTGTATCCTTGTCTTAACAGGAGTCGGAAATAGATTGTCATCTTAATATTTTAAACCAGAGAATCACTTTCTGCCTTGATTATGACAAACTTTAGAAAATGCTCATTACCTATGTGTCATTGCAAAGCATTTCGGCCATCCTTGATACAGGCCCACAACTGAACTAAGTGACTCATCTATCATTTATACTACATAAGACAACTGGTCAGACAGCAGATCGTTATTTTCCTCACCCCTGAAATCTGATGAAGTAAAATGAAAACGTCTCTATTTTTTGAGATATTGAAAGTTTAGGAGATTTTCTAGAACCTTCTAGAAACCCAACATGAACTCCCCAAGCTTCCAAATAAGGGTCCACAGCACAGGTTTCCTGCATTGTCAAAAATAATTTCCAAACCACACACGTAACTTCTGAATCTTTGTCTTTCCCATCTAGGGATGGGATACTTGAGCAGTTTAACATCTGTGGGCCAATGTCTGGTTGTGCTACTTCAGCCCTCAGCTTACAGACTATGCTAACAATAATAGTTTAAACCAACGCCTATTTCAGGTTTAAAAGCTTGACAGCGTCATTACCTAGAGATGTAGTTACACTAATCCATTTTTTCACCCTCAAACCAAAGCCCAAATTGCTTGAAATTTCCACCATTTGGTGCAACCAGCATTTAAGCACCACCTTCCCAAATGTTCCTGCATGCAAGAATCAGTCTTGCAAGCGCCATCTGACAAAGTGATTTCTCACGATCCTTCCACTCCCGCTTCACTACTGTGCACCCAACCTGGAAAAACTCACTAAAGACAATCATTCAAGCTGAATGCAGCAAAGGCACAAATAAATTCCACTTGATAAAAACAATTTTTCTAGTAGAAACTGGGGTGTCACACCTTCTCGGAGAGCCCCATTAACTATATACGCAATTTTCTGATATATATATATTTGATATAAAGTAAACACACTATAAGAACATGATTGAACTATCCACCATACACCCTCTTCACCCCTTTCAGAAAACGCCTTAATTCACTTCTTACTTTCATGAACACATGAAGAAAAACAAATAATTCTATTCTGAAGAATAAAAAAGGTGAACTAGAACAAGGCATTCCTGTTTCAAACTAAACACTTTAATCATGGGTCACAAGTTCGATATCACTGTAGATACCAGGGCGATAAGAGAAGTTATGGTAAGTCTAAATTGCTGCCAACAACAGTACTTCAATTTCTAAATAACCACATAACAAGACAAGGATCAAGTAGTCTTCTTTAGTCACATTGCTATATATTTCACAGATTATTTCTACACATTTCAAGAGGTGCTACAAGACATGTTATAATCATTTATGGAAAAAGATTTATGATTGGCTAAATTTGGTACCACCCCTGTACAAGCCAATATAGTAGCACCAGCAAACAGTAACAAGGAATTAATTCACATTGTCTTCCCACACTGTGGTGAGCAAAGTGTCCTTCTTCCCAATTCAAAATCCCATGCACTGCAATATAGGGCTCATTGTTTTATCTTCACACAGGGCCTTATTTACCATTTGTCTTTTGATAAACTTTTCACTTAGCTTTTAAAACAGTCAACTGAATCTGTGTGCAAGCAAATCCTATAATTAATCTCCTGTATTTCTTCAAAATAAAATACACTTGATTCTTCACAGAAACTTTAGAACTGCCCTTTCACAAGCCAGTGGTTCTGCGTTTTCTTGGCATTAACTTAGTTTGGGGTTTTCGGGGATGGGGGTACTCAGGTTGGGGTTTTTTTGGGTTTAGGTGTATATCACTCTGCCTCAAGTTTTGTTTCTTTTTCAATTTCTCTGGCCACAATTTGGCCTCTGAAGTTTCAGGAGAAAAAAAAGGAAAAAAAAAAAGGAAAAAAAAAATCTCCAGCATTTGACCACATCAGTACCCTTCTGTAACATTAAATAAACTGCATAAGGTATAAGAGCCTGTCCAATGTTCTCAGTAAAACTTCACAACACTCTCAACTGAGCAGGTTGTTATCAAAGGCTGTTTGAAGCTGGGGGGGTGGTGTCTGCATGTGCAGAGGAAGGGGAGGTCAAACTTTTTCCATGTATATTTGGTTTTGCTTTTGGAAGGACTTTTTTTTGCATTAGAAGTCAAGTCAGACTAGGTATTCTTTATTCTTCTGCATTATGGATATAATTGAGTTAAATGCAGCAATGCAATTCAATCTCCAGTAAATTTTAAGTGGGTATCATTCCTTCTGAGCTTGCATGGTCATGCTCCTAAACAAGAAAACCACCAAAATCAATAGGGCTACCCCGATGTAAAAGCTGTGTATGTGGGAAGAGAAGCAAATGTATTGATTATACACATGCTTCACTTCAGCCAAGTAATAATCAGCATGCAGTCCCAAGGAAGCATCCTATCAGGCACTCTGAATTTCCGAGTGCAAATGCATGCTAGAAATTGTCAATTGATCTCAGCGAGGTCCTGCATCCTGCCAGCTCATGAGTCATACAGCCACTTGCAGTCAGCTACCTCCAGCAGCTTCCACAAGCCAGCAAACTTTATCAGTTTGTACCATCTTTTATCTTTCTTGGACGGTCAGTTCTAAGAAAACTACTAGCAAGAGAATTTATTCAGCTTCATACAGTAATACAGAAGCACACAGAACACCATCCTACTAAAGAGTATTTGGAAAACTCATGGAGCTGTCAACTGACATACCAATAGTATCAGATAATTTGTGAAACTTGCTGAAGTAGTCACCTGTATTTTAAAAGTGAGTAAAAATCCATACCATTGTGCCTTCCATCTTTTCAGGCAGGAGAACTCAGCCTTCCGATACACTTTCCCTTCTACACTGCCCTTCCCAACTACTTCTGCTCATTTGGGAACATCACATAGCGCAAACATTTCCAATACATCAAAAACTTCAACAGTATCTCTATCTCACTAGCCTCTTTCTAAAAAATTCGAAAGAGCACAAAAATTATGATATGCAAGACAGATTACCAACTTAATGTTCAAAAAGCACCCACCAATTCAAATATTACATGAACTGTATTACTTGACCTCTTTTTTTCATATTTACGTAACGTATGGACAGAACTCTGATTACAAAGCATTGCTCCCGGCAATACGTTTCTGTAAAAATTAAATTAAAAAATAGAAAGAAAAAAAGAAAGGAGAGGACAGGGGAGGTGCATGTCAGCTTTACTCCAAGTCCCACAGATACTAAACACCTTCACAAGATTTTATTGCCTTTAAAAGACACTCCCGCACACACATACACACACACCCACACCCATAGAAAAAAACAGAATATCCCACGACAAGGTCTCCCTGTGCCTACTTAAAAAGCTTATTCAAAGCTTCAGACCTAGCCAAGGAAAAGCCAGACGGTTTCCGAGCGCCAGCCAGGAATTGCCCCTTTCCTGCCCGCGGCTCCCCAGGACGGAGGTCAGTCCGGAGCCGCCCCTCCCGGCCGTCACCCCCGGCGCCCCTCGGGCTCCGC
>JAHLSL010000007.1:9222380-9265674 GCA_025920805.1 Petroica traversi
CTAGCCTCTTGGGAGCGCTCCTGCGGGCACGTGTCCCCGGTGCCCTGGGAGGGCAGGAGAGTAAACGCGTATGCGGGCCAGGTCGGCAGAGAACAATAGCAAGTTCCCGCTGCCTGTCGGGGACAAGGTACACTCCTGTGTTTTCGTGTTGTACACGCAGCCCTTAACTGGGCACCGGAGTGTGGTGGGTCGGGAGGTTTATTTTGGGGGGGGGGGGGGAGGCGGAGTTTGAGCTATTCTGAAGGTAATTTTTGAGAACAACTGATAATTCAAATTGTCGCATAGTATTGTTGCATATCTTCCGAAAGCACATTTTCAACTTTTTATTAATAAAGAAGATTTTGGTTTTCCTCCCTCTTTTCGTTTTGGGTGGGTTTGGTGCTTTGCTTTCTTCCCTTCAATGAGTAGGTAAAGTTTTGAAAGAACTTTTATTAAAAGGCAGTGGAGGTTCTGGCTGAGTTGCTGCGCAAGGTATATGCTAATTAGGTACAGTTTTTTAACTCCCCCACAATCTTACAGATTAATCCAGGATTAATCTAAATTACAAAAACATTTCCGGTATAGTTGCAGTGGTGGAATATCCACATCCAAGTTTGAATTACATCCAGGAAAATAATAATTATTTTACTGTGTAATCATTATAGTCAAATTATGTCAGTATAGAAAATGATGCTTCTTGGTGTTGGGCTCCTCATCCCTTCAGTCAAGAGGACTCCAATTTGGTGGGCTAAGGATAGGAGTGTGTATGGGTCCCTGCCCTTGCTGCTCTCTTGCCTTTTTTTGTTGTGCTGTAGAATGGGGACTGCAACGATGAAGAGTTGTAGGGAGGTACTCGGGCTCCCTTGTTGCAGCAAACTCTTTTTAAAATTCTTCAGCTGCACTCTTGCAGAGGTTTTGTCTACCCCCTCTTTGGGCTAAGAACAAGAATTGGAATCAAGGTTCATCTCCTCCTTTACAGCTTCCCCTGCTCCAGCTGTGGGAGTAGAAGGAAAGGCGGAGAAAAATACAACATGGTGAGACATTAGTGCTCTGTGTCTGATGAGGCAGAAGGGATTATAAAACTAGCGCCACAAATACCAAAATGTTACCAAAAGTTAATGAAACTATTACAATGTCCCACATAATATTTGTATAATGATCCTCACTCTATTATTCAAAGCCTAAGGTAGTCAGAGTATATAGTTACCAAAGTGTTTAGTGTCTACTAAGCTGGAGTACACGTAAGAATCTAAAATACACATTAACAAGTATCTATAAAAATCCATGTATTTTACATTTTTGTATACGGCAATGCCTTGGGGACAGCATTCCATGCTGGTAAAGGAAGTATTTCCTTCCCAATAGGTTAATGATTTAGTTGCTAAGCACTGAAATTTGATTGTTCTCTGGGCTGCAGCTTTTAAAAATGTTGGTTTCTCTCAGGCATAGTTACTTGGATTTAAATGCAAATGGAAATTATCTGTTAGGAAAAAAAACCATGGGCAAACTGACAAACACATAAAGGCAGTTTCTACATAATTGGTGTTTCCTTGGGCTGTTGCTCCAATATGTTCCTATAGAGCATTTGAGAGGTAAAAAAGGTTAATCACAAAGTTGTTTATCCTGGCTAAAGAGTTAGGAGCCCTAACTAAAGAGTCTGTAAGATTTTGTAGTTGGTGACTGCATCTGAATGAGAACTCCCTGAGTCCAGTCCCCTACCATGGGCAGGGTCATCCTCTGCTAGGGTTGCTCAGAGCCCCATCCAACGTGTCCTTAAACACTTCCAGGGATGGGCTATCCACAACTTCTCTGGGCAACCGGTTCCAGTTGAGCTGCAGAGCTGTGAGCAGTGATTATGAACCAGGCTGGCTGGAAACTGGCTTTGTGGCAGGACACTGTGGCACTGAATGAGGATTGTGATTCCTAATGGCTATAATTAAATCAGCAAATAGATCGACATTTTGCACAAGGGATAGGAGATACTTTCTTATCACTTTGTAGTATCTAGGTATTAAAATGTAGCTTGTGCTTAGTACTGTCTGGGTGCAACTGCTTCTGACTTACACTGGAGATCTCTTGCCAAGCTGGCACTTCGACCCTGATCACGTTATACATGTTCCTGAACACGTTATTCACGCTTTTCAGTTTATGAAATGGAATTGTTTCATTGCTATTCTCTCGCTGTCTTGTTTATGAAAAGCCTGTTACTGCCTTGTGTCAGGACTGGGATTTGTGTAATGCTGCAGTAAGCTCTCTTAGGGAAAGATCTGGTTAAAACCTTCCTGATGGAAAAGTTTTTTGATCTAGATCTGCTCAGCCTTTCTGTACAGTTGCAAAAATGCTATTGGGGGAGATACAACTTAGAGGGGGCATCTAGCATAAATAGGATTTCTACTTTTCTGTTAGTAAGGATTTCTTGGACTGAAAGACTTGGAGAAACTATGCTCTCGCTCAGTGGAAAGTGTTGATGGCTTTTTCACTCTTGAGAGATGAAAAAAATCATTGCTTAAATGCAGGTAACACCATAATCATACAATGTATGGTAATTTCACCTGCAAACAGTTTTCTGAGTGCAGCAATGAGCAATATGTTGTGACATGGGAAGAGTGAGATCATATTTGTGCCATGGGTTGGATCTAACTTTATAAAATTACTGTAGGTTGGTCAGAAAATGTCTTGTCCTCATCCTTCCCTAAGGATCCTTAGGGAAGCACTTGTTTGCACTGAGGATGAGAGTTGAATCAGTGTTGCTCAGGTTAGACCTGGAACATCTGAATATGATCTAACATCCAAGAATGTTTAATAGTTATATAAGTAGTTCTTTGGCAAGTTATTTTGGAGTGGAGATAGTGCAAGTTTATCCTGTGGGAATGCTGAGATGTTAGCCCATGGGGAGGGGTAGAATAAAATTTAAAAGCCAAACTATTTTATTTTAGCATTTAGCTGATCTGAGTATAGCTTCCAGCTCTGCTCTCTTTTTTAGAGATGAATCTGCTATTTCTTCCAGCTGTCTCTTCTGTTGCCTTTTTAAACCTCACATTTATGAAAATGATGATAACTTGGACCTACTGAAATATGCAATATATTATCTCCTTAGCTTAAATCAAGGCTCTGAAGTACATGTGCTTCTGGCGACGAAACTGTTTGCTCTTTATGCTGCAGTGTGTGGGCTCAGTGCTGCCACTGATGTGCACATCCTCTGATGAGTGCACCCAGAAGAGCTGCTGTCCAAGTGCCCATGCCAATTCCCTGTGGGCATCACCTTTGAAATAAGTCACATGGACAGAAAGTGACTGATTAAGGCATTTGGGGTCTTCTGTGGGAAATGTATTAAGCGCAACCAAAAGCTTCAGCTTACTCCACATCACAGATTTTTGTTTCAGAAGGAACTGGAAGCCCTTTTTCTAGCATCCTGACATCCCTTTACTCTGAACTAGCTAATAAACAAACGAAAGCAAACAGGTTGCAGCTGCTGACATACTGATGTGCTGACATCATCCACCTCTATTGACACCAGCAGGGTGGCACCACTTCGGTACTTTCCCTCTGGTGGCCACTTCTGGGTGACCCCCCACCCTTGGACCAGCTAGCACTAAGCTATTTAGAAGCTCGTGGGTGAAAAATACAGGATAAAGACACTTATCCTTGCACAGTGGACATATAAAACTTCAGTTTAATTAGCTGGGTCAAAAATGTTTCTTATTATCTTGACCTATCACAACAAGCCCTACTAAACAGTCAGTCCCCGCCATTCCTATGATCTCCCATTAGATGTTGCAAGGCAATAAAGGCTTTTTCTCTCCAGACTGTAGAGTCTCTGTTCTCAACTCTCTCAGCTTTTCCTCACTGGAGAGGTGCTCCAGTTCTCTGACAATTTTCATGGCCCTCCTCTGGACCTGCTCCAACTGATCCATGTCATTCACTGAGGATTTGGGGTGCTGTGCTTATATAAGCATGTTTTGGAGCCGAGCTACTACAAGGCAAAACACTATAATGTTAGTAAAATGTCTTCTTTTGTCTTGTTTATTTATTTGGTACAAATACCAGCTCCAGCATAGGACACGGAGTAGTAAAGCTTACATCCTGTGCCTGGTGTCTTTCATCTATTTTGGCAGGGACTCATAATAAATAGAATGTAGTCCCGGGCAGCAGTATCACAGATACTTTTTTTTCTCCTTTCCTTCAACAAGCCTTGTAAGTGACTTATGCTGAAGAGTATGTCCACTTTGACTGTATCAGTATGCTGCCCTTGGGGTGAAAAGAAAGGAAAATTAAGAAATTAAATTTCTTCTCTTTTTACTGCTAGTTTCTCATGGATGTGTGCAAGGTTGCTGTTCCTTTAAACCTTCATCACCACTGTCTCTGTGGACAAGAGCTCCTGTTCTTGTTCACTTTCAAATCCCATGTGTGCCAAAATATGCAGGTGTGAAGTATGTGGTGTCACATCAATGAGAAATTGTGCCTGGTACCATCACTGGGACTTGTCTGAGTTATCTCAGGGACAGTGTCAGTAGGACAGAGGATGAGTGAGAGTTCAGAATAAGGTATTTTGCTGTTCCCTGAGGAGGAGGGACAACAGGACCTGGCAACCAATGGTCTGTCCAGGAACAATTGCTCCAGCCCTAATTGAGGAACACTGTAGGGCTATGGTGAGTGCTCTTGGGTCTCCAGAGAGAAGCATCAATGGAAGAAAATGCATAGTCAAACTAATTTGTCAGTTTAGGCACTTGTGGTGAGTGAGACCTGCCTCTAGAAAGATGCTTGGACTAGTGGAGTGATCTCTGTGAAAAGGTAGTTCAGTAAATGAATTGTTTCAGAACTGTGAACCCTTCTGAAAATATACTTGCAGCATTTATTCTCTCTTGGCTTGTATGAGTGGGGAATGCTATTTTTAATCATTGTGGAGCAGAGAGACCATGGAGCTGTCTGGGCAGAGTTAGTGACTACATTTACCTGGCCTGTGCTGCTTTGGCAGTGTGCTGACCTTGGAGACGGAAGAGTCATCCTTGTGCACTGCTGTACATCCCCAGCAGGGTCCCCACCCTCCAATGGCAGTACAGTGGCTCAGTTTGGACAGCCAGAAGCAGCACACGTGGATAAGCTATCTGCTGGCCTGATCTATCAGACTTCCTCAATGATCTGGAGGCTGGAAGATGTGCTGTGTGGACACCAGAGTATCTGGGTCTCTGCTGTTCTCAAGCGACTGTAAAGGGCAAAACCTGGTCCTGTGCAGTCACATAACTTGGTGGGTGTTGTGTCCTGTCCTGTGTTGTGTGTCCATGCCCTCATCCACCCCCATCCTCTTCCCCTGCTATGTAGAAGGGATGAATGATGGGGTTGGGTTTTTTCTCCTCTCTGTGCCCTCTCTCTATGCCTCTGATTCTCTGTTCCTGTTTTTCATGCAGGTGGGTGATGCCTGGTTTGCACAGTGCCTTCAAACACTTGTCACAGCATCCTATCATGGATGTAAGCTTTTCATCAGCAAGTGAGGCTCTTGCCTTACTAGCATTCTTTTAGCTAACTGCAAGACATTAACACAGAGGAGAAATGAGATAAAAATGTTATCATAATTTTGTGTCAGCACATTATACATAAATTGCAGTCATCAGAATCACTTCATCTGTTACTAAATATGTCTCACTGAGGAGTGCTTGGCCTTAAGTTTGAAATGGGTCAGTATTCAATATTCTGCATTTGACGTGCTCCTGAACCAACAGGTCTCTGGCAAGCTACTCAACCAGTGGAGTTTTAGCCTCCAGTGAGCTTAGCAGTATCACCCTCCTGCCCAGGCCATAGTCTCTCCATGAGGAGAAACCTGAAATTTTTCCATGCCATGGAAACAGGATGGCTTTATCAGTATTAATGATAAACAGCCACAGTATTGTGGTTTGACTAGTATGCAAAAATTTACTGTTGGAGTTAATCATGTGTTGAATTTAATATTAAACCCTGGCAAGTTACTAAATAGCTGTCACCTGCGATAAGTGCAACCCGCCTGCATTGCTGCTTGCACACACTGCTGCTGCCATTTGGCAGTGACTGCTCTGGAACCTTTTAAATGGAATCTGCAGTCCTTGTTAGCTGCCACAGAAAGAAATAGGTCAAAAACTTCCATTATTTTCAAATGACAGTATAAAGCATCTCTAAGCAATTTTTCCATACCATTAACATTTATTGTTTGGTTTTTTTTGGGGGCGGGGGCCGGCGGGTGGTCAATATGGCCTCAGTTTGGCCAGGCTGAGGAACAGATTAGGCTGTTTTACATTTCATCTCTTCTGGTGACTGCAGGATGTGACAACATTTGAGGTGGCTTGATTTATTAAAGAGTTTTCTGGCTTTTAGTCAGATATCCCTAAGAAAGAGATTAAGCTACATAAAACTGCATGTCTGTAACAGTCTTTCTGACTAGGTCATTATATTGCTGTACTTTAGAGTGAACTTTGCATAAGCAGCACTTCGTGTAAAACTTCGGTACCTATTCAGGTACCAGAGAACAACTTTTGGCATGTTAACTTTTCTGGTGTGAAAAATATAATTTCAAGAATGGTGAAAACAGCAACAGAAACAAAACAGCAAAACAAAAATAACCCTCGACTTTCTGGAGATTTTTATTTTAAAAAGTTGTCTGTCTTTGGGAAGATATGAACTTTTACTACAGCTTTCCCACCACTTTGAAAATCTTTCTCTTGCCTATGTACTCTTCATGGTGACCTTGGCCTCCTTGTCTTCACAACACTTGAGAATATCTCTTTGGTCTTCATCTTCCACAGGACTTGTCTAATCTTTGTGATTTCTAATTTTTGTCAAGATGAGCTGAAGTTGGCCAAGATGCACAAAGGTTGTTGGAATGGTTGCAGAGCATGACCACATCAACCTGCTTCCTCTTTCAACTTCTGCAAACTTCTCATGGTTCACTTCTACAAAAACCTTCTCTGCGTCCAGCATTCAGTATCTGCCGCTGCTTTCAAGGTCACATAAATTACATGTATTGTCTCCAGCATTTGTTTATAGTATACACAGCTGCATAGATCCAGATCATTGTAATCTGATTTTATTGAATTGGTATTATGCTTTGACAGTCAGATGATGTTTACATTTCTATTCATAAAATGGGCCCATGAAACTCACAGGGACACACTGCGTAACCTCAGGGTTCAGAATGAGTGACTTCTCTCTGCACTTTTCTGCGTAAGCTGCAATTACTGAGAAATGCAAAGTATGAGTTAAAGGAGGGAGGTCACTACGTGGGTAGAAGCCATAAGGCAGCAGAAGAAATCACGTGCAAGTTAATACTGGAAGTGAGAAGTGTGGATTTGCAAAGAGGAGATGTGAATCAATGAACAGCACCTAGAGGACCAGCTGTACTCTGTATTTTATTTTCTTTTTAAAGGACAGACAAATGTCTGGTGGGACTGAAGATCAGTAAGCTGGTCCTGGCCTGACACAAGTCAGACCTGGCAAGCCTAGCCCACGCCTCTCTGACACTGCACTGCAGTATTTGTGAGGCCTTATGATGCTGTTGTGTGATAATCTATGTCACTTTTATGCCTGCTTTTCATATGGGACATAGGAACAGAGAAAAATTTTCCATGCCTTACAAAATCCTGATAATATTACTGACTTTACTATGATGTTACTGTGTGTAGAGCTGTATGTGTTGTGAGCACTGGTAAACACTCAAACAGTTAGGAATTTTTTTAAATGCTGTGTTTGTCATCTAACCACAGAGCAAAACCTGGTGAGCCTGTTGCTCAGCTCTCTCCTCTGCTTGTGTGTTTGAAACAACAGTGTGAAAAGGACTACAAAGAAGGCAGTTGTATCCCTTTAGTGGAAAAAAATACCTGAGCAAAATACAAAAGGACATTAGAAACATGACAGAAGGTGTCTCTTAGAGCTGAAGTCCTGTGGGGTTTGGCATATAACTGCTCATCACTGTGAAGCAATACTTGTTGTGGGGAAAGCACATGATGCCACAGACTGACCATCAGGATATATATATTTTTTTTAAAGTCTGTATATGTATCAATATCAATCACAATTGGACACGATACTAGAACTGGTAAAACTTTCACCACAGTGGCAACCTTATTTTGGAATTAGCATTTTATAAAACCAAGGCTTCAAATATAGTGTGATAAAAACAGAGAGTCACAGTGGTGATTGTGTTTATCTAACTAAGATCTAACCAAGTTTTTCTCTGCATTTTTTTCCTTTAGCAAAGTATCCAGAGATCAAGACTCTGATGGGACCAGATCCACATTTGAAGTGGATTGTATCTGGAATGGTTTTCACGCAGCTGCTGGCATGCTACCTGGTGAAAGACTTGCCTTGGAAATGGATTTTCTTCTGGGCTTATGCTTTTGGGGGTTGTATCAACCATTCCCTGACCCTTGCCATCCATGATATTTCACACAACGTGGCCTTTGGGAACAAGCAGGCCAAGTGGAACCGATGGTTTGCAGTCTTTGCCAACTTGCCCGTTGGTATCCCCTACTCTGCCTCCTTCAAGAAATACCACATTGACCATCACCGATATCTGGGGGGGGGACAGCTTGGATGTGGACATTCCCACAGACTTTGAGGGCTGGTTTTTCTGCACGCCGCTTCGGAAGCTGCTTTGGCTGTTCCTCCAACCTCTGTTCTACAGCCTGAGACCTCTATACGTGAACCCCAAAGCAATCACACAGATGGAAATTCTTAACGCTCTCGTCCAGTTTTCCATAGACGTCATAATTTACTACCTGTGGGGGCTCAAACCTGTTATTTACTTAATAGCAGGTACAATTCTTTGCTTGGGTTTTCATCCCATTTCTGGACACTTCATAGCAGAACACTACATGTTCCTAAAAGGGTATGAGACATACTCTTATTACGGACCTCTGAACTGGCTCACCTTCAATGTAGGCTACCACATGGAGCATCATGACTTCCCCAGCATTCCTGGATGCAGATTGCCCATGGTAAGTATAGCAGGATAGATGAGTGAGTTGGATTTTTATAAAAGCTACTAAAGTGTCTCAAAGAAAACACTACAAATCATAGCAATTGATGAATTTAAGAAGAAAAGGGAGGAAAAAAGAAAACAGCTTTTTGTATTTATTTCTAATTAATTTTAAGACAGAGATTGAGAGAAAAGACTGACAAACTGCTGTAACAGTTTATTTGATGCAAACCGGAACTGGAGCCTCAGAGGGCTTGAGGAATACCTTTTGCATGATAAAATCCTCCAACAAAGCTTTAAACATATCAATTTACATCTCTCAGCCACTAAGTTTCAATTCTTTGAAAGTTTAAAAGCCCATCTAAAGGGAGGCAGGTAGCAATTACTACTTGAAATTTGTCTAATGATCAATCTGCTTACTATATTGCTTGATTAACATCAAAGAAAAGTTTTTCTGTTTTTGACATGACATAATTTTGGGGGCATGTTCCAGCCTGACACAGATAGCACTGGAAAATAAAGCCGCACTCTCTGTGACTCCTTTTAGCTCTCCTGCCCCACCCACAGAAACTGAGGAGGCCTGGTCTGTCGTTGGGAAAGGGCTGTGGCTTTCCTCCTTTGAAAGGCAAACCCCTTTTTGTTCATGTTTTATCAGTTGTGGGAATCAAATTTGCAAAGCCCAGGTGTCTAGGAATGGTTTTCAATCTCCCTCCAGGTGTGTAGCTACTCTGGTGTGTTTCTATGCAAGGGTTCCTCAGCAGGTGCTCAAGTGTTAGAGGTACGTGACTTCCAAGGATTACTCCTACATACAAGTTCTCTGACGTAATAGGAAGGAAACATCTTTCTCTGGCCTGATGCAAAGCTGGGAATTGCTACTGCAATATCCTTTGAGGTGGAGGTAGAGCTGAGGAGCCTGTGACCTCCCCACTACTGATAGCATGTGCCACTTCCGTGATGGCACATCTGGGCAAGCCCTGCTGTATGGGTTCGTGTTCTCCATCACAGAAATACTCCCTGAGAGGAGATTCAAATCAAGGGGAGGTTCTCTTTTTTGGAAGAGTGTGGGAAGCCTCTATATAGCCTGCAAGAGTGTTTCATTCACTCCTTTGCTGCTGGAGGTCTGTTCTGGAGGCACTGCTTGTTCCTGGTGAGGCCCAGAGGAGCTGGGACAGCAGCCCACACTCAGATATGAAGCTCTCCTGTGAGGCACTCCCATCACTGATACACCTGATAGCTCAGCAGGGAAGTGAATGTGTTTAGCTGTAGTTTCAAATGTTCAAACTTGTTAGATGGGCTTAGGTACTTAGATTTCTGAAATATAAATAGAAGGAGGTTAGCTTGGTATCCTGCACAAGGGAGGTGAGTGACTAATTGAACTTGCTGGGACTGTTGCTCCAGCCCTGATTGAGACCTGAAAAGCTCTTCTCCACCCACACCACAAATAGTTCAGCCTAATTCCTTGAGGCAGTGCAGCAGCTGGAAGTGTCTGCCCTCCTGTGTGAAGAGGATGGAGTTATTAGCTGAATTTAATGGGCTTTTGTTCACGTGTGTTTTGCTCTTTGGCATCTGAGACCTGCCTTGCTGGTGGAGGAGAGAGCAGACTTGTCAATCATTGTTGCCTGACAAAACTATATAGAAGACTTGGAGTCTGATGCGCGATCAATTGCAAGTAAAAATTCTAATAAAAAGTGAAAATTCTTTGGCAAAACAGTTACTGTGAAAAATCCTTTGACCATTAAAACAAGTTGGTTACTCTTTTCTGCAAAATGAGAAAATCTCTGCCCCTTTGGTGGAAAGAGATAAGGAAACAGATCCTCTCTGATTAACTTTAAATCTTGAACTTCATAGCAAGTAAGAAACCTCACCTTTCTCTACTTTGCTTAACCTCCTGGCAAATTCCTCACTCAGCAAAGATCTGTTTTTTTTTCAGATTTAGTCTCTTAGACACTTGAACTTCTAATAGTTGCATTGTGTAATGTGGATGACCTCTAAGTGAGATTATTTTTAATTACTGGTGAAAGAGAAAGTGGAATAAAGATCTCTATTTTTAAAGATCTGCCCTGCATGATTGAGAGCAGGGGAGGAATAGGATTTGAGAATAACTGGATCTTAATCTTGGAAAGTAACTGGATATTTCAGCTTGCTTATCAGGAAAGTAAATTCAGCTTTGTCCTTTGTTACAGGTGTGTCATTCAGAATGTTCTGTGTAATGTGTTTGCCACTGGAAAGACCTTTACCCTAGGACTGTGACAGACTTGAAAGAGCAAGAATTAGGCTGTGCTTTTAAGCTTATGGATATTAAAGATGAGTGACATGGGTGTGCAGTAAGAACTTGTCCCACTAGTAAAATGAGAGATTACACAAGAGACCATGAAATTTAACAATGCAGTGAAGGACTACTCTAAGAAAAACCTTGTAGATTTAAGACTAATCTAGTCCTTGAATGAGTTTTATAACTATAAAATATTGCATTGTTTACCAGATGAGTAAAGAGATCCATTCTTCATTGTCTGAAGGGTTGAGTATACTTATGGAGAGATTGGAGAAGAACAAGGAAATCTACTCCTCCTAAAAGCTGCAATAAAAGTGGCAGTGTTACCAGAGGCAAACTAGTTACTCATTAAGCTTGTGGGAAAAGGAAAAGACATGGTATGAAACCAGATTTATTAGACAGACAAGACTGGAAACATGGTAGATGTGCTGGTTTTGAATTGCATATTTCATTAACCCTATGATGGCCAGGAGGGCTAGCTTGAGTGCTCCCCATCCTGTGGTGGGGATGTAGGACTATAGAGGGAACTTCTGTAATAAGCCTTGGAGCATTTTAAATGTAATTTTTCAGCTTTGTGTCATAAGGATCTCTAGTTTATGTGTAGCCTCAGGACAGAATGTGTAACAGCCATGCTGAAATACTAGGCTGCATTTACTTTTGTGCCTATCAGATATGAAGGAGTAGAAGCAGGGTCTTGTCACGCTGCTCTACAAGCACAGAACCAGAACAAAAGTTTCAGTGCAAAAGATGTGATTTCTTGCCCTGCTACCTTGACCTACTTGAAGAAAAGCCTCAATATACCAGGTGCTGAGTGCCTAGTAATCGGCCTGCAGACTTTGCAATCTCTTGTTATCTTGTTATGATAACAGAATCACAGAATGGGTGAGGTTCAGTCTTCCTGCTCAAATAGGGTCATCCTAGAGCACATGGCACAGGACTATGTCCAGATGGTTCTTGAATATCCCCACTGAGGAAGACTCTGCACCATCTCTGGGCAACCTGTTCCACTGCTCAGTCACTGCACAATAAGGAAGTTCTTCCTTGTGTTTGGGTGGAACTTTCTGTGCATCAGTTTCTGCCTGTTGTGTCTTGTCCTATGGCTCAGTAGCCCTGAGAAGGGCCTGGATCCATTCTCTTGACACCCTCCCTTCAGATACTTATAGACATTGTCTATAAGTTCCCTCTCAGTTGTCTTTTCCTGAGGCTGAACAGGCACAGCTCTCTCAGCCTTTTCTCATAAGAGAGATGCTCCAGTCCCTTCATGAACACTGTCCCCCTTCACTGGACTCGCTCCAGGAGCTTCATGTCCCTCTTGTACTGAGGAGCCCAGAGCTGAACACAGCATTTCAGATGTGCTTCACTGGGGCTGAGTAGAGGGGCAGGATCACCTCCCCCAGCGTGCTGGCAATGCTTTCCCTACTGGTCCCCCAGTTACCATTGTCCTTCTTGGTCCCCAGGGCACTGGCTGTTCCTGGACAGCTTGTCCACCAGGACCCCCAGGTCCTTCTCCTCAGAGTTGCTTTCCAGCTGGTTACCCCAGCCTATGCTTGCCTGGGTTATTCCTCCCCAGGTGCAAGACCCTGCACTTGCTCTTGCTGAATTTCAGACAGTTCTTGTGTAATTTTAATTTACAAGTTAGCAATGAGTTAAGAGTTGAGATTTGTAAGGAAGAAGGCAGAGAGGAGTTGATGAAAATGGACCACCTACAATGCAATATAGGGAGAACTTGAGGAGCAGGATTTTGGAATACTTAATTACAGTGCCATCCTCTTTAAGACAATCTATGATCTGGCCACAAAACTGGCTACCTGGAAACTGCCATCTACAGGTTTTTGTACTGTAACCAGAATGTAACACAGAGGATGACTCTTCCAGCCTCAACCATACTTAATAGATATCATAGAATTATTAAGGTTGGAAAAGCCCTCCAAGATCATTGAGTCCAAACTTTGATCTAATACCGCCATATCAATTAAACCATTGGAATAAATGCCATGTTGAGTCATTTCTTGAACACTTCCAGGGGTGGTGACTCCACCACTTCCTTTGGCAACTGTTTTACGAGTCTTTCTGATGTCCAACCTGAGCCTCCCCTGTTACAGCTGGAGGCGTTTTTTCTCTTGTCCTGCTACTTGTTGCCTGGGAAAAGAGGCTGATCCCCACTTGGCTACACCTTCCTTTCAGGGAGTTGAAGAAAGTGATAAGGTCTCCCCAAGCCTCTTTTTCTGCTGGCTAAACAACCTGAGCTCCCTCAGCCACTCCTCATATGATGTTGCATTTAAATGGGAACCTGCATTAAATCCCAGTTACTTTCTGCCCTCTCACTATCCAGATTTTCTGGTTGATAAGGTGATAATTCTGTTTTATGCATGGAGGTGCTGAAAGAAATAGTGAAAAATGAGATGTTTTTGCTGGGAAATTTTTGCATAGATCTATTATAAAAGAGAAACATCTTTTAAAATTCTTTCCTGCCATGTGATAGCAGGACAGGAACATGTATGTAACAAATTTCCTTCTTTTCCAGAAGAAAATCCTTCAGAAGTCATCTCTCTAACTGCACTCATTGAATTTTCTCTTCTCTCCATTTCTTATTGCAGTTTCACATTCCTCTCTCCATTGTTTCTGTACATCCCATGTATTTTTCTTGCCCAGAGCACTGGGACCTTGTCAGTGGTGCAAGTGGCCCCTGCCTTCCTACACAAGGTGGTGCTCATGTTTGCAGAAGCTATTGGGCTGAACATAGGCAGGCTGTTTATTGGCCTCTTCTCTGAGCCATTTTTAACTACTCTGTCACTACTTATTTTCAGTTAGCCTTTGGAGCCAGGGGACACAGCCCGAGACATTGCTTCTAGGAGCTGAATTGGTCTCTGTGAATCTCCAGCTTTCCATGGGCAAGGGGCAATACAGGAAAACTTCCTGAAGTCCTGAGCTTCTTGTAGTGGTCAGAATTTAATGTGGTCAGGAGCTCTGCAGAATAATGTGACTACCTAAAAAAACGTGATCTGGTTCAGAGGGCAAGAAATACTTGGAGCTCTGGAGAAGAGAGGAATGGTAGACTTATAGACTTACCATATGAACTTGAGTAGCATGGATGAAGGCTGAATTACAGTTGAAAGGCAGAATTCAGGCAGAATTTCTAAACTAGAGGTAGGAAGGAAAATCTGAGCAACTCATCCTCGGGAATGACCATGTTAGAGCTGGAGTGAAACTTTTGGAGCTGGATATTTGAGCTCCCCTTTGTGTTTGCATCAGGCCTCGTGAGTAGCCTTCATTAAAGGGAGCTTACTGTTGAAATAGTCTTCCCTCTCATCCTCTGGCTATTTCACTTAATCAGCTGGGAAAAGAGAGGATACAAAACCCAGATTAAATTATTTCTGACTGAGGTTACAGATGGAGCACAGGATCTGCAGAGATCTTACCTGCAATCTGGAAATCACCTTTCTTCCAGTCACTAACAAATATCTCTAAGGAGAAATCCTGATATTGTCTGAATCCCATTGAAAATAAACTTTGAGGTATAAATCAATGCTTTGAAGCAGCATAGAGAAAATTATTATGAAGTTAGAGGAATTTAGTGAAAGATAAAATAAAGTCAGACCTGAACTGAATCTTCCATCTCCAGCACAGCACTACCAAGCCCCAAGCACAAGGAGTGTGTAGGGAGAGAGGTACAGGGGTACAAAATCTTAATGGCTTTTGTGCATTAGCCAACCTATTTCACAGAGAAGCGTCTGCTAGGAAGCTGAATTAATGAGGTAATTAGCAGGGAGCCATACTAGCTTATATTTTAACTTTCACTGGAATTCTTACCTTCTCACAGTCACAATGCTGTGTTAAAGTTCCACCATTACACCTCGGGTGCTGATGAGACCCTCTTCCTGCATGATGATTGCTGTGTAACCCTTTTTCTCTTCACTCGAAGTCTGCACTGTGCTCAGTGTAGCTGGCTTTAAAATTCTGCAAGGTTTTAAAAGAGGGAAGTCATGCTGTCCAGCAAGACAAACTATTCCATTCTAGAGCTTTGTTTGTCTAGGAGGTGGAGCTGCAATAAAACCATGCCCAAGCAGTTACATGCAAGTGTACTATAGTTAACAGACTCTGCTGCTTCATAAATGTGTTCAAAAAGCAAAGCATGTAGTTGGAGCAGGAATAATGACTGATAACTTGGGAATTCTCCCAGTCCCCTGAACCTGCCAGCTTTGAAACCCCTTTGTGCTCTGGTTCTGGCCTTACTCCCACTGTAAGCACCACCCCAATGATGCACAATGCTTTCTGATGGCAACAGTCTTAAGACTTGGGAAGTTATAGCAGGGATGAAATTTTATTCGACTTGTACCCTAATAATGATTCTCACAGAATTTTTAATATCAGACTGTGGAGAATAGACAACCCCTGCAATTATCTTTGCCTGCTGGAGAAACCCATCTCTTGGATATGTATCATGGTAGCAGAATGCAGGAGAGAAAACAAAGTGTAGGCAAGGCTGTGTCTGGCATTTTCTCAGTTGTTTATTCTCTCTTACCCAGAACCCTCAACAGAAGAATATTATGAGTGGCAAACAGGGCTTTAAATAGTGTGCTGGAGTCTTGGCAATTGATAAAGGGGATAAAATATCTCATTGTGGAGATCCCACCTCTGAAATGAGACAAAATAGTTCTGACTAAAGGCAGCGATCCGTCATCTTTCAAATTATGACACTGTGAGGCAAAATTTATGTCAGAAATCTGCTAAGAAGTATCTAAGTGAATTTAAATACATCTCATTTGGCTAAACTTCAGAAGCTCACAAGCAATAACAAGTAACTTCAGGTTATGGCTGTGCTATCAGATCTGAATGTGAAGATTGAAACACGCGTGACTCTGTGCAGCCAAACAGCTCATTCTCTCTCTTCTTCTTCCAGGTGAAGAAGATCGCAGCAGAATATTATGATAACCTCCCACATCACCAGTCCTGGATTCGAGTTCTGTGGGACTTTGTTTTTGATGACACTCTTGGTCCTTATTCAAGAGTAAAGAGAATCTGCAAGCTGGCAAAGGAAAGCTAACGGGGTAGTTCTGCCTGCTGCAGTGGTGTGTGTTTGTTCATTCCCATAACTTCAGTTTTCTGCAGAAATAGAAGGATCTTTGTGTGTGCTAAATTAAAATTGGTGCATGCTGCTTATGCCAAGAGGATGGGTGAGAAAATGAAGCTATTTTAGACAACTGATACTTTTTAATAAAGGATATTTGTATAAGTAACCCTCAGAAACTAGATTAGAGTGAACTATGATTAGGTGAACCTTTGGTCTAGGCTTAGAATTAACTTCCTGGGACACATGTGCCTAAGCCTAAATTCTAGCTTCATCTACAGGGGAGAATGTTTGCTGTGTCATGTGTGAACATGCATATGTGTAGTTCAGGACAGGTTTCTCTTGATGCCAGATTGGAAGTAGATGCTCTGTGTGCACAGCACAGTCTTCAGGGAAGACTGACATGCAGAAGTAAATGATACTCCCTGGAGAACACAAGGGTGCTTTTAGCTTAATGTCTTGTATAATCTAATATTTTCCAATAATTGCTAATAGCAGAGATTTTATATATGCAATGGAATATGTTTATATTTTTGTATGTCTGTAACACTATTTTAGTAGCTGCTGTTTGATTTTTATTCCAGGGCTTTGTATAAACCTTTTCTAAATGAATTTCCATTCTTAGGATCTAATACTGTAGCTAACTGACAGATCTGAAACTGTGGCGAGGAGAAACCCTTTCTTTAGTCTTCCACCTACCACCCTGCTCAGCAGCATGGATGTGCCTCTGGAGGAACTGGGTGGTCCTTTCTCACTCACCTTTTCAACAGTATTCATAACTTCAGGTATCTCACCTTTTTCCCTACTGTAAGTCCTCTGGGGAAAGGAGAGGTTCTAGTTTTCATTTTTCTTGCCAAGACTGTTAGCATTCCTGGTGACCTTTTCTGGTCTCCTCTATATTACACCCCTTTCTGTGCATGGGAGTTTGGAGTACGTGTCAGTGAAGACATGGAGATGTCTTCATGGTAGTATTTGTTCCTAACTGCCTTCAGAATAATGGTAATTTTTTTCCTCTGTCATTCAAGGGGCACAGCTTGACATTTGGGAAGCACATAATACACCAGCTATATAAAATTTCCACTTGTGGTGTTAAGGGGATGTGCCTGGAACATGAAGATGGGGTTGTTTCTCTATATCTCTTACTTGGTGCTATTAACATTCATCTCTCATTTCTTCCCACTGGCATAATAAACTCATCCTGCCTGTCCTCTTCAACTATAAAATTCTAGATATCCTCAATAATTCTGGATATCATCAAAAACCCTTAATCAACATAACCTTTCTCCAAGGAGAACAGTATCTTGCGAGTCAGGAATTCAGATGCCATCTAGTAAATTTCCTCTACCGTGGAAAGCCGGCAAAACATTTCTGTCCTTCTAAGTGGGTAAAAGAGAGAGAAAAAAAATATATATAGGTTCTCTTGCTCTGTAATCCTCTAATAGTTTGATTTTTTGCTTCTGCAAATCTATGGCTGTAACAAAGAAAAGGATTATTGTGCAGCCTCACTGGTCCCTCAGAGTATGTGATTAGACCTGCGAAGCTTGATTTCCTCACTAAACTCAATTTTGTTCCTTCCTTAAGCACTGGATCCAGTGAGCCAGTCTGTCTGTTTACTAGGCAGCTGAGCTAACCTGCTGCAATTTGGGGTCCTCCTTCATTTTCCCTTTATCCATTTTTCCACACATAAGATTTTGGGAGTTGGGTAAATATCCGGGTGTGCTCAGCAGAGCAAGATGATTTGTAATTCAGGGGCTGAACACTGATTTATTCATAGATATTGTTTTGTGCTTTTGGATAAAAAGAGCAAGGATGGGGCTTCTTCTAGCACTTTAGCCTTTACTGGT
The DNA here is from genome assembly GCA_025920805.1 of Petroica traversi. Taxonomy (NCBI): domain Eukaryota; kingdom Metazoa; phylum Chordata; class Aves; order Passeriformes; family Petroicidae; genus Petroica; species Petroica traversi. The sequence goes on from JAHLSL010000007.1 coordinate 9,240,485, forward strand.
TCCTCAGTGATGAGCATACTTAAGACATTGTTTTAATTATTAAAGCTGCTTTTGTCCCAAAGGAAGAGGTACTAGTGTGGGAACTTCCATTACCTTCTTTGTATCAGTGCTCATGCCAGGGAATTTCAGTATTTTATTAATTTACTTAAGATTTGCTGGTATTCTGATCACGAATTCAATTTCCCATGTCTTTAGCAGCTGTTCCTCAACTCTCTTAATCAGTTAATATAGAAACCACAATAAAGATTATGCTATCTTCCTCAATTTGACTGTTGTCCTTATCCTCTTTGATGAGTGACCTTATTCAGCTGTTTCATGATCCAGCCACCCAACTGCTGTGGACTACTAACCTAGCCTGATACAGAGGCTCTGGTATAAATGAGCCAACCAAAACTGTCAGCTGCTTCTTCACCTGCCTCCCATCAGTATTTCCATCATGGTCTTAGCTTGCTTATCCTGGGCAGCCCCACAGCCCTCCTGCTCAGCATTGTCCATCTCAGGAGGAACTGGAAGTGGCTGGAAGTTCCAGTGAGTGTGTTGGTCCTGCTGGAGAAGTCTGTGAACCTGTTCTCTCCTTGGGCACTTGTTTTTGCTACTACCAGTAATGTTGGCAGGAGGAGTTCTTTCATAACCACAGGGCATATGGGTCTGGGTTAAAAGTCTGCTAGGCCTATGTATAGTTTTATTCCCTTTGCTTAAAAATTGATCCAGATCTCCATTGTTTGGGTACACTAAGGCTCTGGCAAATAACTGTATGATAGGAAGGAGTGGAAAGTGATGTCCCCTTAGATTTCTGCAGTGACAGATGCTTGTGGCCTGCCCTGTTGCAGTGGCTCAACAGGCCCAGTGTGAAAGGACACCCTTATCTGCAGAGGCAGCTGGCAAACTGAATTACTGTCTGGGAGGGGGGGAATCCTCTGGTAATGCCACTACTGGAAATAAACCACCTTTGAGCTGTAGGCTGGGAGCTGGCACAGCTGATGCTAGGACTGCTCCCCTGCCTCTATCAGCTGAGCTTACCCTCCCACCCCACACACTTTGCTCCCACTGCTGTTAAGTGGCCCTGCAAAAACTTCAGCTTATTATGTGGTAATTATTGAGGCCTGCAAAGGTAGATGAAAAAGTAAGAAAATCCAGTTTACACCAGCTAGCTGATGTTAACACAGGGACACAACCTATCAGGCTGTACAACATAGTTATTATTGACCTTAGGCAGAATGCCACATTCCAAGGGAAAATGTGAACCATGCCAAGCACCAACTTCCAGAACCTTAATTAGGATTACAGGAGAGTTTCACAAAACGGATGTGATCTTGAGCAGCAGCAGTTTTGAAGAGTACTTGCCATCATCAGATATGCCATTAAATGGATTTATAATTAGGAAATGCATGAGCTACTCTAAGAGCTTTATGCAACAGAGCATTCTAATCTCTGCTGTTACTGATGTTTGTCTGGGTTGCTCATACTGGGATGGCTCCTTCTTGTGGTCCAGGGGTTATTGCAATATGGTGCACATCAGCGTCTGCCTGCTTTAGTTCCCATGTGGAAATCTTTATTCTGCTGTTTAACCTCTTGCTTGCCTTCTGTTGGCATTCAACAGCTAACAAACATCAGTCTCAGTCTGGAGCTCATTGTTGCATTAAACTCAGATATCTCCCATTTCTCCTATACTTAATCTACAGTGTAACCAGACTGTGAAGAAGACTCATTTCTAAAAGGCAATTGGGTTGCTTTGAAGAGTGCTGAAGAACACCCCATAACAAAACAGGTAACATTTTACAGCTGACTGCCAAACAGGACCCACCCTGCCTCCTCTCCTGGGTCCCCTGTAGCAGGCTGGCTGTCCCTCCTGCCTGCTGCCTGCTCCATCAGCAAGGGCACAATCACAGGCTCTCCTGGGCTGCTGCATCAGGCTCTGCTTCCAAAACCAATCCTAAGGGCCTGGCTTTTAAAATAAATTCTTTATGGAAGCCTGAAGAAATGAGCTTGGAAAATACTTGACAGGTTTCAATAGCTGAACTCCAGTCCTTTGGCTTTTACATAAGGTTTGCAGAAGATGGTATCGAGATGACTGCCACACAAAGCTTGCACCAGACTAAGTCAAGCAGAAATTCCCAAGATTGCTCTGGTGGAAAGAATGGCTGTAAAGGAAACAGTTGCATGGCCTGGATGATATGACTGGCTATGCACTGTTAAGTGTTCAGTGTCCTGTATCAGTAAAGCTCAAGACCTGCACACCATTAACAAATGACTCCCCTTAAGTCCCTGGTAGCAGTGCTGTGCCAGGCATTTCAGTTTGCATCCACCTGATGCCTTTGGTAGCCTTGTTCTGCATAACAGGAGGCAGAGCTGCCATCCCACACTGAGTCTCAGCCACTTTCCTCTTACCACCAGTGACACAGAAGTGCAGGAGCTCAAGGGACAAATGAAACAAAGAAAGGCGGGGCCGTGTGGACAATAAACAGTTTATTACCAATATGAACACAGATACTGTGATGCACTGACGTACCATTTTTTTAATATTGTGATAACTCTGAGACAAAGAACTTGTTGGCTGACAACTAAACATGTCTCTTTCTTCTGGTGATGCCGCAATACATTTCTGTTGGCAAAGGATCTTCATTTACATTGCAGACTACTAGTAAAATTACTTTGAAGTCATCTATCAAAAGCAAATGGTTCACGTGTGTTCTTATCTACTACTAAAAAGAAAGGTAATACATTTAAATAAGCAAATACAAAATACAAAAAAGGCTGACAAATCCAATGTGCAGTGTCAGATGAAATCTAAAAAATCCAGAAATTTAAAATTTAATAATCTTTAGATTAAGACTTGTAAAATGAAGCGAATCCAAGGCAGCAGCAAGCTTCAAAGTGTGCTGAGTCTGCTAATAAAAAGGGTGTAAGAACAAAGACAGTGCCGGTGTCCTCTCTCACCATCTTGCATGACCTTGGTACACTTAGAAATGATCCAATCTTCCTAGCATTCTTAGTACCGTCCAAATGCTTTGCAATCATTATGTTGTACTGATTCTACTCAACTCCTGCCGTATGGCTAGAAAACCAAACCAGAAAGTTAGTGCATAATGTTATATCCAGTGTGATGGAAAATGCTAAGTACAGAGGTTGCAGAAAGTACACGCTGGTAAAAGGATGAGTGGAGGGTAAAAGGATGATTCAGGGTAAGCAGTCAGCTGCTGGCTTGCAAACTGCAGTACTACAGTAAGAGGTTGCATCTGTGGTGTATGTGAATGCCTTATTTTGCACTGGAATGAACCAGGGAGGCTCTGAGGGCCAAGCTGCTGGGACAGTAGCATATGGATAAGGTTCTCTCCAGCTGCACACTGCCTCGGGCTTTTGTGAGCACACAGATCTAGGGCAAGGGCACAGGGAATGGATTTTAGCTGTTTTACAGTCTCCTCTTTTTCCCTTTCCCTGTGAATCTAAGGTGGGGAGTGCAGGGTGTGGACATGCATCTTCCTATGCCCTAATGTGGCCTTCAAGTACATTTCAATAATGGCCCTGAAAAATGCCTTCACTTGTAAACTGCAGAGCAATTTATAATGAAGTACTGATACATTAGTACAGCTGCTGTACTTTTCAATTAATTATAAAAATATGTGGTTATTTGAAAGCTATAATTGAGTGAAGGTCTGAAATAACTCTTCAAGCATAGGAAACTTACAGAAGGATTTTGGGAAGGCTTTTCAGTTAGCTTCCTTTGTCCCCTCTGGACCTGTGTGGCCAGCAAGTTACAAATGATTTCACGCTTGCTGATTGTGATAAATTGATGTGCCATGGACTATAGGCAGGCCCTTTCTCACCCTCCCACCTGTGAGAAACACCAGCCAGCAAATTTCTGGCAGCCTGGTGGTAAAAATGCTCATCAACAGCATAGAAAAAGGATGTAAACACAGTGTTATGGTCAAAGCTCAGATAAGGCAGATGCTTCTTCTCCAAATGTATGTATAAATCAGAGCTGTTCAGAGAAGTCTTAAAACACCAGGGAACTCTCTGCAGGTCCTATCATCTTATCTATGAAAAATTAGTCATAAAGATGAGAAAAATAATGATTTTTCTCTTTCTTACCATCAATTATCTCCTCTTTCACTTTGTGTAACTCTCTTACAACTTCCTCCAATATTTCCTGATGAGACAAAACACAAGTCAGCTGCTCAGAATTTCCTTCTAACTGGTGGAAGAAAATGCAAGTTTAACATGGTTGTGCTGTCCCCCACCTCCACTGCTGGTCAGAGCCTAGCACTACTAACAGCTACATCTGCACTCCCAGGCACGGATGCAGAAGATGCTGGCATAGTTACTTGCACATTTCTGTGCAGATGAAATAGCAGTGAGATTGTGCTCTCTTGCTGCTCACCAGCTAGCCCTTCTCTAGGCACCTAGTTATAGAGGAAATCAGAAGACTGAACAGCCGTTTTGCTTGTACAGCGCATGCATGGGGGAAAATGGGTAGCTTGCCAAAATCTCTAGAAGTGCAAATGACATTTTCTCTCACCTGTTTCATTCGATCAAAATCTAAGGCATCCATAGCCACATCATTGCTGCTGCTCACTGGCTTCATCCTTGAGAAACGGAAGAAAAGCATTAAAAAAAGGCAGTCAGTTCCTTGCAATGTCTCCAAGCTGCACCCACCTGGTGGTGTGGATGAAATCCATCCCAGAGCCAGAGGCACCTGTGTTTGAGTGCTGGACAGGAGGCTCCTTATAGTGCTGCTCAGGAGCATTTGGCAGCCAGAGAGCAGCACTGCTCCTGTGTACATAACCTGACCCTCAAAGATGCTGTGAATTGCTTTCTTCTTCTTTTTTTTTTTTTTTTTTTTGGTGTTGGGAATCTCAATGATTTCAGTTTAGAAAATGCTGAAGGGATAAAGCCTGTTGAACACTGTGTTTTATTATGGCATTTTCAATTTGCAAGTCACATGTCTGTTTTCCTCACAGTCCCTTTTCTGTACAGCAGTCCTGTCCTGGCAACCTAGGCTTTCACTGGGTGCTAAAGTAATAGCAGATTATAGGTTAGAAAAATATTACATGGAAAATAATAACCCACTAATCCTTTCCTTGGAAGATTTGAAAGAGTCAAGTGTGGCTTGTTGATAGTGTCATGTATCACAGTAATTTTTTATTGACTCAGAAATAAAACCAGTCTGGCCTTAATGGCTAGTGCACCTGAGTGTTATCAGTCTTGCTGCACGGTATTAGTCAGTGGGCTGAGCCATGATGACATCTGATAAAATAAATTAAGGAAGAAGAAGTTGTTTGCATTTCTCTTTTAATCAGTAACTCTAAAACATTTGAAAAACTAACCATGCTATACAAAGGCTTCAAATAACTTTGCCATCATCTTTGAGCTCAAACTGGGGGCTGGTGAAGATGCTGCTGCTCCTGAAGTTTGCCTGGTCTTGCAACCCTTCCTTGGGAAATCCTGACATGTGTCCTACCACCTCACAGCTAAGGGAGTTAAGAAAGGTAAAAATGCCATCAATCTGATCAGGAATGGAAACAGGGCACCACTGAAAGCTTTAGAAACCTGCTCAGCTTCCCCCACAGAAGTCTTTCAAGCAAGCACTACTGCTACTGAGCACTACTCCAGGAGCTAAATTAGGAAGGCATTTTTTCCACTGAACTCCTCCTCCTGGAACACAATGCCATTACAAAAGATAGCTACTGAATTGTGATGGCTGCTTCAAATAGCCCATGGTTCATTCCCATTTTCAAGGAGAAAGAATGGTCTTTTTCTGTCTATTTGAAGCTTATGTATTTCCTAGAACCAGCATGTTTCATTACTTTAGCAGAGCGGGGAAAACTATATTTTGCTATAGTAACACTGATGCATCCCTCTGAATGTTTGGGCAGAACATGTTACAGCATTTTTAACAAAGCAGCAAGTATGTGCAGATAGTTGCCATTGGCAACTTATCTCTCTCCAGACTATCAGCACTCTTGTATACCTAACAATGTAAAATAAGGGACACTCTTTGCAGTAAATACTGAACATTTGTAAGCCTGTGTTCTACCTCCTTATTCAGCTTATCCGTCCATCTCAGTGTCCTGGATTGGGTGGTCCTGGACCAACATGGGAAGCAAGCCTCTCTTTAGCTGCCCAACATCAAACTTAATCTCTGTGACCAAAACAAAGGGTGCTGGTCCTGAAGCTTGGCTATTCTGACTAACATGACTTCTGGAGTACTGTCAGATTTTTGGCTTTTGACACGTTTTAGTTTTTGTACCCCATGAATCTGAAAGACCTCTTTGTGGCTGGGCCCTTTTACATCTTGATTTCATTACCAGGCTTCAAGCTCCGTTCTTATGCACCCACTGCAGTTGCAGTGGTAGAAGAATCACTTCCCTTTTCCCAGCTGCAAGCTCTTCAGATCATTTCTGCTTTTGCTTTTTAATTTCTGCAGAGGCTGGGCAATGAAAGCTTCACCTATTGGCAGGGTCACCATGAACCTGCTTTAGAAAGATGCTCCAAAAGTGATTTCCACGTGGCACAGTGCTGCCAGACCTGTGTCTCTGACTCACACACGGATGGTTTAAGTGCTGGCTCCAGTGTGATTAACATCTGTAATGCCTAAGTGAGCAGGGGGCTGTTTCCATGGAACAAACCTCTGACATGAGACCTTCACAGTTTGTGCAGGACAGACAAAGCAGATTGCAAGAGAAAAAGACGTGGCAGCAGACGAACACTAGCACTGAATGATGGGATGAGCCAAAGGACAAGCCAAGACAGTTAAGAAGCCAGGCAGTTAGCCAGTACCTAGAAGACACGTGGGATTGTGTGGGGCTCTTAGCTTCACAGCTCTTCACCACTGATGGATTTCTACAGCAATGGAATGAAACGAGACATGAGTCGTGCACGTGCCACAGGGACAGCATGACCATCCCGCCTGCTGGCCAGCCGCAGGGACACCCCGTGCAGCTCACCTAGAAAGTAATGAAGATACAGGCTTTTCAACAGAATTGCTCCTTTCCCATGGCTTCTTCCCAGAGTCTGAAAAGCAAACATGAAAAGTTAGTTTATTATTTTTGCTCTAAAAATAAAAATATCCTGAAGTTGATTGTCTTATACAGCTGCTTTCATTCAGTAAGGGTGAGAGACTTAGGAAGAATCAGAAAAATGGGATTGCTGAATGAATGCAGTTACCTGCATTACTGGGAAAGCATTGGCAAAAATCTGCTTAGTGATCCCTTTAATTAGGGACCACATAGTTAAACAATACTAAAACGAAACGGAACTGAAACAGTAGGAGGAAAAGCACAAATAATTTCTAGGAGGAAATACAAGCTAATGGCTGCAAGGCTGACTTTATTCAGTACAGTATTTATTTATATTTTAAGTTAAGAAGTCTTAAGTTTTTTGTCTGCATAGTTGGCAGAAAATGTGGGTGTATGTAAAAAAGGGCAGTAAGATTCCACTATGCAAATCTCCACAGAGAATTTATTTAATGTACACTTTAGTGTACACTTCTAACTCACAGAACATTCCCCAAAAGCTGTACTACATAACCCTTGTTGCTGAAAGCGCTTACTATCATCTCAATCTTCTCCCAAAATAAACTGTTGCAGGGATTTGACAACTTTATATACAAGAATTTGCTCCTCTGTGAGGTCCTAAAAAGCCTTTTAAAAGAATTACAGGCGCTCCCAGGAAATCTCTAGATCTCACTTACTACACCTTTCTCCTGGTTTCCTCCCCTTCCCTTGCAAAGCACGCAAGTCATGGCTTTGTTCCAAAAGGAAGCTGGAATGCTTAAATAGTCATTCCCTTGGGAGAGATTTCTCTCAGCACACGTGAAAGCCAAGACTGGCGCAGGGATGAATGTGAGTGCTTGCAGCTCATCTACTCAGATTCAGTTATTTCAATTAATTGTAGGAAAAACAACTTCATCTAGGAACTCTCAGGATCAGCCTTATTGCAACAAACTGTTAGATTAAGGAAGAACAGCAGTTTGAGATCCCAACCCCAACTGTATAGATCAGGACATCTACACTACAAAAAGTAAAATAATACAGCTTTTTTCTCTGAGAAGATTTAGGTGTGTAATGTTGAAGACACAGATCCTCAGCTACATGTCTAATTAAACTGGCTGTCTTGCAATATTCTTGTCTGTGAAGCATATAAAAGTCATCATTTCTTGCTGAGTACAGTTTTTAAAACAATAGGTATTTGGGAATTTTTCTATTTGTTACTGCTGCTGCAGTCAGAAGTAGGACAATGAATCCAGAGTCTAGAGGCGGTGAAGACTAGATTCAGAAGACAAGTACAATGCCAGTAGTTCAACTCAATTAATACCTGATGAATTTTGCTGCTGCTGGGCAGAGCCTCGTGTACTAGTTGAAGGAGAGGTGCTAGCATCATCCTACAAAGAGAAAAACAGGACATTACTGGCTTTTGGGGATGAAGTGCAGAGTCTTCTTTTACTCTGGAGCCAGCTGCAGCACACATGGTACAAAAACAAGTTTCCTCCCTGTCCAGCAGGCACTGCTGGGTGAGTGGCTCAAGGCCATTTAAACTTTAGCTTTTCCCTCACTAGATGGCAAAATACATCCTTTTTATTTTAGTTAAAATGAACAACTTTTCATTATTACACTCAATCACTCTTATCTCTATATATCAAACCAGGTGAAACCACTCTAAAGTGCCGCCTAAATACAAACCATCCATTTCCCAAATTTAGAAACTTTCTGAGATGTGGAAACTGAGCCATCTAAAGGAACATTTGCTCAGATCCCAGTCTTTCCCAGGACAGCCAACAGTACCAGAGAGAGGAGTTCAGGTATTAACTCCAGAATGTAACTTCAGAATGTAACTAAATCTATCAGTACTCCTCTTAAGTAGAAGACTGAACATTTCATCAGAGATTTGGACTCTTTCATTTCAAATTTATGTGTGATAGATCATAAACCATTCATCCATATATTTTGGCATGACAATATTATCTAGCAACCCTCAAAACATACTCAGGCAAAGCATCAGCTCTGCACTGTAAAAGGGAATTGCACCCAGTTTGAAAGAAGATACCCTGGACATTAAATGTACTCAAGAGACAAACAGATGCTCTCTAAAACACTTTTCTAAACAGATTGGTGCTATTGAAAATTTTGGCTTGGGATATAAACTAATGTAGAATTTCAAGGCGAGAGAAGAAGGGACAGAAAGACGATGAAAAGTTAGAAGCTAAATGGTGTCTTTCATCTCCAAGTGTATGGTTCACAACCAGCTTTGGGGCAAGGTTAAGAGCAATAGTTGCATAGCGGGTTCAACAGGCAATCTCCATGCTTGAAGCATCCCTTGAGGAACATGCAAAAAATAGCTGCTTTTCTCTCTAAACAGTGAAAAGTGCTCATTCCTGCTCTTCCTACAGACCTTTTTGCCTGGGGCAAGACCTAGATTGTTTTAATGGATTTCCTACTGCGCTGCTTTGTCTGTGGAGAGAGCATCTCCACTCAGGCAATATGAGGCACACAGGATGCTTTATGATCTTGCAGCTGCGGCAGAAAGCCTTCATGAGGGTACTGGCTAGCAACAGGAATGCTGAACGAGCAGCAGCCTGGAAAAACAACACATTGGAAAGGGCACAAAGCAAATCCTGCCCTCTCCTGAAACAGGAAGGATCTTCCATACTCTACTAGTTCAACAAGTAAAAAAGTGTTTTCATCTGCATGCTGGACTTAAAATGGCTGCATCAAGTTCAGTGTAGAGACTGAGTCAAATAAAACCACTTGTACAATTGCTTTTGTGGAAGAGAAATAAATCAAAGTTCCCCAAAGTTGTCCAAATTCTATCTCAATTTAGTGTAGTTGTCATGGACACAACTTCTACATGAACTAATGGTTAATAAACAGTTTCCCTTTCTTCCCTCAGGCACGTTCTCTGTGCACTCTGGGGTCTGAAGTGAGCTGATTCTTGCTTTGAATGGAGGTTGGCAATCCAAAGTTACACTGCAGGGCTGATGGCCCACTTCAGCTTAGCTGAAGCCTCAAATATAAAATAAGGAACAAACTTTATCTCAAGTTAACTTGCCAGAAGGTTCAATGCACCTTCTTACAGGTCAAGAATCTCCAGTTCCCTATAACACTGAGATCAGACCATGAAATAGAGCTCATTAACCTGATTTAACAATACTCCCCTATGAAAAAAGCAGCTGTTCTTGTTTATAGGGGGCTGTTCCCAGGAAAGGTGGGAGCAGTTATATTCAACTTTGGATCAAATGTGCACATCTATTCCTGGATCAGCACCGCTTGTTATCCCCTGCCAGACACAGTGAACGAGCACAGGCTTACAAGGAATCTGCAGGAGCCCAACAGGGAGGAGTGTTTCACTTACGTTTTGGCTGTCCTCTTCCTTTTTGTCACCTGGCTTGTCTGACTGCGACGCTGCTTTCCTCCTTGCAAAGGAACAGGAGATAGGACACAGTCAACCCTCTAGAAACAATCCTCATGGGAAGACTGATTCAGGCTTTGGTGGGAGCTCCTATTTATTTAGCTCAACCCAGGGAATGAAACAGTGGCTGGATACATTTGGTTGTGTAGGACTGGGGTGGAGGTCAAAAATCCAGTCCTCAGTGTTAAAACTTCAAGGGAGTGGCAATACTATGAGAAGGTGTTTAACAGAGGAATGCAGGGTGCAGAGCATAAGGAAATGTGATGAAGCAGAGGGAAGAAGTGCAGCTGGGTATGAAACTGGGTGAGAAAAGGATGGCTTCTCTCCAGGCTTCAGAAAGTCCTGGGTCCTACACAGGATGAACAACTCACCCCTCCATGAGGGGTTTCTGAGGACCAACCCTGCGCACAGCAGGTGGCTCAGGTGGGTATTGCAGTGATAACCCTGCTCCCAGCCAGCTCCAGTGTCAGTTTGTCACCTGTCCTATATCCCACATCACTAATCCCACACAGAAAAAAGGGCTGTAGCAGTGCTCCCAAGTGATGGGAAAATTGTCAAAAAAGCCCTTCAAACCCGGTCCACCCTCATTGGGAGAGATCAGGCACCATTTCTGCTCAGCCAAGACCCCGTCTTCTCTCCATGGTGGGAAAGCTCTGGCTGTGGACCAGAAATCAGGAAACAAGCCCACCTGACTGGTTTTCAAGTGCTCTTGGTGAACAACAGGAGATTTTTTTTGTCTCAAACCCACTTCAAATGTAGCAGAGCTCCTAAGCCCTGTAGTCCCAGTACTGGCATTGTTGGTGCTGCCTACAGAAGTTGGGTGAGGACCTGAGACCCACACTTGTTTCTGCTTCCCAAGGAGGGGCAAAACTCTCTGAGAAGTAAGAGGCAAAGAGCTGCGATCCATCCACTGAAAACTGGACATGACAATAAACAGAGATGTTGGTTGTTTATTTTTGAAAAACACACAGTAAACCCTCTTGGACATTAGCCAAACTGGACAATGAAAAGAAAACAAAATTTTTGATTTTTAAGCCCTGCTTAGGTTCTAAACAGTATTCCAGTCAGCCAGGTGCTGAGGCTCTAGACATCCAATTTCCCATTTTAGACCATTAGGAGAACTGCAGCTCAAATCTCCATGTGGACTTTGGTGGTGCTGAACTTTACCCTTATCCACCTGTGAACACTACCCTTAGCAGGTGTTTCTCGAAACAACAATATGACAGGTTTTTCATTTAATCTTGGTTCTGAAGTGAACAAAATTCAACTCACAGAAAAAAAATCTCAGGAAGCACTAAGAAAAGCTTCTGAGGAAAGAGGAAAGCCTCACTGGATACAAAACTTGGAGGATTTGATGAAAATTGGACAAAACCCAGATCTCATGTGGCTTGAAGTGTCAGTACAAACCTTTTTGCCAGTAATTTATTCATTTCTTCCATTAGTCCTCCTCCACCTCCTCCGCTACTTGTTCGATTGGCATCGCTCTTAGAGACCCCACTGGGGCTGGACCCTCCTGAACCATCTTCTGGCTTAAGAGAGAAATCGAGATTGGAATTAATGAAAGGTTTGCTTTACAACCACGCCCTTATGATTAGTTTTCCCAAATGTTAGGAACAGCGATCATAATCACATCCTGAAACCAGAGATAGGATGTATTCTGCCTTGGGAAGAAGACCCAAATGAATGCTACTAAAACCAAGACAGATCTGGGTGATGCAAATATACAGGCAAATTATTAAAAAACCCACAGTAGTGCTTGTTCATAGTTATGTTTATGCACAGTTAAGCAACCCTTACTTAAGTGGACAACTACTGACATGAGGCCTTAACAGTCTACACTGTTTTTTTGTGAGTATAGAGTAGTTTTAACTACTTAAAACATGTGAAAACTCTAACACATAGTACAATGTTGGACTATGTCGAAGTGATGAAATCCTGGCAATGAGAGAAGTCACAGCCATTTGCGGACTAAAACGTTCTGAAGAGCGTAAACTCTCCCCAACATTTCCTGCTCAGCTTTATTTTTCACAGCAAAATCCCATTTAAAAGTTCTCCCAATGGGCAGCTGAAGTGTGTTTCACCATGTGTCACACTGGGTTTGCAGCCCATTACACCAAGCTGTGCCAGGCTTTCCCGCGGCAGAGAAGAGCCCGTCAGGGAGTCCCAGTGCCACCTCCTTACCCGTTGAACTCTCCTTAGTTTGGCACCAGCCAGAGCTGCTGCGAGCCCTGACACTGACCCATCTTCAGCCCCTTGGCCGGCACCCACTGGCAGTGGGGGCGGTGGGGGGGGGCGGGGCTCCCATGGGTGGTGGAGGGACTGGGGGGGGCGGAGCTGGGGGGGGCCCCCCAGATGAAGTGGGGATCACAGCAGCACCACCGGGGTGGCCAGGTGGAAGTGCTGGGCCTGAAATGCAGAGGACAGGAATTAGACGTGGAGCACCACCTCCCCCAGCCCACAGACAAGGTGATGTTCCCATTCTCAACGCCACTGCCTGACTCCAGGGCAAGTGTTTAGTGTAAGGAAGCACCATGTGAAGAATGGGAAGAGGTGGTTGTATCAATGGTCAGCCAGCTACAGTTGTGTCCTCCTAAGAGACCCTGTCACTGAAAGTCTTCCCCCTCCTCTCCTCCCTGGCTGGGCTAATATTTCATTCTGTGTCAGAATCAGAGCACAGACAATGCTTCCCAATTCATATGTGGCATATTCTCCTGCTTCTCCCACAGCTTTCTGTATAGAGATAATAAACTCCATGGACTTTGGTTGACGTTAGCTTTTCAGAAGAATTGTGGGCTACAGTGACATGTCCTCCTTTCTGTTTGCAGAAGGTGTGTGCCCTCAGCCAGGTTTGCAGAATAACCAGGGGAGACTCCAGCTCCAAGCACCCCGAGCTCTTCAAAGCTGCTCTCAGCAGAGACTGTTGGAAGGGCTGATGGTGCTAACTCCATTGCAGTGTATTCCCTGTCTGTAACAGGTCAGCTGAACAAATACACCTTCCCAAGGGTATTTCCCCATGTACACTCTGTCAGAACAGGCTGGTCTTGGTACGAATTCACAGGTTCAGTTGTTCAGTCAGTGTTACTTTGAAAGATAGGTGGGTTTTGACTGAGAAATATTTGGAAACTGTATTTAGCATTAACAGCCTGTTTTTCTTCTTATCGAGGTTTTCTTATAATACTGCCTTATTTCTGTGGTTACTTCTGCCATTATTTCACACTCCCAATTCCATTCTTGAAATGAACCATAGCTGCTGTTAGAAATACTTTAAACATTTCAAGCCCTCTTTCGTTCATGAACATAATAGCTAGTAATTCATTGTGGGTACATTTAATTATAATTGCAAAACTACACCCACCTAATTAGAGGCCAGCCTCAGGCAAAAATTGAACTGAGTCAAAATAATGGACTGATGTGAGTTTAAAATAACTTTATTGAACTAAGTGGATTTCAAGGACTTTCATCAGCTAAAGGACTGAGCCTCCAGTGTTTGCAGTAATAATTTTAGCAGAAAGTAAAAGGAAATGTCTTAGTTTTCGTCTTTTTCTAGGCACACCACTTTAGCATTATATGTGGTTATAAACCTGAATAGATCCAAGTCACAAAACATATGCTCTGACTTGCAAATAGGCATTGCTTGCAATTGTTCTTGCAGGTTTTAGATAGGCATGAGAAATCAAGACCATATGCGAAGGGGTCAGACCCACCCCTTGATCTGCCTTCAATGAGAAAGGTTTGCTGGAAGAGTTACAGTGACAAGCCCACAACCATAAATAGTTGTGAATACCAGAAAGAGAGTTTCTTGAATTAAATAAATTGCATGACCACAGAGGATTCTGGGTATCTTAAACAAAATCCATGTTCTGTGTTTCACTGGTAATAGAAATACCACTTAACAAAAAGAGTAAAAATCACAACCTCTATCAATATTCTTACACAGACATGAAACCTGCTGCAGACCCGGCCTCCAGCTTCACAAGAGCCCACCTGCTACATTTGGACCCACTGAAAATAGTTTCTATATGAAGCTCTTTGAAACAATTTGACTCTGCTGAATGACAAAAATCTTGGTCTGGGATAATACAGTACAGCGATGCACTGCAACAACCCAGCTACAGAGTCCTGGTTCTGAAATTCTTACTTTTTCCTGGTCCAGTCTGGAGTGATTTTGATATTTTTCCACCCCAGTTTCAGAAATCACACACAGCAGGAGTAGCTTTGGGTCTCTCAGCTCTCTTTCTATGGGTCAGGGGCAGTGCCAACCAGGCTTTTTGAACAGGTGACAGCTGAGGCTTTACACAGGTTGCAACTCATTTAAAATCAGTACTTACTCAAGTGGGCAATGGCTGATGATGTCATGTAAGGAGGGGTCCTCCTGGGCATAGCCACCTCAGACACAGCAGCGTGAGGGGGAGGCAATGGAAGACAATGTGACATGGGCTGACACCACTGCTGTGCAGGACAAGATGGCAGATGGGAGGATGGGGAGGGAGCCTGGCCAGAGGAGCTGGGGGGGGCTGGCGATGGTGGGCAGCGGGGAGCAGGGTGCAGCTCCTAGGTGTGGAAAGAAGGACCCATCCACACTTTTCACCTGGGTTACAAGGGGGCCTAAAGCAATTTGTTCCTCAGAATGGCCATTCAGGGGTACATTTGCTGAGGTCTCCCACCCTGCTTTATCTGTGGGGGCCTTAACCCTGTCAGGTGGGACAGAAATCACGGGCAGTATGGTGGGACCACGGGGCTGCAGGACATCCCCCCCTCTGCAGAGAAGGTGCGTTTGTGGCAGAGGGAGCAGAAGACTGAGGAGAGCAGGAAAGAGAGGAGCCCCTGAGAGGCTGGTGAGAGGGACAGGGAAAATGGGAAGGATGGAGAGGCGGTGGAGACAGCGAGGTTCGCTTGATGCCTGGCATGACAGTCCTGCCGTTTGGGCAGGATGGAGGGGAGGAGCCTGGGGCTGTCGGCAGCTCAGAGGACGAGTGCCAGTGCAGGACTTGCGGGGTCTCTCTGGCTCTCCGCTGGGACAGGAAAGGGGACTGACTAGAGGGCTCAGGGACAACGGGTGCTGAAGAGACAGCGCTGGCTTGAGGTAGTGGGGGGAGCACAACACCAGAGGCAGCAGCACCGCAGTTACTCGAGGCAGGAGGAGGAGACTGGGGATGAGAGGGGGGAGAGCACGTGCTTGGTGGAAGGGTGGAAACTAAAAGAACAGAAAAGACAAATGAGAAGAATAAGGTGGGTACGCAGGAAGGAACGAAACCCAGGCAAAGTGGAACGGAGGAAAAGGAACCGTGAAGTAAACGCAAACAGAAACTCAAACAAAGCAAAGAGGAGATGGTGCAGGCACCAGCTTGGGGATTTCCAGTCTGCAGCAGAACTGGAGGGGTGTGTAGAGCAGAGCCCTGGCAGCAGGGGATGGGCTGCATGCTCTGGTGCCAGCGAGGCTCCTCCAAACTCCACGTGAATCTGAGTCAGGATCACGAGCATCACCTTTGCACCAGGGACAGGTGCAAGGGACATGCTGAACACAGAGGTGGCCACCTTACAGGCAGAGAGGGAATAGCCAGCAGCCCCTAGGAGCCATGTCCCATTCCTTGTGGATGCCAAGGCAAGATTTTTGCTAAGTTCCCTATACAGAACAGCACACTAACCTCTGCTGAAACAAGAGTCCAACTCTTTCTGTCACTGAAGGCATGTTTGTGTGTCTGAGCTGATTTCTAGTCAAAAAGTTTAATAGCTGAGGAAAAACGTTTCCCTTATGTGGCCAGATTAACTGAAAAAACTTGCCCAAAACTAAAGACAAGATGGCCATTTGGCTTGCTTGCTCTGCCTCCTTTCAGAAAGTCAAAGCCATACCTTGTAGCTATAAACTACTCCTGTCATCTCTTCTCTCAGTTCAGTGCAACTTAATATGCCATAGATTTTTGTAAGCTCATTAAATATATATATATTTTCCATCAAGTTCACAGAAGACTTCATGATCACAAAATCCCCAATGAGGAACATCTAGAGCTGTATCTTTCTCTGTGCTGTAGTTTGCTTTGTGCTGCAGAACGATGAGGACTGCCTGAGCACACCCAGCACATCAACCCCTTCGGCTGACATCCCCTGGGAACACAGAGTCACTCTTGTGTGGTTGTGCCACCTGCTCTCCTCAGGGGTGTGGAAGAAGCGTGGCCAGCCCCCCTTGGTACACCTAAAATGCCCCTCAGCTGTACAAGTTTTGCCAAGTGCGAAACCTGCTCAGCTCCACCTGCACACCCCAGACCTGAGCCCCTGCAAAACAACACAACTATGCCCAAATGCATGTAAGTCTCTAGCTGAAAGTCTAGTCTTTAAAATGTCATTTAACTATAACCACTTTTAGCAGTCTAGCTCTTGAACGGCACCCCACAAACCCCAACCACAGCAACAGGGGACAATCAGGGAGAGACTGTATCTGCTTGATTTGATACATGCCTGTGGTAGAGGTTCTTCTTTCCAGAGATTCCTGGCGCTGTTGCTGTTGCTCCATCACTTGTCTAAAACAGCAATGAAAAAAACCCTTGGTCGTTAGGTATTCCTTATAATTTTGAGTAAAAGCTTTACACCCTGAGAAGCCCTGTGTGTCTGGGGTGAGAGCTGATCCCATGAGATGGAGGTGGGTGTGATTTCACTTGCCCTGGCTGCAGCAGTGCCAGTTCACACACTGGGGAGCTTAGCCAGGACATAGCCCTGCGTGCACTGGGCCCTGCAGGGGTTGGGTGATCCATTTAAGGGAACTCCTCAGTGGCTCTGCACTAGGAGTGGGCAGTGCCCAAGGCCCAGGAGAGCGCAGCAAACGTGCATGCTGTTAACCTGAAGTGTATGAGCACTGCAAGGAAAGAGTTAAGTGGCATCTCACATAAAATCACAGACTCACACACTGGATAAGTTTGGAAGGAACCACTGGAGGCCATCCAGTGCAACCTCCCTGCTCAAGCAGGATCCCCTGGAGGACACAAACCCAGGATTCTGTCCAGGCAGCCTTTGAACATCTCCAGAGAAGGAAATATTGAAAATGACACAGTCCAGAATCTTTTATGGATCAGGAGCCCAAAGCACTTATAGTCGGAATGAAACTATAGCAAAGCTTGATCTGCATTCTGGTGCTGACTGTACCAAGCCTCTGTTGTCCAGGTGCACATCCAAGCCCTTTTTGGCACAGACCTGTCCAGCTGACAGCCCCAGCACAGCTGTCCCTGTGGCACCAGCACCACCAGCAGCACCAGCACTGCTGTGCTTCCCCTGCAAATACTGATCTCAGCTCTGCACTGTTGCTTTTCCAACACCTTCCCCCAGGAGCTGCCAGCTCCGAGCTGCCCAGGGCTGCTGTGCCCCAGGAGAGGCTTGGGACAGGTCTGAGGGATGTGCAGTTCCAAGGGTCCATCAGCAGAGGTCTGCTCTTGCACTCTGGACTGCTCCTGTGGGAGGGATGTCCCTGAACCTGCTACAAACCCACACTCACTTGGCTCCTTTTAAAAAACCTGATACCTAAAAACCAGACTGCTTGCCAGGCATCTTAGCAAGTGCATGGATACAGACTGAAGATTTCAACAATATTAAAACACTGCTCTGAATTTACCTTGCTGAACCACTTGGTAATAAAGTTTATTCCCATTTTCTTCCACAGTTTCTAGGTCAAATTTGCCCTAATTAGTTTATTTTATCTTTAGACCAGTCAGCACTGCACAGTTTTGTCTTTTCTCAACAGCTTTACTTCATGGTCTGTACAGTAAAGCAAGCTCAACTCTAAGCAACATTTCTATTTTAACTCCTTGCACAGTATTTTAAGACACTTCCCTGTTACATTTTTACTTGTGCTTTCCAGAGTCTGCAGTGCTGAAAAAAAAATCTATCTTATTTATATAACAATAGAAGCTTTTAAATAAAAAAAATCCATAAAAATAAAGTTATATTATGTAGAAAAGAAAGAATGTCTTAATTTGCAAAACAAATTTTCCATGTTGCAGTTCTGGTTCAATATATGGGAAAGGAAAAGACATGATTTAGTTGTGGAGGGATCAATCCTAAAGCGGTTTTATGTTCAGGAAATGCAATCCATGCAGTTTCTAGAAAACTGCAAGTTTCTGAGAAAATTATCATATGTGCAAAGGTGAATCAGTTTTGAGAAAATCTTAGTTGGTTGATTCAACTGGTGTTATTTAAGCAATGATACTTTAAACCAAATAAACAGAAATCTTCAGTACATAGCTTTTTATTGATTGTTATGGAGGCAACAGCATCAACTGCACTGCTAAAATTTCAATTGTAAATACATGTACTAAGAATTTCCTGAGCCCTACCTTAGCTTGGCATTTATAGGAAAATTTGATGATGAAGAACAACTTGATACATTTTCTTGGTTAAACCTGGGGGAAATTCTATGTTTATCTAGAGAACCAACTTGGAAAATTCCAATCTGACAGACCAGGAAAGAAATATGGGTAAAACACCCCCAAATCATTAGAGCTGCTGCAGAAGAGACTGAGGTGCAGGGTGCAAAAATCCAAAACAGGGCTTAGGCACTGCCACTTGATGTCACTGGGGTTCATACCAGCCCTTTCTGCCCTTGGTCAGAAGCAATTTATATGTGCCAAATGCACCCTCCCACACATGCTAAAAGAAGTTCTTAAACTCTTAGGAAGTCACATTTATTCCAGTTGAACTAAATAAAGCCTGGGATTGGCACAAGGCATAAGGAGTATGTAAGGAGTAAAGTATAAGAGAGGACAAATTACACTCTGACTTAAAAAGATACTCTTTAAACATTTGTGTAAAGGTCTCTATAAAATCTTTTAAACAGACAAATTTGGAGATAGATATCATAACTTAATTTCCTTGTCTGCTTATAAGATGTAAAAAAAAAAAAACCAAAAAAAACCCCCTAGGCTTAAAATTAGGTCTGCTCTATGCTTAAAGAATGCATCAGCATGATTAAAGCTGAAAGTCCTCTAGTGCAGATGCATTAATATCTAACTGCATCTACTGGCATATCTTATTCCACTTCAGTGGAGCAAAAGAAGCTTTCCTAGGGCCATGTGCCCCGTAGCAGTCAAATAATATCTACCTAAAGGGCTTTTACTGTCTCTAAACATAATAGAATAAATAAAATATTTTTATTCTAAGATAATTAAGCTTCTCACATTTTAAATATACGGAATAGACACCCAAACTGGAGGTCTGAATTATGCAAAGTCTGCAAAATCAGTGATTTCCACTGGGTAAAGGGAGAGCTGGATCAGATATTTCAGGAAAGCAGTGGTGGAGGCAACATCACCAGCCTTGGGGTGAGCAAGGGCTCTCTGACCTTTATGGTAACTCTGCTATCCCAAAGTAAATCTCAGGTGAAATATCACCACTGCTGACCCATTTAACAGTCATGGGTAAAGGCCCTACAGGGGTAAATCTCAGGTCCTTCACAGTTACTCATAAAGGTGCAGGAAACTAGTTTCCCTACATTTCCTTATAGTTGTTGGAGGCAGGAAGACTCCTGAGCACCTACCAAGCAAAGAGTTTACCCCGTGTGTGAACTTTGGCTCACTTCACCCTTTAAGAGTCAATACAGAATCATTGGCAATAATTAGAAAACATTCAGAACCAGCTTAAAATATGGACAAGTAAAAAGAGCAGTGCTCACTGATGAGCAAGAACTGCATGTTCATCAAAGTTACAAACTAGAACTCTGCCACAGCTGATTAACTCACCTTCTCTGTGCTTCCATCTCATCTGGAGATGGACCATTCTGGATCTGGCGCTGGGCAGCTGGACCTACAGAAAAAAATGAGAGGATGTTATTAAGAAAGCAAATGTGGCTGACTTTGAAAAAACAGTGCCGCTCAGATTGTTTCTGCACCTTACTATGACAGATAAACCTCAAGCATTATTGTCTTCTCTTTATGTTTTTTAGCTCTTTTTTCTTTTCCTGTTAGACAAATCATTGCCCCTTGTACATTCTTAGTCCCACTGGGAGATCCCAGGGGCTAAATATGGACTTGTCGAGAAATTTGGCACCACAGTTGCTGTAGATTACAAACTAATCCCTTGGTGATGGTGAAGACCTTCAATGTTGCAAGAGAAGTCCTGTAGAGGACAGGCCATCACACTGGGATGCATTTCTAGCTTTGACATGGTTCAGCTCCATCTTTCAAGGATTAACTGTGCTTGCACAGAAATTCAACCACTTTGCTTAGTCTGGGAGCACAATGCTAACTTGTGCTGCTCTGATGCTGAACTGCCATCAAAAGCTGCCTCATGGAAGGTGCAAAGAGATGCAAAATTAAACAAGACTTTCACAAAGGTGGCCTTTCTTTTTACAGTGCTGTGAACTTCTGCTTCTGAAAGATCCACATCAAGCTGAGCTTTCACTGGCATCCATCAACAAAAGCTGACTATGCATGTGACCATTTAAGTCACATCTCTCTTGATTGATCATTTAATCTCCGTTCTCTGACATTTAATCAAGGACACTGACACTACATGACATTTTCAGAAACAATATTCTGAATATAAAAATAACGTTTGGTAACATAACTGCTTTTGCATTTATTAAAAGAGGATTGTTCCATTGATTTGAGGAGGTTGGGTTCAACTGGGATTAAATCCATAAGACTTCTATTAAATCCAATAGCAATTTTCCTCATAAACTGAGAAGGAGATCAGCTTATGCAGGAAATTATTATGCCTTATTTTTTTATTTTCAAGTGTAAAACTTCACCCTTTAAAAAGTTATCCAACAAGAGCAAATCAGAATTAAACACTTACAAACCTAAATATGTCACTCTCAAATTGTTAGGCATATTTATCTCTGTATTATTTATGTATTACTGCCAGGCTGAATGTTATCTGAAAACTAATTTAGAAAGTATAAAAACAGGAAAGATGGCAGAAATACATCGTTGTCAGAAATTCCAGAGCATTGACTGATCCTGAGGAAATCGTGCATATTTTTGAAATGTGTTTAAGGACTAACATTTGAAGTAAGGGTACGCAGCACTTTCTGAAAACCAGGCCTGTGTATTCTAATTTTGGGTCTCCTAAAAAAGAAGCCAGTAACAATCACTAGGCCAAAAGCTCTCACATTTAAGAATATCCTATGATTGGGCATTAAGTGAACACAGTTCACTTCTTTAATGACTCATGACTGACAACTTGGTGTTGTTTATCATAGGTCTTTGGCAAACTATTGAGACAGAAATGCACATTTTGTAAAGATCACACGAAACAAGGAACGTGGGGGAGTGGGTGATTGTTTTGGGAATCGACCCTCAGGGGAAAACTTAGCAAGTATTTGTGAACCACACAGCAGGCGGCTCACGAGAAGGGAGTTTAAGGTGTAGCAAGGATCTTCTCAGAAACCACAGGAGAGGAAGCCAGGGACAGCTTTCAGCTGCCCAGCCACAGCTCATGGACACGGATTAATTTCATGCTTGATTCTGTACATGCATGCTCTGCTGTGCACGTACAGCAGGCAGCTGTGAGGCTTAGGGGGGTTCAGTTCCACTGGATTTCTAGGTTTAATTCCTCCCCCCATTTTTAGGTATTTCTCAGGCAGAATCAGACATGAGCAGTGAGCACTCTTGGCGAGGCCACCCTCATTTGAAGATGCTTTTCTAGTTGCCTGTCAGCTGCCTCTGACCCTGCCCGCCTTTGGGACCAGCCTGACAGAGAGGAGAACTCGGCACAAGGACCAGGAGAAACAGTTTTGTTTCTGACCCGTCTGCAGCTTCCCAGCTGCTGTGAGCCACATTTTCAGCAACTGATTAACGCAGGAGATACTCTGCGAATGTCTGTGTTTCCTCGCTTCGCTGCTTTGCAGTAATTAACCACACTTTTATACAAGCATCTTGTGATTCAGCTGAAGGCAGATTTTGGGAGCACACAGATGTTTCCCGTGTTTGTTTTTTCCCCTTCTACTCAACCCCAGCACCCACTCAGCCCTTCGCCAGCTGTCCCTGCAGACAGCAAGGGGGAACTCCTGGCACAGGGCACGCTTTGTGGTGGCTGGGGAGGTTTCCATGTGCCTGACGTGTGCTGCTGCACCGCTCGCAGAGATGTCCAGGGCTGCAGCCGCGGCCAGCCATGAACGGGAACAAAGCTGTCCCTGAAGGAAAGCCACGCTCCGGCTTCCACTGTGGTGTAACTGCGCCAGGAAGGCACGAAAAATCGGGAACAATGCCATCCTTTCTCTCCTGCTGGGGAAGCTCCAAGCGATGTTTCTTTCCCCTCTTTTACTCTGGCTGCAACTGCAAGCAACATGAGTGCATCTGCTTAGAAAAGTATCAAAACCAGGACCAGTTATTTCTCTGAGCAACCAGGATTTTGTGCTTCTTCAGTACAGCAGGTCCAATCCAACACACTTGCATTTGCTATTACACATTGAAGCAGACCCTGGTTGGGGTTTCTACAACTCCTACATCCCCCTTGGTGCTTACGGACCAGTGTTGTAAAAGTGATGGGCTAAGGAAAGGATGCAGAGTCAGAGCTGAATTAGAAATATATATTTATGATACTGAAAATTTTTGTTTTGCAAAGGAGAAGAACATGATGATTTTGTGAACAAAACTCAAAAAACAACCTAAACAAAAAAACACAAAACCCCAGCAGATTATGGGGGGAAAAAGGCATCAGAGAGACAGACAGCTCTCCCTCACTGTTTGATGATTCCAGCACATACTTGGATTGCAGAAGGCTCGGGTTCAGCCATGAGATCTGACCTGTCATCATTTGTATTCTGGAAATGTGACATAAACACTTACTTATCCTGACAAGAACAGAAGAAATCATTCCAGATTACAAGTTTCTGCAAAGCTTTTCTCTCCAACCATAACCCCTCCACTTTCCCCTGTGCACCTGGGGCTCTTTGCTGCTGCCGAGTGCCCCCCAGGCAGGCCAGCCCCCAGTGAGGTGTGACAGCCAGGGGATGCTGTCCCCGCTTCAGCCAGGGCGGGAAGCGCTCTGTGTCCCCATTCATCACCTCTTCCCGTTCGCCGCCTGCCTGTAATTTTAGCTCTCTCTGTTGGGCAATCGCGCTGCTGCTGCTGCAGAGCCTCTGTCAGCACTTTCACACCTTCCTCTGCCCCGAGGCCCTCAGCCTGCTCTCCTGTGGGGACAGCACGTGTTGGAGATGTCCTGGCACAGCCACCACAAAGCATCCGTAGGAGTGGGCGCTAGAACGGGAACAATAGCGCTGGCGACAGTGCTGGTGACACTCCCTTAAACTCATTACTAGAGACAATTAGCCTGGGCAAAGCGCTGATCTAATTAGCCTAGATAAAGGCTGTAGATAAAGCAGGGTGCTGCTGCTCGGGCCCAGGTGAGTGCAGGCAGAGTTGGATGACACGGCAGGTCGGGTAGCCCTGACGTTCCATGGCGAGTTGAAGGGCTGAAGAGGAATCTCTGTGCTCGCTGTGCTCTGTCACTGCCTCTGGGCAGAGCTCCTCGGGCGTGCTGCCACTGTCGTGGCTCTCCTGTGACAGGGGCTTGGGATGTGCCCGGCTCCTGCCTTGTTTGCTCTGACTGCAACAGCAGCCTGGCAGAGAGAGGGAGCACAGCCCACTGAGGCAGGGTTAGGGTACAGTGTCACAAAGCCTGCTTTCAGCCATTTGCCTCACTCCTATTAAACATTAACTTGAAATAGAGAGAGTTTCAGAGAGTGTTACAGGCTGGGTGCCTCGGCAGCATTTTAACAGAGTACATTAAATACCTTCTATAACATAATTTACACATGGACTAAACTTCTCCTCTGAGAACTGCAAAGAACTTTATCAGCCTTAATTAAGCTTCACCAATGCTGTGAGGCAGAAGTGACTCGATTACACCCAGGCCGTGTCTGCACAAATAAAATTTAGTTGAATCAATTTACCTACAGGTGAGATTTGCTACTTACACGGTCACAACTATGTAAAAGGTCACCTAAGGCATTCTTATTCTGATGCAGACCAAATTTGGTTTGACCTGAGGCAAGTAGAGCAGGGAAAGGAGCATTTCCAACTGTGTGCCAGAAAACCTCTACTTGCCTTCCTTGTTCCTTGGTGACAAACAGTGCTGTGAGGCTGTGACAGAGCAAAGTAAAACACATCCTCTTAAAATCATCTCCAGCAATGTTTTACATAATCTGAGATTACACTGGCAAAGACTAGGGTCTATCAGGTACCAACTCTCAGCTGAATTCTAGAAATTCCTGTCTTAGAAGCTATTAAAAGCACCAAGATTGCAACTGCTTTGCTTTTATCTTTTACCTTTTACCTCTAGATTACTTTAATCTAACATGAAACAGGCCCTGCTTAAAGTGAAATAAGGGTGTGAGCATGGGGGGACTGTATGAAGTCTGTTCATTTGAACTAAAAACTGATTTAACATTCACTGCTGAAACTTTCTGATGTAGATAAGATTTAAGGACAGTGATAGAGCTGGAAAAACAAGCCTTGTATTTATCATGGGAGTGCCCTACCCTCGCATTAGTTCACACCTCCTGCAAGGATGCATGTACAGGTGTATACGCTGTGCATAGTCCTTTTCTTTCTGTTTTTTTTTTCAGGAAATATCAATAGATGGAATTGCAAGGGTCCCTACATGCACAACCACACAGCTGTGTGTGTGTACTGAGCAGGATGGAAGACATGAGATCCAGAGGGGAGTTGCCAAATAAAAAGGCTGTGCAAAGTTCGAGTGCTGGAAGATGATTAGAAAGAAACCATCCTCATTTCACCAGAAGTGCTACGGAACACACCAACATGAAACCAGTGCCTTTGACTCAAATGCTAAAGCTGGTA
>JAHLSL010000007.1:9265684-9381472 GCA_025920805.1 Petroica traversi
GGGGGGACTGCCAGCACCTCCCTCCTTGGCAGGCTCTGATGCATTTAGAGAAGCAGACTTGTTTCCACAGGCAGTTTCATGATAAGCAAGCATCCAACTAAGTTGATGACCAATTGCATTTCTTAGGGGAGCTGCCTTTGGCTCTGAGAAAAAATGTTATGTACATAGAAAAGTATAGGAAGAGTTGTTTTACTTTTTTTAATTACAAAAAGAAAAAAAAGGCATGATTTCAATATTAGTGGCCTTACAAACACACTCAGAGAAGATGATGGGAGAAGACGTCAGTCAGTGCCAGAAGTCAAAAAGTAATCTATAAAATTCAGGAGCATAAGATTAGCTTAAGAAAAAAAAAACAAAAAAACCAAACCAAAACAAAGTAAATTAACCCCACAATTATTAGTGTCAAGTAAACAAGCCCCCAAGCACTTCTGTTCCCTCCTTTTTTGGACTGTTTTTCAGAATGTGCATCAAGCCTATTTTCCTGAACATCCAGGACTGAAACGTTTCAATAAAGGTGAAGATTAGCTCATAATCTTGTGCCTGTAGGCAGTAATGGAGCTTTAAGAAAAAACCAAACACCTTCAGAATCTCATTAAAACCGAGAGCATGGGCCATCCAGAGAAGCTGGCACCTCCCCACCACTGCATGGGCATTCAGTTAAATCCAGAGCCCAGGCAGTGGATGCTCCAAAGAGCTGAGAGTGGAACTCAATGCACACCATCTAAAGATAAAGTTTATGTTGCAAAGATATTCTCCTGGATTTGGTTTTGTGAGGACCTGAATTGTTTCCCTCCACTATCAGTTGCCAGGTGCTGTCCCAGCAGAGACAGGGACACGGGCAGTGCTGGCCTCAAGCTCTGCAGTCGGAGCATTGCTGAGCTCAGAAAAATTTCCCTTGGATGTCTCAAACCGCTCAGATCTGTTCTGTGAAATACAAACGATCTACTTTTAGGTAAGTGTGACGGTGTATGTTTCTGCACCCAAGTAAGTGCTTATACCTGTTTATACCCACTTCACACTTACATTTCTTTGCATCAGATAAAAAGCAGGGATTTGATCCTTTTTTTAAAAACAAATTGAAACTCTGAAAATCTCTGAAGTCACAGGGAAAAAGAACCCAGCCACTGGCATGGACAACAGTTCAATCAGCTGATATTTACACTTGTAGCTGGTCAAACATCATCTCTGGTTCTGCTCAACTACAGGATTGACACATTAGATCAGAAATATATATATGTACCCACTGTAGCCTGGTGCAGCACCCAGGCCCATCTCCACACACAATCTTGCAAGGCAAGGCTCTCTGTTTTCAAGGGTCTCCTTCCTGTTTCCCTACTGATAGGACAGTAAACCCCTCAGGACAGTCTTTTCCACCAGGTGAAGAACAGCAGGGCATTGAAGCACCATGCACACGGAGAAAACACCATATTATAAACACACAGTTTGCATCTAGTTAATGGTAAAGATCCAGACAAGATCCATTTTACCAAGATTTAAATCCCAACACTGCTGTAAGACAACTATGATGGATACCTCTATCTGGGTACCAGTACTGGACAGAAGTGGACTTTTCTACAAAACACAATGAAATGGAGATATATTTTGGGATTTATTTTAAAAACCCCAAAAAACATAACAACAAACCACATAAAAAATATTGGAAATAGGTAGGATTCCTTGTTAATTAAGTCACAGTCTAATAAATTCAACAGATGAACAAAAAAAATCAAATACAGCATCTGATCCCGTTCACACTTACATCCAAAGCAAAGCTGTCTGCTAAAGGGAAGTCCCACTAACTAGGAAAGCCCAGAGTAAACCCACTCATCTCTGCAAATCCTCATTTCCAGAAGAGCTAATGGGAATTGACAGTCACAGGCAGGTCGTTATGGAGAAAAAAATAGGCAGATACTCCATTAACTATAGCAGGTATAAAATGTTGTCCTTGTTCATATCTGCTTTTTAAAACCATTATCTATTCAATGAGTACAGATGCAATTCACTAGCAAGTAAAGATAGAAGCAATCCAACACATTGATCCAGAAGTCATCGTCCCACATTCTTGCTGTAATGACTTCTCTTGATTTAACAGCCCTGTAAATGCCGGCATCTCCTCAACCTAATGGGTCATTTCCCTCAAATATTACCTCACCTCCTACTGCCCGCCTGCCAGAATTCGAGGCAAATCAAAGACAAACGATCCATCGATGAGCCAGGACTGTAAGTGGTTTCCCAGCACAAGAGGATGGCAGCACAGCCCAAATCCATGCAAAAACTCGGACCATCCCTTCCCCCTTCCCGGGAGGGCTCCCGCAGGAGCTCGGCATGCAAGGGACGGGACGCGCAAGGCGGCGGGGAGCTTTCCATCACCTACAAGACATTCGGCACAGCACGATGCAGTCACAGTGGCAGAGGCAGAAGCAGTGCCAAATCCATTCCCTGCTGACCATAGTATGGCCGCAGCCTCCTCAGCGCCCTGCCCGCCCGCAGAGAGCTCCCTCCGGGTGTAATCAATCCCCCGCTGCAGCAGCACAGCGGCTCGGACACTTAAATATTTAATTGGACCCTCTTCCTCACCTATCACAACACTTCGGGGTGTCTGAAGCCAGACTTCATTGTCTGGACTTTCACATAATGCTGTGAAAGTAAGAAAAAAATTGCATTTTCTGCCTCCTGCCCCAACCAGACCTCCCCATTTTCACCGACATGCAAGCAACTACAATAAAAGCCAAGTGTGAATAAACAGAAAATTCAAGTGTCTTGGGGAAAAAGTGGCTGCTATTGAACATGAAGGATCAAGCTCACTTGAAGCTTCTGAAGTCAAAGGGGCTCAGTGATAAATGTTGAGCATTAGTCTTAAAATGTGAGTGTGAGCTAGGTGGCTGCAGAAATATGTATGTATGGTTTAAAATCCCCATCTACTATTAAATTTTCACTTCATCGTCCCATCATACCTCGTCTCCTCTGATCCCCACACTTCACCCTTTTTACTTTGCCTGCTAATCTGTTTCTTCTTCTATATTTGAGTGTGGCAGATCTTCCAGAAGCAATCTAGTTGAAGTTAATGGAGAGTTTGTATGAGGACGCTAAACAGAATATTTATTCACTCTCCATCTCTGCCTTTCATCCATTTCTTTCCCTTCTCCTTGCCTTTGCATTATTCTGTCTGCTGCGGACTTCACCCGGCCTAATGCTCTGCTCCTCAAGCAAATTCATAGCTGGTGTAGGGGATGTATCTCCACAACTTCAGTATCATCATAGCTCTGATGTACATCAGAGTACATACACTATTCTGATGTAGATCAATTAGTATTTTGACCCACTGAACTCAGCAGCTAAGTCTTTTATATAATATCTGATTTTTAGAACATGGTGAATAAAAATTTTAAGTTTTTGTAACTATAAGTTACCTATAGTTACACCAGGTGAAACCCAGGTGGAACAAGTTCATAATTAGCAATGTACCAGAGCCA
Organism: Petroica traversi; assembly: GCA_025920805.1. Lineage (NCBI taxonomy): Eukaryota > Metazoa > Chordata > Aves > Passeriformes > Petroicidae > Petroica > Petroica traversi. Next base: position 9,269,158 of record JAHLSL010000007.1, read on the forward strand.
CTCCTGTCCTTCTCAGACAACACTTATTCATCATATCTGAGTAGTTGCTCACTCCCTGTACCTGCCTCCCACATTATTCTCAGAATAGCTGATATGAAGATATTCTAATAGCAAGGCTGCTTATCATATGTTTACTAATGCTTGCTGCTATGAATTATTTATGTCCCATTTTAAGTCTACAATATCAATACCTCCCAGGTATTCCCCACTATCAGATGGAGTAAAACAAGCATTAACTAATCAATATCTGAGACAGCAAAAACTCTGTTAATAGCCAACTATCTTTTTCACTATGGCACACAGATGGTCTAAACTCTACCTGCATATGCTCATTGTTTTCTGCTTGCTGGTTTGTAAGGCCATTAGAGGCACACCAGAAACAGGAGTATTAAATTCAAACCCGAGTGTAAATTCAGGGTCTCACCATAAAAGCCATAAATGCCAATGGTTTTACATAATTACATTCTGAGGATTTAAGAAGATTCAAGAATATATTTAAATGAACAAAATCGACATTAAAGTTGTAAAATTGTAGCCAGGTTTTATAATCAGGACTCCAGTTTTCCTAGAGTACACGATATCATCAAACCATTGCATTCTCAGATTTGAGGGCACTTTAAATCCTTTTTGTTCTCTTGTATCTGACACTGAAGGGAAGCACCTGGTAAAATATTTGCTCAGCTCTCCGAAGTGCTCGCTTATCCTACAGTACCATTGGAAACACCTGCTCTTTCAAAAAAACCCCAGTACTACTGTATCAAATTAATGACAGACTCTGTAAACCCAGAGATGTACAACTTAATTAATAAGAATGCCTCTAACTCTTTCAGTAACTTATTTGACCGTGACTATGTTACCCCATATTTTCTTTATTATTTTCTTACACACTTATCTCTTACACAGTGAAGTTGTGGTTTCTACAGTTAAATATGGTCGTGACTAATAAAAAGCTAAAAATCATCCTTCAAGGCCAAAATAGCATCTCAGAGACTCTCAAACTGATCTAATAGAGATTAACAAATTCCTACAGATCCTTTGGCAGACTTACCACCTGCACAGCAAACTCCCTGCCAACAGTCTGCCATGGAGCCAGAAAACCAGTGAGTGGGTGTGATAACTCCTGCCTCCACCCCAGCTCCACCCTCCTCCCTAAAATTGACATAATATTTTTAAATAGCTCATTCAAACATAATGTGGGGCAGCACAGCCAGGGCCACCACGTGACTGAGTAAATGGCAGAGCACGAGAGCTCTGGAGTACGGATTGGGAACAGGCTCTCTCAGAGACTCCTCCATCACTTCTGATTCTGAAATAAAGATTGGTACTCACGATCCCACTAGCAAGAGAATGACCCTTTGAAAGTGGAAATAGCAGCATGGCCCACAGGAGTAATTATTAAAGTCCTTGAGAAGGCAGTTGCCCCAGAGAGTATGACATGAGCCACCACTGCTTCTACTTTGCATAAACAAAGTTATGACTTGCTGGACGCTATCAGTGTTGGACAAAGATTGGAGGGGAAAAAATCTGGTGTGGCCAAAAACATTGTGAAAATACTTTAAAAACACCTGCACTGTGGTACACATGCCACCAGCTGCATGCAAGCCAATTAAAAGGAATACTCTTATCATGCAGTACTGGGCATAAAAACCCCCCCCCCAGAAATCTTATAACTTCCTATTAGCATTACTTTCACAAAGGTTACAGTCCAGCTTGCCTCTGGCACCACAGCTGATTCCTGAATGAGAAGCACTTGCAGATGCTGTGCACCTAAAGAGATTTTAAGTAACAATACAATTGACCACCTCTTACTCCTGTATATAAAAATCCTTGACCTCATTTTGAGCATGAACCAATACAAGCTGGCTCGAAGGCAAGCACTCCCCCAGCTAACTGCTCCTGTAATCCTTGCAACAGGAAATCAATTGAGCAAATTGCATTTTGACAAATATAAATCATTACTGACAAAAAGGCTGACAAATCCCTCTTGATGCCCAGCGCTTACCTGGTGCAGCAGCCCACTGGAAGGAGATGTGCTAGAAAAATGCTTCCTTTTTTGAACAGAAGTTGGAAAACACGAATTCCACAATCTGCAGCAGTGAAAGTAAAGGATAGCTCTGATCCTGCAAGTGGTAGCAGGCGGGCAGGTGACTCTCCTACATGAAGCCTTTTGCAGGAAGGCTGTAATTATCTGGTTGAGCACCTACTGATTGTATCTGGAGACTGTGCGCACAGGAGCCAATATGCAGCTGATACAACTCATGTTATTTTACTTTCTGAACGTTTTGTCCTTAATTGAAAATGTTGCTTTCCTTTTTTATACCTAATATCTATTATCCATGCTTCAGGAGACACTTAACAGCACATTATACAGCTAAGAACCCAGAGGCCATGCCAAAACTGAAATAACACTATGAAATGAATCAAGTGCTTGGTTTCATTTTAGTAGTGGTTTATCAACTGGCACTCTGAGACTTGTACTTTAGAGCGTTCTGGAGAACACTCAAGAAGGAGAACAATCAACTCTTAAGTTCCTCAGCCAGACAAAATATACTAAAAAAGCCATTGTCAGGCTATTGATCAGATCTTTCCAGTTCTTAAGATGGAAACTCGTTTCTGTTATTAAGGGTCAGTGTCAGATGTTTTGTTAGACCTGTAGAAGCTGTTTATACTGAACCAGCCCTAACTTTTTATATTTCTCTTCTCTGCTCTGAGCCTCCATTTCTGCCATCAGTTCCAAAGGACTCCTGGGTACTGTGCCAAGGACTGCTGCAGTGTTTCCCAGCAGTGCACGATGCTTATGGGATGCCTGTCTGTTCCGCAGACAGTGATCCACACACCTCAGCAATTAGGGCAGAGTAAGACTGTGTGGGGCAGATTTGAGACCTGGGGGAAAGCAGCCTCCTCATCGCCACATTTTGTCTGTCTGAAGCTGCTCCCTGCGTGGAGCTTGGCCAAGTCCATGCCAAGTCAGGACACTTAAGTTGATGGATCCTCTCCTGAATTTCAGTACCTGCAGTACAGGCACAGCTGAGCAGACCAACTGAGGAAAACAGCATGTAACCTTCAGCTCTTGCATGGATAGCCTGGATTCAGGTGCCTGAATCAAGACTCACCCATGGGAGTGAGAAGACTCACCTGGCAAAACATCTATTTCAGAACTAACTCCCAACACATATTTCCAGTTACGAACCATTTTAAATGGGATGCAAGACTAAAAGTTTCTACCAAGAAATAGAGAGCAAGAAGCATTCCAGGCAAATGCAAGTATCACAGACTAAGACCAGAAAAACCATGTCAACTCAAGTAAAAAATACAGTTACCAGAAAATTATCTGCATTGGAACATCTTGTATGGTGCCATTCTCTAATAATATGCTCTGATTAAATCACGCCACTGTTTGTGGTACTAAATTAAACAATATTTAAAAGACATGCTCACACTTTGCATATCTTCTTTGCAGGGCACTGCTAAGAGCAAAATAGCTGCACAGGAAAGATGAAGGCTGGTAAGTCAGTCATTTCTCATGACAGTTGCCCCACTTACAAGTTATTTTAGCTGCTGTCTGCCTGTAGCCTGTAGTATGGTGACAATTAAATAGTCACTAGTAACATACCTATATCACAGTATATTGCTTTCTAAATTGCCTGCTATGAAAAAATTTCAATCAATTTAACTGACGGGGAAATTTGAAGTCTGCTACACTGCTATTAGCACCATTTGGAATAAAGGAAGTGCAGGCATGCATTTGATACTTCTCGAAGGGCTCGACTTTAATTAATTTACACTTGCAAATTGATTATGATTCACTTGAAAATGCATTCTGTTCCCTGAGAGCATTTTTTTGAACAGGCACTTCCTGGGAAACTGTGTTGAACTTTTCTGCAGAAAGCCTGAGACCCAAGAAAAAGTCCAGTGAAGAGGCTAGCAAGCTCAATTCAAAGTACTTCAGCTTTGCAAACTTCTGGTTGCATCACCACCCTCCCCACTTATCGGTGCCAATCTAAAAGAGGGATGACTCCTCCCTGGCCATGTGTCTCTCCACTGATTATACGACTGAGACTCTGTCCTATAAATACAGCTGGGATGAGTCCAGTCCTGAGACAACAAGCCATAAACTCTACCAAATTATCCATAGATTCAGGGAGGGTTTGGAAAACAGAATACCATGCTGCATCTTGGCTCAGCACTCTGCTCATGGCTGGTGACTCACGTTGGGTGTGCCAGGGAGAGCCTTGCAGGGGACACGGCACAAAAAATGGTCCTTGCAGTGAGTAAGAGATACCTGTTAGGCTCTGCCTGACATTCCATAATGTGACAATAATGACCTCTTGTGATAAATCAAACAGGCTTTCCCCCTCCCTGTTCATCCACCAGAAGGAGGAGTGGAGGGTTATTCATCACTGAGCTTGGGTGACCAGCTTTCTGTCCTATTACCTGTCTCATTATTGAAATGAGGGTGGCGAGGTAAGAGGTTGTGAGACAGCTGTGACACAGAGCACGTATCTTTTCTGCCAGCATAGAGAAAAAAGACTTCCCAGAATGGGAGTTAAAAATAGCTGGTTTGCCTTAGAGTGTGTATTCACTTTGAAACACAGAAAACAAGTCTAAGCTGCCACCTCTAATATGACAGGCAACTTTAGCAGTCTGCTCTCTGCTAAAACACCTAAATCCCTGCTCTTTCTTCTTCTTCTTACATTTTTTACCATTTCAAATTGTAGGTGCTTTTCAGCATGTTATGAGAAGCTTTGGGAGAGAGATGGCAGATACAACTTTCTAAATTACACTGAACCCAGTCTTTTTTCAGACCAGAAAGTCTCTTCAAGGTTATTTCTTGAAATCTACTGCAGTCCTGCTTTTATTCACATGTTTATTACACCAGTGGTGTTTCAGCTCCCCAGCATCCTCTTAGCCCTGCTCTGTGCCTATCTCCCAGGTGGAGGACAGGCTGGCTACATTCCACCCAGTGCTGAGATGACTGGACAGTCTGGTTTGGGTATCAGCAACAGCAAGGCAGCTTCATGCTTTCAGAGCAAAGTGTATCCTTTCAAACACAGCATTTTATTTACCAGTGATGGTAATGATCCTGTTGGGCAAACTCACCCGGGGCAGAGGTAGATCACACAACGTCATTACATCAAGACAGTGGCTTTCTAAAGTATGCCTTCACATGATAAAGAATTTGTGGTCAGAATGCCAAAGGTTTGAACACAGAGATTACAGTGAGTGGCTTTAAAGATCTCTACTGACTCTAAAATTCTAAGAATCCAACATCATTGCTTATGGGCTTCTTTACACCAAAGATCTGCTTGACTCTTCTGGGAATACATTAAAGCTTAAAAGCTTGCCCAGCTGAGAAAATAACCATGATATTTCCAGCTGCTTTCCCCAGAATGTTACATTAATCCTTCCCCTGGCCCTGAGCAAGCCTTGCCACTTTTCTTTCCAGCAGTTTGACAAGGAGCACAGTTGGACTGCTCTTCTCTGTGGCTCTGTAAGGGCTCCCTCCTCCCCATAACTTTGCTTTCAGGTATTGCCAAGCCACCAAAGGATTTGGGAAGCTTTCCTTGCTGTTTCCTGATATGGGTATATACATTTCTTTGCAAGTCTGGAAGCCAGCACCACAATTCACATTGATGACCAAGCAGAGGCTGCCAGCAGATTTAAGGGATAGCCTAAGTAAGAATCACTGGGAACATCATTCATCATAAAGCTGAAAAACTAGCAATGTCCTGCACTCTCCTGCATGCAGAAGTGACAAACAGGCGGCAGGGCTCGCTGCCAGGCTGCCAAGGATGGGTCCTGGCTGAACAGCCCCCGTCCACCCCCAGAACGAGCCCACCTGGGCACCCGAGAAACGTGAGCAATTCTGCACCGTGCTGATGAAGTTCTTAATCTGCGTGTCACCCAAGCTGAACTGCAAAACCCGGCTGCCTGCCCTAGTTATCAAATGACCTGAAATTCAGCACGATCATCTGCCATAACAGCTGGTTCACTGACGATGAGAGAAACTCCTGCCTGGCTGCTGAACCAGAGCCAGCAGCAGGAGCCCAGGACCCAGCACACACAGCCTCCCACACCAAGATGCTGCTCCCATCCCCCTGCGTGGCACGGCCTCAAAATGTCTCGTGTTCTTCAAATTCTGCACACTGACTCCTTCCTCTATGCATTTATTTTTCATCTGTATCATTAAAAAGAGATTTCAGAGACCTGGTACTTCAAAGAGGGGGAAAATAATGAAACATCCTTTCCAAAGAATTAAAATGAAGGTAAGGTTGGATCTTGTCAGTTTTCTTTCTTTCTACTTAGGGTGCTACATAAATAATACACAGCACTAGCAAATTTACTTCTTTTTGCAGTAGCAGCCTATATATAGGAACATAGTACCAAACACGAAAATGATTGTACTAGTAAGACTTAAGTGCTCGACACAGGCAAAGTTTGGGAGCTAAATAACTTTGATAGATGTGATAAAGTCTTTTTTAGAAATTACTTATACTCTAACACTCATACTTTTTGCAGTTATTTATACCAAATTATATTTTTCTATTCCACTGACAAAAAATCCTAATAATTTATTAACAAAATTTTAGTTTTATTTATGTGAAAGTTAATATCAGTGATATTTACCACTCCTTAATAATGAAATAAGCAGAATTAAATGTTTGTAATATATCTTAAGATAGTTGATTTTCACTTTTTCCCCAAATAGAAATAAAGAGTGAAAGCTGTTATTGAAGTCCAGCCCCTCTAATTTCCTGCTAAATTGGATCTAGAAGATGATGTTTTCTCTGTGGATCTGTCCTCCTGGGTAAATACATTTTCCTATTCCCTAGCTGAAATGGGAAATGAGGACTGCACATGTTCGTAGTGTTCTTTGTCTCAGTCCTAGAAAGTACAACAGGTTCACACTGCTAATGTTGTGCCTAAGAAGCATCTGTCTGATTTTCACACATGTAACTGGTTGTAGCTGTTGCTAGAGCTCATATGTGCATGAGTAAGAACAAAGTTTGGAATGAACATATGCCTTATTCCCTGTGTTTACTTCAAGGTAGGCTTCAGAATCCTTTCTGTAAGTGTGAATACAACCATGAATATTTGATTAGGGACACACAGAAAGAATCTGAAATCATATGGCACCAAGGCTTTAGCTAAAGCATGCATGAACAAGCAAAGTAGATAATATTAAATGTATGCTTGTATTTTTCTTGCTCTGCAGCCTCGCCTGCACATCAGTGTGAATTAAACAAATTTATCCCCACATTGAGCAGCATCAGATCTAATTGCAGTGCAAAATGTTTCCCTAACGAATTTCAGTTTTCATAATTTCTCCTACAAATAGTTAGCATGCTACTGAATAAAAGCAGTTTTATTACTGATACATACATATGTGCATATATAGGGCTAATTAATATTAAGCCAGTTATTTTGACTAATTTATCAGAAAAGACTATGAAAATAAACATTTTTATCTGTATTAATTTTACTTGTGGGCTACTGTCGATCATGCCTTGATTTTATTTTTTGATGCTGTTTGCCAGGTGCTGACAAAGGCATGACTGGAGTTACTCCCTGTCCTAGACAGATCATAATCTAGGCAAGTACGTCTCGATCTCCTAATGATGGGAGTCCCTTGGGGAGGCAGGGACATCCTCCAGCCCCACTCCATTAGCCCACATCTCCTCCAGATGGGGAGGAGGAGGAGCACAGCCAAGCCCAAGCCTTGTGGTGTCCTGAGACCTGATTTGTGAGACAGACACAAAACACACCAAGGACAACTCAGTGAAAACAAAAACCAGGATTCTTCCCACTGGGACTGGCTGTGTGCTTTTGCAACCAGAGCAGAATTCCTGTCTCCATCACAAGCCTTGCTTATATGTCATGGAAGAAGGCAGTGCTTAACACATCTTATTTAATAGACAGGTGGTTGCCTGATTTGGGATGATAGGCTTCAGGTGGCAGGTGGACCCAGTTCTGCAAAGTGCTGAGCTCTGCCTGAGATGCCATCATGCTGCCTCTCCTGGCATTACAAGGAGCCAAGAGCACATTCCTGAGGTGTATTGAAATCAGCATCTCCTGTATTAGTTCACCACATGTCCTCCTTGCCATCCAGCTTAATTATTTCTGGAATTTTTCTAATATTTGGAGGATGCTTCTCAAGAGCCTTTTCTTAAGCTTCTCATTCATTAGCTGTGCTGGAGCAGGGGCAGGACAATTGACATTGGACAATTTAAAAGTATCCTGAAGGTTTATATTACATTTGCACCTTCTTGGGCCATTTTCTAGATCCTTTCTTTCATAGGCAAAGCCAAACCAGCATAATTTTGCCTTTTGCATTTTTAGACTTGAATTAATAATACAAGTAAGTTTATGATAAACTCTTCCTGCAGAAAAATCTTAGTCACACGCCATCTCAAAGTGTTGCTCTGAGAACTACACACAGACTTCTTGGGAAATGCCAGAGGAGGTGTTTGCCTTTCAGCTGTAATGCAGCAGACAACTAATTAAATGCTTTGCTAATAATAGTATTCTCTGTATGAGGAGATAAGCTCAATTACTTATTGAAATTAAGTAGAGTTTTGCAGACATGTTGGCATATTCTTGGTAGCTAAACCAACTTTTGTTTAACAATACAATTTGCTCTCCTTTCTATTTTTCTAGTTTAGATGTATCATTAATGAACATAAAATGTCACTGATGGAAAGAAATAAACAAATCTGACATTTCTTAACTAAAGCTCCATAAAGCTTAACTAAAGCTACATAAAAATTAACCATCAACTCAATACAATAATGGCACTCATCACACAATAACCTCAAGGGAAGTAAATGGAAATCCTCCTACCTACTTAAGGAGAAACTAGACAAAATCTAGGATTGTCATCAAAATATGTTTGCAGTTTGCATGTAATCTATGGATCACACAATGCTGCGAAATTCAGTACTTTCAGCACATAATCATCAACACTTTGACAGTGAGCAGGGAAAATGGAAGGCTCGTTGCTCCCCAGATTATTTGGGAAATACACAGCTTTCCCAGTGTCACAGCTCTTCTTAGATTAAGATACCAGACTTTTCACCCTTCATACTCTCAGAAAGCACAGCAGTGATCTGGAGATAGAGTACACAGCCTAAATTAAAAGAAAAAAAATATTGTTCATGGAGCGATAATGACATTTGTTTCACCTCCTTAGGGCACACCAACCCGACTCAGCAGGAACACTGACACAGTGCCATGGTCAAGGGAGGGGATTTTCCCCTCTACTCTGCCCATTTGACTCTGCCTGGAGTACTGTGTCCAGCTCTGGAGCCCTCAGCACATGGACCTGTTGGAGCAAGTCCAGAGGAAGCCCTCAAAGACTCTGACTCAGGGACAACAAAAGAAGAAAGAGTCCATACATCTGGACACACTCTGAAAGGATGAAAAAGCAAAACAAAAAAATAAGATGTTGTTCTCAGGTCTACGGCCAGAGAGAAAGTAAGGAGCAAAATGGTGAATGAGTTGTAGCTCTGAGCTGCCAGAGCCACTAATAGAGAGAGACAACAGGATGGGTGAGAGTGCCTGGGTGCTGCAGATGGAACTGGGGCTGCACTCAGCCCTCACTCAAGGGCATCCTTCCTGCAGGTCTCCCTTCCTGGTGGATACACACGCTGCACAGAGCTGTCATGCTGGAGCTTGACATCCTGAAGATTAAACAAAGGTTTGTTTGACTGGAGATGGGAATGACAAGAAATACCAAATGACAAGGGAAGGCAGAATCAGAAGTCCCCTGGATGATAAAGGTCTCTCCGTGTCAGAGCTCACGCTCTCCTCAGCAACACCCACAACCTCTGAGGGCACAATTTCACTTTCAAAAAAGCACTTTCATAAACTACTTCTTACCTGTGATAATGCAACAGCTCATGGCAGGAGTGTGCTGCACACAGACCTGCTGGAGACAAGGCTTGTCTCCTTCCTGCCCTGGGGGTTTAGGAAACTTGGGACAGAAATTGGCAGCTCAGTGAGTCCTCTTCACCCTCCTGATGCCAACACTTTGCTCTTCTGCACTGCAGTTCTGCAATGCCACTTGGATCCTACCTGGACAATAGGCAAGCACATAAACCTCTGAGTCACCACTTTTGACAGCTGGACTGGTCATGGCCAAGCACCATCAGCTGCAGGCTGAACCTGGGCTGCAGGGAATAGACAAAACTGAGGCATTGTAACAGACCTGGAGGAATCACAATTGTGGAGAAATTATCATTATGTTCCCACTGTAACAGCTGAAAATAATTAATTTTCAGAATATGGATATGTGAAAAACATTATGCTGTTTCTGTGCCAGTGCACAAGGTGTTCTGTCAGACTTTCTCCACCTGCCATCTCTTAGAGTCCTAAAAAAGGATGAAATAGGAATTTTTTCCCCCTCAGGCTCTTTGCAGTTCACAAGGAATCTTCCAGTATCACTTAGCAAATGAAACTATGCTTCCTACCCCTCAAACCCTCCTCCAAGTGTGAATTTTAATTCAAATAAATCTTGGCAGAAGGATAAATCTATTTAAATATTATATTTTTTTTCTGATACATCTAGTGTTTCATGCAGTGCTTTTAGGATGATTGAACTGAAAGACTGGAATCCAAAGCCCATCCTTTCCTCATTGAAAAGGTTTGATTTGGATCAACTGCATACATTTCTGGTTCCTGACTAGTTGATATATTTTGCTTATGTTTTCCATAACAAGTAGAAAAATAAAAATCAATTACAACAATGAGAAATCAGGACAATCCACAGGGCAGGCGCTTTGGTTCCTCTTCTGAGACCAACAGAGACAGATTTTTGGATGCACACTCTGGACCAGCCAGGGCAGACAGAGAGCCAGCACTTAGGCTCTGCAAAGGGCAGACAGGTTTTGAAGGACATGGAACATTTTCCCTCCCTGAGGCAGCACAAAGTGCTGAGCTGCTCAGGCCTTCTCAAAAGGCTGCACTGCCATCACTTGCTCACTCCTGGACTGGACTTCTGTCCAACTGGAATGTGAACAAGGAAACAAAGGACAATAAAAAAAAGCAAGGAAAGCACCCCAACCTCCTGCTAGTCCCTCAGCAGCTCATCACTCCATCCCATAAAACCTGACACACACTTCACCAATACTTTACAGATACATGACCAAGCTTGCTTTACATGGTACCACAGCATAAAGACATCTTCAGTTCTTAAGAAAGCACCAGGAGACCTGCTGTCTGCTTGCTGTAAAAATGCAAGAATATTCTAATAAACAAATTATTAAACCCAGCTTGTCCCATTAAACTTGTAATATGCACTTGTACAACAATCCACCACCAGTTCTCTTTGCTGAAATATGCTGTCCCTTTTGTTTGGATTTTCTCAGGAAAAGAAAAAAGAGAAATAAGCATAAATCCCACACTTTACAACTGGAAAACAAAACAAAGTATAGCAGATCTGTAATTGCAGATCTGCCTTCTTTTATGCTGAAATTTATTTTCTAATGGCTCTACGACTCTCTTCAGATTGCTGCAAGAGAAAGGTGGAGGTGACCAGACTGAGTCAGCAAGCACTGAAAGCCTCTCATGCAAGAAGCTTTAACACAAATCATTCAGATGAAAAGCTTGCATGCTATGATCATCTTACATCCTACTCTCACCCTTCAATAGGAATAGATTGCATTTTATAAACATCTCAACAGACTGGGTTTCCACCAAATGTGTAAATCTGAGGTGGCTGCACAAAGTCAATGCATTGTGCAAAGGCCATGTAAGAGAAGCAGACTTGTAAGAGTTATAATAAACAGCCACTGAGATTCACACATAAAAAAATGGCAATTTTATTTCGGGCTACAGTGCAACTACTCAGAATTAACATTAGCTAACTTCTTCTGGATGTACAAATATTTTATCCCACTGTGGTCCCTTCCAACCTTACCCATTCTGTGGTTCCCCTCTTTCAAACCACCCTGTGAAAGTACTGATATCTGCTTTAGCAGCCATGTAGCTGCCTAATTAATAGTTATCATTACTATATCTAAAAAATAATAGTTTAAAGATATAAGCAGGGGAGGGCTACATGCAGTTATTTCTGTTTGAAAAAGTGGCACTGAAAAACCCAGACCAGCTGTTCAAGGCAGGACTTGGTAGCACTAAGGGCTTTGCAAGCACCATTATCCACATCATTATTTTACTTCCAGTGAGTACTTTGGCTGATGGCAGCCCAAGCCACCCCTTCCAGAAGATGCAGCTGAGACAGCTGGGCTAGTATTTTATAAAAAGCTTCCTAAGTGGAACGTGAACAGAGACATTGACTTAAGCAATCAAATGAGATGCTGGGGAGAAGCTGGCACTTAAACACAGACCCAGTGAATCCCAGTGTGACCAGGGACATCCAGAGGGATGAAGAACACTCTGGGCAAGGAGTGGGATCTCACCTCAAATCTGTCACAAAACTTCACATCTCCTGAGGCTGGTTTGCATCTCTGCTCACTCAAGTGTGTCTCTGCTCATACAGGAACAATGTACCCAAGCTCCCCTAGACCACAAACCCTGGGATCAGGCAGCTCAGAGCCTGAGGCTGGAGATGGCTTTACCCATCTGCCTGGCACCACGGTGTGAATCACGCCTGTCTGCTGTTGAAGATTTGCTAAGCAGAGCTTGAAATACCAATGTGACAGAAAAAACTTCTCAGTCCCAATGTTAAATACCACTTTGCAAGGAGTAGTAACTCTTGAAAGTCGGGAAAGTGCCCATCCCACACAGGGAGTAGGCATAGGGGTATGGCCAAGAGCGTGGGGCTCCACAGGAGCAGCCACACCAAAACCAGATCATAGAGGCTCTTTTGAACCTCTCACTCAGGTCTGATGTCCTTTGCAGCAACACTTACTCAGCTGGTGATATGTGAAGGGTTTATTAACACTTCACCTGTTTTAGCACTTCTGTGGTCCAAGTATGAAGATGTCTCTGACCAGCAGGATGGGCTGCTGGTGTCACTCCCTCACCAGCTGTGCAGGTATTTACTTTTTACCATTTAGGCCAGAGTAATACATATTCACATCACAAACAGACAGAAAATTGTAATAACAATAAAATAATTAAATTATTATTAAATAATAAAAAGTTAAACATTGTAATAAAACTCTTTTAAACCTAGGGGCACCAGGACCAAATATTCACACCTTCTGTAGTAACATTATGTATTATTAAAACACATTATTAGAGACAAGCACTACTACACAAATACTCGTGGCAGCATCTCATCTCCTCCCAGGATCAAATATATATAGCAAGGATAGGAGACCAGGCAAGAGTAATTCAGTGGAAGAATTGAGCCATGGAATACCTTCAAGACAGTTGCTCTATTTTTAATCAATCATCTTAGCTGAGATGAAAAATTGTGAAAGCAGCCATGAATAACACCTCAAGGAAATTTGGGGGAGCAGACTCGCAATATTGTGAAAAAGTGATACACTGACACTTTAAATAGAGATGTTGTGAAGTAGCAGGGTCACAGCAGTCTCTTACTATCATCAGTCAGAACCAAAACAGCTCTGACCGTGTTCATAAATCCTACAGTAACTCATGTTTGGGGATATGGGGGCATTTTGTCTCCTTTTCTAACTAGCGCGCTTGAGCTAACCTCTCACTGAAATACCATGAAGTCCATTTCATACCATCAGCACATCCCATTACCCTCTGGCTGAACATTATTTTCACATTTTAATAATTCTTCTCGATGTGAAGTCCAACAGCTGAAAATCCACTTCCTTCGCAGAAATTTTCTTTCTTTACTGAAGTATTGCATGAAATAGATTTTCCCTCAAATCGCTTCCTCGGAAAATCCTCCTGCAGAGAGGAGGCTGAACTGGGCATGGAGCAGGAGAGGGTCTCAGTCTTGCAAATCAGCTCGTGTACTTGGCCCTTAGCAGCTAAGTGCTCTCAGTTAATACTGGAATAGGTTGCCTGGAGGAGCTGCAGATGCCCCATCATGGGAAGTGTTCAAGGTCAGGCTCAATGGTGCATTGAGCAAACTGAGCTAGGGAAAGGTCAGAGAATCACAGAACCATTTAGGCTGGAAAAGACCCTGTTGTGGCTTCAGCTGGGATAATTTTCTTCCGAGTCGCTGGTGCAGTGCTGTGTTTTGGATTTAATATGGGAATAATGTCGATAACAATTGTTTTGGCTGTTGCTGAGCAGTGCTTACCCTAAGCCAAGGACTTTTCAGTTTCCTGTGCTCTGCTAGTGAGAAGGTGCACAAGAAGCCAGGATGGAACATGGCCAGGCCAGCTGATCCAAAGTGGCCACAGGGATGTGCCACAGCATAGAGCTTGTGCTCAGCTCATAAACTGGGGGAGTTGGACTGGGAGGGGCTGCTCACTGCTGCAGGATGATTTCCCAAAGTCCCTTTGTCCTCAAGCTGTGATTCTATGAACAAAATGAGTGTATGTTTGTACATTGTGTTAGTGTTCTGCAGATTTTTAGGCAGTAATACACCAACATTTTTTGCACTGATGGTGTGGGTGATTCCTTTGCAGAAGGCTGGTGTGCTGGTTACAGCTGCAATAGTGTTGATTTTCCTCACAGTAGTTAGTATGGAGCTATTTTTCTAATTTGTGCTGGAAATTTTGTTGGTAATATGGGAACTGTTTTAGCTGTTGCTGAGCAGTGCTTACACAAACCTCTCACCCCACCCCACCAGAGAGCAGGCTGGGGGTGCACAAGGAGCTGGGAGGGGACAGAACCAGGACAGCTGACCCCAGCTGACCCAAGGGGTGTTCCACACCATGTGGTGTCCTGCTCACCAACAAAACGAGGGGGAAGGTTGGTCAGGGGCTGCTCTGGAGGGCTGGCCAGGCATCTCCCAGTTGGTGAGCAATGGTTTTCACTTGCATCACTCATCTTTCTTGGGTTTTATTTCTCTCTCTGTGTCATCTTCCCCTTCATTACCTTTTTTTTTTTTTTTTTTTTTTTTTGAGAGACAGCTCTGATCGTGACTGTAGTGACGGGGAGTGGCACGGGAAGCTGGATCCACAGTCTGCTGCCTGAGACAAGGGAGGTGAAGCACCATCCCCTCAGGGGACCAGTGACATTAAAGGATAGGCAGCTCTGCTTTGTCTTACCAATTGTAAACTTCATTCCCTATGGAGTCAGAATGACCTTTAATTTCTTTGAACTGAAAATCTGTGCAAATATGGTGAGTAATTCACATATACAATGTGATATCTATTTTTATATCCATTCCAAATACTAAAGGATATTAATGTATTGGAGTGGGCACTTCCATCTGATAATATAAAATTTCACTGCAATTCAGCACAGAAATCCATCAGAAAATCTCATAACTCTCATAACTGCTATCTGTGTTTAATTCACACAGGGCATGGCATAAAACCTTAATCTGACATGCAAATGAACATAAATCCCTGCATAATACTCTCTCTCCACAGTCACCATTGTAAATGTGCCATCATCTTTACTAGCCCAAAATAAAGATCTATTCAGACAAGACAAAGCCCTTCCGCTAACTTCTGAAAGTCAGTTAATGAAAGACTTTAATGAAAGCCAGTGTCATGACAAAGGGCTCCTTTCCCTCTGCAAGGCATTTCAAGCCCACAAGGTGCAGCTGTTTGCTCTCTTCTAGAGACAGCTTCATGCCGAGGATTTCTGCCTATTAGATTGTTTGGCCCCAATCCTGTGATTTTGGGGATTTAATTCTGATCCCATGTCCTACATGCCTTGTACAAGGAGTCCTATAAAAATGCACCACCTGATTGGTTCCCAAAGCATTTCCTTTCAGCATCTCCTTCCTGTATCTGCTGTGAAAAGATACCATCCCAAAATAGCTGGTTTTGGAGGGGAGTTGGTGATGGTAGTGGTTTGGTTTGGTTTTTGGTTGGTTGGTTGATTTGTTTGGGCTTTTTGTTTTATTTTGGGTTTTTTGGGGTTTTTTTGTGCTGTGCACAAAGAAGCCAGCACAGACACTGTGCTTCACCCTATCAGCAGGTCAAAGTTTTGGACTGCTGTTTTTTTGAATACAAGTCCTTGATAACATGATCAGAACACCCAAGTAAAAGCACTGGAAGACCAAACCACTACTGATGGGGACAAACAGAGATTGATTTAAACTGGCTCCAGCCAACCACCCCAGCTGATAAACCCATTGCAGAGGACAAACCCCAAATAACTTGGGCCATGGAGGAAGGAACCCTAGGGACTACTAGAGTTCATTCTTCAATGCTCCCATATTAACAGGAACTTGCATGAGGGGAAAACATGCTTCAGCTGAAAAAATGAAAGAAACTAAGATACAACTGTAACTCTGTAGCCACTGAGCTCAGTGAGAAGACTGAAACATGGTGAGGAAAGCCCAGTGAAAAACATTTCAAAATCTCCAAGCAAGGCTAAACTGGAAGAAATAAACCATCTAATTTTAAAGCACATATGTACGGAAAACATCATCACTTTCTCAGTGTTGCAGAACAATTTAAATGAAACCCAAAAATCAGCTGATTAGCACAACACGTGATATGATAAAAACCCCAAACACCCTACTGTATCTATTTCTCATGTAATATGAGAAAATACTAGTTTAATTTATGTAGTGTGAAAGCTGACAATATGTTCTGCAGTTTTGTTTAAATAGCTAATGTTCTCACATTAGCTGTAAATGAATTTTGACACTAAAAATAAATGTAATAAAAATAATGTGAAATTAAATAACTCAAGATGCTGCTGACCAGGACTCATTGTTGCATTACTGCTCCTAGTGTAGCCATGAAAAATGAACTTTTAGTAGAATTTTGGGGTTTAATTAAAAAATTTAAAGACGATGTTTGAATTTGCACAGAAATGTATGAAGGTTTGATTCTCATTAAAATATATTCCTTGTCTTTAAAAATATCATAATATTTGTGCTCATCTTTAAAAATAAAACGTGTCTCTTTACGGTTTTGTAATTTGCCATGAATTTGAGCTTCAAAATGGAAACGCAAAAGAATTTTTAGCTTGAATTTCACTTTATTTTGAATCGGAAAGCTAGGGTTTTGTCATTGCCTTTGAGATAACCAAATATGGTAATTTACATTATGTGCATTTGAAAACAAAAAGTGAAGTGAAACGTGATTTCAGAGTGAAAGATACATACTTCATCTTCTCAGGAAGGTTCAAAGTTCAATTCTGATTTTAGTAAAATAAAATCTACAACTGAATGTAACACATTTCTGGAAAAATAAAATTGTTTTCCACTAAAAGCATGTTGAAAACCCTTGGTGTGGACCTTACAGTGAGTTCCCCAGGTTTGAGGCACCTGAATGCTCCAGAAGAAACACCCAGTTTGTGTTGATCTGCAATTTAACTTCAGAAGCTGCAGAGACACTACAGTGAATATTAGACATGGCAGAGAAATGCCTGCAAAGCAGAGCTGGTGCAGCTCCTGCACCCTCAGCCCCCAACATGCTGACCTTTACAGCACCACCAAGGACACAGCTCTGCACGTTGAGGTTTTTGCAGTGGTTTCTCACTTGTTCCACTGCGAAAATAGTCTCCCTGTGTGCTTCAGCTTGCTGACCAAAGCTCCTGCCCCCCAGCTCAACAGCTCAGTTTGGTGGCTGTCTGCATCTACAATGTTCTGCACCGTTTGCAGCGTCAGGGAAAACATTATTTAAAAATATGGCGGTGTTGAAAGATCTGACTGCAAAATAATGTGATGTAAGACAAGAAGTATATACAGCATGACCCCCGTTAGGCAATTTCTGGACATACCAGTAAACTCTGATAAGCAAAAAGAGCTGATTTGGGGGTGCACTCGCAGGCTGATGAGATAATGTAAAGCCAACCAGGGGCTATCTCATGTCTAAGAAAATCAGTGCAATAATAGTAAAAACAAAATGCAGTTACTCTGTGCTCAAAGAATGTCACAGCACAGACCAAATGATAAAAAAAAAAAAGGAATCAAATGCCAGCTTGTCTGAAGAACCAAATATCTATTTTCAGGCTTTATCTCTGAAGTTCAAATATTATATTTAGAGTAATCAGAAAGGTCGGAGAGATGAGAAATGAAATAATCAGCAAGAAGCATAAGGCACGCTTTCCTTTGGCTCCTCACCTTTTTTACACTTTCCAAATGCCTCTTCCTTCCACAAACTAGGAGTAAATTACTGATTTAACTGAGTCAGGAGTTTTCCTGCTGACTCTGCCGAAACCAAGCTTTTTCTTGGTGCCTTCTGCTTCCACTGCAGATCCAGAAACTCATCCACACACTTGGGCACCTCCAGAGCCTTTGGCTCCCTGCATCCCTCCACCTCTCCACCCCTGAAGGAGGGTGCCCCTCCTGCTGCACTGTGTGGTAACTCTTGCCAGCTTTTGCATTAGATGTGCCACCCTTGTCAGTCATCATCAGCACTTAGTGCTTTGGCAGGCTCCAGAGCACACTGAAAGGCTCTTTCTTTTTGTCCAAGTTCAGTTAGCTCTGCTGTTTTGCTGATTCAAAGTGTTTTCTTTTGCAAGGATCCTGTAAGATCTGCTGGCAAAGCATCTTGAGAAGTGAAAACTGCAATGTATGTATTTGTAAATGATGCAGGGGAACCTGGGGACCCAAATTCAAATGTGCAGAGTCATTTCTACTGCGGATGCCAATGGTAAGACAAAAAAAAGGAAAAGCAAATATTCCATAATCTAAAGTGCCTTAGAAGGAATATCCATTACATTTCAGGACAATCCATATTCAAATGGATTTCTACAGCATTCAATCTTCTGAATGTCCTCTTGCTTCTGTCTGCAAATCACCAGAGCAGCAAACAGGTACCTGCACACAGGCTCCTCAGGCTGCCACGCTGCAGGAAACGCACCATTTCTTCACAAGAACGAGCAATCTACACTTATTAAGTTTAAGCAGTCAAAAGAGGTGATAACCTCAATGACTTTGACCAAGTTTATTTTTAAAGGCGTGAAAAAAGTGAAGATACTCTTCAGTTCACCTCTCCCAGCGTGCTGTGTCACACAGCTTCCTAACCACCAGAGGGAGACCCTGGAAACCAGCACTGGCAGAAGCAGAATTAAAATTCATGTTTTCTACAGAGATCTCCAGAATACTAATCAAGACCAACAGATAAAGCAAGCCATGCAAATCTGATTGACGGTGATTGCTTGGCAGGGTTCGGTTTTTTTCTCAGTAGAGGTGGAGCAGAATTTCTAAGGCACTGTCAGGACCTGAATCACTCTGTGTCCTCCTCAGCTGTGCAGCTGAGCACGTACAAGGGCAAAGGCTGGACGCTTGGAGAACTAAAATCACCTCTTAGGAGATTACTTCCTTCCTGAGCTGCTGTACAGCCCCACGCTGCTCAATTCTATCACATAGCTTTTGCTCCCTGCTGTGTGGCAGGCACTGTGCAGTTTGTCCCTGCAGCCTTGTCCCAGCAGCACAGGACTGCAGCCACTCACCTCCAGGCGAGCCCTTCTCACTCTTGGAGAGGAAAGAAAAATGCACAATTATTGAAAATCAGATGCGTAGCATTCAACTGGCCGAAGTTCAGGTAAATGAATCCCATTTTCAGCTTCGTTAGAACTTGAGAAATTATAAGTCATTGCCATAAGGGTCCGAGGTTCTGCTTGCAGAAGTGACACAACCTAGAGCTTTCGAGTCCCTGACTTGGTGAAAAATAAGGTGCTGAGTGGCCACAGAGAGTCACCTAAGCAGGCCATGAATAGACTTTGTGTGAGCTCCCCAGGGATTACCAGCCAGCAGAAGCTGCACTACATGCTTTGCTGGCAGCAGCATATGGCAATCCACTTGGTGGCTGGAATTAAGCAGACTTTCCCCTCAGCTGAGCCTGCTGCAGGAGAAGGTTCCAGAGCTCTGCCCTGCCTCCCCAGCTGCACCACTGGCTGTCCTGTGCAGTCTCCTGGCTCTAAACACTATGCTTTGATCAGGAACAACTTTTTAGTGAGTGTTGTTTGCACAGTGAACCATGGCACATAATGACAGCATAGTTTAAAAAAAAAAATTCAAAATACTACTGATTTTGTTAGTGAAAAATCCTCTTAGCCTAGCAACTTATTCCTGTCTTCAATCTCTAGATGTGTGAATATCTTCGTAAATTCATTTCTGGTATAAAATAAAAAATTTACATGCCAAAAGCCCATCTGTTTGCAGAGCTCAGGCAGTCAGAGAAGTGATAATCTGATGTGCACTGCTCATATGAACCTATTTATGGATATGCACAACACACATGTATTGCTGGGAGTTCCCATTAATTGTCCCAAGGAAATCCATGGAGCATCACTAGAAATACACCTTATGCACATTAGTTTCCTAATTTTTTATTGTTAACTAGAGGTTTAATTATCATTGTAGTTACTAATTAATTACACCATAATTAGAAATCATTAATTCATTAATTAGAAAGGTTGGAAGAAGATCATAGCAACCTAGTCAGGAAGCAAAGAAGGGTTCCTAGCATCAGTCCTTTACAGTCAGTAATGAAAAAGACTGGGAAAATGGGATTAATTTTGCCTTTAGGGACAGCTAATATGTAGCTGACTGTACTCAGAGCATCTGTACTGCTCCTTGACCACCCAGACATCCCAGCTCAGGTACAAAACCCAGTGCTACAGATGCTCATAGCTCTACTCCCATTAACAGGAAGATCATGGTCACACAATTTTTAATTGCTAGGAGTGGGATCACAGCTAGGGGAGTAGATGAGTTATTGTGCAGAGACTAAATATTATAGTGACTGTCTCTTAGCTGAGAATACAGAAAGTCTACTAAATAAAAAAAAAAAAAAAAGAAGCAACCAAGGCCAGCTGGATAGGGCTTTGAGCAATTTGATCCATTGTAAAAATCAGTCCAGTTTGGCTGACTCAGGTTTGGAGATCTTATTAACAGTTATCACTCCTTGCAAATCTGGACCTAATTTCACAGGTAGAGGTCATCCTTTTTAATTTTTTTTTTCTTTAAGAATGAAGGCATCTATTATTTAAAATTGTACATTTATTTTCAATATTTTTTCTCCTCTTTTCTCCTAGAAAAATTTCACAGAATGTTGTTTTCCATGTATTCTGTGTCATTATATATCATGAATTATACCAATATTTGGCTCTAGAAATCAGTGTGAATCAATCCAAAGAGAGTGTATGTATAGAGATAAACACAGCACTTTTGTGCATGGAATTACAGCACCTCTAACTCATGCAGGGTCTGAAGACAAACTATTTTAAAAAGCAATTTGTGTTCTGACATAAAATTCTGTTATTTTAGAAAACACTCCAGGACACCAAGTACCAAAGCGCTTTAAGAATGAAAGAAGATGAACACAAAACTTAAAGAAGGCTTGTGAAAGAATACAAATCTCTTCCAAGAAGCAACTTCTCTCTCACTAAAAGAAATCAGATAATCAATAAATAAATGTCCCATAGACTGTTACTGGTGAGCAGAACAAAATACATTGAGACTCAAAATGCCAACATATGGCACTGGAAAAGGTAAAGAGAAAAATTCTGTTCTCATCACAAAAAAGCCACTTGTTCTTCATACACTTCAGACTGTTTAGAGCTGTGAGCTCCAAGCACAGCCCGTGGGTTTCTGCAGGAGGTGAGGAGGCAGCCAGGGGCAAACCCAGCCCTTTGTTGATGCCTGGGAGGGCAGAGGGGCAGGGGCAGGGCTGAGCTGAGCCTGAGCTCAGGGCAGGTGCTCCTTCTCTACACATCCCTGGGCAGAGGAGAGGAAGGGGGAGAGTGACATGGAGCTGTTCTGAGTCATAGCATCTCCTGGAGCAAGGCACAGCTACACTTCTGTGGCTCAGGCTGAGCTCCATTGCCTGGCAAAGGACATGATGCACACACAGTCCAGACTAACCCCAAAAAAGGAGCCCCTGCCAGATGAAGAGGAACATTCAACAAGGAAACACCCCATAAATGGTCTCCAAATGAACACTGGCCAAAATCTGGCCTATACTCCTTGCACGTAAATTACTGGACTTGGTAAATTTTGTCAATTAATTTCTTCCTAAGCTAATATATTCTTCTGCCACTTACTATACTCTAGTGAAAATGCCACACTGAATCATCTCACACTCAGCTCTGGAAATGTCACTAATTTGCATCACACTCAGAAAAACAGAACTTTGAGGGGAATCTAGCTAGCACAAGTCAACATGTGCAAGTCTCTCTTAAATCTCTCAACAATCTTTTTCTTACATGCAGTTTCCTTCCTGAAGTGGTTTTGATTCAGTGCAGAAGAGTTTAGCACAGCAAAAAGCACCAGCAAGAGACTCAAGAGCCTTTAGGTTTATAATGCTCTTCAAAGAACAGAGGCACCTTTTGTTGTTCCAGACGTTTGCAGCAGCTCTGGCTCTGAGCAGGGATACAATGGAGTCCTGCAGGAAAGTGGCTGAGATGCACACAAGCAACATGTCATGGGTTTTCATTTGCATTACACTGAGAGCTCTTCAGTGCCCTGGAAAACTTTCTGCTGTGGATCCCTACCATTCTGGGGGACTGAAAAACTGAATTGAAAAAATGCCTACTTCTATAGAGCAGAATAATTAAATAGTGGTTTGATACTTCCTGACAGATGAATAACAGCAATGATATTTACAGTTTTAGCACTGAAAGGAGTCTGTAATCCCAGTTTATCTATTCACAAATGAATCAATTCACCTCCTATGCTCCAGTCAGCTGGAGCCAAGCTAATACAGATTAACCAGTTTTACTCACTGCTTCTCCTGGCTGGGCCAACTTCTTCCAGTTCTGATTTTAAACATGCTTTTCTTAATGTGAAGTGTACCCAGGTTCCTAGAAGTTGGTTAGAGCCTAATGCTAATGAGGCCAGGGTTGTGGGTTGGATCCCTGTATGGGCCATTCATTTCAGAGTTGGACTCAATGATCCTTGTGAGTCCTTTCCAACTCAGAATATCCTTTGATTCTGTGCAATGTCATAGATCCAATTAGGAAGCCCAGGTTAACCTTTGAAGAGGACACCTGAGAGGTCTGGCAGGCAGGGGAAGCCTGCAAGGCCAGTGCCTATTGTTCCAGGAGGTTTGGTTGTTTTGTTAAGATGGGCAGAGGAATGTCATCCCCCTCAGCACAGGCAGGGGGAACTTTAGGAATTGGACACAACAAGTGGTCCTGTGCCTGAGCTGGTGTTTTTCAGCTGGGGTCACAAGGGACTCCTGCCCTCACAGGGCTGGGCAGAGACCTGTTGAAGGACCAGTGTGGCACTGCCTGGGGTGTGCCCTTCACTGGCTGCTTCAGGAAAATAAATTCCCACCTAGTTTGCTGGAAACAGCTCATCCCTCTCCAACTGGCACAGGAAGGAATTTATTTCTATAGTAAGCAAGATACTAAAAGATTCTGTATGTCACGTGGACTTTTCTGGAACAGTATCAGTGATAAAGCAATTCAGCAGATGAAAGGAAAAAAGCTCATCATCTTATTTGAATTTTCCCTCCCTCTTCATTGACTTACAAAACACAGCAATTTAGATCAGAAACCCCCCTATCTGCAGAACCTTGCTGAGTGACTAAAGTTGATACTGAAACTGGTGTAGGCCTGAGTCTGGAAACATTGTGAAATTCATTTCTCTAAACCTTTCTCTGGTGTTTTTGAAAGATGTCGATCAGAAAAGATTTATTCCCGAGAAAACTTTTGTTTTTTAAAAGAGCAAAAGGGTTTTTTTGTATTTTTCACATGCACCCAATTAACCATTGCCTGCAGGCTGTTATTTTGGCTAGCACTAGGTGTCTGACCACATGGATCATATTTACACTAGTGAGTCCAAAAGTTTGTTGTTTACAAGTTCTCTATGCCTAAATTATAAATAGGAACAACGTCTGGAATGACTTGGTTCACAGACCTGCAGCAGAATGCATGCTTACAGTTCTGCAATGGCTCTGCCATCTGAAGTTACACACGTCTTTACTCTTAAAAGTAAAATGTGCACAGAATACACCATCTTAGGGCTTTATAATCTGCACCAACACACCTGATAGTGTGGGAAACGAGTCCACAGTGCAGCATGCAAAGCACCCTGCATGGAGCACAGGTCTCTACCCCAGCATGGTTTTGGAACCAGCTGGCTGCAAGTGGGCATTGTGTTCTGTGGGGTCCCTTCATTATTGATGAGTTATTTTATATATTTTGCAGTGCTGTAATGAAGATGCAGCCTTTTATCTTCCCACACTGTGTCCTCTATGGTGCTGGGAAGTCTTGGGGCAATATTTTCAAATAAAACAGGCATTGCTTTGTAAAAGATGCATTCAGATGACTGAATTTCCCAGAAGTTACACTTTAGTGCCACTGAAAAACTGAGAGCTCCTGGACTAGTTGGCAAAATGTTAATGAAAAAATGAACTGAATATAACATTAGAAAAAATAGAAAAATCCCTGTGTACAATTTTGTCTGAAATCCAGTGCACCATAATCTTCACACACATCCTTCACTGACAGAAACTTTGCAATTACTTGGGGCATCTAACCAGGAGAGAGAATGTATGGTACATTCTGCCAGTTTATCTGCTTTTCGATGAATAGATGCTTTTTTCTTTTATTTCTCCACCTTGTTTTTTAAGGAACTTTCTCCCAACAATACAGAAGTGTTGTTACTTCTGGAAAAGGATAAGAGCAGAATGACTGAAGGAATGGAAAAAAAATCTCAAACTCCCAAGAACTTAATAAAATTCAACTTATGGGAAAGGAGAAATACATGTCAAATAATCCACAGTGGTGGAAAAGACAGCACATCTTCAAACCAGAGGAAGAGGAGTGAGGAGCATTCCTTCTGATTCTCAAAACATCCTCCCTGCAGAGGTAAGGCTGGGTCTGTGATGCTGAAGGCACAGGGCTGAACTCTGCACCCTCCATGACCTATGTCTGTATCGTGTGGTCTGTAAGACACTTAGAACAAGAAAATGTCTTTCTTGCAAGGAATAAATAAAGAAATAAATCACTATTAATTTTTTTCAAACCTCTCTCCTTCTATTACAAGCTTTTCTCCAACTTCTCCCTTCTTAGATAAGGCAGCTGACCTCTAACTATGATTAGCTCTGCAGTGAGCCCTCTGCATAAGGCTTTTCAGCATGTGGTGTTTACATTTAGAAACAGAATTTTCATACATTGTAAGTCAACAATAACTGTCCAAGTCCCCAGGGCACAGACATCAAAAGCAAAGCAAAAGTTCACAATACAGTTTATTCACTGTGTCCCAGGCAGCATTTACCAACAGCACAGATCAGAGCCTCAATTCCTCTCCATGAGGTACCAAGCCATGGGAGCCCAAGATGCCCTCAGAGCTGGTCACGACAAGCCACAAAGCTGAACCACAGTCCCCTTATGCAGCATGGGGACATGGAGGTGCTACCAGCAGCCAGCAGGGACTCAGTCTGAAGTGAGCAAGTAAGGAAAGAAAAAGATGACTAATTCCTTTGCCCATCCCCAGAAGCTTGGGGACCAAGAAAGGAGAGAAAATGGTCTCATTGCCTCTCCCAAGGAAGTGTAACCACTCACTGGGAGAAGCACTGAATGTAGAGGCTCCATTAAGCCCTGCATAAAGTTACCTTCGTTACAGGCACCACTGGCTTCCTACAAAATTACAGCAGGGAAGAACTTGCCCATTTTAGCTTACTAATGTTCTCACATTATGTCCTGCTCCAATAACCATGCTGCCCTGCCACCAGACACTGCATTTGGTAAATCTAGGAGGATATAAGCCCTGAAAAATTTGAAACGTCAAACAGCCTGTGGGCAGGACCCATGCTAAATTATTCCACAGTCTCCTGGGGCAGGAAGGGGTGATGCTCTGCCCCCAGTGAAACCTGGCTGCAGATGACAAAGTAAGCTGGTGACAGGTACCTTGTACCAGGTAACTTATGCCAGTGAAAGGTTCTGACTTCATAAAGTGGACACTCATAAAAGAAGGACAATTAAATGGGAAGTTGTTTGTCATAATAATGGTCTTACTAAATGACACCATTAAAGCACTGTAAACAAGAGATTGGTAATGAACAAGTCAGTGTTATCATTTGCTCTCATTTTGCAGGCTGGCTCAGAACCAACATTTCTCTTTTTATTTGTAAAGGAGAAGAGATTAAAGAGATGTATAAGGAAATCAAAGTAATTAGGCTCATAAACAAGCTGGCAGGTAAACAATTGTGATTCAGTGAGGCAACTATTATCCTCTAAAGGAGGGATGGTACATATTTGTAATACTATTTTGGTTTTAGTCCCATTTTATCTGATTTTGGATCACTCCTAACCTAACCATTAGCATCCTTACAAAGGACAACAATGAGCCAGGTCTGTGGTCACCGCTTTCAAGGCTTTCTTCAGCCCACCCTGGTGGGTGGCCAGCTATCCCCATGGATAAGAGTATGTGTACATCCACTGCAGAAACACAACCAACCAGAGAGCTTAGACCATAGCTTTTCTCCCAACTTTTGCAAACTTTGAGATGTCACTCTCCTGGGAAGATACCTGCCCCAGCACTGAACTTGACATATAACCCGGGTAAACACAGTCTGGCTGTAGGTCTGATTCAGCCCATTTCACCTTTGGCATTTAACAGAGAACCTGGTTTAATTTTCACTCATGCCCCACGCATTCAGAACAGAGAGATCAGTGCTCGTGGCTGTTCTTGGGCATTGCCATTTCTCTCCTGAAGAAGAGGGACAGTACAGTAATTCCCATCAGTATTTCATAACGGTAGGGTCATTTGAAGTGACCCAGTCATCTGAAAGTCAGAACTACCTAAAAATTATTTCCAACTCCCCAAAACACAGACCACTCCCATTCTTTTGAACTAATTCAGCTTAATGCACCAGTCAAAACCCCATACCATTACTTTGTGCCTTGATATTCTCCCAAATGTAACAGTACCCTGGCTCCATGTCTGCTGAAGATATGATGCAGTCTCACATCTTCTGCTGTAGTCTACCATGATTAATTTTAGTTTATGAAAGTGGGTGGTAGAATGGAGGGAGAAGCAGCCATGGAAGACAGAATCTATTCAACTATGGGAGGATCTGCAGTACTCAAGTGTAATAATGACTCAGTGGGGAATATAGGAAAAAACTAAACATTAGAAATAGCACGTGCCAAGTAGTGCACACAGCATATTCCAAGCTGCAGAGCAGCAGAGAGGGTTTGCTGCCCTGTGAATGTGGCAGAGGGAGCCTCACTTTAACCCTGTTTTATTTGAGCATTTTATTAGTGTATGAGCAGTTCTGGGAATACAAATGCAGCCCTTAAAGCTGCCATCCATCTGCATAAGCACATAGGCAACTTTAATACATGGATGCGTAGATATAATAAATACATTTTTTTCCTAATGATTTTTCCATATGAAAAAGCAGACCCTAATGCAGCATGCAGGCAGCAGAACGGATGGGGTATGCAGGCAGTGGCAGTGCCTGAAAAGATATATGGATATGTGTGTTTGGGTGAATTCCTGTTCACATTAATTCATGGCCACAAAAGCTTAAGAGCTATAGAAGCCTGGAAGAGCAGATCTGAAAAAACATTTTATACCTTATATCCATTATGTATATTTGCTGTCAATTTGCAGGCTGAGATCACCGCAGTAACAGGAAAACTTATGATGATATAAAAAGCTTCATTCTAATCCATTATCAATGTGTAGCTAATATAATATTAAAGAGAAATACCTCTGGAAATAAATTTCATAAGTAAAAAAAATTATTATTTTGGGAATTTGTTCATAGAATCAGAGAGGGTTTCTTTAAAAAAAACCAAATGCTGAAACTACTTTTAATCCAAATTTCAGTTTTTCACAAGTTCAGATGTAAAGAATGAGACAACTGGCAACCTTTGAAACTTCTAACACTTCATGCATGAGAGCAAAAGGGTTGCTGAAGACTGAATGTTTACCAGACCACTCATTTTTCTCCAGAAAAGAATTTCTTTTATCTGTGACCTAATTCATATCTTTGAATGTGACAACTACAAACTCTAAATACAAGTTCTTCAGCACGGGCTGGCTTTTGAATCGGTAAGGTATATAAAGAACATTTTTGGTGTTCTAAGCAAATGGATAAAAAATACCCTGAAAAAGGAAACATGCAAATTATTGCTTGCTGTATATGCATAAACTTCTCAGAAATCAAATAGGCTTTTAAAGTACTCAAAAATACTTTCTTAAAAAGATCTGTTTTTCATTGCTAGGAGTAGCTAACATAATTAAAGTATTTCCTTTAAGGCAGTTTCTTGTATTTTAGCCTATGAGCAATAAATTTTCATCCTGAGACTCGTGTTTCCACAGGGCAACTCCCTGAAACAAACTCAAAATCCTGCAAAAACCTCACTCCCTTTGACAGGAAGAGAGAGATGGGATAAAAAACCGATCACTACATCCAGACCATAGTCAAAGTATCCAGATTTGGAGGTCTAAAAGGGCTGGGCACATCTGAACAACCAAAGAACTCTGTAGTTTTCAGACTTTCTTGGTCAGATTTCCTCATGAAGTCTCCTGCTGTGGCACAACTACAGCTGAAAATGTTCAACCTGCAGAAAGCAGAATTAAGTCCTCAGTACTTCTAAATATAGCTAAGAATTTGAAATACGTCTTGATTTTTGATGAATTTTGCATTTGCCAGCTTAATAGAACAGAAATAGCAAAATAAAATACCTGAAGTCTTATATTTCAAGCACACCTTTTTGTAAGACATATTTGTGTATTGAAGGTTGTCAGGAGACAATTTTCCTCTAAAGAGCTGCTGTCCATCACCAGTGAACACTGCAGTGAAACCTAGATAGCAGCAAGTGATGCAAGACTCACCATTTTTGCAAAAGGAAAACAGGGCTGTGGTGTGTGTTTTTGCAGCAACATAAAAAATAAAAAAAAAAAAACACCACACAAGGACTGCTCTGTTCCCAGCCCAGTAGCTGCAGAGAGGTCATAAGCCTGTAACTGAGGGCAGTGCTTCATCCAGATACCACAAGCCAGAAACTGGCTTCCACTGAGAAACCAGGACTTTATTTTGGGCCTATGTCAAGCTAATGCAATGACAGATTCACAGAACAGCAAACTTCACCACAAACTTCTGCGAACAATAACCAAGGTGCCACACACTCATCTTTTGAAAAGCCGACCCACAAGAGCCAACAGCTGGAGCTGGCCCAACCCACTGGAAACACCAGCTCCGAGTTCTATCCTGTAAGATTTTTGTTAATTGTACTCTGGCTTCTGTTTATTTAAAGTTTTATACTGCCATCTCATATGTAAAACAACACATATACAGATCCACATAATCAGGGGGGCTACCTTCCTGCCGAGGCATTCCCAAATAACTATTGATTTCCTATGGTGAGTTAAGGCACCATGAAAAATGAGCAGAAAGGGAAATAAAATCTGAAAACATATGCAATTCATACCTCAGCAAATGCTGATAAAAAGGCTGTCTAAGCCCTGGAAGCTAAGGTTTTTTTATTATAATGTGTTTTATAATGACATAATATCCAATACAACTGCACTAGGTGATTGGTAACAAGCATTTTAAAATGCCACAGATTAACAGAGATTAATTTACCTCCATCTTGTGAGTTCATGATATTCAGAGCAAACAGCATTGCATTGGAGAACGTGGTAGCCTCTTCTTTGCTTGCAAAATTCAAGCCATAGACCTGCCGTGCGTCGCGCCATTGATGAAAGGTAGGTGTTGCTTGATTGTACTTCAGTCCTTTCACAATGGAGTAATTAATCACTACCTGTGATTTGAAACAGAGGGGTAAGGATTAAAAACATTTCTGTTTTCAGTGGGAAAAACCCCACCCAACCCTCATGTGAGGTAGAGGCAGTTCCTATGGCAGCTCCTACATGGCTGCACTGTAAGGCAGCGTTTGTTTCAGTGACAGAAGATCCACAGCTGGGGGTGAGATTTACAGCAGTTCAGTTCAGCCTTGGGGACTTGCAAGCCAGTTTGGCAAAATCTATTACCTGCTCGTGTTTTCTACAGCACCTCCACAGGATGCAGCTGTGCAGATGCTGCAGACAGCTGTCAGGAGCCAGTGCCAGCAGCTGTTCCCATCTTTTGGAGGATGATCATGCACAATTGTTAGAAAAAGTCAGACAGAGCTCTTGGCACTAACCTTGCCCTATAACACATAAATGTTTGATTCATTGCACCAGTTTTGCTTTTCTCCTTTCATGTGCCTGATCACCACCAGCTCCTTATGCTTAGACCTTTTCTTTAGAATCAGTCAGGCAATGACAAACCCAGACAGTCATTCCTCTCCCACCTTCTCCCTTGCTGTACGTGTGATGTTTTCCAGGTAAGGGGTGACTGCATCAGCAGGCTCTTTCTTTTGAAATTTAATCTGCGAAGTAGAATGCCTTGTTTATCCTTGGGCAGGGCACTGGGACACCCAGCTTCACAGTACAGAAACCTCCAGTGCTAGAAGTGCAAGCTGCCCTAGCTGAGGTGGAGAGGCAGGAGTGTCCACTGCACCACTGTACCACTTTGTACACAGAATTTATGTTAGAGGTGGATCCCACATACCAGAAAACCTACCAATATGGGGTTTTTTGCAGTCTGACCAGCACTTTGGAAACTTTTCCGTTAACACCATGATTGCAATTAGAAAGCTTCAGTGTGTTTAATTAGTCCAACAAAATTTTTCTTAGATGACTGACAATTCTTAATTATATGGGCAGACTTTAAAAACTAATTTCAAAGATTAATGACTCCTAGCTCTGAGTTTTGAATTTTCAGTGGATTGCCTGTTGAAACTGGCAGAGAAACATTAGATGAGCACCTAATAAGGAACAAATTGTTTTACACACGTTAGTATTTTTGAAGGACAGCACTCTCGTTGATACAGTTAACAAATGTCTTGTAACTTTACTATATTAATATACCAAAAATTATGGAAAGCAGCAAAGAAGCCACTACACCACTAGATAATTACAGATATACTTTTATTTCGAGGATGCATTTACATACTGAGCCAGTATTAGAGAGTGATTTAGAAGATAGTCTTTGACTACCTGGTCTAGCTTTAGGCACAATTATGACAGTCCAGCTGTTGCACTCAAACCAGTGTCATTATTAGGGCTCCATGAAATGCACTGAGAAGCAATCCAACCTACACTGCTTTTCTGGACACATTTAATTGAGAGATTCCCGACCTGTTGAGCCAAAGGAAGATGCAGCCCTACACTGGCTCCTCTAGAAATGGGAACTGCATCACCAACATGCTGCATGGGAAAACTCCCACACAAACCAGAATGGAGTGGAAACTGGTCACAGCAAAGGATTGAACTTCCTCTTGTATCTGACAGCTTGAATAGCCTTTTTTCCTTGAAAGACTGTGACTTTACCTCTATTCGTCCACTGAGCATTGGGAGAGCCTGTACCAATGTTGCTCACACTCAGAGTCTCTTGAGTATCAAGTAGACTCATGCCTGGATTTCTAAATGAACGATTTTAACATGGACCAATTTTTAAGTCTTCCAACCCTTTTTGAGTAGATTAACCGAGGGAAGGCATAGGCAGTATTTTTAACAAAATGTTTAGAAAAACTGTGAGCTTCTACCAGGCCTTCAAAGTGGGTGTTTCTCACCTACTAACAGAAACCTCTGTTTCAAAGGACACCACTATCAAAGCCCAAAGAGCACCAGAGGGTGCAGTGCAGCTGTTTAACAAAAGACAGAAATCGTAAAGACCTAGGCCAAAAATCGTTTAATGGAAGTCAGGTAAACCATTCAAAACCTGCTTCTCCAGAACACTGACCCAAGGAACTCCATGGATATGCTTTGTTCTGAGGGTTAGATCCCTTTAATTGAATGAAGATAGAATTTGAATGTTGACCTTCAGTAACCATCAGGATACCCACACATGTAATAACTAGTCTTCAAACTCAAATCAAGAGTTTAAAACTCGGAAATGAAACTTAAAATAGCCAGAGTTTCCTTTTTATCTCCTTTGGCTCGTGTTTACAGAAAATGGGAAAAAGAGGAGGGAATCTCCTGCTGTTGTTAAGAATGAGTGTACAAAGGTGTCTTGTACAGATGGTGTGGAGACTCTGCAAGGCACATGATGATAATGAAGTGTTTCAGAGCAGTAATTAAAATAAAGAAGGTCTCCCTGTTTGAAGCATGGGGATTTTTTACAGGTGTTTCATAAGGATCTTTAGTCTAAAGCTTCGTATGTCAGCGAGAGAGCACATCTGCCAGGCTGAGCAGACCAAGAGTTCATCTTTTAATCTTCAGTTGCACCCTACAATAAGTGAATTGGAGAAGTTCTCACTGGAAATCTTACAGAAATAAATAATGGATTTGTCCATGGCAAACAGTTCTTCCTGTAACTCTTCACCTAGAATTTGACTTAAAAGCTGAAATGCAACATTTTACATGCCACTATTTTTCTTTTCAACCCCCTTTTATTATTTTATATCCTGAAACGATGTATTCTTACTGATATGTCTTGGTGATATGTCTGTGTTGTTTTGAAGCCTGTTAAATTCTGTATTTCAATGACCTCATATGGCAGAGATTCACAGACCAGTCATACATAGCATTACACTGACACCTTTCAATGTTCCTATCACTATAATGTTAAAAAAACCAATAAATTTTGCTTCACTTCTACTCAGTACTCTCCTTCACCCTTTCACCTCAGTTTCAGGTGTAGGCTCCCTGGGACCAGCAGGGAATTTTAAGATCTGTACGAAAGCTTAAAACCAAGAGACTATTCCTTTGGCTGCAGAGCTGTGAGCTGTCAGCAGTGATGATGGTGGTGGCTGATGGACTCAGGGGAATGGGGCTGGAAGGGACTGGGTGAGCTTCAGGGCAACACCTGAGGTGTAAGCACAGCCAGGAGCATGGGAAGAGTTCCCATATAAGCCTCACCACCAATACTCCTGCATGTTGAACCAGGACAAGACAATTGGTTGTTTCTGCAGAGCATGAAATGGTTCAGCAGGTTATTCCCAGCCTGGGCTCTGCCACACTGCCAGTGCTCAGGTTCATCTCACAGGGAACAGACTGCTGAGACAGTGAGGATACAAAAACTGCTATAGCTCAGGCCAGATTCTGTACTTCTGTGGGCAGGCCCAAACCTGATAAACTTCTAATAAGTTACAACAGTAATTAATTGGTTCTTTCTTTTTCAAAATTGTGGTTAGCTTATATCCCAAGAATCCCATCCCTGTTTCAGTTTTGGCTTGTGTTCATATGTAAAATGTCTCACCTTCCCCAAGGCCCTGTTTCTACATTCACTTCTCAGGCACATGAACACACCAGCCCCTCAGGAGATGTAAATCACTTTTGAGTTGCACCCTCCTCCCTGTCTGTTTGTTCAGCATGAGCCTTTGGGTGATGAGGTCATGCTGAGCTAACATCACTTGATGTAAAGTCCTAATTTTAAATCTTCACTTGATCAGAACCCTGGAATGGGGAGCTACTGCCTTTCAGCTAAGCCACAAAAATGGACCATTTGTATGTTTTTAGCTTTGTGAACTTCTCGCATGGTGACTGAAGCTCACACCCTTTACAACAGGCCAGGAGAGGACAACAGCTGCAAAGTTGCAACGTGGGTGTAAAAGATGTGATTGCAACTGCTGGCTTCAAGAATCACAGAATCATAGAATTGTTCAGGCTGGAGAAGACCTCCGTGAACATCAAGTCCAAAATGAAGAAGGAAGGAATTATCAAAGCTCGTGATGTTAAGTTGCAACATTGATCTGATCTGAACTTCAAACCAGTTCTGGCCTCTGTGGTGACTTCAAAGCTTCAAGACTGCTCTTGTGGTTTTCTGCAGGTTCCTGCCAGGCCAGCAGGAACCTGGGCAAGGCTGCACTTGGTGCAGAGCAGCAAGGGGAGCTCAGATACTGCTGTCATGTGTGGTGAGCACCTCACCAGACACACAGAGGGAACCAGAGCTGGTGGCCACTTCCTGGGGGGGAGAATGATGCTCCACTTCTGCTGCTCTACAAACCATATTTGTCTGTGGTGAGATTTTCAGATACTGTCAGCTAAAGAAGGAGATAAGGCAATAAGGAGATAAGGTAAGCAGACGAGAAGACTGTGTCACAGGCAACAGCATAGCACCAAAAAGGAATAGAAAACAGAAAGGCAGCTAGACAGAGACAAGACAAGGAGTTTACAGAAGAAGATAGGTGGAAAATGAAAAAGAGGATGAAAATTAAAGAGCAATATTATTAGAGGTGTAATATAAACCAACAAAAATTAAAAGGGAAATAAAGGCAGGCAGGGATGAAGCCATGAAGATTACTCTAGCCTGTGCCCTGCCAAACAGTATGTAAGAAAAGTTAAAATTATTCCTCCATAGTATTGTTATATATTACATATTTTAAACCAGTTTCTCAACTCTTCAAAAATCTGCATAGCTTCATTATGTGCCAAATCATATATTAGCTGAAGACTGGTCCTTTTCAGATGAATATGTCTTTTCTGGCAAGTCAACAGCTTTACTAAAGCCTCAGTTTCAGTGAGATTTAACAGAACCTGAGAGCAAGCATGAAACAGCTAGAACAGAGAATTATTTTAACTGAAATTAATTTATTTTCTCTTTATATGCAAATACTTAGCAACCCTAGAAAACTTATGATTCCATGTGAGACTTATATAAAATATATTAAATTCTGAATCTTGAGACTTTCAGAGAGTTCCTTTGAATACTACTATGCTACACTGTCTTGACTTTATTCATAGTACTGGATTTTTGCAATCATATTTAAGGTGAACACTTTGTTTAAGCAGTTTTCAGTGACTAAGGTAACCTATACTTTCTGTTTATTTGACAGAGAATTTTTAGTCTTTAAACTCTAGAAAAATATATTCTTCTACCTGTTTCCTTCTGAATTGAGATTATATTTAGATAGCATGCAGTGCCTTCATAAATTTGAACATTTGCAAGGAAATAAAGTATTACAGTTAATGTAAAGCATGTTCAAAGTGCAGCTTAAGATTTTGACTTTTTAATATATCCTACTCTTCAAACTGCATACTCTGATTAAGACAGACCTCTGGTACTTAGTCTCCCTTACATATAAACATATGACTTTATGACTTCTGCTTCTTTTACACCAGCTATTCAGTCCCATCTTAGATTGCCGTCACATGAAAATCACTCACCTGATGGCTATGTAAAATAAAGAACTAGCATGGCCTGGGACAAAGCAGTATTGGCTTTCATAACTTACTAAGAAGGCATTCTATTTAATTTATTTTTGAAAATATTTTCTATTTCTGAATGGTGTTACGTTCATATATTGCCTTTTCTCGATAGAGGAGGATAAAAACAGTTGCAAAACTTTTGGCAAATGTTTCAAAAGTGCACTGCAAGGAGCTGAAAACAAATGTGCTCAAAACCCACTTATTTTTGTCCTGCTTTTTACTTTTTCAGAATGATGACTGATATATGCACAGTCCAGCAAAGTTATTACCACCTCCAGTAAGCAACCTGAATAACCTTTCAGGTTAGCCCAAGCATCTTTACAGCTGTCAGCTGATAATCATCAGCACTTCCAGAGCAGATCCATCCATTCAACATTCGTGGCAGCTGAGAGGTGGTGGTGCCCTGGCTCCTGCTCTCTGGGTTGGTGTCCTGGGTTGACCATATGATCTTTGTATCCTCAATTGTCCCTCCTGCTTATGCTGGAATTTTCCTGAACCTGTTTGGGGGAGGGGTGGCTGGAATTGGCTTTTCTGGAGGACACCCCCCAGAGGTTTCCTCCTAAATTTTGCCTTACACCAGGACAGTTGGCCTGACCTGGCTCAGCTTGGCTGGCCCTGCCCATCTCACAGCAGTGCTTCCCTCACCACTCCTGAACCAACAGGCAACCACTGGCCCACCTTTTCCTGATCCCTGTGCCACGCAGAGGGCTCGAGGTGAGCACAAGAGGTGGGCAGGCTGGGCTGTCACTGCCAACCAGCCTCATGCCAGGACACAGGGGGGAGCCCTCAACTCTGAAATCCCTGCTCTGAAATGCAGGTACTGCACTGATACTCCATTCAAGTAAACTTTTGTTTGGGGTCTAATTGTGGCACTCAGGGAGCTCTGGTGGCACGTGCTGCCCAGCACACCACGCCGTGGCAGCCCTGGGCTGAGCATTGTGCTTTGGTGGCCAACGGGGGTCTGATCCCAGTTCTGATAATCTAAATCCCACTTACTCCCTTAATACCCAAGGAGGTCCTGCAGAATTAGTCCACAGTAAATCAGATCACAGTGTGCACCTAGGATTTTAAAGTGCATTACAAGGAACTAATTGCTTATCACAGCATTGTAACAACCACACTGCGTGGGCCAGCAGTGCAGAACAATTTATTTTAATTTCTGTTTTTAGTATAGTACTAAAAACAAGTAAAAAGTAGTTTGGGGGGGGAGCTGAGAGCAAAACCTGCACAGTGAATAAGACTTGTTTCACAAGAAAAAATTGAGGGGGGAAATAACATTCAAATGTCTTTGGCGTCTACCAAACATTCCTTTCTCAAATAAGCAGTAATACCTTCTGATACATTGTGTGTGCAAAAAATTATACAAAATTTGAATCACTGGAGTATAAACAGTCTAGTAGGCACCTTGCAGGGAGCAGGAAATGTTGCATTAGGTGTAGAACCCAGGTTACCAAATGAGATCAAAGGTTAATTTACAGGAAACTTGATACATCTACTCACTTGTTGATCCTGCAGTTTAACTCCAACTACCCTGAAGGTGTTTGTGGCCGTGTTGTGGTATATGTTGATTCTGCTGAATCCCTGCTGTCCAGGTTTGATTGGCACCCATTTCTTACTGGTATCGTCATAGACCATAACTGAAGCTCGGGCTTGGCAAATACTCTGTTCACTGGGCAGAAAAAACAACAAAATCAGGAAAGAAAACAGTAAATTTGCTGCTTATTACTTAAAACTTCTAAAGGAAAAAAAAAATCCCAGCAGAAACTATCAGTACTACTTACAACATATGTTTCATATGAGATCTGCTAATCCTTTGAATGCGGTCTGTTAAATTAAAGCTGACATGTATGTGTTCACAGACTTTAAAAACCTCCTGTATGCTGCTGTTTTGAACTGATAATCTATTTTATAAAAAACATTAAGCCTTGAGAAATAACCTGCATCACATAAACATTATGAAAACTGTCCAACACTATGAATGCTCTATTTATTTTATGTATCTATTGGCAAGCGAAGCCTTCACATTTGCATGAAAACCTACCAATATTTTACAGCTTACTGACAAAACAAATGTGGCACCCGCAGCTGAGTTATACATTTAAAACTGGAAGCAAGCAGACCTTGAACCAAAAGCCACGTTAGGTAAACTGAAGAAATCAATTAAGTTAATCCAGCTGATGCCTAATACCCAGACCTACTGACGCACTTGGAAGTCCCAGAATACACCATGCAAAACACACAGGAACACATTTTCCCTTCATCCTAGCAGCAAAGAAAGTGGGGAAGGGGAATCCGCAGATGAGGATGCATGCCAGCATTAAAGTACATAACCATTATTTTGTATAGTGTTAATAGCTATATTCTCCTTTAGAGTCACAGAAATTCCTTAGTACATTACCTTTTGTGTATTAGTCATATCCTGAGTAATATACATCTACAGAATCATAATTAAACACACCCTTCAAGGGCAATAAATGCCACTGGCAAGTGCTGTGACATGTCAATACAGGTCAGAATTTCAGTTCCGCTCTCCTGACTTCCCATCCACTTTTCTTATACCAGAGGAGAAATAAGTTGAAGGAAAAAAAAACTGAATCCTCCAAATTTTAGAAGTTTGAGACCTTTAAATGTAACAGGGATTTTCAAAAAGCAAATAGTGCACCTTATGATGTATTTATGATTCAGTTAGTGCATTTAAATGAAACTGTTGAGATTTATGTCCTGCAAAAATATCAAGTTCATGACTGTCCTGTTAACTTTAGACCTCTGTATAGGTATATATACCTCCCTTCCTCAGCCCAAGCCATATTAAATAATTTTTGACAATGCAATATCAAGTGGTTAATCTGCTTTGCACACAAATCCTTTTTCTCTCTCATTGTTTGGGTTTACCTCCCTAGCACGTACACACACACACACAAATAAAGAAGCTCCTGGGCGATTCTGAACCATATTGCTGCACTGCCACTGTGCCAAATTACACCACTTGTAAATTATACCAACTGCTGCACACCCAAACCTGCCTGACCCCATCACTGTCATCATTTTAATGAAAGGGAGCACGTTGCTTCAAGTATTAAGAGGATCTAGGTTGATCATAGTAATTTTCAATCTTTTCTGATTTGTGGGTCTCAAAAAGATTTCCAAGGCAGATGTATCCCCCATGGTACACAAAAGCCCACTGACTCTGGCTTGTGTTGTCAATCACTTTGCACAGCCTCCAGGTAGCCCACAGACCTCCTCCAGGCTGTGGGTAAGTGCCTGGAAAGCCCTCACAGCAGTTAAAGGTAGCAATTATGCCGGAAGACACCTCTATAAAGAACAAGGTGGGAAAATTCAGAATAAATTGTATTTTTATTACGTATCACAGAAATATAACAGCTAAATTCTGTTACCAGAGCAATATATTCAGATCAGAAAGACTAAACATTATTTTATTTATATTGTTCAGAATTCAGCTCATCCAAAATGCAGCTCATCCACCAGTTGCAATTGCTTTGTGAGATACCTGGAGAACAGCTGCGCCTTTGCTGATGTACTTACCCAGCAAACACCTCTCCCTCCTGCTTTCTAAGGTAAGCTAATCCATTGTGGCAGCTCTCCATATCTGACATGAGCAGCTGAGGGATTTGAGCTCCTTCCAGCCTGCCTAATCCTCCAACTGCTGCAGGAGCTGCAGCCTGGCAGCAGTGGCAGCATTGCCTGCATCCTCCAGACCTGCTGGAGGACAATCAGCCTGCCTCAGATTCACAGACGGGGAGGAGGGGAGAGAAATATCCCAGCAAAAAGGCAGGTACACTGGACTACCTGATTTTATGGAAGTGGAAAGGCTAAAAACAATCCCCAGTGCAGTCTTGTGGACAGATGGTGGCCACCTGCCTTTGCAACCTCGTGTGTTGTGCCAGCTCCATCTCCAGAGGTGAAGGGAGTAGGGCACAGGAGTCCCCTGGCCAGTGAGCCTGTGGGCTCCAGGAGAACACTGTCCCTGGGAGAGTCACACTCAGCCAGAGTGACACCACATCCTTCTCCTCAGGCTTTGCCTAGCAATACAAGCCCTGCTGTACACTAAAGTAAGCAAGAGCTGGCTTCATCAGAGCAAGCCTGGAACCCAATACTGTCTATTTCAGATGAATTTTGAAACCCACAACTGCCATGCTGAATTAACCAAAATGAATTAAATTAGCCTTACTTACATCAAAGAGAATACACCTAACCATCCAGACATGAGGGCCCTAACATGGCATTACTCCTAATGCCATACCCAGATCCCAGCAGATATGGCAACTTTGTCTTCAGGCTTTGCTGCCACCAAAATCTGCAGCAAAGGACCTGCTGCTGTCCTGTGACTGAAATACAGATGCAGACCTCAGAAGGTGGTGCATGACAACCAATTGCTACTGTGACATAAAGCAACAACACATCAAGCTTGATCCCTGCTCTCCTGCAGTCAATGGAAGTTTTTTATCATTCATTTAAATGGAAACAGGATTGAGCCTGTTATCTGGCCTCCAGTGAAATAACAGAAAGGAACACGAAACAGCACACGAGGGGAATCCTTTCCTGCAAAGCACTTCATCAATCTTTCAACATCCAAAATGCCTCCAGGGACCCATTGCTAGCTTGCTGTCTCATCCTAAATGGAGGTGTAACTCTTTATCCTGAAGACTTTTTACTCTTCCTGTGCATAAAAGGCACAACTGTCCCACTGCTGCTTTAAGAGGCTTCTCTGAAAAATAGCCCAGAAAATGTTCCCCTTATAAAGGTCACTGAGAATCTCTGTATTACTCTCTGTTATTTTAAACACGAATCAAGCTTCAGTGGTTTCACAAAGGTCCAGCAAAATTTTTGGGTATTTTTAGGACTATACATCACTGATACTTATGTCAACTACATGTGACAGGTAATAAATGTGGGGCTACACAATTCTGAGTAGCCACATTCCTTCTCCATTATAAGAGTTTGTTATATATTAGTAATTTTATGCAAAATTGTACTTGCACACTTATAGAACTTGCTTTATTTTCCTAATACTCAGAAGTTACTGAAAATTTGCTATTTATTTTGAGGTACATCAAATTTCACACACATCAGATATTATGAATTCCCCTACTGATATTTTATTTTATGTTAGCATGCAGTAAGATTCATCCACCTGAGTTCCCACCATAGGTAATTATGAATAAAAATACATAAAAATCAAATAATAGAGAAGTCTTAATTAAAAAATTGTTCAGGTTTGTGCACAACATCTACTCCAATTTTCTACACTTTACTATGGGGCAGATTAAAGACATCTTATTTATATGTGAAGGGGATAGGGTTCTTCCTAGGGACCCCAAATCTTAATATTCACCCTTCTTTATTCTGAAAGCATTACATTTTGGGATGGCAAATCTCTGCACTAGTACCACTTCTTTGCCTGAAGTTAAAGTCTGCTTAGTTTTGTTCACAGGTGACATCTAAAATCAAATGTTCATCATTGAGATTTATAAAATTTTGTTTCAATACTACAACTGTAAATTAAAAAAAAAAGTCTGCAGATAATACTGTTTATTTCATTCTGTGTGACACATTTTGGCCCACTTCATCCACCTCTTCTGTCTAGGATTCATCTTCAAAAATCAGCAGATTGGCTAAATTGGATTTAACCCTTCTTGAAAGGGTCAGCATTGACCTTTCTTGCCCATTCCTGGTGAGAGTGGGCAGCTACTTTGAGTCAGTGCTGCAGGGAAGGTGCCTTTGTCCTGGAATAACACTCCTCTCCTCTTCCATCTGTTCAGAACCTGAAAAACTCAGTTATTTCTTCCCGGTTTTAGGAAATGTATGATTACCAAGATATAGCCAAAAAAAAATGATGCACAAATGAGTATGGAATCAATAACACAAGGAATCATTGGGAAAATACCAGTATTTTTTGTGAATTATTACATGAGAGTTAATGCAGTGGCCTGACATGACCTGGCTGACTGCAAGTAATTAAATAGGAGGAAGAAATACAGGAGGAGAGGGGGAACCAAATGACAGAAATTATTGTGGAGGTTGGTAGTGGAGGAGCCATGATCAGACAGAGAGAAGTTCTGTTCCACTCTGCCTAGCCCAGTGGGTTATCCAAACACACAAGCAAAAAGCTCAGGCTAGAACCACAGAAGACCTGTCACAGAGAATAAACAGGAAAAAGAGAGCAAACCATAATGTCTGGAGCAGTCTGGCTCTGAAGGGTCTCTAAGGCTTTTCCCTCTCATTCCAGACTGAGAGAAAGTTGAGTGGCCAAGCTGCACTGTGCTCCTTCACTGACCTGTTTTGTCTACTTACACACTTATCCTCTTATGAATAAAACTTTTGCAGAGCTTGGTACTGAGTGACTGAGCCACCTCTGACCAGCAGCCCCATGCAGAGCCTGCCATGGCCCAGGGTTATCCCAGCCCTACCCTGCACCCCCTGTCCAGCACCAGAGTCACACCTTCAGGGCAGTTTAAAATACTTCAGGGAGAGGTTTAAAATACTTTCTCCTAGAGACAGGACAGGGTCATGCAGCTTTTGGAGGGTCACCAAATCATGCTCACAAAAGGTGTAACAAATATCTACAACCAGCTAACTTCAGGACCAAACACCTAATTGTGTGGGCTTTACTCCAGCATGCCAGGTGCACCTGGACACTTCCACTATCCTTCAAATTTACAGACACAACTGTGTCCTTGGGACAGACATTCCCTTAGCACAAACTCTGAAAGTTCAGAAATAAAAACAGAAATAGAAATCAAGATCTCATGCTTTGAATCTATTATGGATCTACCTTGTTTCAAGCTCTTCATGATTCTTTGACCTTCAAAGAAGCACTTTCCTGGTATTCACAGAATAGGAAAACAGCTATTTATACAAATATTTACCTTATTTTTCATTTCCATCTCCCATACAACCCCCCTCAACATTTATATTATTAGTAATTACAAGTTATTTTAGATTGTCTAATATCTTATTGGTGTGAGAAATTGTTGATATTACTTAGCCCCAGACTTGCCTTACTTGAGAACAAAACCTCAGCCCAGAGAATGTGGGAGATAATGCACAAGGTATTTAACACATCATACTCTACTTGTCCACTGAGTTTGCCACAGAAAGTCACACTTGTGGTTAAACATGACATTCAAGAAATTGCTGATGCTGATTCAAGAAGCTGACAGAATACTCTCAATGTCAGCTTAAACTGCTAATGTAAATCCAAAATCCCGTGTACAGAGATGTGTGATCTGTGCAGTACAGATCTGTCTTAAACTCAGAATTAGCAAGCTACAAGTCATGTTCCTGCAGCACTTTAAAGTGTACTTCAAACACTAATAGAGTAACTGGCTAAACATTTTACTTTAATAAATATAATAATGACTGGAATGCAGGGAAAGTGTTTCAGTAGCAATCTGAAACAATGCACATTTCTCTCTGACCACTGCATTTAGACAACAAAAAAGCTGAGGAGACCCTCTGAACACAAGACAGTCAGGTCATCTGGGCTGATGTAGAGACTATAGCTGACATCTGAGCTCTTTACAGATAAAGCTGCTGTAGAGCAGTGGCTCTCCAGCCTTCCCAGCAGAGATTCACCACCAGCTCTGCTCATGACCCAACTCTTCCTTGGGAGCCTCATTAATCCAGCTCAATGTCAGTCATACTTGTGACTTCTTCTGGGACCCCCTGTTTCAAAGTCTACTTCCCTCTACAACCAGAGTTGCAGCACAGCCGGTGTCACCATCGTTCACCTTTGTCCCAGAGCCTGAAGAACTTCCTCAAGCAACACAGCAAGACCTCAGAGAGAAAATACAGCTTTTAGCCACCTGACTACACCCAAGGGCAGCCCCATGGGGGCCTTACATCCAGAAAGGCACTTTTAATCCTCAGTGACCTGCAGATGCTTGACTATTTTACAGCAGATATTTAAATAGTAGCAGTCACACTCTCATGTAGAATATGGAGGTGCCACAATGACTATCTCCATTTGTTTTCTGAGCTCCATTTCCTGGCATTCCCTGAAAATTCAACCCATAGACACAGTGGTCAAAAGTTCTCAATTTGCACTCACTCCTGGCTGCCTGCATGTGCAGAAAGACCCCAGCAGTGCTGCCATTGCCCCAGTCAGCTTGAAGTGAAGCCCAGTTCCCAGAGAAGCTGCTATTTTTTGGTTGTCCTGCTCAGCTTGCACATTCACATTGAAGATCTGCCTTTGGTGCTGGGGTTTGTCAGCACCGCCAGCAGGTGATGAGCCTTTTACTGAGCATCTGCTGAAGGTGCCTGGCCATCACCTTTCCCCACTGTTACACTCTAGCATCTAAACAGTTTAATATTAAATAGCTACAAGAAAATAGCAAAAATATGAAGCCTCCTTCATAAGCAGCTCTCAAAAAGACTGACGTTGTTAAATAAATTCATGACACGCCTGCAAGACAAATACATATTTTACAGAGCAGGAAACTGGTACTTACAGTGCTATCAAGAGTAAGATGAACACTAATTCACCTCCATAAGGAAGAATATTCAAAAGTTATTAAAAAGTTAAGAATAATATTAAGTTTTAATTATCTCTTACTACATTGGCACACCCAGTGGGAACTGCCTTGTCCAGTATCTGCTGCAGATACCCACAGCAGACACAACAGCTGGAAACCAGAGAAGAGACAGTTTATGAGGCACCCAGGTTGCACACTAAGCCAGGACTTAGTGTGCAACCTGGGTGCCTCATCTGCCTGGCAGATGAGTTGCTGAATTTGGGAACACGCACGCAATCCTGGCATGACCAGAGAAACTTGCATAACCTTCTGTCACCCCTCAGTGCTCTTGAGCATGGGAAAAGTGAGTAGAAACACAAAACATTATACAGGATGCAAAACCTGACTGCAGCAGAACAGCTGTTTCACCTGGGCCTGACTGTCAGCCCAGAACAGCTCAGCCCTCAGCACTGGCAGCCAAAGCCCACGGAGAGCCCTGACCTCTCGGTGTCTGCCACGGCACTTAAACAGCACATCTGCCAATCAGTGGAGATTTGGGGCCAGCAGAGAGGCCACAGATTGATGCCCTTGTAAGCCGGCACATCTGCTTAGTTTATGCTGCTGAGATTTTTAAACCTTGCTGTGCTGTTAATTTTAACCCATCCCTTTTCTGGCAGGTTTTGCGAACTGAAGCGTAAGAATTCAAATGACTCTAAGGGGAACTCCAGTTATCAGCATCTCAACTCAGCATGTTACGAAATGCTTGAAGGGATCTGCTTTGCAAAAGGCACTTCACTGAGGAAGTGGTGTGATTAAGAGAAGTGCCATTGCTGCTGGGCAGAGAGACTCCCAGAGCCAGGCCATGCTCCAGGAAACTTTTCCTTCCAAGTTGCAACAACTGACTGCTAATGGAGTCTCCTAATGGAGGAACTTCACTGCTCCATTAATGCTTTGAATTATGCAACATTTCTTTCTGTGAGGTGGGGTTCAGTTTCAGATTTTACATCCCACCTTGAAGATACATTTTGGGAGTTCCTAAAAGTAAACACCAAGTAAATGCTTAGAAGTTCCTAAAAATGAGTCAAGTAAATGGCCTGGAGAAACCCTAGGAACTTAATTAGCCCAAAACAGTAAAAAAGCAACTTGACTGGATCAGGTTGCTATTAATATAAACTATTTCACTTCCCCCTTAAATTA
Organism: Petroica traversi; assembly: GCA_025920805.1. Classification (NCBI taxonomy): domain Eukaryota; kingdom Metazoa; phylum Chordata; class Aves; order Passeriformes; family Petroicidae; genus Petroica; species Petroica traversi. Next base: position 9,313,957 of record JAHLSL010000007.1, read on the forward strand.
CAGAAATAAAACCAAGAAGTACCTAATCTAGTAAAATATGAATTATGCAAAATGCAAAACTGAACTGTCAAGTGCAAATACTTGACTGAGGGCTCTCACTCATGGCCAACCATATCTATGTTTCTGAAGAACAATACCTTAAAACAAGGCTTTGAAAGATCATAGTCAGAACAAATGACCAGGAAAGGCAGCCTCATAAGTGAATGGAGGTAATCAGCATAAAAATCTTTCATTAAAGCTGGCATCACTTTGCCTTGGTTTCCCTTCAATCCCAGAAGAAATGCAAATAAACCTGTGACAATTCCCCTTGAGCTGATGGAGGCAGACCAGGAATGAAGGAACACTCGCTTCATCAAGTAAGCTTCTCCCTCACTGCCAGGGGATGCATATTAATGTAGCATTGCCATAAAAGCTTAATTACCATTTTATACAACTATAAATTATCCTACCAGGCTATAACCAAAACACAAACCTTCTGTGTTTATCACAATACGTGCTCTCCTTCACATCCAGCCACATTAATTCTGCTCAACAAATTCCCTGCCAACAGGCACGGTCCCCGGATACTTACGTGCCTGCCATGGAGGAGGACCTGGTCAGGCAATCCCACAGAGGTGTATGCTCAAATCCGGCACGTGTGCTCAAATCCAAATAATCTATTTCACCTGAGCAGAAGACAAATTTGGCAGGGAGACAAGCCAAGAGTCTCTATGAAAGCTTATAACCAAAACAGGAAAGGGAAGCGCTATTGAGAGAGCAGGAGGGCAGGAAGTAACACTTATACAGCAGGGGCGGGGAAGGCACTTTAAAGAAGAAATGTATTATTTCTTATAGCTGCTTTACTGAGCAAAAGTACAAACAATATAGATTAAGATTAGATGCGCCGTCCTTGCCTCATTGGAGGCATGGAAATCAAAAACTTCTCGTGTATTTTCTCAAGGCACGGGTTCACTGTCCAAGAAAAAGCAAAAGCAAACAAAGCTCAGACCCAGACAAAAAAAAATTGCTGTTATACATTTATGGCATGGGCGTTTACCAATGCAGAACCAAACCCTGGGGCCCCGGTGGTACCAAGGGCCCCGCACTGCCAGGCAGCCAACCTGGCTTCCTGCTGAGCTCCAGCCCAAAACCTTAACTGGCACAGCACAGTGCAAATTTTATCTCTCTCACCTACTTTGATGCCTTTGCACATCTGCCCAAACTTAACCCAGAGCAGAGGACACAAGGTGCAGGCACCAGGTAACTTCCCAAAGCACCCCACAAACTGCAGAGCTTCTCAGCTCCTGAAGCATTGGTGGAAACACAGCCAGAAGCCATGATTTTACCATGGAGGCAAACAGGCTTTCTCTGGGAGTCAGCACCAGAGGCTCTGAAGTCTCCACTAATGAGAGCAAAACCTGCAGAGCCCTGAGGAGACCAGCCCTCAGGAGATCACACGATTCCTGACATCCCTGCAGTGCTTTCATAGTGCAACATACATTTGTAAAACATTAGATCCCTGTTTAATATAGCAAAAAGAGAGATGTGTAAGAAATAGGCTGAATTTGGCACGGCACACCAGCCACACAAACCCTTCAGTGCTGTTTCTGTTGTGCAGCAAGGGCTGCAAATGCTGCTCCACCTAAGCAGGGGAGCAGAGCACTTTTCACCTTCACTGGTTTTCCTGTTACAAGAGATCACTTTCATGGTCCAACTGAAAGACTTACACAAACTACTGCTGAAATGGCACCTAGTGAAAACATGGGTTTCAAAATCTGGCTGCTCTCATGTAGTGCATCGCCTGTTCAGCTGCTGCTTCCAGTTCCTCTGCAGAAAATCTCTATATGACTGAAGAGCTGATGGGGGGAGTTTAAAAGCCAACAAGAATTAAAGTTCTCACTGACATTTAAGCACTGATTTTTCTATAGTTTTTTTTTTTTCACTCTTTTTATTTTTTCTGTTTAATGAAGCATTTTATTATCACTTTCTTGGTATTTCAATTTGGCTGCATTTTCCTGGCACTACATCTTTCTGCTTTGAAATCTGTGTGGATGTTGGGCACTACCTTGTTTCATTCAAAAAATCCTGCTTTTCATGAATTTAAAACTTGACATTATTTGGGGCCAAGTGGCAGTTCCTCTGCATAGCTCACACACTGCTTAGAATATAATTGTAGAGTTACTCAGTGCAAATAGTACTTTACTGCATGCATTAGAAAAGGACATACCCTGAAAAATGCCTCTCTGAGTAAGCATGGACACAAATCACTAATGGCCAGATCAGCCATGCTGGCTCCACTGTTCTAGGCAGAAGGATACAGAAAGATGGACTAAGCAAAGATTTGAGGAGCCTTTTTTATTTTTCTGATGTCTTGTGTCTGAGACAGATATGGTCATTGATTCAGGGAAAAGGAGACAGCACTTATGAAATAGAACAGTTTTCCTACTAAGCCAAGCAGATATTGCTCCCTTTACACACAAATATAGCTCCAAAATTATCAGCTAGAAAACCCTGGTTTAAAAGATTTGATTATCCTGAACAAACACCCTTGAGCACACCTGGAAACTCTCAGCCTCCCCCCTCCTGCTAGCACCATGCATGCTGAAAGCACAGCAAAGAGCAGGTCACTACTGACACATCCAATGTCACCCTAGGAAATAGTGACAGTGAGGAGGACAAAGCCCAGGGCTGCCTCTCCATGCCCCTGTCATAAGCCAAATTAATTTCATTAAGCACCACAGCATACATTCCAGAAGAAGTGCCTCTAATCACCTCTTTGCATTGCTAAAATGCTTCCATTGCCTCGGACCAGAAAGGGAGCACTTAGAAGGACCCAGCACTCTGTGACAAATGACACATAAGACTAAGTAGCTGACTTCTATCCAGTCCTCACAAAGAACCATATGCTGGATAAACTGATTATTTCAGTCATGTGTTGAGATCTGTGTGAACAGATCAGGATTCCTAAACACAGAAGCGAGGCTTTAGTTGCAATTAAGTGAATATTCCCATAGGTTTCCAAGCAGCACATTTGCTGGCCGTGTACTCAGCTTTCATGTTCCAAAGATTCTCAAGTCTTGTATTCGTCTTCTTTTGGAGAGTTTCATTACCAGATGAATTGTGATTTTTATAAGAAAGTAATGTAACATATTTTCAATCCTTAGAGCTATAGGCTGAGCCAGAAAGGTGAGTGCCTCAGCCTCAAAATGACTCATCTCCAAACACAAAACCCAGGCTATTTTTAAGAATGAAACTAAGCACTGTAGAATGTGTTGCTTATACTATTTAAAAAATAAAAATCACAATCGTAATATAAAACTCCACCCACCTAAGATCTATTTGAAGGTAGACATGATTAAAATACATTTTTCTTAATAAGCATGTTGCAGACCTTCCCAATAACTATTTATACTTATATATCTGTTGGATTTAGTTCTGTGTTATCCTCAAAAGGCATCATGTTACATTGCTCAAATTTCAAAATTTGCATATGGCAGGTCTTTCATTTAACGATCTCATGATTAACAATCTGGAAGTTCCCACTGAAACGGTAGACTCAAATTTCATAAACTACAAGACAGCTTCATGAATATATGCACAAATGATATGCAACAGCATATAAAATATGCAGTTATATATTCAGATTTGTAAATCTAATTTCACAGCTGTTAATAGTCTTTGAATGCAAGACATTTCCTCATACACTGAGATTTGCAACTGTTAAACATGCTGATGAGGCAAAAAAAAATCCTTGTCCTCAGAAATTTTAACCCTATACGTCAATATATGCTCTTGCTCTCCCAAAATTCTTTTTTTCCATGCTCCTCACTCATTTGAAAGGAGCAAGAGAGAAATCAGAGAGGAGAGCAGAATATCCTTACTTACTATTAGAAGAACTAAAAATGTGCAGTGAGGTGAGGTGCCAGCTGCCACTTTGACAGCAAAACAATTGATCCTGCACTAAGCATATTTTACAAATTAGTCTTTTTGGACTATTAATTTAGGATGCAATCTCATCACTGCTGAAGTCCAAGGAAGTCTTTTCATGGACACAAGAGGGACTAGATTCAGCCCTTTGTATAGATCCATTCAAGTAATGATAAATAAACACATTGCAGGAAAATAGATCTTTTAAAGGCCACAAGTTATGCAGGATTTGGAAAGCCCTATTTTTTCCTTCTGGGCAGCCCAGAATCTGAGCTCTTAATTCATGCAGTGCCCTTTGCTAAGGTGATTTCATCTCACCCTCACTCCACAGAGGGAACAGTCAGGGCTCACCTGCTTCCAAGGGGATGTTGTGGCTGATGCAAAAAGCTTAGGTATTGCCTTAAGGAAATAACTGTATTGCAAAGAATTAACTCCGTGGCTGCCTTCAATTTTCCTCTCTATAAACTGTGATGAGCAGTGGGCAGTAAGCCCAGACCCCATGGTAAGCAGCATGGAACAAGTTATAGACCATATGGAGAGAAATAAACTGCCACTTCATACACAGGATATCTTGAATGCTTTTTAGCTTGAGTCAGCTAATTGCACATCCGCAAATCAGCACATTTATAACAAATGGAGCATTATGATATCATGGGAAATCTATTTAATATGATCAAAGTCTGCCAGGAAAAGTTCCCCTGAAATTATGAAAGTACTTAAGAGTCCTGAGTGATGGGGACATTTTACAGTCCTTATTAAACAAACATTTTCACATTGTTTCATGGCAGCTGGTGGTACCAAGGGCTGTATCTTCTAAGGTTCCATGTCAGCAGTCTCACTGCAGCCACCAGCATGGGCATGTCCCTGCTGCAGGCAGAAGGCACCTCTGTACCTACAGTTAGTCAGCCACACCACCCACACCTGCTCCAGCAGCAAGTAAAAGTAGCTACTGCTCCCACCAGTACCTCAGAAGAGACATCCCATCTCCTCTCTTTCCCAGAAGCTGAGATTTAGAGTGTTGCAAATCCTCTTCTCTACAGCAGATTCTAAGGGGTGTACTTAGCTTTTCCATTTAACTTTTTTTTTTAGCAATACCCTTGATCTAAAGAGCCATTAGAAATGGTCTGAGTGTAAATATAAACTTAGCTGGGGGATCAGCTGAAAAACATTCTCATATTTTTGTCACCAAGCATATGCTATTCCCCAACATTGCTCCACAGCTGATGTATTTTCACCTTCAGCTTGCATTTTTCCTTAAACTTTAGTAAACATGATGAGTGGTTTTACCAGCTGTAGGCAGTGGTCCTTTCAACTGCCTACATTTTTTTTTTTGTAGCTCTTGATTTATGGGGTGGCCATTTATGGGGTTTATATTTGAAACAAGACATACCAGCTTCACAATAGTCCCAAAGGAAGACAAGGAACTTCTCACTCAAAACTAGCACTGCTTCAATTCTGGTACTTACCTTAGCTATTTAATGTTATCCACCACTAAGAAATGCAATTCAAGCATCATGTTTTACTGAACAGATAAGACAGCTGTATCCTGAGACACCTCTATAGCATGTTGTGGGCACCAAAAGCCTGTGCAAGGGTTTCCATCACAAGCTTTTCAGAGGCACAAGGGTGGGAGAGGTACAGTCTAGCAGGTGTGAAGATAAGGAGAGGTTTTCTGATGTAAAGGATGCTGGAGTAAAGAGAAGGCATGTAAAAACAGCTTAAGAGACTGGAGGGGAAGCATCTGACCAAAAACTGATCAGAAATCACACATAACTGTATTTTCATTACTTGCAGTTCTCTAAAGGCATGTGCCTGTCTGATCTTCAGGTCACATAATTTGATATTCATTGGGAAAGCAATTTTCAAGAGAACAATCCCATCCCTAAAAAGTCAGGGCTCAAAGTGAAGGTTGTGCAGGCTCTAGAAGGATGAGGACTATGTTCACACCAAGATGAAGAATACCTGGCCTTGTTGCTAACCAGGTTTCTGATATTTATGTTTCTTGGAATAGGACAGGTTGGAAATAATAGCTGACTTACAGGCACAGAGAGATTTAGCTTGCAGAAGGATCCCTAAAGGTGGAATGGGTACAGTCAGCAGTTTTTTTGTCAACTCCCCACACCTTTCACTGCCATGTACCACATCATGAGGCACACATGCAGGGAAGCTCCCTCCTGTAGCAACAGTAAAGCACTCATATTCCTTCTACACTTTTTAATGTCTTACAATAATCCCTTATAGCATTTACCAGGATGCTGAGGTAGTTTTGCATGAATCAATACTTGCTTTATCCTTGCCAAAGCTGGTGGCAAAATTCCTGTCAGCAATTAGCCATTCCAGCTGCAGCAGAAACTTGTCTTTTATATCACCTGTTCATCAGTTAGGCAGTAAAACAAGATAAATTATACTGGTCTGTTTAAGCCCCATCTTAAATTCAGTGTTGCACTGATGGACAATGAATGTGGCCATGATATTTGGAGATATGCTTTGGCTGGGAAGAATAACAAATTATCGCTGGGCAAACAACAAGCTGCACAACTGAGTCACTGTGTCAATTTAGATTAAGTATCTTCATTCTGATAAAAAGTGAACATTGCAGATCTGACTGTTTGTAGCTTTCCATCATGGAAAAGGTGAAACACTCTTCAAGGTGGGCATAAAATGGCACCAAATATCAATAAACTCTACTCAAAAATCTGTATTAATTTTGGTAATCAGTGCGGGAGGATGTCTCCTGAATTTCACAAGAATAATTTTCAGATTATTTTAGTAAAAAATAAACACAAGGAAAGATAGCAAATGGAGATGTGTACTACCAAAATCCTTCATCCAAAACTACTGACAATACTTAATAAAACAAAAAATATGGCAGCCCCTTCTTTTCCCCCTTTCCCTCCTTTGATTATTTATTGGCAAAGATTTTTCCCCATTGCCTGGCAGATAAGATTTTCTGAGTGCCAAAACTGAAACAGGATCCCTGAGCACATTTGTGCACCAGACTTCTTTGTCAAATAATGGCAGAAGTATTCTTGCTTTACTACCATTTTCACCTTTTTTCTCTCCTAGAAACCTTCACCCCAAGAAAATTATTTTCTTGACTGTGTTATGTCCTCTGTAACTTTCCCATCACCATGCAGGGACACCATAAAGTGCCACTTCTCAGGAGTTGGGCATCTGCTAAACACGTGCAGGTTGGCAGGGAATTGCTGCTCAGCCTGACTGTGTCCTGCCTTTAGCTCACAAAGGACACCAGATTGACTCACTCTCCTCTCCATCCACTTGGTGAGTTTCATAAACCAGTGACTTTTATGCCTCTGTCAAACTAGGCTGACACTTCTGGAGCTGCTGGCCAGCCACTGGGACGGTGTTCAGGAAAAGGAAGAGGATGGGCAGACAGAGAGGTGAAACAACTGCATAAACCTCATTTTCTTAGGAGAGTAAACTAAAGACAGGTTGGTAGGGAGGGTCTCCCAAAGAATCGCTGCTCATGTCCACTGATTCCCTCACCAGTTTGTCCATCTGACAACCACCAAACCCTCCACTATGGGATGCACAGTCCCTTTCAAAATCAGCATCAAAATTACAGGCTTTTTCCAAAAGCACAACTTTTTAGTTGTCTGGCATTTTTTTCACTGCCTAAAACATGCAGGGTTTTTGTCAGCACTTCATGCTTGTCAAAAGATAACCCTTCCATCCAAAGCTTAACATAAAAGTTTAGCCTTCAAGCCATTACACAGAGTGGGAGTGTTCAACAGCCTCTGTCTGGGTCAAGACGTGCTTTTCATAATAATACCCTGGGTATATTATAACAGGACTGAAATATTTAAAACTGTTCTTTTGCATTACTATACAACGTTTGGGGGGGAAAAAATTAAAAATAGAAACAAAAATCACTCAAGTCAACAACTTACAGAAAGGACAGGTAAGAGAGAGGATGCAGAGAATGGGGAAAGTTTCAGTAGAACTCAGTTCTGTTCCTGCTAATGGTGTTCTGAACCTTCTACAACTCCGCCATCTCCCAAGGTCACAAATTCAGGACTGAGGTCATGGTCACTGAATCATGGAGGATTTCTAAGGAGTACCAAGACAACTGCAGTGCATCTTCCAGTGGGCCAGTGTTAAGGCAGCCCAGCATCCACAGTAATGCTTACAGCCACAGCCAAGTGGGATCAACAGGCAAATTTCTCTTTCAAGTGCAATAACCATTATTTCTCAGCCCCAACAAAAATACAGAAGCATTCAAAGCTGCATTATGACTGAGTTGTTTAAAAAACCCAAAATGACAGAAGAGTTTTGAAAGATTTATTAAATTGGCATAGCCTTGAATGTCTCACCCTACATTACATTCTGGCTTCTCTCTAGACCCCAAAGAGCTTACGAAAATCAAAATTGATACAGAACCCTTCAGCCAGCTCACAGCAAGATCTCTCACAGTGAGAGATATTTATATTTGGTGTGTTATCAGCAGAGCAATGTTGCAGTGTTATTGGTCTGCTGAAACCAACTCCCCAAAGTGCAAACAGAACAGAAACCAGGCAAAGCTCTCAATTGTCTCTTGGGCTGTGCACTCAGTTTAGGCAGTTACAGCTTAGTGGATAAAGCACTGACCTCTGAGAGCCCCAATCACATCCAGCTCACACTCCCATCAAGGGCACTGGAACTGGGTTATGGAGCATAAGCTTCAAAGACTCATTTTCCTTAGATCTAAGTGCATTTTTCGTCATGAACTTTTCCTCTTTGATATTTCTGCCTTTGTTGCCTGTCTCATCTCTTTCTGCTTGGGCTGACTGGCTCCTTACACCCAGACCATGGTCCTTATTGACTGGATAATACAACCACAGCTGGAAATCAGACCACGGATTTGGAGAACGCTCTCCTGAAATACATGTTGTGTGAAAGCAGAACTTCCCTGCCTCACTCTGATGGTACAGTGGCCTACACAGGGAACGGTTTCCAGCTCCCAGCTTGGTGTTACATAGCTAGTGGACTCTTTATCATTTGCCTTGTTTTCCATCCTTCCACATATCTCTTCTGGACAAAGCTGTTTTGCTCTTCAGTAATTGTCCCACCTTCCCCCAAATTAGAGAAAAGGGAAAAGAGAATAAAGCAGGAGCTATAACTTGGTGTGCCAGCACAGCCAGATGCCTCATTCTTCTCAGTCTCTCACTTCCACTGCCACTTGGAGTCAGGTTCACACCATTTAAAAAATGAGAGTAAGAGTAAAATATGCTGATAAAGAGGTTTTCTATATCTTGCTTTCTACATAGGCTCTCCTGGTCTGTGCCATGCCTGAGGCACTGTGCATACTGTTACCATGCTCAGTACCCAGCTCTGATTTTGGAATCTCAAGGCACTGCAGTTTTTAGTAGAAACCCTCAAGAAAACAGGCAGAATACTTCTCACTCAGGAACATGCACATCCACACTCACCAAACTGGCTCTTGGGACCCAACACTCCCTGCTACATCAGTACTCACTTGCTTTGTTAGCTGGTGCTGGGTCAACTAAAACCCCTCTGGATAAGCATAAGGTTCAGAAAAGATAGGGGCTTGTTGCAAATTCCATTTTACTGGTGCTATTTCACTCTATTCTATTTTATTCTATTCCATTAGCACCCCTTCAAGACAGTTTTGGGGATCAGTCTTTTCAAACTTAGCATCGCCACAGGGTGATCTCAGTCAGATGCCAAAAACAATACTCATGCTTTAAATGTGTCTATGCTTGTCTTAGGCCACAGATATTATACAAGATGGAGTTGAGTGGATGGAGCCCCTTCGCCCTGGGCAGCAGAAACAACTGCTGTAAGCCCTGTGGTACCTTCTTTGCTGGGTACCATAGCAGTACTTGCCACAGCAGCACTTGCAGCTCCAAAGAGAGGAGGCAGACCATGGTTTAATCAGGAGCAATTAACAGTGGCCTCTTGGTTTCATTGAATGCAAAAACACACTAAGAAAAAGGGAGTTTGATGCAAACCCTTGGAGGTCTCTCAGGACTGAGTCTGCTCTGGTGGAATGGAAACTTTCTGAAACCAGAGGATGAGGGCAGAGTCCCTCTGTAGAGCCATGACACCAAAGTGGCATGAGGCAGAGGGCTGGTGGAATGACTGGAGAGAATGAGAGGGGGTTTGTAGACTTAGATTTTCCTTCACTTTTTTGTCTGTACATTTTATAAACACTTGCAATTCTATCATCCACTTCAGTTGTTACAAATAAGTACCTTCACTTACATTTTGACATAACCCAGCTTGAGATAAGGTTAGTTTCCAGGTGTCAAACTAATATTACAGTGTTCCTCAAGCCAAATTATGGCTCTGTTTATAACTGTGAAGCTTTAATGAGCACCCAACTCATTATAATAAAGCATAACACAGCATGCAATGAAGTGTGCCTTCAGAGACACTGCATGGAGCTGTGTGAGAGCCAGCACTGCAGGGTGAGGAGTAAGAGGAACTCTTCCTGCTGAGCAGGCATACCAGCAAATACCAGGGTACAGCCAGCGTGGCTAACAAGGTACCTTTAGTGTGAAACCTGTGGAGATTCAGGTTTCCAAAACAGCAGAGCTCCCCAGCTCATTCCTAAAGCTACTGGCCAGCTTGGTAGCCATCCGTGACCCTCTCTGTGCCTCCTTTGTTCAGAGGAACAGGGAGCATCAATCTGACCATGAGTCAGGACAACCCTCAGGGAATACTTGTACAGAATCAATAGGAGCCAAACTGTTATGCAAACTAAGAAACTTGTATTTATGTATGATCTCCATATTAAACCTATTTTATGTACACACAACAGTCAAAATTATTTCATGTTTTTCATCTGAAATGTTATGGTGCACATATAAGGACATTCTTATTCTGGAAAAGAAAAGAGGAAATAGCGTGTTTCAGTTTTATTCAATACAAAGTGGAAAACCTAACTGAAAGTCATTAATTCATAGGTCCCTGCTGCAGTAATGAAAACTAATTAATCCCAAGTCCGTTATTTCAGTTTAATTTGGTTTTTAGCATTAAGACTGGGATTCCTAAATATATGTTAGGTAACACTCTAAAATCCAAGGGAGACTTGGCACCTGGTACCCTCTATCTGAGCTTCATTATAGGAGTAGTGTTTATGTTGGATGTGTGTTGGATGGTTTAATTCCAGCCTACTGAAGAGCAGCCTCCAGGTCATAGATCTGCTGCAGCTAATTTGGCAGAAGCAGCAGTGTCTCTTCAGAGAAGGGCAACATAAATCTGCAAATACAGCTTCTGTCTGGGGTAATGAACAGCTTTAATTTTCTGCAGAATGACAGTCCCTGAGCAAATGTAAAAAAACCCAACCCAAACAAAAAGTAACCCCAAGGAGCCATGGTAGTAATGCACAGATCCTCCAACACACAGAAAATCTCCAGAGCTTCAACTCCCCTGAGATGTCAGCGCCGTGCTGGGGGCACAGTGGAAAGGGAGAAGATACTTTTTTCTCTGCAACACTGCAAGCACTTTCAGCCATTTCAGGTTTCCACCTACCAATTCAATGTGATGAGCCTTCCCCCCACTAGTTAAAAGCATGTTTCAGCACCTTGCAGGGGTGTTCAGGAGGTGGTTTCCTTTCCCAGATAATCCTGGGAGAGGCAGAGCCTTTGAGCAGTGTTTTTGGCAGGCAGCAGTGGAGGGAAGCAGGCAGAGCCTTCCATACCACTCTCTTGGGGATGAAGGGCATCCCAGGGATCAATTACAGGCAATTCCTTGGACAAGGCAAGCAAGAGATGCCCACCAGTGCCACAAGGCTCTGGGCATTTGTGCTCAGGGTGGGTTAGAGGAGGGATGATAGAATACTGTCCTTTATGCTCTCCATGTGCTTCAGGTTTGCCAGAGGGTAGAGGGGAATGAATATTTCATCTGTAAGGAGCCACTCACACCACCCTGATCTGTGAGGTGGCACATGGCATTGTAGGGAAAGGGAAATGGGCAGGAGAAAGGAAGCACAAGTGGCTGTGCCAAATGCTAACGAGAACAAAACACAGAGAAAGAATACCCAAAGCATTTACTGTCCATCTTTCCTTGGCACTGTTCTTCAATGTGCTTGTCTCTGAGGAGAAAAGATTGTTGTGATCTCCTCACTATTGCTGGCACTCCCCTTCCAGAGAAACAACTGGCTGAATTAAAGCACATACAGTAAAGCTCATGCCTGTGTTAGCTTATTTGACTATTAATTACTCTAAGGAAAAATCCTGCAGTTCTGAAATCTGAGAATTTCCACTGAAGACTCACCAACTACTTATCCACTAAAACCCAAGATCACAGAGACAAAAAATATTATATAATAATCAGGTTATTAAAAATATATTTAAACAAAAAAAAATATTAAAAAATTCAATAAAAATGTTAAAGCCATAGTCTCTTTAAAAATAATTTTCTATGTGTTGCCATAAGGCAATTTCAGTTTTCTGAGATGCATATTGCTTTGGAAGAGAAGCAATCAAAGATGTCAGAAAAACAAATGGGATGGTCTGTAAATACCAATCATATCTTTTGGATATTCAAGACAACACTGTTTTCCTGATCTTAAATGGAAGATTTATCATTATGGAAATTATGCTAAATTTTACCTAAATCAGAAAAGGCAAAACTGAACTGGCGTCTCCAGCAGGGAACCCAAACAAGGACAATGTCAATTTTTCTTCACATCAGTTTTAAGCAATAGCACTATATTTCTCTACTTTTATAACCTTCTACAACTTACAGTGCTATTATAATTTAAACTCTCTGAAAACCTACATTTCTTGTGTTTGAATATAAATAAAGCAGTGTGCTCTCTCACTCAGGCCAGACCTGCGGCGAGCTGGGATTGCTGGGGAAGGTTAGCTCAGGCAAGGCTGAATTGGTGGAGGGACATGTCTTCTGTGTTATTTCCCTTTCTGCAGACAGCAAAAATGCCCCGCTCTGAAAACAGCATTTGTAGGTTGCCACAGGATAAAACAAACCTCAGAAACATAAATCAAGCTTAACAAAGGAGCTTCTTCTTAACATGGCTAATGGCTTGGGTTCCTCTGCAGACAAAGACACTGTTTGACCTACTGCTCTAATTAGAGGAGTAGTGATGTTGACATTTGTGTTGTATAAAGCAGACATGTTAACAGCCAGAGGGAAAGCTGTCAGTGCCTCTAAAGATCACAGCATTCATGGCAATGAACGATTCAGCCTTCAAATAATCAATTCAGTGCCTAACATCTTCTGCTGATAATAGGAAACAACTCCCAAATCAGAAAAAAAAACCAAAATTCCACCCCAAAAAATAAGCCAAACCCCACCAAAAAACAACCCCAACTCCAATTGGAGTCGATATTGAAAGATTAACAGGCAATATATGAATCAGTTATACGCCGACTATAGGGTTTCCTTTCAGGTTTATATAAACCAGTTTTGTCATGCAGAAACACAAGCAATTTATACTCTCTGGGCTTTTCACTTACTATTAAAATAATACCAGCCACCAGAGACTGAGGTTTGTACATTCATATGTGTTAGGTTCACCAAAGCAGGAAAACGGATACCACTGCTCATTTATAAATACATGAAATGTGTTTTAATTTAACTCTGATCTATTGCATCCCATTCCCTTGACATGAGATGCACCACTGCAACAGACAGGCAGTTCATGTCTTACAGATCAGAATCCCTGCAGTAAATTCTCTCTGTGAGCACCCAAGTACCCCAGAATGACAGCGAGCCCTTAGTGCTGCAGCTCAATTAGCTCCAAACCCCTCCCAGATTTTTTCCCCCAACATGTGATGGTCCCAAGCCCACTTTTACTCAAGGTGAAGCTGAACACAGACTAACAGGAGGTTTTATACTGCTGTCCAAGACCAAAGTTTTCCACTCTCACCACCTCTGTCCCATGGAAAGCAGTCTCCTACAGGCATAGAGATGGAGAGAGGCTCAGCATCACTCTTCACATCCCACAACATGATGCTGGCTCAACAGAACCCATCCTGGACACTTTTAGAGCCTGTTTTGTAATTAATTTCTGTAAGTGGATAATTGACTCATTAAGCTGAATTAGAGCAATATGATAATGCACAAACCAAAGATGTAACTGTTATTTATCTCGCTGTTCAGTCCAGCCTTCAAAGCCACTTCAGTACAATTGCTGCTGCCAATGACTTCTGAAGGAAGCAATTTAACATGGCAGGCCTCATGCTGTCCAAGCTTAAAAAAGTTAAGAGAAACACATTTACAATGGTACACATTTTGTTTATACGTACATTGCACAAAATGCTTCCCATACCTTTCTTAATGCTTTTAATTTTTTCCCCAGCTTTTAAAGACTCTTCCACTTTCCTTTGCATGACATCTCATCTGGCCAGTATTGGGCAGATATATAAGAGACTCCACGTGAAGATCATCCCTCTTCCCTATACAGCTTCAAACACAGCACAAGCACATACACACACACACACACACACACACACACACACATACACACACACACACACACACACACACGTGTGTGTCTGTGTGTGAAAGGTAACAAGATGAACTTAAAATGCAGACACACCTCTGAACATAGCAATGCTTTGAGTTGCTTCAGTACAGCAAAATCCATACCTTTCCTTTTGATACCCAAGAAAAATCAAGTTTGAAATGACTCTTGTATAAAGAAGATAAGGAAACAGGGCCACAGTACACTATCCATCCCAGCAGGGGAGGGGAAGTTAACTTCATGTCATTCACTCTTCACTGCACAACTGCTGCTGTTCCCTATCGATCTCCACAGTAATTTTAAGTAGCCACAGAAAGCCATTTCCAGTGCCAGGACAGTGCTTACCAGAAGCACTTTTACTGTTTACAATCCTTTGGGGAAAAAGATGGAGGCTTGCAGAGGAAGGAAGGAGATTTTTCTCCCTTAAATTTGTTTTATACTCACAGAAATCTGTTGATTTTGCAGGAGGTTTTTTCCTCATTTGCAAGGACAAATTCCACTCCATTCCATAAAATTCCCTGCTCCAAAAATCAGACTACTTAAGCATAATTTTGGGGCTCTAGAGGCAGATACAACAAACACCAGGGCATAGGGTAGACATGACAGCAACAGGACATGAGGCCCCAGCAGAGGGTTTGCATCTGGCTGGGCAAGAAAACGAAGCCAAGGCAGGTGACACAGGAGCTACATCAGCACTAAAGTGACCCAAATGGCTGAGGTCAGAAATGCACAACTCCTACTGCCCACGGAATGACTCCTCTGCTTTCAGAGGAAGGTCTCCTGAAAAACAGGGCTCAGACCATATCTTTGGAGAAGGGGACAAAAGTAATAATCACTTTGGAGCCAACAGAGAGAATATTTGGGTTGAAAGCTGCAGACAAACACTGCAGTAGAGAATTTAAGTATGATGTTAACACCTTCCCTGAACATTTTCAGGAATCAGGCTGTGAAAGGACAGATCAACCCATGTAATTGTTCCCATGTCTAGCTCAGTAGGACATTTAGACAATGTTATGGTGGGGTCCAAGACCCACCTGCCATGTGTCACCAGTCAGATCTCTCAGAGCCACAGCAGGCTCAGCACTAGCAAGGAAAGGAACAAGCAATAGTTATCCTAGGACATTTGCACCTCCTGATGGATCTAGAACACACTATAGTGAAAATAAATAAACACTGTTTTCCAGTACTGCAGTTAGCACTTCATGACTAAATGTTATAATACAACACCTGATGTGGCAGTGCTCTATATCATCCCTGAAGGGACAAACCACCACCTGGAAAAATACAGGGAGGAGTCGGCCCGAGTCGGCCCCTTTTTCAATAGGAGTTCCAAGAGAATGATACCTCGGTTAGAAAGCTTTGGAAATTCATTGAGCAAATCTCTCTGTTCTTTATCTGTTCAGCATGTGACTGGCACACAGTTTCCAGGCATTACTATAAAGCAATTCGTTTCTCTAGACAGTAGGAGGGACCAGCAGGTTTCTCCAGAGCCAATATTGCTCCTGCTTTTAGGTTTGGCTAAATGCAACCCGTGCAGTCTGTGGCAGCTGGCAGGCTCAGCCACAGACCATGCTGTGAATTACTGCTAACAAACACATTTGGGTTTATTAAGCCTTTCTTCCTCCTCCAAGTGTTGTAGTCATGGTTCTGGAGTAATCACAGGCATTGTTTAGAAGCATTTGGGGAATGAGTGTTTGAAAAGCCCTCACAAGGTTCAGCTCAGAGCTATTCAGCTCAGGGATCTACTGGCTGCACCAGAGATGTACCTGCAGCCTGTGGGGTCTGACACTTCAGGAGGGATTAGCCTCAACTCCAGCCCCAGCTGCTTCCTCCAGGGTGTCCCCTTTCCCTGTCAGGATCCCCACTCATCCTCTCTACCCTGGCAAAGGTCTTCCCTGACAGAAATGAATGTTCAAAATCAGATTAAAGTGCAGCAGCTCCTGCTGTGTGTGCTTGCAGACCAGCTCAGATATGAAATGGGGACCACACAGGGATGGACACCCCGAGCCTGCAGCCAGGTGGGAAGGGGATGGGAAGGGGGAATACACACGAAGAGTCACAAGGGAGGAGGAGGGACCAGTGCAGCTGGATGGGGTGCAGGATTACAGCAACAAGGCTGTGAGCCTACTGCCCTACAAATGGATCTGCTTCTCCTATTGCCCTGAAATTTCAGGCTTGGTTCACACCATGTTTAATTAAGGTTCAAAGCTTTCTCATCTTTTCCCAAAAATCAGTGTTGAACAATCATGCTTCTGATTAGCCAGCAAAAGAGATTACTGTGCTATTGGATTGAAAGCTGTAAGGCTTCTGCAAAGTCTCAAAAGGTACCACTCTGGGTACCAATCTGACGTAGTAAAGGAAAATATGCAATTTCAGGCTCATGTATTATAGAGCCAAAGCAAATTACCTGCTGCTGCTATCTTTTTATAGCATTGATGGTGGGGGTGGAGTAATGGTTGCCAAATGAAAACCTGCTCAGCCTTGGGAAACAACTGATGTTCCTAAAGCCAGGACTCATGTTGTTGATGCTCACAACAGATGGAAATTGATGACTGTAATCTCCACAAGGAGGATGGTGCGTGCACTAAGGTACCCCTGCTCCCCACCCCAAGTGGCATGGCCATCAATCTGATGTGTGTTGTTAGCACAATGCAAGGTTGCAGACCATTGCTGGAGAAAGAAATAAAAAGTCCACCATGAGCAACTGCTGAGGTAAGCAGATAGAGAGGTTGGCAATTTTTGTCAGTTCACTGGATGGAGAGATGACCATTGAGCAGTTCTGAAGTTAACACCTGGGTATTAGAGGGCACGAGGACATTTCTGTTCCTAGAGCTACACACTGTGGTTCTGTCTGTCTGGCCACAGCCCCAGTGCAGCTGCTTGGAACAAAGGGTCACACAAAGGGGGAAGAAGCACAGCAGAGATGACCTCAAGTGTGGCACCAAAGGAATATTCTGAAGCACTGTGTTTCCACTCAAACCCAGCCCAGCTGATTGCAGGATGGGCTCTGTGAGACACTGACATTATGAGCAATGATGGCTGGGGCTGGGCAGGGGTGCTCTGTGCTGCTCCCAGCTGCACTGGATGTGGAGCACACCCCATGCCTTGCGGTCGCCACTGCCGGCTCAGGGCATTCAGGGCCGCCTCCGTTTCTCTGCCTTTCTGGAAAAGACAGAATCAGGCCAAACAACTTTTCACCATGTGCCTTATTTGCTGCCAGCAGATTTTCTAGCATGTGCACAGCCACAGCAGCAGCCAGATTTTGCTCATTCCCTTTACTCCCTCACATAATCTCACACACATCAAGATAAATTTATCTTGGATGTCACCTCTGGAATGTCACTGTGGTAAAAACAGAATTATGTGGGACATAGAATAGATGAACCCATGCCACTGGAGAAAATAATTTCAGATGCATTTCTCTCATCATTAATAGCCACTAACTTTTTCAGAAGGAAGAAATGTTGAGAACACTTTGCAAAATGCAAGTTTAAGCACATTGATTTTAGAGAATGATTTTCAAGTGCTTATAATGATACGATATTCTTCTGATACGTAGTTCACAAAACAACCTCAGGCCAGAGTAGGTGGAGACTAACATATTGATTTCATTGAAGCAGACAGAGTATGCATCCCTTTGAAAGCTGGCCTTACCCTTTCCCTTTTTCCAGTCAGTAGCAGAATGGCATAGTAGGAAAGAATTTTTAAAAATATCCACTGTGGCTGATACAGCTGAAAATATGTTCTGAAACAGCTCTGATGACATAGAGTGTGACAGAAACACTCAGAAGCCCAAAATAAGACACACATCTTTCAACTTGGTGTTGGTAGGCTCTGCTGCAGTGTAAATCCTCATCAGAAGAGGATGGTTTGTTTTTTCTTCCAAGCCTATGGCAGTGGCTTTCTGCTTTCAACAAATGGTCCTGAAAGGCTGCTTTGCTCTTCAAAAAGAATATGAAGGGACTGAAGAAGGCCAAATCAGCTAGTCCTGAGCACCGTTTTGTGGTGAAAATTTGCTCTCTAATTGCATTGAGATGCTGTGGTTTGACTTTTTCCAGTGCCATCCTCCACAGAGAGGTCCCACTGCCAGGGCTGGATAATCCTGCTTTCCAGGTCCAGAGCCAGGTGCAGCATCAAACCCAATGCATTATTCAGCTACGAGATTTCACTGCAGATCTGGCAGTTTGCTAAGGTGCAAAGGTTATTCAGCACACATTATTGCCTAGGGATCATTTGCCTATTCATAGCATGTCATTTACATTTTCTGGAGTTTTTTAGCAAGGTTGTTCTGTGCATAGTAGATATTATAATGAAACATTCAATACATATCAAAAAGTCATCAGCTTTTGTTTTATTTTTGCAGATTGGAGGGTACATTTCAGGATAGCATGAAGCAGATGTGTAATTTTTTTCCCCTTGTAGTGGTCTCAATCAAAGAGTGAATGACCACTCTTTAAATCTAATGTCAAACTCTATCTAGGAACAAGGACATCTCTCCTGCATCGGAGGCACTTCTGAGGTGTTGCAAGATATCCCCATCTACGCCTTTTTATACCCAGCTCTTCTCCTCAGAGATCCTTTTGCACATCTCATACATTTTGCATCCACCTCACACATCCACACCAAGTTCACTGTCTCAACCTGCATCTCAATCACTCTGCAGTCAACAGAAAGGCTCTCCCCTTCTCCCAAACCAAGGCTGATTGACACTTTCATCAAGCTAAATTTGTTTAAGTGGAAATTTTAGATTTATAGCCACAAATAAGAAGTCCAGAAAGAAAACTACAGCAGTACAGCATCATTGTGAAGTGTGCAGACTAGCCCTAAACTGCAAAAAATTGTTGTACAGGTCAAGCCTCAAATGCCACCAGAGCATCCAAGCTTCCAATAGAGCAGGAACTCCACCACCAGCATCCTTTCAAGGTGTGCAACCTGTCCAAGTGCCTGATGGCCTTCTGGAGTTTTTCCTTTGGAGCCAGCTAGAGGGAAAAACAACTTCTGCCACACGCAGCCTCAGTTTTTCAATTTTGTTTAAATTAATCTGGGACACAACACTCCACTTTCCAGAACAGCATTTTCCAGAAACAGAGAAGGAAACAGAGAAGAGAATCCTTTCCCCTCTCTTAAATGCAGGACCATCCATCAAACAGGACTCCTCATGTTGACACCTCTCAGAGACACAGTGTGGGACTGCTGTTAATTATTTGCCTCTTGGCTGATGTGCTGGTCTTTGCTTGGGAAGAGCAGGTAAAGAAGCATGGGAGGAAATGTGGTTGGTGGCAGTTCCTGGCCCGGTGGTTTTTCTGAGGATTGGTTTGGGGTTTTTTTGTTCTGTGCTGTTTTGTTTTAATGAGTCTCTTCTGTCTTGCTGTCAGCTCTGAAGCAAGTCTTCCTGCACTGGAAGCTAAAACTTTCCATTGCACAGAGACATGAGACTACACCACCCAAGACTAAATGCTATGGGTGGTTATTTCCAGCTGGTGATGGTGGGAAACTCACCCAAAGCCACTGCACAAAGCCAGAACCGGGCCGGAGCTCCTGATCAGAGGATGGCTCAGCTCCTCCTCTGCTCACCCTTTTCACTCAAACCACTGTGTCTCACCCCAAGCCCTAGACAGCTACATATGGCAGAAGGAGAAGGGAAAAAGAGAAATATAAGTACTAACAGGCAACAAATGCAATGTCTGAACTTTTATTGTCAGCATGCTGTAATTCCTAACTAGGCTCCTCCATAAAAAGAAAAGCCCTTTTAACGATGCCGAGGATTAAACCCCAGTGAAACCTGACAAAGAAAAGCTTATTCAGAAACTCTGATTTTCTTCTTGGGGATTAATGACACTTGAAAGCAGAACAAACCATCTACCACAATAAACAAGCATAAAGAGCAATCAGCACATAATGGTGATTTATTTCTCTGTACAGAAAACAGAAAAATTGAACTCTTACAGATGAATCAAATGAAAACCATAATTTTTGGCTATGACAAAACTTTTATTTCAAATTAATGTAGCTACTAAGCGTTGCGTTCCAATTTGGGATACTTTAAAATCTTTCTAATAAAAGCAAAGGCCAGTTTCACAGGAGGACTGCAGAGTGTGATTTCACAACCACTGTAGGAGCTGCCTTGGATCTGTGCTGCAGATCTCTGTCCTGGCCAGCTCTCTTTGCATGTGAGAAGGTCATGCAGAGGTGCAGTGAGCTGGGTGGGTGCTGCAGCCTGGGCTCCCATCTCCCTGCCCACTGCCCAGGCTCCTTCTGAGCCCACCTCCAAGGGGGCCCACAAATCATTCTTGCAAAAGCAGTAAGTATTATTTATGGTGTAAATCAGTAAGATTAATTAAAACGGGGTGTCCTGCACTATTGCCATTTTGGTTCGGGTTTATGCTTTTTAAAACTGTTTTCCCAAAGGAAACTCTTACTAGTTAGAAGAAACTTGGTGCATCCTTAGGTGATCTGCAGAATACATTATTCAGTATTGAAACACAATAAGGAATTACACAGATTAACCACACTTGTATTCATAGTTTTTAATTTTTTACATTAACGTAGGGAAAAAATGAATGATGTACATTTTGCATTTCATAATTCTTTTTTTTTTCTGGTTTTGATTTGTCACACTGTGTAGTAATGGAAATTTGAATTTTAGTTCATAGCACACAAGAATAAGTTACATAACTCCCTAAGTTTAATCAAAAATTGACTTTAAAAATATTGAAAAATAAATATAAAATATCATCTGCATAAAACTGAGCTGACAGACTTTAAGCTTGATCTCCTCCACAGCTTTAATGCTACCAGGTTATGTTTTTATTCATGATTCTGTTCATAATTAGAACATGGAGGGGGAGAGGAAACAACCCCCAAAACTTTATGTTCTTTCTACTCTGCCTGCAAATTTTGAATTCACATTATTCAGTCAATGCAGGAGAACTAGGAGGAATCAGTGCAGTCCTCCCAATACTTCTGCAGAAAGAGGCTATGGCAGTTGAACACTTTAACACAAACTACTTTCTGACTTCCACCCCTTCTGTAAGTAGACATTGTTTTTAACTTCAGGAGCCAGCATGAAAAACTTACTAAAATATTCTTAACTGAAGGCAGATTTTAACAATTCTTGTTTAAAATATAAAACTAGCAGAGAAAACCTTTATCCATAATTCACAATTAATGAAGATACTGATTTCTGATTTCATCCATGATTTTCCACCTGATATTGCCTGTAATCAAGTAGAACTTTCTCCCAGCCTCTGAAGGCTGCTCAGCCATACATTAACATGTAGCATACAGAAGTATCTCAACAAGGAGAAATCTGTCACATCTCCCACCTTTTCCAAACAGTGCTTAGAACAATGATCAGGTAATCAGATCCACTGAAGGCAGAAAATAGTCTAATGACGGCTTTCTTGGCCTCCAGTTTTTCCAACATCTGTTTTTCCTGCTGTGTTTCATATTTCAAAACTATTTTAAAATAAAAACTCCTCATTTTAACCACACCTCCTGAGCATGCCATTAATAATGTGACACTAACAGAGACAACAGGATAAATACAAATAATTTAATACACACTATTCAAGATCAATTTTAAACCTTGTTAACTCAATTATCTTTTCTGTTTCCCATTTAAATGTCTTCTTTAACTGTCTGCTCTTTTTTTAAAAAAATCAAATCACAATAAATCCTGAAAAAAAAAAGATTTTTCTTTTTATTTCTTAACTCAGTCAATGCTAGACAGGTGATACCCTCCCATCTAAGCAGACTCATGCAGCAATACACTTGATGGATGTGCAAAATTGTTCAGGAATAGGAATAACCACCTGGAACAACTCTAATGGGTTCTTCAGTAGGATTTGAAGATGGAGTTTCACCATCAGAAGGCAACTGTCCAGCCAGCACACGCAGTCCAGGAATGAGACCTTCCAATGTGCTGCCCCAGGGTCCTGTGCTTCTCAAGCTCTTCCCATGTCACATGCTGGAAGATCCAGCATCACAGAATCACTCCCATGGTGCCATCCCAACCTTTCTCATACACAACTCCCTGGTGCCAGCACAGAGCTGCTGTACCCGTGTGTCACAGGAGTTCACCTGACTCCTGTGGGTTTTCACCACTCGTTTTCAAAACCAAAGGCAGCATTTGCTTCCTGGGATATCTAAGTGGCAAGAAGGCAAAATTGTTCTGGGGTTACTCCAGGCAATCAACTAGTGTGCTTG
The DNA here is from genome assembly GCA_025920805.1 of Petroica traversi. NCBI lineage: Eukaryota > Metazoa > Chordata > Aves > Passeriformes > Petroicidae > Petroica > Petroica traversi. The sequence continues at coordinate 9,336,524 of JAHLSL010000007.1, forward strand.
TAGTTCTGATCCTTGTGTAGGAAGAAGAAGGGGGAAGATCAGAAAAAGAGTTGGGGAAACATGAGGGGGCAGGACAGATTGCTGAGAGACAGATGAGAGGGGGACATTGCTGGTTAGAAAGAAAACAAGTGGGGTTTTTTTGATGGTGTGTTAATCTAGTTGTCCTGGGTCAAACCCAGTGAAGGCAGGCCAGCTTCCATTAGCTAAGCAGCCAGCCCACTGCATGTTCCACTTGGGGATTGTTGTCTCATTTCTAGAGGCCTTAAGGACACCTGCTAGGGCTCTCTGCTACCATGGCCAAGCATTGCATACAACTGAAAATATGCTTTGTTTATTTAAATGAAACTTCAGCAAACTGAGGAGCTTGTGGACCACTGTCAACAGCAGTGAATCTGTTTACCCAGAAAACAGGTGCAATGGAAGCAAAGGCTCTGCCCTCCCTCGGCACATAGCAGGACACTGGGAGCAGAAGGAAAGGGGGAAACCCACAGGATAAGAGAAGTCTGAAGGATCAATAAAGCCAAGACAGAGATATTTCAATCTCCTCTCCCCAGCCCCTTTTTATCCCAGAGGATAAGGTTCCATATTGATTCCTGACTGTGAGATAAGATGATGCTCGTTGGCTTTAAGATCTTGCTAAATTATACATTTTTAGGACATTTTCCAGTGCAGTAGTCTCCTTCTGGACCACATCCAGCATTTCTCCCGCTCCACGGCCCCACACTCCAGTCATGCTGGATGACTGGTCACACATCAGCTGCAAATGTGGGATCCCAAGCTGTGAGAAGCCTGTAACATGCTGTCCAAAGCATGAGTCACTTGTTCCCCATGCAGGCTGCACACAAGGGGACAGGCCAGCCTTCGTTCTTCTCTTTCACCACTGCAATCACTCACTCAGTTTGGAGTTAGCCACCTCTTACACAGGCAGTAAGCACACCTCTGTCTGAGGTAACCCCTGCTGGCAGACAGATGATGTGTTTGGGAGGAAAGGGAAGGAGCAAGAAATCTCATATTGCAAAGAAGATTTTGTGACTTAAGTTCATTCCTCCAACAGGAGCATTTGGAGAGAAACACAAGTCCAGAGATTCCACATCTGGTCCTCTTTAGACAAAAAGCCAAGGAGATCCCAGGAGCAAAGTGCAATGGCTGGCAAATCAGAACAAAAGCTCCAGGAAGAAAGAAGAGAGGCTTCTTGTGTGTCTCCACAATTCCAAATATAAAACTCACAGGACTCTAAAACATGCTAGAGCAAGAGTATGAATGGGTTTTTAAACAGACTGTTGTCATCTAGTACATCTAACAAATCTAATCAGAAGTAACAAATACTGCTAAAAGCCTGTTGCAGTGGCATCAGATCTAGTATTTAAGAGTCAATTTGCAAAGGCTATCAGTTTCTTTCTTCCTTTTCCTATCAGGTTCTGCTCCTGTCCCAATCCATGTTTACTTTAGTTTGTGACCATAAAAACACCTCTGTCTGTCAGATCCGCTACTTCCCAAGGGCAAAAGGGTAAGATTCACTGGTAAGAGGTGCTCAAATACAAATCTAATGGATGCAGTGTGATATCAAAAAAATTAACAGTAAACAGGGCAATTTCCTGGCAAGTCAAGAAATCTTTATCTAAACTGCTGCTGTGCCTCATGAGGGCAATTTGCAGGCAGAACACTGTAGTGGTAACAATCACTTTTAAGCACGAAGATGCACAGGAAATGTCAGGCACACATTGGGATGTGTTATAATTAAGGACATGGCACAAAGCCTGCTGAAGCCAGTGGGTCTGAGAGCAGTCTTTGAAACCAAAATCTAGGTACTTTGGTGAAAAAAAAAAAAAAAAAAAGATGGATGCATTTGTGATCCATGACTGAATACCGCTAAATACAGCTAAAGGGAACGGCTTTTCCTAATTATATTTATCAGGAGAATCTTTTTGATTTAAACACTTGCATAGCTGTAACAATGTTATCTAATTTTGGCAGAGTAGAATGGAGTAGACTGACTAAAATTAGGTTTGCAAACATGCACTAAGAGACACAAGGCTTCACATGACTCATCTACATCTCTACTAACCGCCTCCCTGATAGACTAATGGAGGGATCCTCTACAAGGGATCCTCACCAAGGATGGTAATTTTCTCAATAAAGGCAGAAGATTTAAAGTAACCATGTTATGAGCAAAAAGAAGATAACTGCATTTGCCCCAAGGCAGCACATTCATTTGCAGGATGTCTAGCAACAGAAAAGCTCTTAAAAGAAAGTACTTATAAATATTTTCCTGAAAAGGTAGTTAAATCTGAATGAATACCTATATATCCTCCCCTCCTGCCACAGGTGGGCTTTGCTGGCAAGTCACATTATAATAAGAGTGTGACATGGAAATACAGACGTAGCTTTGTCTCGGAGGGGTCATTCAAAAGAAAAATATCTGAGTAGAAGCTGTTTCCAAAAGAAGAGTGTGGTGACCTGAGGTTTACACTCCAGGAGTCTCCCTATCCCCTTATTGTAGAGAGTGAATCTTTTAGCCCAAGAGACCCCTGTTTCAGCATAAGCCTAGGAAGAAACCCAGGTCCTCCCAGGCCCTGCTCCCAATCCACCCACCACATCCAACCATCTTCTTTCTGAAGCTCATCCTGACTCCGTGTCCCTATAACAGCAGTGGGAATAAGAATAAATCTGAGAATGTTCTGCACTGAAATGGTGAAGTTGCTGAGCTCAGTACTTTCTATCTTCAGCTTTCCAGCTCAGAGAAGAGCTCCTACATGCCATACATGCCTCATGTCCTCTAAAGGTTGGGAAGACACAACACTGCTAAAACAAGGCTCTTTGTATCAGTGCCTCCAAGACCATGCAAGCAGGAGCAGGATTACAACACTTTGAGACACAGGGGTTGCCTGTGATGATGCATTCTAGAAAATGTAAGCACTTAATCAAAACCATACTGGGTGACACACACTGGTATAGGAAAGACAAATTGTTTCACTGACAAGGATGGCAGAAGGACAAACACTGCATCTCTCCTGCAACCAAGAAGTGTGACTTTAGAGTTCTGTGCATACAACTCAGTCAAAATTATCATGGCAATAATAAACTGGGATCATGCCAATGCAGACACAAAATTCAGCTTAGTTGAGTGCTATCTGACCAGATGAACCTCACAGTCTCTGCACCACCCCTGCTGCCAGGAAGCATCAGACAACAGCCTACTTGATACATAGGCAACCACAGCCCCACTGGCAGCTGCAGAAGGTCTGACTAACACTTTAAGTCAATGATAGATAGCTGATGGGCAGGGAAGGCAGGCAGAAATGACAACCCTGCGGCTACAAGTGGTGAACTGGCAGTTGGAGCAACTCCGGGAAGGATATAAAATGATCTGCACCAAGGAAGGAAGCCTTGGAGGCTATGGAAGAGAGCAGAGTGGTTTGTACTTTCAGTCACAGACTAAACTTTTCACACCTCTTACCTACCTACCTACCTTCTATTCCAAGCTAGACTCCTGCAGCTTTATTCCAGTAATGGCTTCAAATTGGACAGCCAGGAGAGGAAATGAGAAAATACCCACAATTTCTTCTGTTCATACTGCAAAAGGTTCAACTGCTCAGGTGCCCCTGGCCCTCCCTCTCCCCTCTTGGGTATCTTCTGTGAGGAGCTCTCACCTCAGGAACCAGGCAATACAGAACTGCCCTGGTGTCTGCATGGCCAGGGCAAGCAATGAAGAGCTTCTGATGCTGGAGGCTGCACTAGAGAACAGGCCTGTGTAATAAATATAGGGGCCTTGTGATAACAAGGAGAGTTACTATTTAACTGATTTAATTAGTGTAATTGAAGGCACCATGCCTCATTTTATTATAGGAAAATGAAACAGTCACATCTCTTTCTGTCTCCCACCTGGCATAATGGCACCAAGATTCGACTGACTGGGAATCGCTCCATTTTCTCTGCAAGCAAAAAGTCAAGGAACTTTGTATTTTTTAAAATGAAAACTGAGATTAGACTTGACATTTAGAAGCTTCCAAAACTGGCAGGCCCTAGGGCCAGGGACTTTGCAGTCCCAAGAGGGCAGCTGTGCAAATTCAAAGAAATGAAGTGCAAGGAAATTGCATAAGTTGACCTCCTCTTCTGCAGAAGGGAGCGAGAGCCCAACACTTCCATGCTTCACTGGGCAGGCATTCATGAAGATGAGTAAAATATTATGATCAAAAGCTGTCTCCACAAGGGAACTCACTGAGGCAGCTGGTCTCCATCCCAGCTTAAAAATTCAACTCTGCTGGTCCCCGTGGAGGAGCAGGACCCTGACACAAGCATGCTACCTTCAGCTTTCTTACACAACTTTACAGCTCTTATGTCTGTAGAATAATGAAGCCTCTTTGCACAGCCACTGTCATTTCATTTGTAGACTCAGGCAGCAAACTCACAGAGTGCAATTCAGTCCAGCAAGCCAGTGAATGCATCTTTTCTGTCTTAAGGAACTGCAACACAGCATTTTCTGCCAGAGAGTAGGCTCAGTTGTTCAGCACCTTTTGAACACATGCTTCCAGATGAAAAATATCTGCCACTATAATTAAGGGTATGGTGCTTAACTAAATATTTCTTCTGTCAGCCATTCATTTTAAAATGTGAGTTTGTTGCCATATTATGCCATTTCAATATTGGATTCCCCTCAACCAGAACATCTGTGTACTTCACCAGCTGCTTTAAACAACTGCCTCCTCTAAAACTAAGTGAAACAGATTATGTGTTTTATTATAGTCAAATTTCACTGTGAAGTTCATTGTCTCATGCACCACAGTTGCCAAGAAGAGAATTATCAATTCACTTTCAAATTAAACAAAAAACTAAAATGCGAACCCCTCTTACTAACAGGACAGTAACCACTACCTTATAATTGTGATAAAGATGTTAAGAGAGGAACATTTAATATTATTTACATATTCATCTGCTTAATATTTGGTAAGGCATTTGGAAGCATGCTCCTGGGAACACACAAGTTCAGTCACTCTGCAGCTGGCAATACCAGGGAAGAAGAGAGCAGCTCCTGGGGCACGTAGATAATTGTAGCCTTGAGTTCAACATAGGCTTGGTTGGAACAACTATGGGCTCAGGATATTCAAGTGCACTTTTCAGTGCACAGCAGCAGCTCTCAGAGTACTGAGATGCAAAAGCTTAGTCAGGTGTAAGAAGGGATATGGGATTTCTTGTCCCAGAGCTCAGCTTTTAAAACTAAAAGTTATTAGTTACCCTTATGACAAAGAATTTTAAATGTAAACTGGATATAATGGGCCCATCTGCTCAAGTTTTCAGAAGGCATGAACCATGTTTAAGGTCCATCCTTATTCCTTGTTATATCAATGGTTAATGAATTATAAGCCAGTTCCAGTGCAGGAATAAAGTAGTACTGCATAGAGAACTTCCCCAGCTACTCTACAAAAGGCACAACAATCTGAGACTTTGACAAGATCATGTAAACAGGAGCACAGGGATTATTTCTTGAAAGGAATTTTCTTTTTAGTGTTTGCAAACTACTGCACCAGTGAAAAAAGGCTGGTCTAGGATGACATTTAAAACAAAGCACTTCATAAAAACAATTGGTTTCAGGCAAATGTCAGCTATCCCAGCTTCATTAACTAGTTGACTCAAAGCATAAATATAGTAACACCCAACTGAAATGACAAAAGTTACACATTGTCAATGTAAGTCATAGATGAGGAGAAACTCATATACACTTTGAAATATCCACTTTTGTGTTTCAGGTGTTTAAAATACCAGGAACCTTTTGAAATCCCCTGCAATTCCCTCCACAACTTCTCCAGCATCACAAAGGGCTCACAGGTAGAACATGAAGGAAGCTATTATCAGTTTTCCTCATTTGGATGTGTTTTACTATCCAGAAAAAGGTAGCTCTTTGGACTTTTAAATACATCTTTCCCTTGGAAAGCTTCATGACTTCGCAGTACAGCATTTCAGTGGTTTGGGTGCTATCACATCTACATAATCAAGCCACAGCACAACAAAATCATAAGGCACATCATACAGAGAGAGAGGGATTTTATAAATAGCCTGTATGGATACACAGGAGCACATTAACCTAAGAATACTCAAGCAGTAGTGCTTTGGCTACCCCTGTAGAAGTGGTCTTCAGATGGCTCTGTAATCATCACAGGCACTTAATTCCAAATGTATTTCAAAAAGAATTTAAAGTAAACAGAAAGAAAAAGAACATCACAGGGGATGTGGTAAGAATCAGGATAACAATGAACAGAACCCCTAAAATGCTCCCTACAAGAGGGCAGTAGGCGATCTTGTTGGAAGAGGGGCTTGTACCCCAATCAGAAGTCAAGTTCTGTCTTGACTTTACAAGGGAGCTTAAATACTTCATTTCCTGCAATAGAGATACATCAATCAATAAACCAAATTCAAAGCTGTGGTCTCAGCCAAGTCACTGAGACAGTACCTGGGTCATTCCCAACTTTTTACTCTAAAACCATAGTTAAATCAAATGGACATTAGAACATGGGCGAGAAGCTGAAGCAAAGAAGATAAAATTAAAAGTGACACATGCAAAACCCCAATTTAAAAAAAACTCCTGTAAGCCACAATTTGAGCCAGACAAAATATCAGAGCTGCATACACTCTTCTGAGTTCTGCTTCACCTTGTCCAGTGCAGACAACCTCTAAGTGTCAGTTCTTCATTCGGACTCCCTTAAAATCAGAAGAAACAAAAGTTTTTCTAGAGCATGCTTCATCTACTCCTAAAGTAGGTGGCTAAAACAGGTCAGATGAATCACGTTAGCAGCAGTTTTTTCTCTCCATTGATTACACAAGGAGTCTGCAGGGACCAGGACGGATGTAGACATTTAAGAGTTAGGAGAAATGAAGCTCATCTCAGACATCTGCACAACTGCATCCACAGCACTACTAATCCTCTCATGGCTGAAAGTGGGACTAATTTCCACTGCAGAAAAAAGACAAAAATAGAAGACCACCAGCTTTCTGAAGAGTGATCTCAAATGCAAACTCCCAACATGGCAAGGTCTTTCCATTTCAAACATTTGAATTAAGCCCATGGGTTGAAAGAGTCTAAGCCTGCTCCCTAATGCCAGCATTACATCTAATCTGGAATCTGACTTTTGGCATGTTATTCAACCTTACTTTTCCTACTAACAGCAAAGTAGGGTAATTTTAACAACTCTGCCAGAACGCTGAACTACTTGATGAACATCTTTAAAGTGTTCTGGGATTTCTGTGCTCCTCATCAAAACAGTGATACTACTAACTATTTTATGATCACTATCTTGATTAACATTACAAAGAGAGCATTTTCCTGATATTTACCTTTAAAACAGCTGATATTAATTTTCATGTGCTTTTCTTTGAATAGTCCTTCTCAGTCATATTCCCATGCTTATGTCTCTGGGGTTTGTATCTTCTGATCTGACACTTTGTAGGTTTATCACCAAGTTCCCTTTTCCTATTGCCTGTTAAAATCATGTACTAAGGAAAAAAAAAAATCATTCTTTGCTTTCTGCCTAAATATGTCTATACATAAATAGTTCTCTCCATATATATGAAAGCCCACACATTCTATCATTAAGTGTAGGAGACAAATAGATTTGAATTGCAGTATTGTAAACAAACATGCAGCCTTTTGCCAAATCTAATGGACAGATATAAATAAATCCTGTCTAGAAGCCGCATTTAAATCACTGTACACAGTAACTTCGGCTAGAAATCAAAACAAAGTGTCATTGTCTCCATCCTCTATTCTCACAACCCCAACAGGGAAAGTTCAAGGAAAGTGCTCACATAATACAAACTTTCATTTACAGAACAATGTAGTAATACACACACACAAATATTTAAGTATGTTTATGTACATATGCACAGATGCAGCCATGTTTCAGAGGGAAGGTATCCTTGGACAAAGGAGATCCATAGAGCAGGGCTTGGATCTCACTCATCAGTGCCACTCCCAGGATTTAGGACACTCTGTACCCCAACTTCTCAGCCTTTAACAGGTCTGGGGACAGCCCCCCATGACTGTGGGCACACAGTCACCATGTCTGGCAGCATCTTGCTAAATCCCAGCACTAAAGACAAATCTTCAGCTCTGTGGCACAACTGCCACTGTCAGATTTGATCCTCCCTTGAATTTACAGTGATTTTGAACTGAAGACTAGATTCTGCACGCTGAACACTGACTAAGGAAACCCAGATGACTCCTCCAGCCCAAGTTCCTGGATCGATGACTTCCCATGACACACATTTCTGGGAACTGCAGCGAGAGGCTGCAATTCCAGCTAACTCAGTGCACCTGCATTGCCCCTCTTGGCCACCAGCTCTGTCCCCACTTGCCTTGGCTTGCTTGAACATTGAAGTAAAACTCCAACTGACAAGCAACACCTGTTTCCACGGCTATTTTCTACGCCCAGCTACATCTAATCCTTGCTTCATTGCCTTCTTTAAAGTTTAATAAAGGTTTCAGTGAGCAGTCTTAGTCAAGTTTCTGACTCTTTTACTTAATGCTTCCATGACTGAGCTCAGACATCTGAAGGAATCTGGGTTTAAGTAATCTGCTCACAGAGAAAGCCCTGGAAATATGCTTTCTGCTCGTCATCACCTTCAACCACAAGTGCAAATCTGAAGTGTGGTGCATTTTTTCCTATGTAGGGACACAATGGCATCGTTTTGCTTCCTTTGCATTGAATTTTCTCGACAGCTCCTCTCCCAGATGGACTCAATATAAACCAGGATATATAGCTCAAAATGCATTCTTAAAATTCAAGTTTCTATTCATGGTACCCATCAAGAGGAAATACGGAGAAACATCTAAAAGATGTGACAGAGTTTATAGACTAGTTGTTTTAATTTAAACATGTGTAATTTACAAGCATGCATTCTGACTATAAAGATTTGAAAATCTCAGAAATTCTGAGAAATCACCAGAAACTTTAATTTGGCGAAGCATGGCCAGCTGAGTGCTGTACTTGGATCACAACACATACTGGGGAAGCCCCAAGAAGCAAGATCGTAGCAGGCTCATGGATTTTGGTGGGACCCCAAAGGTGTCAACTCCTGTGTGTGACACTAAGGCAGAGCTGAGACTCTCATCCTCAGCATCATCAGGCCAGACAGACCAACCTCAGATACTTCAAACAGAATAAACCAAAAAGGCAAAGGAAAACACATTCCAGATCTGAAAGCCAAATTCTGCATCTACAGGGAAAACCGGTCTGTGTCTAACCCCTTGCCTTCCCCTCACCCACACACACAAGAGCAGCCAGCTGAAATCCCCAGCACTTGGCAGTTGAGGGGATCCTGACGCAGACCTGGAGCACACAAGGGTGGCTGGGGCTCAGAAGGAACGTGGGAGGCTTCAGGGACTGAGCTCACATCGACACCCAATGCTTGTGCACTTGCAGGCACAGATGTGACCCTTTCAGGGGAGAGAAAATTGTGTCCTAAAGGAGTGGAACTGCAGTGGGAGCTGAGGTGATGCCAAGTGCACAGTGTCCCCTCTGAACAAACCCCTCCACTTCCTAAGTCTTGGTGCTAGGAAATCACATTGTGTTTCAGGATTGATTTTGCTCTTACTTCGACCTTGAAAACTAAGATCTTGTTACACCTTGGTCAGCGATGTCAGGATTTTACTCAATAAATCAGACATTGTTTTCATGTTAAATTACCAAGATACCTTACATGGACTGTACCCTGTGGGTACTTCCTTTTCACCTTCTTCTGTAATAGCACATTTTCTTTCTTCTCCTTTTCACACTGAACTTTATAAATACTTTAAACAAATGCCTATCTTTGTTTAATGAGCTTGTGCTGTCTGAGTGAGCTTTGAAAATGCCATTGGTTATATGGAGTAGCTAAAAATTACCATAGGGGAGCTACTGATAGGAGTGCATTACCTCTTATTAGTACTAATAATCTTGCCTAACAAGCCAGTAAAGTCTTTGAAGTGTCATCCTCAAGCTTTGAGAGCGATCCTTTTCCAAAGGTGGTGGTGTTTTTTTCCCCATCCTTTATATTACAAGTACTTAGGACTCCTAAATCCTTTGCCATTTCTCTTGCAACAGAATTGTCCCAGTCCCATAACAGGACCAGTCCAGCTGCAGCACACAGCACAGTGCTTAGGGTCAAAATGCCTGCTCCCCCCATTCTGCAATTCACACAGACAAGCTTAGAATCACATTTTCCACACTGTTCATCACTGAAAAACAAACAGAAACTTTCAAATAATTCAAATACTCCACATCTATGTGAGCCTTTAAAGACAAAGGCCAATTTTCTACATAAATAGCATCTAGCTGGTCCTCCTCCCTGGAATAATCAGAGCTGATACATGCACTTGTGAAAATCTGATCCATGTAAAATGAATTTTTCTTCATTTTTGAAATATGGTTCTCAGATTTCCATTCCCCAATTAAAACAAGAATGTGACTTTGATCTCAAATAATTTGCAATGCATGTCAAAAAGAGTCTTATCTGTTACTTCCATTTTAATGTCACTTTATAAGAAAAAGCCCCTTGCCAAACAGCAGCTAAGCTGTGATGGCTGGGCAGAACAGTGCTAACTACATGAAATGGCATCAAAAAGTGCTGTCTCATTAAGCAAAGACAATATGTGGAGGCAAAGCTAGCAGGAATACTTCTTTTATTATAACAATTCTTACAGTCAGAATAAAGAACAAGCTTTTTGACACAAAACTTTCCTTCAGTCTGAAAAACCCCAACTTTCAATCATCTCTTTCCCTAAATTTTTACCTTTTTCTCCTTTTATTTCCTTTTAGCCTTCTTTTTTCCTGTCTCCTTCCCTCCCAAATTTAATGGGAAGTTAGTCTGAGGCTTTACACCACTGAAATGAAAAGCAGAAGTTTTACTTCAGAGGATTATCTTTCCTCTATGCGGCTTTAATATTTTCTTAGTTTCTTAGTGAGAAACCTTCATTTCAGGTCTTTAAAGGGTTGTGTAACCATAATTTTGCCTGATTTTTGCAAGCTATAGAGGCTGGTTTAATAAAATATTCCCTCTCCCTTCAAATACTGTCTTAGATCCCTAGAGGATGACCACTACAACAGCACCAGCATAGCATGTTTTATGGAAATACACCAGTTTCCTTAAAGACAGCACAATCTCTCATGCTCTGTAGCTAAATGCCTAAGACACTTGCCTAGGATGTGGACAATCCAGATTTAAACTCAACTCTGTATGATTGTATGAAGGGTTTTTCACCCCAAGTCATCCAGAATCAGACAAAGTAGATTTCCAGTTTTAGTCTTTATATCCTGGAGCAACAAGGGGGCACCACACTGCAAACCCATCCACACCAAACAATCGTGCTCCAGCAGAGTACTGAAGTGGGTATTTTCACCAAGAGCTGAAAAAGCTTTACTCACGTTCAGTTTCAGATTAAAACCCTTAATTCTACATCTGTGAAACAGAGCCAGCACCCTTGAGTCCAGCCCAGCAAACATCTTTTCTGGGCCATTTTCACCAAATTTGTTGGCACTTTGCAATATGAACTCCATCTGCTACATGCATCTTTTGCTAGGGAACATTTTCCTCTACATTTCTCTTACCCAGGTCACCTCCTTTCCTTTTCAGAGCTCATCTTTGCTTATATTGCACCTAAATGGAAAGAAATGGACTATTTATAAGTTTGTGATCCCAATATGAAATAAGTGAGTGGACACAACTTACATAGAAAGTCTCCATGGACAAAAGGCACCAGGCTTGCAAAAATCTTACAGCTAAAGGAGGGTTTGAGATACAGCTCTGGGCACAGCTCTTGTGTAGGAATGGCAGTGAGCAATTTTCCCTAGTTTCTGCCTACTGTCACACGAAATCTCAAAGGGGAAGGGAAAGGTTCATTCCTTACAACAACAGTGAGTTCTCCAGATGAAAAGTGATTCTAGAGAAGCATCACCTTTAGTGTCACTGTTGTTTTCCCCCTTGAGCACTGTATCTTCTCCACCTTTAGTTCATGAACATAAAGCTTCTGAGGAGGGGGTTCTGCAGTCAGCCTCTCCCAGCAGCAGATGTTGGGAGGTCCTACCCTTCCTCCTGAGCACAAAGAGAGAGGCCTGGGTCACCCCATCCTGTCTGCTGCAGGAATCAAACTGGCTCCTAGGAGATGGTCAGGAGTCCAGCCCTACTCATGCTAGAATAAATAGGAAAAAAAGAGTCTTTCCCTTCAAAATCGATGACCTTTCAGGATTAAAACATATAAAAGGAAGAAGCCCCTATATCCTGTATCTACCTTATGAAAAGCAACAAGACCGGCAATTTGATCCATTTGGCCTTCTTGCACAAGAGAAGGCAAGAGGGAATTCAGACATCCATGCTGTCCTGTAGCTGAAAATATGGACAGGGACAGAGATAATGAGCATCTCTGGGAGACACCAGGATACTAAAACCAAGCATCCACCCCTACAAAGCTGACACTGCAGGTAGGAAGCAGTGGGCAGCAGCTGTTTTCCATTAAAGTTTAGCTGAAATGCTTCAAATCTTTATAGACTTCATACTAAGGCTTTGAAAACACAGGACTGAGAATGACTTGCTCCAATGGAAGTCCACAGGTGGATTTAAAAATTATCATAAAACCATCTGTACTCGTGTTTTTTTCATTTTAAAGATGGGCATCAATTTCCATGTGTCTTGATAACTACTGTCACTTCTGAAAAGTGTGTCTGGATCCTCATTAAACAACAGAAGACACTTCTTGTTTGCAAATGTTACTACAAGGTTGGTTAAAAAAGAAGGGGAGCTAAACGTGTTTTGAAGATGAGAGACAGAGTTTAAAAAAGGGAGAAAGGGATAAACATGTTTAGGAGATCAGAGAGACAAGAGAAAAATGCAAAAACAGGTTACCATGCCTAGAAGGCAAAGGGAACAAAGAGGAAATTCCTTGGGTTTGGAAATGAATTACACTGCAGTAGATCTCAGGGAGCTGAACCAAGCCTTTGGCAGAGTGAGACTGGTGCTCTGTAGGTTTCACAGGTCAACAGGAGAAAATATGGGAACACTCTCCCACAGCCCCGTTTTCAGGCACTAAATACACACATCACAGACAATTTACACTGATTTAACTCTGACTGGAAATTACCTTCTAACATAGACAGTGGAGCTCCTCCAATCCAGTGAATATCCTGGGATAAATCTTCTTTCATATTTATATTTGGGATAAGATTATATATCCAAGCATCAGAATATTTTCCCCTTAAAATCTGGCCAAACCTGAATCCACCATCTCTAACAAAGAGTCTCTATCTATCTTCCTCTTCAGTAGAAATATTTCAGCATAGCCACTATGAGAATAGTATGTGCTTATCTTCATTTCCAGCAACAGCATTCTCACATTACTTTCTTAGAAGCATTTCTCTCCTTCTCTTCAAATGTCTCTGTGCTAAACCACTGAAATATGTGGCAACTGCAGTGTCAGTTGTCACAGGGAAAAATATGTCAGCAAAAACATTTGATTCAATCTGCTGTTTAAGGAAGTAACATTTCCTCAGGGTGTATGCCTTGTGTGGATAAATAACAACTGTCCAAAATCCAAGGATCTAAAATCAATTTCCAATATCAAAGAGCAGATTTGAGGCAATCATCTTCAGCAAAAGAAAAATGTGAACCTTGTTCCTTTTCTCCTATTTTTTTAATTTAGTGCAAGTATTTTTTTGGAAAAAAAAATAAAATTTAGTCTCTCCGTCACAAAATGAAGGGTGAAAGATCATGCAAAGGGTATGATAGATCTTATTGGGACCCCAGGCTTGTGCATTTTCTCTGATGAGATGCATCATATGAAATGCACACATTTACATATTGAACAACTAGACTTGCCAATTCCTGCAGATAATCAAAAATGTCTGTCTCAACAATGTGTTTTTATCAAGTTTCATGTTCAGCTCTGAGCCTGCAGCTTACAGGTTCCCACATTTGTGGTTATTTATTAAGCATCTACAGGATATTTTGAACATGATAATACAATTGGAGGGTTCAGCTATGCAGGTCAGAAGATCCTGCAACTAATTATGATTTGCCAAGATACCATCCTTGAATTTTCTCCATTTTAAACTTGCTTTCTCCCTTTCACTTTCACACCTTTTGAACTCAGAAACAATTACTCCACAAATTTTTTCTCCTCTTGTCAGAAAAGATTAACTGCACCACTTGGTTTGTTTTTCACTAGCTGCTCCATCTAACCTGGAAGGTCAGAGTCACCAACTTGGATCAACGATTTGCTCCACTTCTCCATAGCACTGCAACCCCATTACACCTCACACAGAAGCTACACTCCTGTAGCAACCTGAAATAGTCTTTTGGCAACTCTCCTGATGCTTCTTACACATCCATATGAGCATATTTCTTGCAGCAAGGAACAGGAATAATTTTCTATTGTCATAGAGTCATAGAATGGTTTCATTTGGTAGGGACCTTAAAGATCATCTAGTTCCAACCTCCCTGCCATGGACACCTTGGGATTGCCCTGAACCAGGTGCAGGGCATTTCACTTGGCCTTGCTGACCTTCATGAGGCTCACATGGACCCACCTCTCAAGCCTGCCAAGGTCCCTTCCCTGCAGTGTGCTGACTGCACAGCTCGGTGTCACTGCCAACCTGCTGAGGGTGAGCTCAGTCCCACTGTCCAAGTTACCAACAAAATGTGAGCAGTGCCAGTCCCAACACTGAGAATGCCTCACATCACTCACCACTGCTGTCCACTCTCACATTAAGCTGTTGACCCCAGCTCTTTGAGTGTGACCATCCAGCCACTTTCTCATCCTCCCAGCTGTCCATCTGTCAAATCCATGCCTCTCCAGTTTAGAGTCAAGGATGTTGTGCAGGACAGTGTCAAGCATGTGGCACAAATCCAGGCAGGTGATGACAGTTGCTCTTCCCTTATCCACCTCATTGCAGAAGGCTTCCATATTTGTGAGGGATGATTCACCCTTAATGAAGCCATGCTGGCTGTCACCTCATCTACAGCTTCCTGAAGTTGCCTGGCTATTCAAACTGCAGTGTCACTTCTGAAAATTGGGATTATTTAAAAGGCCTCCTTCTTAAGAACTTTCAGCAGGAAAAGCTACTGGAGACAGGCCTGCATCCTTTCGGAGCACCAGCCTTTCGTCCCTTTTATAAATAATCTTGCTGTTTGTTGGGGAAGGGGGAAGGAAAAGTCACCTGCCTTTTACTGTAATATCCATCATTTACAAAATGATCATGCTTGTCCTTTATACTGTTCTTTAATAAACATGCCATGTACTGTGGAAATACCTAAACTGTCAGCAGTGAAATCAGAGAATCTTAGAACATCTCATGTTAGAAGGGAACCATAAGGATCACCAAGTCCAACTTCCTGCTCCTCACATGACCAAAAACTAAACCATATGACAAAGAGCATTGTCCAGGCACTCCTTGAACTCTGACAGGCTTGGTGCCATGACCACTTCCTTGGGAAACTGCTCCAGTGACCCACCACCTTATCAGTGAAGCATCTTTTCCTAAAGTCCAATGTGAACTTCCCTTGATGCAGCTTCATTCCATTTCCTTGTGTCCATTTTGTTGGTCACCTGAGAGAGGAGAATGCTGCAGTCAAAGTGAGAATAGGCACTAGATGGGCACCTGCCACCAGAATTCATTTTTGCAGAATCACATTAAAACTAAAATTTTTCATTAATTTGGCATGTTCAGGGTTTTTTGGTTTGTTTGGTTTTTTGGTTTTTTGTTTGTTTTTTTTTTTGCTTGGCAGCAGCAAAATAAGCTTAGACATCAGAATTCCTGTGTGCTGATCCAATTGTGCAGCTAAACTCAGCCATGAAATGCTTATAGGTACAATAAACTCAATGCCTCCGCCTGCCCAAAACCCCAGGGGATCACCTGCTCCCAGAGGACATCTCCTGCTGCTGCTGCTGCATTGGGGATCAGCAGGTGAGAGGCTCCCCATGCACCACGGCACCCAAATGCTCTACGTTCATTCTGAGCTCTGCCTTCTATTCATCGGTGGGTTTCAGCTCCTCTGCTCAGAGCCAGCTTGCTTTGAGAGACTCATTTTCCTTCCTGTAGCATTCTCAGCTTTGCTCACTGGATGAGGGAATAGAAGATGTGGTTAAAAATACTGCGATGCTGTGGTGGGCGGTGTAGCAGAAATAGACAGACACCGGCTCAGTGCGAAGAATACCAAGTAATATCCCAGAAAGATAAAGGCATAGCAACAAAAGAAAGAAAAATGCATTTGTGTTCTGCCACTAGAGAGCCAAATCTGGGTGGAAGATACCAAAAGAGGAGTACTGCTCGTGGCCAAGTGCCCCATCCTCCTGATGGCTTCACGTGCAAAGTCATTGTACAACAGTGCAGTCAGCAGCAGATCACAAAAGACTTATGGACAATCCTGCCTCCAATTAGAACCCAAATGCAAGTGAGCTTTTGGGTTTTTTGAAGATAGTGCAGGAATCAGCAGTAAAATGGGCCCAACCCATAACACATAGAAAGCAGAAGCCCATATGGACTGAGAAGGGGCTTAGCTCCATTAACCCCTGCTTTAAAAGCAATCAAAGTTTTTCAGGGATATTAGGTTCTTTCCAACAGGAAGATAAACCAAGCTTGGCCGATACAAGAAGCTATGAGATTATTCGATGGATTTACTCCCTATTTTTTCAGAGGCTTAAATCTCTCTTCATCCAGCCAGTAGCCACACGGGTAAGATTTCATCCCAAAGGGCTTGACAAATAAGTTTTTCACAAACAATACACCAGAGTCACTTACAGTCTTTAAGTGATACAGTTCTTCAGTGAGGTCCAGAAGCTGCTTAACACTTCACAAAAATAACCTGGCACCATTTCACCAGGGAAGTGAAGATGGCTGCATCAAAATGAAATCACTGGGGGAACTTGGGTGGCCTGATTGCAGGGATGCCTCTTGGCATGGGCTCAGGGCTCAGTGGCCACAGCCTGCATCACCCCTATGGGGAGTCCTGCAAGGCTTTAAGGCCCAGTGTAGAGGCAGGGAAAAAAAAAGAAAAAAAAAAAAGCAGAGTAACACATACAGAAATGTCATAGATGGGTCTGCATGAGCAGGCACCTCTGGGCTCCTCACTTCTGGGGACATTTGGGTACTCAAGGCCTGGGGGTGCACTGGAGGATGGAAACAGCCCTGCTGCTGCAACAGGCTCGTGAGCATCCACTGCAGGTTCAAGCCAAGGTGAGAGGTGAGTGCAAGCCTGGGTTTTGTGCGCATGGAAGACAGGAACCTTTAAAAGAGAGTGGGGCAACCATGGAGCAGGGGCCCTTAGGCCAGAGAAGAGTGCCCTCTGCTGCTACAGCCACTTTGCTTCCAGGAGCCCACTGGAGGGAGGCTTCCACTCCTTTTTAATCTTGGTCTTGCAAGATATGTTTTGACGCCATCAAAATCTAAAATAGCCACAGGCACGAGAATAATCATAGCATTAAAAACCCCCCCACCAACATGCAGATGCAACCTCAACAAAACACCACGGAAATTCCTAATAAAATAAATGCCATTTAAATGCTGCTATACAGAAACACCAGCCCTACCAGTGCAGAAAATGTACAAGAAAATGTCTAGCAGTCTGCACATGTTAATACGATTTTCAAATCAAGTCTAAGAGAGGATGAAACGTAATTTAATAAGACTAATGGGTGTGTAATCAGCATTTGACCATTCCTGCCATAAAACTACGTGTCTTCTGGCCCAAGATGTCTAGGAAAGCCACTGAAAGACAATTAAGGCTTTTAAAGCAGAATTTTTAAAATATCCTTTTTTTGTTTTTTCTCCTTGTAGATTTATTAAGAATTTCACTCAGTTAAGAATAGGACCCAACCAACTGGCTGAAATACAAACAACTCTGTGGGCACAGTAAGTGGCACAGTAAGTTTGGGGCCCATTTGTACCCTAATTTACTGCCAACAATCAGCAATGTCAACATTCCAAGCATCTCCTGACAACCCTGAGAACAGCAGTTACACAGCATTATGTGGTCTTCCAGTAAAATCTTTCCCCTCAGAAAGCACTCATGCTGCATTTCACAACAGGAGGAATGTACACAGTCAGCCTGGATCTCCTCAGCCCTTGCAGCTGGAGTCAGAACATTTTGGGGAGTGGGGGTGTCCTGTACCTGCTTTTGCCACCACTCACACAAAGAACCGAGCAGCAAGTCACAAACTTATGAAAATTGCCAATATATTTGCCTAACAAAAGGCAGAAATAATGTTAAAAATATCTCATCTGAGGGTAGAAAGTTTAATTTTAAGTTATTTGATAAAGAAAGCTCATTGTGTATAGAAAGGGAATCCATCACCTCCTCTAGTTATACACTTGGTCAAACAATCCATTTTTTTGAATCAAAAAGAAAGGGCATTTTTAAGATACATTATAATAATGATATACAGAAAAATGTATCAAAAGGTGACGCCTAGTGCTGTTTCAACATTGTTACTATTTTATCTGGACAATTTCATAACACAAGTTATAAGAACTGAACACATTAAGCAAAAAATTTTTTTACAAAAACTGAGACACTCCCTACCCCACAACTACTGACCAGAATCTTTTCAAATCCCAAAGTGCATAGGAGAATAATTGTCTGTTAGTGAGGGTAGAAATTCTGTTTCATGTCTTCAAATATATGTTCGGGTTTTAATAGACCTTAATACTTGCATAAGGATGGAAGTTATACTGGGGGTGGGGATGGAGAAGAAGAGGGGGCAGAGGCAATACTGAGCAGACCGATATCAAATAAAAAGTGCTAATTTTATATTCTAACAATCACAGTTGCTCAAATGTTTGCAAACAACAAACCAACCCCAACAAACTTAATAATATTCTTATTTTAAATGAAATTCATAAGGAATTCAGCAGCTACAAGGTTATGAAAAAGACATGTATGCTCTGCAGCAGCATAAAATATAATCCTATGTACAATCCAAGCATCAATTTTCTCTTCTCTATCACCATCAGTATTTTATCTTGAAGGAGCATCTGTCAGATTCCCCAGAACTAAAAATAGCAAAGACCCTTTTAAAGAGAACAGTTTCTGGTTTATATTTATAACTACCCTGTACTCGCTGTTTCTGGCTGCATGGCTATGAAATTTGTGCAAGATATAATCAATTACCCAGCTTTGCACTTCATCATGCAGTTAAGCTACCGTTACCTGCACCGAACCCTTCAAGCACTTCTCCCCATGCGCAGGGTACAGATTCTAAAACGCAATAAATATCTGCACATTGAAGAGCTGACTGTAGAGCTGACTGACATTACACAGCAAAAACCTTGTGAGAACAAAAACCAAGCACACTGATGTATAAAATAGAGAGCCTACCTGAATTCTTCAAATGCATACATGGCCTAGCAACTACACAAATGCTCTGAAATTTAAAATAATCTTCTTAACGTGCAGGAGGACCATTTAGTTTGTCAAATTGCAGCAAAATGCATAATGGCGAGACAGTATATTTGGTATATTCTGAGGAGAAAGGGTATGCAGATACTGGCCTGCAGCCTACAGCTCAGCCAGCTGCTGACAAGCAGCAGCTAACAGGAAAAGGCGATAGAGTACCATGTGATCATTCCTGCAAGTCTGATTAATGCAGTATACTCCAAGAATACAGGCTGGTATCTTTATTATTCAAGCCAAATAAGTCAAATATGGTACGCGACAGGCTTCACAGCTAAATTATCATTCACATGCTACAGCAAAATCAGCAAGCGCAAGCACAGGATTCTAAAAATCTAAATATATATCGTAACCGAAGAGATTAATTAGGCCCATTCGAGCTGATTTTCTTACCTTGTAGAGATATTTTAGTCTGTTTTTATTCGTCTAAACCATCAGTGATGGAACAAAAGACCGTATCCACAAACCTCCCCTTCCATGAATGCCAGAACATTTAAAGTAGTTTATCTGCTAGAAATCATTTCCTCTGTAGCCTATCCCCAACCACTTTAACTCCTTCAGCCCTGAACTCTTTGCCATAAACCCTATTCGCAGTGCCATGCGGGCTTTTTAGGGTTTTCAGGGTTAACACCGAGAAATGGCAGCAGTGCAACTGAATGAAGTGGGATGAGAGCCAAAGGAGTCATATCTGCGAGATCACAGAAGGGAGACAGCAATGAGGAAAGTTGAGCATTTCGTGGCATTGCAGTGTGCAGGCGAGGATGCTTCAGCTGCCTAGCAACAGCGCACGCAATCTCCATGGCAACAGCGCAGCCAGCGCAGGGGCAGAGCATCCACTGCGCACCCAGGGGCGACACACGGGGACAACCCCGCCGGCACGGCCACCCCGCCCTGTGCCGGCCACCGCACGGCTGAAACCCCCTCCCGGCCGATCCGGGAGCGGCGAGGCTCAGGGGTGCAGCCCGCATCTCCTCAGGGGAGAGGTCCAGCGGAGTGTGGGAGCACAAGGACAAGCTCCCGGAGCAGCCGGCAATGGGCTGCACATCTGCTCCGAGCGATGCGTGCGGGGCTGGAGGAAACACGGCTCGCAGTGCTGAGGAACAACCCCAAACACCAGAGCTAGGGCTCACCATCCCCGCAGCAATCCATGGGAAATTTTGGGCGTGCAAGAATCACGGGCTGGATGAGTCCCATCACCAGTTTGCTATGGGATTGGATAGGTGTTAGCTACGGGAGAGACTCGGGAGACTTTGCTCAGGCAGCCAAACTCAGCAGCTACTGGGGAGGGCCAGGGGGAGGTGTAACCCCGGGGTTGTGCATGCTGCATCAACCTCAGCATCAGCCACAACAGCGTGGGGCCACCCAGGTCGGCCAGCACTGCTCAGGTGAAAAGTGAGGACTGCTGGAAATGAAGGAGATTCAAATCCTAGGAAATCAACCCCAACCCTGGAAGGAGAGAGAGTGGGGCAGTGGGAGAACATGCTGCCTGGGAAAGTCAGGGAGACAACAAATTCAAAGTTACCTCTGGGGCTGTTCCCCACCTTGACTTGCCGCTTTTACTGCTAGGGCTGGTTTTTAGCACAAGGAAACACAGGGAGGATTTTGGCTGGAGACTGAAATATCCAAACCCAACTACAGCTCCTGAGGTTCACTGTGCTCCAGGGCGATGGCTGTCCCACTGAGCTGCGGGACTTAAAGGCTGGAAAAGCATCCAAAGGGTACAGACTGCCACATCTCCTAGACACAGTGTTTGGGGACAGGCCATGGTAATTGGCATCTGATGGCATCTGATCTCATGGGTCTGGCAAATATAGGCAGAAGGGGCTGGATTGAAAGGCACTCATGGCAAAAAAAACCCCAGCAGTGGAAACAAAAAAATTCCACGTTTATTTGAGACATGGTGTTTTTAATGTAGTAGTGACCTTGGGTTTCATTTTATTTCCTTTAAACAAATGTGATAGTGTTAAGTGACAATAAAGGCACTCTGTAGGAACACTAAAACACATGCAGTCACACCATCTGACAGAAATTAATTCTTCCACAAGCATCCAGCAAGAGAAGGGCTGCGAGATAGGTGATTCTGGCTACAGCCTAATAAAAGATTAAAATTGGCAGAGAGGAGAACAATGCAACCGTCAGGAGAAGTTGCCTTCCATATTTAGGCTGAACTCCACTCCAAGAATGCTCACTGTACACAGCACCCAGGCAGCTGGGTACCCCTTGCACGCAACTGTTCTGCTCCTGACTTCTTAGGAAATCTTTTTATTCCTTCAGAGCTAGCCAAGATCCCTCAGGAGGGAAGGATGGAATTCTGAACTTCTGGGTTTTGCTCACCATAAAATCCCTCTAACTTGAATCAAGTGGAAGAGGGCTGGTTTTCACTTGAAACGTGTTTGTTTTTCATGCTGTTTATCTAAAATAAAACCTTTCTACAGAATTAAGAGCAAACATACTGCCTCCCCTAAGCACTCTTCTTGAAACGAAGTTGACAAAATCAACTTCCAATTCTGCAATTTCTCAACAGCCACTATGCAAATAAATAGTCAGCTGTTCAAGTCAAGCCTTCTGTCATCAATGAGTTCACTGTGAAGGACTAGAAAAGCAAACATCCTCCACAAAGTTTTCATATACAGTAGAGGTCAGCTGTTGAAAGGTTTCATTAGGATAGCATTTTAACTTTTTTTTTTTCTTGGCCAGCACTTTCCCAACAGCTGATAGCATTACAGACAGAAATAGCAGGACTTCTATCTGGTGAGACAACCAATAGTCTCAATTCTGGTTAATTAATTACCAGATTAATTAATTCAACACTATGATGTGAGACCATCATGTCCTACTGTAGACATGAATGAGGCTCAGCATGAAATTTTACCAAACAGAACTCCCAGGGGCTTCAGAAGGTCACATGAACACATGCAATGGCCAAATACATAAATAAATTCAAGGCTGTAATACCTCCTTAGAACTTTTTAGCAAAGACTGTAACTTCTGTGCCCCAAGTCAGACTGAAGGTCTTGAGAAGCAGACAGAAATTATGTCAGAAACCACAATCAGCAATGAAATTTTTTACAAGAAGTTGTCTATTCCCTTCCTGGCAGTGTAAGCAGTCCAGACATTTGATGACGAATGTCCCACACTTTCCCAAAAATTGAAATTATGTCACATGAAATAAAAATTTACTAAACATTGGGTGGGATAGTTAATATAATGGGAACTGTGGGACTCAGACCCCATCTTCTGATCAGAGGCCAAAAAGATGTGGCATTGAGTGTCCCTCCCACTGAAGACAATCAGCAGCTTTTGGGAAACAAGTTACAGTTTTAATGCTGGGCTCTAACAATCAAGTGAGACTGTAATAGAAGTGGTTATCCTTGATGAAAGCTTGTCAAAAAAGCAAAGAATGCAAAAAAAGCCTGGAAATAAGACAAACCAGAACAAGGCAGAGGATACTGGTGAATTTTCTGGGTTTTTCTAGAATTTCACTGGCATCCAAAGGCCTTGTGGTGATACTCTGCTAAAAGCCTGGTTTTCCCAAGTGTAACATCTTGTATTATTGTTCTTCAGTTTATCAGTGTATCAGTGCTTGTCCTCCTGACCTGAGATTCCACCAAAGCTGTTGCCAGATGCTTGGTGACATTATCTGATCACAGACTGAGATATTTTAATGAGGTAACTCCTCAAGAAAGGATGAAAGCCACTAACACAGTGGACTTCTGTCATTAAGCCTGCATTATCATTATGCTGAAGTGATATTCAGACCACTCTAAAAAAAACCCTGCAACTGTGCTGAAAAATTCAGCATTCACTTCAATTCATGAGGAAGAAAACAGAAAGGAGAAAGGAAATGAGCCAACAAGAGCATATCTAATGAGTGTTCATTCACTGCGGCTCCAACTGCAGTGGAGAATGTGGCAATCACAGGCAGCATCCCAGAATATGCTGAAAAATCTCCTTTCTATAGGATTATCTCTGCATTCAAAAGTCTTTCTTGAGCTTAAGAAAATAAGATTTAAAATGTTTGCTGAAACAAAAAAGGAGTGGCTACCTTAGTTTGTTCAGGTACTGGGGAAATTGTGAAAATAACTGCAGTGCCCTAAAGTTTACTGAACAAGGATGTATTCACTATTGGAGTATGAGTCAAAGCTTCAGCTGTTAAAGGGAAGGATGGGTGAGGCAAAAATGAACATTTTTTCCCTTCTTTTATCAATGGGATTTCTGTTATGTGTTGCCTTAAAATATGTGAATTTTGATGCACAATAATAATCTAACTCATATCAGGCTTCTCCTTTCACTCTCAGGTTTTCAGTTTGACCACAGAAGTCTGATTTTCTGATGTCAACCTTTACCAAAAAATTCCTACCTCATTTATATAGCTTGAAATTATCACAGCACACGAATCTTTGCACAGACAAAAAAATCCATTTTCTCCCTCTCAACCTTGGCCCAAGTATGCTTCACACTTTGCAAACCTCAGGGTTTGAGATTCCTGATCACAGGATGGCTGGTGCCTTCCCCAAGTTCTTCTCCCACGGCTTTACTCTTATCACCCTGGGAGTATCACATACCATTGTCATGAACAGATACCCTGTACCAGGTGCAGAGGAGCACCCAGCAGCTCACAGGGCTAAAAGGGGATGTTTTTCCAAATACAGCCACATCTGCCTTACTCTAGTGCTTTAGGGAAGATGCACTGGAGTGAACCAGAGAGAATGGGATTCTTACTGATTTTCTATCAGCCCTTGGGGACAGCACCAAGTCACAACTAGCAATCCAACAGAACCGAGCCAGTCAGGGTGAAAACTAAAAGCTCCATACGGATTATTAAGTTATCGATCACTGCAACAGTGCCTGAAATATCCAGTCAAGTGTAGGACTGTATGGTGCTGACTGCCACAGAAAGCTGAGAATGGAAATGCAGTTTACATAAACAACAGACAAGGATATATGAGATGAATTCAAATCAGTAAAAGAAGAAATATGGTCAAACCACCAAACATCCAAAAACTAAGATTCAGTCTCTATACGTTGCAAATGTTAGTTGATATGACCAGGATTTGGGTATTCTTTTCTGTTTATGAGAAATTATTTAAAATCATACAAAATGTGGTGACAGAACAAGGGACAACTGCTTCAAACAGAAAGGTCAGTTAAGAAGAAATTCTTTTACTGTGAGGGTGGTGAGGAACTGGAACAGGTTGCTCAGAGAAGCTGTGGCCACCCCATCCCTGGAAGTGTTTGAGGCCAGGCTGGATGAAGCTCTGAGCAGCCTGGTCTGGTGGAAGGTGTCCCTGACCATGGCAGGGAGATAGGAACTAAACAGTCTGTAAGGTCTCTTCCAACCCAAACCATTCTATGACCCTATGGATTAAAAAAATTTAAAAAATCCCTTCCAAGGAAAGGGACAAGGCTATACAAATTTGAAGTGCAAGGCAGTAATTTATTATTTTTCCTCGATAAACAGTTATCAACCTTTTTTTTCCGTTCAACACAGACACATTTGAATCATGCTGCTTTGTAATAATGAATTACACTGCCTCAATATTCACCTGACAGCCACAGTATCTTACACCTGCTACATCTTTGCTGATTAGTAGCTGAACAGACACAGAGCAGAACGCAGAAGACACTATAAGCAAAAATAAAAGGACATGTATGCTGGAAACTTCCTTAAAGCTAGTTAAAATTAGTCAATTTGGCTTTTTCCAAGTTGTGAAGGGTTAAGTGGGGAAAAAGTGAAGTGAGAGGCTAAAACTGGACCAGCAGTATCATCACTATCAAAGAAAATGTGAATGGACCTGAAAATAGTGTCTGAATAAGCCATGGTCATCCACTAAAGGGCAATTCACAGTAAAACATTTGGACACTTCTGTGCAGTGTACACCTCATATCTCAACAAACACACACCTGTATGAACACAGATACACACACCACCACAAACACCCTGGATTCTTGTCACTTCCAAGGAAGCCAGTGGCCGAGCTCTCAGAAGTGTTTCAGCTGTACAGTGGTGTGCTTGCAGCCAAAAGTAGCAGCCACCATGAACCAAGCAACTTCTCTTACACAAATGGGCACATTATTGCCTGAATTTGAGGCTCATTATCAAGTATACTGGCAAGACAGAAGTCACTTTGCATAAAAAGTATCAGTGTCTACAAGACACCTTCTCTGGTAAATATTAGAAGACTTTTCCTAGTAACAAGCGGGTCTTCTTAATGTGATAGACTGAAGCAGTTAATAGCTTAAATATTTCTTAAACCATTCAAGGTTTGCCCATTGGAGCAAACTGCAAAAGAAACAGCTATCCACCTGCAACCACCCCCGAAGCCCACACCTCCCCAAATATGCCTATCAACTGGAATTTGGACTGTGACAGGAACATGAGATAATGGGGATACTATTGTCTAATCATCCAGGCCTGCGGAGAGGAATGTATCCAGAAGATACTGGAAGAGAGGCTGGAATGCTGATGGCTCAGACATTCGGGGAAAGCTGCCGATGTGCAAAGCACCCACCCAGGCACAGGGGGTGAGCCCAGCCCTGCAGGCTACGGAAGGACAGAGGGAAACCCTTCGAGTTGGGAACTCTCTCCTGGTGCTCACTCCAGGAACTCAGCTGTGATAATGCCCCTGCCAGGACATTCACACGTCGCCTGAAGGTTCTCATCTCTGCTGACGGGCCATTATGGGCTATAATGGACTCAACTGCACCGATGTAACAGACAGCTGTAGCATCTTCAGAGGTGTCAAGGACTCCCGCAGTGTCCCCTGATCCACACCATTACATCATCCACTGAAAGTCCCTGCCCCAAGGGAGGTACCTGGGCATTCCTACCTGAACCTGAGTGAATATAAACCCAGTATTTCTGGGGATTTTTCTCCATTGTCTCTCGGGGATTGCCACCACCACCGGATGGAATCAGTCTGTAACCACCACTCTGATCAAGAAACATCAAAGATAAAACAACCAAGCCTCAGTATGAGGCCCATGGGTGGGGAGATGTTTCTGCTCTTATCCACTCTTCCTCCTTCTTCTACATTTTCTTAAGTGATACTTTAATGCTTTCGTAGTGTCATATTGCTATAGATAACAACAAAAATGGGTACATACCTGTTTTCCCGTGCAACGAAACTGTTCTACAATGAACCCTACACATATATATTTACACTGATCATTCAGCATAATTTCCCTCTATTCAGCCCCAAGGGATCTATTAACAAAACCTGGCTTACCCCTGCCTTCTAGGGTGGGTTATAACACTCGTACCTCTCCACTCTCTAGTTAAATGTTAGTATGTAGACAAGAGAAAAATGAAGGATGAGTTTTATAGCTCTGCTTCTTGGCCAAAAGTAACCTCACTGCAGTTAATAAAACTCCAGGGGTGAGATGTATTTGTTGAGTAAGCCCTCTGTAGCACAAGATCACAGCACACAGGTCCTAGGAGCTATTGGCTTATGGGGATTTTACATACATATAATGTGAAAGCTCAGATCAAGGCCCAGAATTTCACCTGGAACATAGAATTATAGAATGCTTTGAGTTCAAAGGGACGTTAAGTATCAGCTTGCTCCAAACTGTGCAGTGGGCAGGGACACCTTCCACTAGACCAGGTTGTTCCCATCCAGCCCGGCCTTCAACACTTCCAGGGATGAGGCAGCCACAGCTTCTCTGGACAACCTGTGCCAGTGCCTCACCACCCTCAGTAAAGAATTTCTTTCCTGATACCTAATCTAAACATCCCCTCCTTCAATTTGAAGCCATTTCCTCTAAGCCTATCACTACAAGCCCTTGTAAGAAGTCCCTCTCCAGCTCTCCTTTAGGTACTGAGAGGCTGCTACATGTGGGGGTTATCCAGTGTAAGGTTCTGTTGGTAGAGGATCTGCCAAAACTGAGCTGCATTGCTATCACATTAGCATGGATTCTCCCCATTCTTCCTACAAAAAAACAACGATGACAAAAAAAAAAAAAACCCACATAAATTTTTCTTTCCCTTGCAATTGATGCAAAAGATGTTAGAATAAACGTGTGTGGGAATTATTCACACATAATGTGGAATTCTTTCTTCAGAAACGGCTTCTGGCACCTGACCTAAGCTGTGGCAATTTCAGAATGTTTCCTCACTCCCATGAGAACACACCGAACTCTGATTCCTCCAAGGCTTCATTACAGCCTAGCACTCATCAGCACTCTTACACCCCAGCCCAAATGGTCTCGCTGGCAGGAGGGGGATGCCAAGGTGTGGTGCCACTGGAGCTGTGCTTCCACCCAGAGGAAGGTGACACCATTGTCACTCTGGCCAAGTTCTGGCCTACTCTGCATGGACAAGTCTGGACTACAGTAAAGCTCTTGACATCACATCATTATAGACACATTCACCACTGTGTAAAAATATTGGCACAGACTGCTCAGAAAGGTGGCATCACTACCTTGGGAGATATTCAAAACTCAGTGGGTCAAGATCCTGAGCAGGGGTTGGACTCAATCATCTCCAGATGTCCTTGCCAACCTCCACAACTCTGGTTCTGTAAGCAGGACCTTCCCATCCCTTGGGCACAGAGCAGTTTGCTCCCAAAGTGTGTCCGGCTGCTGCAGCAGATGTTCCACAAGCAGCATCAGGTCATTCCCACAACCTCTCCACTTTGTGATATCTTGTGTGGAATTTATTTATTGACAACGCCTGCTCCCTAGGGAAAGCACACATAGGGGAGGAAGATTCTGCATCATCTTCAACGAGAACAACTGACACAGACCACAATGTTGAGACTTCATGATGCCTTCTTCCTTTAGGGCTGGAGGAAAGTTAGGGGAGGTCAGAAGTATATTCCACACCCCAGGAGAACCTCAGGAGTTCCTTTCTCTGAAACGCATGTGGCTTGGCCATGCTGACCTCTGCAGAGGGCCAATGGATATGTGCCAACTTTACCAATCTCTTCGCAGAGCATCAGTAAGAACCAATATTTTTGAGCCAGACCTAGTAAGGAGAAACGTTTTGTGATACTCTGTGGCAAATCAAAACCAAAGTAGGAAGCTTGTTACAAATTATTTTATGAATATTGTGTTCTATCCCTCACTTATTCTTCACATAAAGAAAGACTGAAGATTGAAAAATTGTAGGGTTTTTTGGTTTGTTTTTGTTCAAGAAGCTGAGAAATATCTCAGTTCCTGCTTTTTACTGCTCCTGCTGGACTCATTGGAGAGGGTTCACTGGCTTTTTCAATGAAATGGTCTGACACTTTCATTAAAAGGTGTGTCAAAATGAACACAAAAATACCTTTTTAACATAATCTGCATGTTACCCTTTAGAGTCAAATGCATGAAAATTACAAAAACAGCATCACAGCAAAAGTTTTTACACAATCCATGAATCCAGGCAGCATTTAGGACCCCACATCAACTGAACATCATTAGTTTTCCAGTTTCCAGTTTCCAGTTTCCAGTGGTAGAAGGGAGGTGATTCAATTTCCTAACAAAAGGACAAGCACTGAAAGTCATAAAAAACACTAACAGAGACCCCATGTTTGGGGCAGTTTGTTTCGTGTTCTATAACCAGCATTTTCCATGCATCTCCTAACACTCCTGTATCTTCTCTAATAAGAACAGGATTTCTGAAGTGGTGGCTGGAATAGCAAGTAAAGCCCCACACTTTGCTTGAGGACTGTGTAGCAAAGTCACTGATGAAGTCTGAATCCTCATTTTGGCTCTGCCAACCCTAATACCTCTGCTCTTAGCACTGTCTGAACTAGGGAGGTGTTTAACAAATCAAACCATTACTGTGACCTCTCCCAGCAGCCCTAAGCCCTGGCCATCCACCGCTTCTGTTCAAGACCCAGCCAAGAGAAACCAGGAGAGCTTGGGAGGGAGAGCAGAGCAGGAGGTCACACATACACTCTTCTTGCCCAGCTATAATTGTGTGGCTTATCATCTCTCAACTGAATGATCCCATTTTCTCACCGTGTCTTTTAAAAAACTTCCTACTTAGCCTCTACCACCGTGATTAACCACCTATGGTAGAGCTAGTAGCATTTTTACAGCCAAGTAAGGAGCAGTAGTACAAATTGCCCTACACTCCCATGAATCAAGCTTAGCACCAATTGCCTCCCTACCTGTGCTGAGAGGCCCCTTTTCATCACTTAGGCTAGACTAAGAGGTAAGGCAGAACACATCCAATCTGTCCTGCAATCAGGTCACAACCTTGGGAAAAGCAATGGGATATACTTTTGTCCATCCCAAAATGGCACAAAGAGGGTATCCAGGGCCAGGAAAGGACAGAAGGGGAAATCAGAAGTGGGTTTTGCAATCATAGCGATCCAGCTCTAGTTCCACTGACTCGTATTTGTACATGAAGCCCCACAGCAAACTGCAGCAAGCAAAAGCTTTTCCCTCCCAGTAGTGCTCACAGCTGAAACACTGCATATTCCCACTGCCTAGCATTGCTTGGGGTTCAAATCCAGGGGTCCAAGCATGTGTACAATGTCTGGCATCCAGCTGGGCTCTGGTCATGGCATCAGCCACACATCCAGCACCTGGATACTCCAGGTCATTTGAAATGGAACTGGGCACCAATTCAGTTCAGACAACTGACTCGTATCTTCAACTATTAAATATTTATTCATGAGTCAAATCCTACTTCCCTCATCTGTGGAGGGAAAGAGAGGTGAGCATGAACTGGCCTTTAACATGAGATTCATTTGTCTTTTCAAGTATGAATGGCTTCCTGAAGCAAATGGTTCAGGTCATCCCAGATAAACATCCTAGTCAAATCCCAGCTTAGCTAATTTCCAATGAATGAAGCTACAGAGTAACCAGGGCATCCTAATGACCTTGAAAGGGAACACAGAAATAGCAAGGCTCTGAAAATCAATTCACAAGACTCATAACATGAGAAATGATCACAAAAATACTATCCAATGATCACTCAAATAATAGCCAAAAATTATTCCTCTTGCTCCTGAAATTCCTTCTAAGTTTTCAGAAGGAAAGTATAGAATCCGTGTTCTTCAGCCCTCTTAACTCACATTTCTCTCTCAGAGCGCTGCACACCAGCCTGACCCACGTGCTCCTTCCAGCCTCACATTCCTGGATGCATTCCC
This sequence comes from Petroica traversi, assembly GCA_025920805.1. Classification (NCBI taxonomy): domain Eukaryota; kingdom Metazoa; phylum Chordata; class Aves; order Passeriformes; family Petroicidae; genus Petroica; species Petroica traversi. The sequence continues at coordinate 9,367,018 of JAHLSL010000007.1, forward strand.
CACATTGGTTGCAAATAGCTCAAACTCTCTCAAGTTTCACCAATCTTCCTTTCCACCCACTGCCAAGGGCACTGCCCCTTTTGCTGCCTCAGGCTGGTATTAGATGCATAATTTTAAGTGACATTAGCCCTGTGCTGGACCCTTGGGTTGCTTCTGTCCCAGGCACTCTGCCCTCTCCCCCTGCCCTTTTTCCAGACACACTAGCACCAGACAAATATTCCCTCTGTCACTGCAGTGCAGGGCTGGGGACAGAGCAGCTGCCTCCCCCCCTCCTCAGGAACAGAAAGGCCCTGGGCAGAGCAAAAAAGGGCTGAAATGGGCATTGGGTCAGTACAAGCACAGGAATGGCAAGAACAGGTCAAGAGAAACAAGACAAGGATACTGGAGGAGAAGATTCAATATCGTGGGGGGAAGGGTGTTTTGTAGCCTTTGTAGGAAGCAAAATCACAAGGATAGGTATTAGTCCCTCAACCAAACCGAGTTGATCTCTTCCTCTTCCCCCTGACTTCCCAACTTCCCCAAAAACTGTAATTATTTAACAGTATTATTGATGCTTGAGGGTGTCCTTTCTGGTATCCATGTTGTGACAGATCCATATGGCATTACCCATCATTGTGCCCCAGGTCTCCAACATCAGAGTGGCCTGAAGGCCCTTCTTCCTTCACAATTCACTAAACTCTGCAGCTTAAGTCTCTGATGTTATATTTTATAACATTTTATATTTTATATTCCACCTTTATATAATATAGACAGGTGATTCAGAAACAGTCACAGTGATTTTTAGGTTATAATCACACCTTTTTTCTCTAATTCCCCTTTCTCCCTTTCCCCTTACCTCTTCTGAAACCCTTTCAAAATGCTGCTGAGATAATCTCTCTCCCTTCTCTTTCTCCCCAAACAACTCCAAGTCTAAAATGCTTCTATCTCTGACACTCTCCCTTCAGTTTATTATTTATCTTTATCATGCAGGCTCTTTTATCCCACCACAGTTCTCAAGGCGTTAGGAACATAAAGGAAATGTTCCCAAGGAGTGTAAGGATCAAAAGTATGATGTCAGACCAGATTATTCCTAAACAATCCCACACTTACATAAACAGAAAGCAGCACTCAGCAAATGAGTAGTGAGAAATAAAAAGGATATAGAGAAGTAATTATGATAAAAACATGTGAGTTTGCTCAGGAATACTGAAATACCAGGAGTTTTTAATGTTATCTTTGAAAACCTGCTTTTTCTCTACGTACTTCGGACAAGAGAGGTCAAAAGGGGTCTTCAGCCCCTTTTGACCAATACATTGGCTTCTCCTCAAGCAAATCTTCCTGGGAAGGGGTAAAAAAGACACACAACACTTGCAAGCTATCATTGCACAAACCCAGGAGGAAGAACCATATAAAAGAAAACTGTCACGGAGCCAAAATATTCTCTTGTGACAGCCAAGCTTCTTGCAAGTTCCCAAATAAGGCCATGACTTTAAAGAGTATGTCTTTTCAAAGCCTCATTGATTTTCATTGCCTCATGAAGAAGCACATTGTTTACGTGTCTGGGTGTGCTGATATTCAAACAGGATGAGATGGGCACAGCTCGGTGCTTTCCAAGCCTGGTTTCCAGAGAGAAGGAACCAAATAATCACAGGAGACTTCTAAAGGCTGACAGCACTGCTTTGGCCACTGTTTGGGAGTGATCTCTGGTGCAAACTCAAACTAGAAAGTGTGAAGATGCTAGCAGGAACAGCCAGCATTTCCTACTCTGGGGACAGAGCTCGTGTGAATTTTGAAGCACAATGCTATTTTCCAGCTCGCTTTCCAAAGTTCAGAGGCTTTTGCATGAAAGTTATGGTTCATGCTAAAGTTCAGGACATGTTTTGGAGAATTTCTTTATTCTTCAAATACCAGTTTACTCCTATTCAGAGAAAGAAATTAAAAAAGAAAAAAAAAAAGAAAGAAAACCCAAGCTATGGAATTACATAATCTTTTCTGTATGTAGTTCATATTTACCATCCACTACTCTACTCAAGCCTCTCCAGTATTTTCAACTTGGCAAATTGTTGAAAATGATCAGGTGCTTCAGTTTAAGTTCTACACTTGAATCACAGAACTGTTTCAAACAATTCTTTGAAAACAAAGTCCATCCTTATAAAACACTCTGCATAAGGACTTGCAGATCTCAGTCACTACAGCTGTTCCATCTTCACAATTATGGTGTGTCCATTCCTTTAATAATCATACAGCAAAAAACTATACCCACAGAACTTCAAGGCCACCAAAGGAAAAGGAAGAAAAGCAGTCAGAAAGTGGGTCAGTAGAGCTTGTGATATTGAGGGCATGAGCTACTCACTTGGGTGATGCTGCTCAGAAGCCACATGCTGTGAGTACTACTGAGGCACAAAGGAGACAAAAAGCCAGAGGGAAAGAGTACAAGCCAAAGCCAAGCAATATGTCACCGTTGTACCTAAACACCAAGAAAATCAAATTCGGTGGTATGTGACTTAAAGCTACTCCAGCAAAGCTCATTTTTCCTGTCCATTTGCTGTGTAAGCCAATAGACTGAGGGTGGGAGCAGGGTGCCTCTTGCACAAAGGGTTGAGCCAAGGTGAGTTCCCACCCTCTCTGCCTTGATCACACATTCACACTCCTGTCTTCACCCTGTGGAACACAATGCAGCCACAAATAAGGTGAAAAGGTGACTAAACCAACAGAAAATTGATAAATTTCCTTTGCTTGGATTAACAAATTAACAAAGCATCCCACAACAAAATGCTCATGAACTGCCACAAAGAGGAGAGCAGCAGAAGGTCCTTCTGGAGCCAAGGAAGAATAAACACACAATTACACCAGTTTAGGCATAACTAATAAACTGTTCTGTAAGGTTTGTCTACATGAGAAAACTTTAGAAAGGTAATCTGAATTAACATTTCTGTAATGAATCAAACCACATTAGATCCCTGCAGACACACTCATTATTAATTAAATCAACCTTGTTTCATATTTAGCATCATTTACTTTGATGTGGATTAAGCTTAATCAAATTAAGGTCACTTGAATGCTGAATCAGGTAATATATACAATGTTTTAATTTAGTTTACCTAATTTACTTTACATTCACATTTTTGGTGATTTGGATTAGTTTTTCTTCCAATCCTTGTTTGGACAGCTTTCAAATAGAGAGAGACAGCACAAACCTGAGGAGATGCTGGAAAATTGCCCTCTCAAATCAACAGTTTTGAGCTGTCAATGAATCCACCCCCCAGGAAAGGTGTACTCAATGCTGGACCCTGTCTCTGTCTTCACTAAAGTTCCTCTGGTGCCCAGAGGCTGGAGAGAAAATCAGACCCTGCAAGTCTTCACTTCATCCTCCTGCACAGCAATAGCTGAACAGATGTTGATGGGCCATGAGAAATGCATGTCCTGAAGGAAAATGAGACAATCCTCAAGGAAGCTGAAGCATTTGATGTGGTTATTTTTTAAATAGCAGGTCACGAAAATATTTGACATGTTTTTTACTGTTGGGAAAACACAGCAGTTATCAAAGTTCTTGTTTGCAATGAAATAACAAAAAATCATAAAAGCCTGCTTCTTTAGGCAGACATGTTAAATTGAGTTGCCATGTTTACTCACAGTTTTAAGGTCTTCTCAATTTGCTTACCCTGCTCCAACACTTAAAAAGTCACCAGAGTCTTCTAGCAAACTCCCTTCACATTCCCCTTACGTGACTATGCTTTTTACCATTAAAGAGATTTTTCTGTGTACACAGATGTGTAGACAAATGCACTGTGTCGTATTTAGGGCACGAGTCATCTAATATTTTCTGTGATGCAGGTACCATCTGTGAAACTGAACTGCAGTTCAGGCCTATCATACTGAGATGGGTGCTGGGGAATCAGAGATGGAAATTGATATTAGATTATAATCCCACTGCATTCAAATAAAAGACAAGGGCTCTAGCAAGGTCAGGCTTAACCCTTCATATCCAGGCATACCTTTAAATATTTTTTCAGGGAACCTTTAGCTGTGCTGTTTGTTTTGCAGTGTCCACTCAGGATAATCATCTTTTAAGGATCACAAAAGGTGTCCAAACCTCTAAAGCAAAAGGATGATGAAGAGGCCCTGACAGCAACAACAGATGACAGCTGGCATCAGGGTGCAACTAAGGTTGAATTGACAGACTTTGACCAAAGTGACAAAAAGATCAGAGACTGGAGACCATAGAAAGCATTCCTGGGTGAGGAAAAAGGACTACTGTTTTAGCAATTTAGCATGGAAGTCCTTAGCAAACCACTGGGTTAATCAGACCATGCAGGGTTCTAAATGCGAGCTCTTGCAAGGGTGAAATCAGCACTGCAAGGAGGGTCAGACAGAGAGCATCATTTCCACCTGGGCTGCCCTGCTGCGTTCTGGGGAATCACAGCCTTCTCTGCCACTCCCACTGGTACTGACAGACATTCACACAGCTCCTTGGGGAATGGATTCAGGAGACTGAGCCAGCTGGAAACTGGGAGAACTGACTAAACCAGACCTGCACCAGTACTCAGCACAGCAGTAACATCTAAATGCACACGTGAGGCATTGACCCCGCACATCTCTGAACGCACTTTCATAGCCTGAGAAATGTCCTTGTGTGCATTTATTGCTCTTACAAACTCGTTTCCACGTTCCCTAGCCTGCTGGCTCAGTATCCCCTCTGCTATTTCTGTAACACTCATATTTAATACCATGAAATTTTAAAATAGTAGGCTGGCTCAGGTTTTTTGAGATCCTGCAAAGGGTTGCAGTCATGCAGTTCCAGCACTATTTCTTTTTAGCAAGCCAGGACAGGAAAGGCAAGCAGACCCTTGCAGCTCACCCTTGGGTTACATCTTGAGGAATAAAAAATGAGGAGGCATTCCCTGGGGTCAATTCAACAAGCCCTGGGGGACCCCTCAATAAGACACACTCACTCCTCAGCTATGCTGAACTCTGACCATCTTTCCATTCCCTTATTTCCATTTTGTGAACCCCTGAAAGGGAAGGACCCACCTCACCTGCCTCACTAGGATGTCTCTGGCAGCCCCAGCCCTTCACACTGTTTCCCAGCAAACCTGCTCCTTGTCCCTCCTGCCCTCCTCCTCTGCTCCCCCAAGGGCTGGGTTGTTTCTGACTTCCTGACAGGTCTTCAGGTAATAATTGTTCATTGGAGAAGGGGGGATATTTTAGACAAGATGCTTATGTTCCTATTTGTATATGTTAAAGGTGAGAACTTCTATACAGAGGACAGGAAAAAGGTAATTTTTGTCTCCCTTCCTAAAAGCTACAAATTTTCCCTGCTGAGTTCCTGAAACTGAGGAAGGCAGCCTTCACTGCTCCATCAGACCCCAACCCCCTCAATACTTATATGCACATATACTTAAATTTTTTACGGTCAGTGGTCCTAACACAATGGCCATTAGGGTCGCAAACATCAAGGATGCTGTTCCCATAATAAGGCCAAGAATGTGCACAAGTCCTTTCAAGATTAAGGGCTATAATGCCATAGCATCAGCCGCCTTCTCCCTGCCTCCAGCATCAGATGTGGGCAGCTGAAATCCCCAAGGATGGAGGCTAATGGCTCCAGGCTGACTTGCAGGCACAGGCAAGTGCCTCTGGACTGCTCCTGGGTGTGTGATGAACCAGACATCCCTGGGCATCACCCCTCACCACGGCGGCCTTGGAGGCAGCTGTGTGTGATTCCGTGTGCTGGGAACTCATGTTTGACAGTTCAGCACCAATTAAAACAAATAAACACAAAGCCAAGAGGCAGCAGGTCAGGCTCTGGGAGGATCCATCACATCACTGGGATACCAGTGGAATCTGAGCTGGTTTTGTGAGTTATGGATCACTTTGGTGACAGCTGACAAAGCAGCACCTCTAATGGACAATACTGCAGGTGCCAAAGTGTGATGAAGAGATGTAACTCCTTGTTCCACTACTCACAGATGGCTCTTACTGCCAGACAAGGAAAACAACAGGGACAGATAAAGGACATTTTATTAAGTATACAGGTAAAATGAACATGTAAGTCCATGTTTTCTCTCTTCCACTTACTGAATAGTCAAAGAAGTTAATTGCCTGAGAAGTCTGCTTTATTTGGATGATACAACCCTTACTTCTCAACATAACAGCTGTGGGATCAGAAAGTGACTTACCTAGGTGATGTATTTGGTTAACAAAAAGAAAGATTAGCATGCAAATGTGTTGCAGCACTCAACACTAATTCATGATGAAGTAATAATATTAAAGTTACCTCATTCTGTCAAAATATACTCGTCCAGTATTTTTCTAATTTTAAATCACAAATGCTTTTCAAAAAGAAACTCACAGATTATCTCAAATCCCACTTCTGTTTGGCAGGTGGGAACTAGAATGACAGACAAAACAGAGCCATGTAATAAAATGATTTTAGTATCAAAAATATTTTAATATTTTGTAATTAATAAGTAATTAGAACAGTAATAAGAACAGTAAGGAGCTAATGGCAATAGGTACACACATATGAACTGCATGAAATATGCCCATATGGGGATGATTTTAAACTTCTTTCTGATTTTTAAAATTTTTGCAGGCATTTTTTGAACTCTCTTTTAATGTCCTCTGGACTGCAAACCATTAATTGAGCAGTGCTGATCTGTTCAGTGCTGAAGACATATTCATCCAGCACACATGTAACAGACATTTCCAATTACAGCTTTTACACTTGAATTTACTTATTTAAGCTATCCTTTCATCATGAGCATTCAGCAGCCCTGGGTGTGTTGCATGCAAACACACACCCTGGGAACAGCCCAGCTCCTGAAACGTGTACAGCTGGGGAAAGAAAAGCATTCAGCACACAATTAAAGGGATTATGGTGGCCACGGCCCTGCTTCTTGTTAATGCCATTTCACTGAATTTTCTAGATCTCCTCATTACTGAGGGAGTGGCTTACTGAGGAGGGATAAAGGAAGGAAGGAACACACATGCTGACTAAGAAGCAGCGAATGATGGGAACGGGAAAAGAAGAAAGGGGAGGAAGAAATGAATGGATGGCAATACACAATGAACTTTGCTGTAATGCTTAGCATTTACTATAAATATGGTTGTCATCCTCAGAAATGCTTTTTGAACAGGAGACTCCAATCTAGCAAAGCAAGGACTTCACAGGACCAAACTTAAGCCTTAAATCCTGTGCTAGACTGAGACCCAGCTACTTAATCATCTTAATTCCCTCTCAGGTAAGAATTGTCATCCTCCAGCAGATAAAGCAATGATGCCAAAAAGGTTAAGAGATTTAGCAGCTGCTGACCAGCTGAGGAAGCACAGCATGCCTGCACCATGGAGCTCACCCCAAAAACAAGGACTGCCTTGCTGCAGAAATACAAACTGCTGGAGCATCTCCCTGTGCCTGCACTGTGGCACATTACAAGTCACAGTATTACACAGCTTGCTTTTTTTGTTTTCTTTTTTACTCTCTTTTCACAGAAAAAGATGTCTACCCATCCTGACACTTATGTGAAGCTGAAGAAAGACAGAAATACAACTGTGAGATCTCAAGTTGCAGGAATGACACCTACTGCCTGGGAAATGAACTGCTCACCTAAATGAGATCGAACTCAATGGCAAGGAACTTCTACAGAACAAACCAGCACATGGACATGAGCCAGCAATGTGTGCTCACAGCCCAGAAAGCCAATTGAATCCTGGGCTGCATCAAGAAAGGGCAGAGGAAAGTGATTCTGCCTCTCAGCTCCATTCTGACGAGACCCCACCTGCAGTGCTGCATCCAGCTCTGGGGTCCCCAGCACAGGAGGGACAGGGACCTGTTGGAGTGATTTTTGAAGTCCCTTCCAACCCAAACTGTCCTGTGATCCTACAAAACAAGTCCAGCCCAATGCTGACTGTAAGGGTGATCACATGAAACCCCACAGAAGATTCAGTGGAGGGACATTCAGTGATTTAAGAAAGGTTTTTAATTCCTGGTAAACAGTATATATAACTCAGGGCAGGTAAAAACACCTCCATCATGAACTCAGGTGAAAAATACCTTTTTTGTACAGGAACATGGTTAGTAGTTAGAAAATGCTCATCCATACCTACAGCTGGGCTTCAGTTTGTACCTCAAAGCACTAGGGAGCCTGCAGTGGGAGCAGTAATAGCATTCCCTGAAGAAAGTTTCTTAAGCATTTCTGGTGTCAGGGGACACTGCCACAACCTTTCAGCTTCCTGTGGGCTCCTACCTTATAAATATACCCTTTGCATATGGAAAGTGAATTTTCTTTTCTTCTGTCTTTCTATGTAAAGACTTCATGACTCAGCTCATCCTACCAAACCACAAGTGGCTAAATTGGCACAGCTGAGCAGAACAAGAATGGGAACTCTGGAGAAATATATAAACTAACACTGAACTTGAAACAAATGTAAGGCTTGAATGCCTGCATGAAGAAGGAAAGTCAAAAGTTTCTGGTGGCCACATGTCTCTATGCCTTTAGGACTGTGAAATATCCAGTGAAACACAATGCTTCACTGGTTGTTGTGGTATTACAGAATGACACTTTGGATAGCCAGAAATGTGGAGGTTTCCAGGCTCAAATTTTTGGTAAGGACTTGCACACTCTGTCTCCTGTGATTAATAAAGACAGATATCCTCAACACTTCTACAGCTCTCAAATGATGAATGCTCAACACAAAAATGCTGTCGCACAGGAAGAAGCATCCTGCAGTGCTAAATACATCAGAAATGGGGGAAAAATAATTAAACTGTTTTCAGTTTCACAGAGTCACAATCTGGACTGAAACACACTTTGAGTGTTACTGGGTGATGTGCAGGCACACCCAGGAACCCAGAGAGAGAATGTGTAGGGTGAGCCGTGAGGTTCCTACAGTGCAGGGCAGAGATGTCCCCACCAGCCCAGTTTCTGGGAAGCAGCACTGCAAAGCTTCCCGTGCTAATCAGCCAGGAACAAGGGAGATCAGCCCTAGCAAGGTTGTGTGCTTGCCATGAATTGCACCCGGGCAGCCTGTCTGGAGGTCTGGTGTCTTCTCCCTGGGCACCATCAGGGCTGCACTGTGACAGGGACAAGGGCTTTACTGGTGTGCCCATCGAGTGTGCCATGGTGCTGTTCAGTGGTTTCCCCTCGTTATTGTGCATTAGATCACAAAGCAGATGAAATGGAAGTCCTGGGTAGGTGACTGCAGATGAAATCTGCCTGAGGGCAAACAACAGGCCCAGGGAAGAACCAAGAAACGTGGCACAGTTACTCCACCTCTCCTCCCTGCCCCTGAGAAACTGAGTCCAGGCCACAAAGCTGAGAAAAACAAAAAGGAGAGGAAGCACTCTGGATCCCTAGAGCTCTGCAATGGCTATGAAGAAAACAGAAAATATGTGGGGACAATATCAGTGTACAGCTGAGGCAGCTTTTGCTGCTTACCTATTGCAGTGAAGTACAACACCAAAATATCAATGAGATTTTTTAAAATGTGAATAAAGAGTGGATGAAATGATGCTACAGTTCTGATTCTGTGAAGAACCCTGAAATATTTATAAAGACCTTCTCAAATAAAGAAAACCTGCAGCTCATTCAACTTACTTTATTTCAACTCCTTTTATTTCAATTCTGTAATTATTAGGATTAAAAATTAGTTATAATTAATTTCATTTTAGCAGCAGCTTTAGAAATACTTTCTAAAGAGGTTCCATACTGATCCTTACACATTGCTCAGAACTGAGTGAAACTGACATAGCAAGAAAAAAAAGAAAGAAATTACAAAATTGAACTTGCAAGATAAGGAAATTATTTGAAACTGACTTGTGTTTTCACTTTGGAAGGATTTTGATGATTTCTTACAAGAAATATAAATATTTGAAGTAAAATACTTCAAAAGAGAGAAGTACTGTCCTGCCCAAAGAAGTAGCCAGCCAATTACAGACTATGCAGACACCTTTAATTGTGACATCCTTAAATGGAGCTGTTCTGGATTAGGGTATCTGTTGCTCAACATGGTCTGAGTGACCCGGGAACAGACAGAAGAGACACACCACACAAACCCACAACATCGAGTTAAACAGACCTGTGCACATTTGAAAGACTATCTTCAGCCTCAGTTACACCATCACAAAAATACAAGACAAAATACTTCAAAAATGAGAGAATGCACAAAGTCCAGGGTCGATGCTTTATTTTAGAGAAGGGAAAGTAAGTTAAAAGCATACAGAATAACACTATGAACGAGGCACAGCTGGCCTGCCTGTTCCATGGCCCAACAGTCAGGGGACACTGATGGAAACCCAGCATCTCCTGTTCCCAGTGGAGCACCACTGCTGCCTTTACACGGCCACACCAGTGTGGGACAACCTTCAGAGGAGGTCCAAAATCTGCTGACAACAAGTTTGTCTGCAGCTAGAGCTTACCTAGCCCTCTAAAGATCAAGGTTGAGCTAACAAAAGCAATTTTCTGTCAGTAGCATAGCACCCACACTTGGGATTTTGCTGACCAAACCATGACAGGCAAAGGGCTGGGTGCTTTCCTGTTGAGACACTCTGGCAGAACTGCACAGCACAGGCTCAGCTTGAAAGGCTGCAAACCTAAACAGACCCAAAGGCAGGGCTGTGGAGGGTGCTCCGAAACCCTCCAGAAACCCACAACCAAACACACCACGATGCCACAGCACACAGGAGGAGTCAGAACACGGCAGGACAGAGCCCTTGAGTTAAACAAAAATCAGCTAAGTTACAGACATATTGCTCCAGCTCAGAAATCAATTGCTAAGTGACAAGGTTAAATGATATTTTATAGACAACTTTATTTTATTATCCATCTCAGGGTGTCCTCCCACTTTTCTACTGGAAACACTGAGCTACAAAGTCCACCAGTCCAGTGTGGTTGGTTCCCCGATTTTGAAGACACTATAAATAAAACCATCATTTTCTTTCTACTTTTTTACAGATGCAAACAGAAAGAAATGGGAAAAGTTAGAAAGTAACACTGCATACATACAACTCCGGTTACCCACCACGCAAGCTGAAAGAATTGGCATGACTCTTGAGTTATCTCATTAACTGCTTAATGAATAGAAAATGGGTGGGACACTGAGATGCTCAATACATTGTGTTTATTGGTACAAATGTAAAGACTTTGCTTGCTTATGTCTGAAAACAAAAGGGTTAAGAAGAACAATGTATATACCTTATTAAAACAGGTTTGTACTCTGCATATTCAGGACTCTTTTTGATAACATGTTGCTCCTTCCATTTAAATTAGAGCTAAATACAACGTCTTTGCCGGATTTCCAGTTGGTAGCTACATATAAACATCAGAACAAGAAGGCTGACTTTTGCTAAACTTCAAGGTGCTCAGTGACACTGTTTTACCCCATGATTTCTGTGCTCAACTCATTACTTTGGCTTGGATTAAAGCATGTGTTACCACAAAAAAAGTAAGGAGGTATAGTTTTAATCTGAATAATCCTATTTAGAGACTAGGTCCATCTCCAGGCATTCACAGTATGTTCTGTTAAGAAAATAAACTAAGTGCTTAAAGAGAGATGCTTCCCCCCATCACTGCCTCGGGAGCACAGCACAGAGAGGAAATGTACAATCACTAAAGCCTTGGCAAAGAGAGAGATGGGCTTTTTAGGGATACACCCAAAATGCTATATCTGGTTTTTCTTTTTTAAGAATAGGAACCACTGAAACGCAGACCTTATAAACTACAGGTATGACTAAGAAATGAGAGGTTGTAACTCCGTTGACAGAACGTAAAAATTTTATTTTCATCTACAGCGACATCCATAGAGATTTTCCCAAGCATCAGCTAATTCTGTTATTTCCAAGAATAAATTAATATCTGCTGTCAAATAACCTCTACGTTTCTTGTACTAAAGCAGTATTTTTATATACTAAAAAATAATAACACCTCTGTACTTCAACATTTTCTACCCAGGGATCCTAATCCACTTTTGAGACAGAACATCTATTATAATCTGTTTTATTACTAAGGTGTGTGGTACACCCACTATTCACACATTTCATACCTTTGAAGTGAAGGCATAAAGAATTATCAAAAAATGGGAACCATCACATAAATGCAACAGTGCAAAGAATAGCACTGTAATCTATTCACCACAAAAAGTGGTGATATAAATAAAACACACATGTCTAAGCAAATGTTTCAAGGAGGTTTTTATTAAATGATTATATAGCTTGCCAGAGTATTTTGGAATTATACAGCCTGTATTTATTAAACAAGAATTGTTATTGGAAAAGGTTTTAGGTGATTTATGGACGTATATTTAATGACAAGTACAACCTATTCAGAAACGTCTGTATATGCAAGGGAAAAATATCAGTAATGGAAGCCTTTAAAAACAGGAATCCATTAAAAAACCCAACAAAATAATAATGTACATTAAGTATAAAAGTGGTATTTATAACAAAAGTCTGCTCTAAGTGTGATACACCTGCAGATGCCAAGTGTCACGTGGGGAAAGCAGGAAAGGGCAGCTGCACAAGGGCACGCCCAGCAGAACACAGACCAGTTCTGGCTTCCTCACCTAGAGCAGAGCCAGCCTGGGGGGCCCAACCTAGAGAGCACCCCCTCCATCACTGCCAAAACTGAGAATATGGGGAAGTTCTGGAGCCTATCCTGGAGTTAATGTGCTTTCCCCTTCCAAAACACCCTGTGGCTGATCTCCTCTGAGAGTGCCCTAGCTCTCCTGGCGGGGATTACTTTGGGTACATTCTGATACCCTAATTCTGTCAGTCCGTCTTGGTGGGTCTCTCTCCCCTACTCCCTCTTTCACCAAAAAGTGCAACCACCAACTGTGGAAGTTCCTGTGGAGCAGCACATCTCCAATGGGAGAAACCCAAAATCATTGCCTCATGGTGCCTCCTTGGGGTGAAAGGTGGGTTATGAGTCAGTAAGTCAGCTTTCCTTCTTCCTGGGAAAAGAGTTCCAGTGACCCTTCTTCACAGAGCAAGAGTCCTCCCAGCTGGGCTGCTGAGCAGGAGGGAGCAAGGGAAAACTGCCCCACCATCTGCTGTGTTTGACGACTTATCCCTGGGGGTCTCTGGCTCACATTCTCATCAGACCAGGTGAGACTGATGCAGACACACCTTTTGTGTGGAGATGAGACACATGGCCACATGACACAGCAAGTTTGTGTGCTTTTGGCCCTCCCCAAGAATGCAATTTTAAGAAAGTGAGAAAAATTAATGGTAATGTAAATGGCTTAAAAAAACTGATGCAGCTCTAAGTCTTCAACACACTGGATAGTGCCAGGAGTAAATGTAACTGTAAATGTGGGTGAAGGCTTTTCTGGACTCCCATTGCACTCACGAGGAGCAATGCCAACCTTGCAATTCAGGAATTAGGCACCACAGAAAGATATCTGGCTTCAAACTGTAATTTACATTTTTAAGGTTTCCCAAAGCAATTTTACTTTGTTAAAGATAATTATTAAGTGGAAAAATTCACTAGTACAAAAGATGAATCAGGGGCTGTGTTGCTTCGAGACGCTGTCAGCTCAAGCGAACTCGAACATATGAGGAAAGAGAGAGGTCTGGACGAGCATAAACCAAACTAAATAACGTTTCTCCTCCATTCGTTCACCAGGAAATTGAGTTGGTGGGGCATTTTTGCCTTTCCTGTTCACTACCGACAAATTGACCTCGGGTAAATTACGAGTTGTAGCACCCGTTGCCTGAGGGAGGCTTCGGGAGATCCGGCACGGCCCATGCTGGATGCTCTTGAGAAATATCCCATCCCCGCTTCTCCGCTGAACTCCTCGTTCCCTTCCTCGCACACCGCTCTCCTGCCCGTGGGCTCCTTCGCCCGAGGAAGGTCTCGCCGTCCCCCTGGGCTGCACGGCCCGGCATCACCGGGCGGATCCCGGCTCCGGGGCCCGGCATCACCGGGCGCATCCCGGTAGCAGAGCACGGCATCACCGGGCAGATCGCGGCAGCAGGGCCGGGCAGCACAGGGCACATCCCGGCTGAAGGATTCGATAGCACCGGGCACATCCCGGCATTAGGGCATGGCAGCACCGGGCACATCCCGGCATTAGAGCACCGCAGCACCGGGCACATCCCGGCATTAGGGCATGGCAGCACCGGGCACATCCCGGCTGCAGGGCACGGCAGCAGCGGGAACATCTCGGCATTAGAGAACGGCTGCACCGGGCACATCCCGGCATTAGAACACGGCAGCAGCGGGCACATCCCGGCTGCACACCGCGGCAGCTCCACCGGCGCTTACAGCCTTTTGTAACCGCGAGATAATCTGTCAGATGGACTTAGGCACTGACAGTCAAACATGCCAAAAACGTCACCACCCACTCGTACTATCCATCCGGTGAAGGACTAGGAAGCGCCGCATTGCTTAACCTCTCCTCCGCCTTCCACGGGCGCAGGAAATCCCCACCCCCACGGCGTGACACCGCCGCGGGGGACGCGAGGTTCCCCCTCCACTCCGGC
>JAHLSL010000007.1:9386472-9473044 GCA_025920805.1 Petroica traversi
ATGCAGTGAGGTTACGTGACAATTGTATTTGCTGTTTTATTTATTTAGCAAGAGAGAAAAGGCAGATGCCAATCTTGGTGGCCACTAATGACACAAAAATAGAACAGCATTAAAAATCTTTCTTGTATCAGAATCCATGAGACTTCCTTATCAATATTCATTAGTTGACCACCAGATCACTGTGTTGATAGAAAGACATGACTGGACCATGTAATAATTGTTTTGCTGGGACAAATCTGACATTATATTGCAATCAGAACTGTATGTCTTCTAAGAGACTTAAAGCGGGTAATTTGTATTGAGAGAAATGTAAGCTTTAACTGTAGTCTTGTTAATTCACCTGCTCCTTGCCAAGGGGAGATCCTGACCCACTGGGTGGTCTCCATCCTGCTGGCCTCATTGCTCTTCCCTCTTCCCATTGCACCTCTCCCTAACTGTGAATTCTCCTGCAGAGCCCAGCAAAGACCTGCACAAGAGAGGTGCTGTCCCTAGGGCTGCATCTTTCCCAGCTGAGACCTTCTTCATGGCAAACCCTGATGGATCTGCTTCTGTACCTCTGGGTCCTGTTGCAAAAATTGCACTGGGATCTGCTGTTTGTTGCTTCAGAGATTCCATGTTAGGAGGGGAGGAGGAGAAAGATGATGCCCTCCTTATGCAGTCAGAGCCTGGGGCAACATTCTCTGTTAAACATCCTCCTATCAGGAGCTCAAGGTTATCCAGCTGCTTTTCTCAGAGCCCATGCCATGTCCAGGCTGGTGCAGCAAGAGTCTTGTGGTCATTTTTTTCCCTCTGAATTTGTCCTGCTTAGAGCTTTCTCTTGAAACTCTGGCACTTTCCTGTGGACTTGTCCACAAAACTACCTCTTTTCAAGGAAAACAAATGCCCATCGTTGTTTGTTTTATACACTTATTTTTCGAATGTTTTTTCCCAAGCATGAAGGATTTAGCCTTGAGAAAGTCACGCTTAAGAGGAAATCATTATATCAATACATTATATCACATCCAGTAATTCATACATGTTTTTATTTCTAAAAAGAATTGCTCCTCAGACAGCAACCTGACTCAGAAGTTTTGCCAAAGAGGGGGTTCTACAATTTCACAGAGACCTCACTGGGGCAGAAAGAATCAAATTCAGGCACAAAGTGAGAGTCAAAGATTCCCAAAATTCAGAAAGGTTCAGTTCTGGATGTTTGGTTTTCACCCATCAGCACATCCCTATGATCTCTGGCACCATTTGGCAAAGGCTCCATCTCAGGTTTGTTGTGGCAGCCCAAAGCAGCCATGTGAGGCACTGGAGGAGAGGGACTGCACATCACCCACCATCTGAACCTGGAATTCCTTAGGAACACTTCATCCAGTTCTGGGGTGAGGAAGAAAGGATGAGAAGAGAGTGGAACAAAGAATCAAGTAGCAGAAGAGTATGGCAGGAGCTAAAGGGGATAGGAAAATGAAGACTACAGAAAAATGAAGAAATTACATAAGTTTGGAATTTTTATTTTAACAAGAAAAGGAGAGAAAAAGAGATTACATGAAAAGAAAAAAAATGAGGAAATCATGAAGACAGGAAAGAAGTAATACAGGAAAGGGCAGAGAATAAGTAGGGAAAATAGACTGTTGATATACTTAAATTCTATTTTATTACACTTCCAGTGACGATGGGAGTCCAGTTTTGCTTTCAGGGAGATAGTCAGTGCCTCCTCTTGGAAAGGGAGGAGCTCACTGGCACTTTTATTTTTCCTGTTATGCCTTCTGAGAGCAGGGCTTACAATGACTAGGAAGGCTGGAGCAGGAAGCTGCAGACTTCCAGGCAGCGGGGAGGAGCTCTGCCTTGCAGGCAAAGCCTGGGGACCTGTGCGAGGCCAGAGGTGACTTTCCTGCTCACCCAAACTGGTCGGGAGGGAGTGGGCACAGAGGGTGCTGTGCTCCCGAGGTCAGGGGCAGCCACACCGTGTGTGGCCACACTTTGTGCTGAGCAGGAGCTGCGCATACGGGAAATGCCACGGGGCTTTTCACTTCTGAGCCTCCCGTCAGCTCGCTCTCCAACTGCTCAGGCTGTAGACAGAGACTCTCAGACTGAGCTCAGATTCTGCTCTTTTTAGGTGCTGTAAAGAGGCCAAAACACTTGAACCTCTGGCTTAATAACTTTCCCTGTGGTTATACACTGATGTCATAAATTTGGTATTATAGTGTCAATGAAAGCTGATGAAAAGGAGAAGCGGAGCAGAAAGGAAGGAACCCTAAAACGTTGACATTTATCTTAATGAGAAACTGTATCCAAAAAGAACAGCCAGGCAATTGATTTTGTAGAGAGGAGTTCTCTTCAGGATGTGCAGACTGTTTCCTCTTCAGCACATCTCTGCAGTGCAAGGGCAAAGCAAGGCAATGGCAAATTACAATAATCTAACGTGGCTACAGAACTCACTCAGGCTTTTTAATTTTTTTCTTTCTAACCATAATGACTGAACAGCCTGAAGGAGATTCCTTTATCCTGTAACCTGGAATTTGGAGCAACTGTAGCTCGTCTAGCACTGACAGAATCCACAGAGCAGATGAATTTGCTTCCCTCTGGCTACATGCTTATTCTAGGTAATTCCAAAGGGCAGATTAAAAACATGTTCATCTCTTAGAATCTCATGCTAAAAACCCATTCAGTTGCAGAGAGACCCAGAAAGCAGGTCACAATTTCCATGGTTCTGAGTTCAGCACCTCAGACTAGACCCAAAGAGGCAGCCTTTAAGGGCAGATATGTCCACACAAACAAACAAACAGAAATATCTAAATTCCTTTAATGCAGTCGGTAGTCAGCCAAAAGATGGTAAAACCAAACCTCTGCTAAACTGAGACTGTGGAGATGGTGAGGAAGAACCATTTGGGTCCAAGAAATTAAGCCTTCCTAACAACACAGATAAAATGTGAGGACCAAAGCGCCTACAGCACCAGGCCCTGTGTCACAGTGTCACAAGTGACACTGACAGGCCCTGTTGAAAGGTGGCCCCTTCTTATACTTCCACATTTGGCAAGAAATGGGGGGGATCCACAGTGCTGTGAACCATCCTGACTGACAAAAGCGTCTGAAGTGGCTTTTGAAGATTAACTCATCCCTATCACTGCTGACTCAAAATAAGGTCTTTTGGATTCAGAGACAGCTTTGGTTGCACTGCCATTGATCCCTCCATGCAAATTATCCCTTGGTCTCTGCAATTATTTAATGAATTCAGAGGACAAAGTAGTTCCATTAAGAAAAATGAAATTGCTACCGAAGGGCATTACTAAGGAGGAGCATAAATTTCTCCCAGCAAGAGCATGAACCACTGATGTCCTCACTCATCAAGCAGCCTCCATGGAGGAGTAGACATCTGGGAGTGGTTCTATCCTTCACCCCAGGAGTCGACTCCTCATCTCCCATCTTCTGGATGAGGATGTGCCCTGGCTTGGGGTGTGTCTCCTGCGGGGCTGCTGCAGCTGGAGCTGCCTGGCAGCAACCAGACTGCCCCAGCAACAGCTGTGGATCCCAGCCAGTAATGGGAGAGAAACATTTCAGTTTAGGCTTCGACTAAGTCTCTTCTTTCCACTAGTAATTAAAGCGACCTTTTCCCTGCCATCTGTAGGATTTTTTGAGGATGCAATTGAGTGATCTGTCAATAGCCCTATTTCCAGTAGAAAACAGAGCAAAAAGACTGCCTGCTTCCCTGAGCAGAACCAGAAGAAATTAAAAATGCCAACCCTTGCAAAAATAAGGCTGTTTGCCCTTGCAAGCTCTTGTCACATGAATACTTTTGAAGGAAAATAATATCCTCTAATATTAAATCTTCTGAAGAATAAAAATCATCCAAACATTTCACATAGGAAATATGACCTTGAATTTACTAACCCCATATTAATTACAATAGTAAAAAATCCATTTTAATGAAATTGATTTGCTCCACAAGGAATTTTTTTTAATAATTTGAAATGGTAGAGTTTTTAAATTCACCAGCATTGAAAAAACTATTTTCTTTTACATTTATCTCCTTTCTTTGCCTTTATTTTAAACTATTGTTTTAATATAATGACTTTTTGTAGAG
Organism: Petroica traversi; assembly: GCA_025920805.1. Classification (NCBI taxonomy): domain Eukaryota; kingdom Metazoa; phylum Chordata; class Aves; order Passeriformes; family Petroicidae; genus Petroica; species Petroica traversi. The sequence continues at coordinate 9,390,536 of JAHLSL010000007.1, forward strand.
GTCATCTGCTGGAAATTATTTCCTCTTGGGTTTCAACAACCTGTCAAACCTAAGCACTATCAGAAATATTTATGTAATAATCATCTTCCAGAAAATAATTAAAATAGCAAATATAGGATTAAGTTGAAAAAGGCTGTAGTTTTGACATCATACAAATATACATTCTTTCTGATTGTCCTGGGTTAGCCCTAAACCAGGACACCGATTAAAATAAATATATGAAGACAGGAAGAAGAGGCAAGCAAAATAATGAAAAGTCTCTACTTGGAAATGGGTGATGATCCTAAAAACCAGACTGAGTCTATGTCTATTTTATAAGTGTATAAAAGAGGGAGAAAGAACTATTTTGAAAGCATTTATATTGTTTTCTGAATAAGTTATGACTTAAGAGAATAGATATTATCAACTTTAGTAGCTAATCACTTTGAATGCCCTAACAGAGAAGCATTACCCAAATACATATTCATAATTTTGGACAAAAACGATAGTCATACTGTTGGAGTGAGTATAGGATCCTAAAATCCCATTGCTAAATGCCAAAGAACAGAGAAAAAATCCCTTCCCTAAAAATATTTCAAAATCTAAGTAGATTATACAAATTCCAGGCTGCCCACAGACAAACAGAAACAAGAAGACAGCGCTGGTCCCCTCAGAGCCCCCGCACAAGGTGGGAGGGCAGGGACAGAGGGCTAAAAGCAGATGCACTCACTGATATCCTGAAGCAAGTCACAGAAGAAGTGAACAGAGACACAAGAAACCAGGAACACAACCCCCAAACTATCAGAGATGTAGTCGGGGCCGCTGGCTTTATGAGCAGGTACTGGCATCAACGTGAGCCAGTCATGGATGAAGCCCTGGAAACTGAAGAGTAATGCTAGAAATGAAGGGAAGAAAAGCAAGAAATGGGAATTGAAAGCAAAGGAAGTTGAAGGGGAGTATCTGAATGGTTGGTAGACAATAGCAATGCACAAAAGACTTGAAAAGATGAGTCTCTGAGCAACACTACACCTGCTGCAGCCAGGATGAGGGGAGGGAATGGACAGAAGCAGAAGCCCAGGTGTGTCTTCAGCCAAGGATTTTAGAACAGCCTTATGCTCCTTGGTAGGAGAGAAAAAGAGCTGCTGCAGACAGAGTATCAGGTAAAGAATTCAGGTGTTCTGAGAGAATAAAACATGCAAAGTTTGGACATAATCATTTCTTTATTTTGTTATCTTTTTTTTTTTTTTAAGTGAAAAAGAAGACGCTCCTGAGAAAACAAATAAATGCAAGAACAAAGGAATGAGGATGGAAGAGAGGAGAGCTCAAGATTAGCTATAACAATAGCAAAATTGTGTAGAGTTTCCTGGATAAAGAAAGGAGAATCACTTTAACAGTCATCAAACGGATATTTGGCTTAAGACATTACCCAACATTTGCCAATTCAGCTAATACGTTTATCAGGTTTTCATAGAGGAACAAAGACACGTTTAACAGCAAAAGTTAGAAATAGAGGAGCAGCAGAGGCACAGATGGGCTGGGATTGCTGAAAAGCCCTTTGATCAGTAACCCCAGGGATGAACTTGCAGTATTCCTCATCTATTTCTTCTAAAGGATAACAGTTTAAAATGAAGAAAGGGATCACAAATGCTTTACTATATCCCAAGAGTAGCACCATGTGAGGATGAAAAGGGAACGAGCCAAGGCAATTTGCAACTCCTGTTTTCTCTGCTGCAAGTAATGACAAATCACCTACAGTTCCAAAAGCAGAAAACCTGAAAGGACCCCATTTGAAAAAGCAAATTAAAATAAAAAATTTTAAAAATCAACAAAGAGAAAGTATTGTGGATAACCAAGCACCCAGATGCAATGAAAACCTGTCACTTGTGTGTTATGGATTTTTATGACTAGACTAACCTTAGAAAGGGTAAGGGTATTTTGCTTTAGCTTTAAACACTTCAAGAAGAGGAATATTAGCATTGCCATTAAAATAAGTTGTTTCAGTGCTCCTTGTGCCATTTATTTTTCTGCATTGCTCCTTTCTCTGTATAAAGTCAGTGCAAGCAATTGCACAGCTGCACAGCTAGATCAGAAATTGAGGAAACTAAGGAAACAGGGTTTTTGTCTGCATTAGTTGTTGTGTCCCAGCTGGGTTCTGATTATGGCCACAACAACTCTTGTGCTGCTGCATGGGATCAGAGTGCCCAGCTGGGATCAAGACCTTTGTCTTCAGAGACAGTGCCAGGTAATTCAGGTTAAAGTGACCCTAAAACCATGGCCTTCAAAGGTCTTGCCTGAGGACAATGTCCCAACACAGAAATTGTCAGGAGCCCTTGCCATGAGAATAACTCTGGGCAGTGGAACAACATTCCACCAGCTGAGTACCAGAAACAGGAGGCGTGTACTGGGAGGCAGGACAGAGGCAGTTTGTAGGTGAGAGCATGTGGTGTGTCTTTCCCTGCTGCAAAGCTGGAGTTTCACTCTCTAGGTATGCATTGTCATTATGTCCCCAGGGTCATGGTCACACATAAAATTACATACCTCAAAATCTAGATTGTACTGCCTAGCATTTTCAAATGTATCTACAACTGAGAAATCACAAATGTGTGCTGTTAAATAAAAGCCTGTCTCTTCTATATCATGTTTAAACAAAGACACCTTACTAAACAGGAAGAATACATTGAGAATTCACTTTAATACATGTTTATTTGTGTCCTGCACTTTCAGTGTAGGAGGTTGGAGATGTAATAAAAAAGATTCAAAATTTATTGATTCAATTTCATTTAAATCACTCTAAACAACCAGTGCTTTAGAGTTCAGAGAATTAACATTTACCGTCCGTAACAAGCAAAATTTTAATATTACCTTTTTTGAGTCCACTTAGAACTTTTTAAAAATTCTTCAGATACATTCCTCATAGTAAACAATACATTTCAATCTGTTTCACAATCAACATTGATAAGGCCTTCTTAACAATTTTATACCACCTCCACTGTTACTTCATTGCAAAACACAATCTTATTTCATACTATAAATACCCATCCATGCACAAAACACAGGGGCCAGAAGTTACACATTAATATTTCATGTAGGCTTCCAAGTCTTCCTTTACCCTCTGCAGGTTTATGGTACACTTAAAAAGATATCTTTAGACTTGGTCTACTTGGTCTTAAAATACAAATATACAATATCCATAAGCATAAAAAAGTAAAGCTAGATGGCCTTACCATTTGTTATGAACTGCTAAAATCTTATACATGTACAATATAGCATCATGCTGATTAATATACATATTAGTTAAATATATGAGCCAATAATGGGGATGCGGCCAAGCTTTATTGGTTTGTTTTCAAAAAGAAATTGTTCATATACAAGTAAAAAGATTTTTAATTTAAACTCATATGGACTACCTGAACCACACAAAGGTCTGTAAGCCCTGCTGAGAAATTCAGGTCAAACTAGGACAAAGCCTGCTGATTCATTGGAAAAGGAACACAGCTCCTCATGGGTGACACCCACGGTGTGCTGTTCCCAAGAGAATGCAAATTTATCAGCATTCACATTTTCAGGTCTAGAGTACTAATTTTTTGCATCTTACATAGCAGTTGATACTTTTTGTATCTATTCATCAGCCTCCAGCAGAAACAGTTCAGTACCTTGACATTGTCATAGATTTTTCTAAATAAGTAAATATACAGTACAAAGTGTAGATAGTGAAACGAATAAGCACATATATACAGTCTTTGAAAGGCATTTTTGTGACCAGTTTAGCAGTGTTTATAGAAAACATTTAAGATAGTCACATTCTGCTGATACCACTGTATTGCAAACTGTCAAGCCACATTTCTTATATTAAACTTGTACTGCATTGTATATTGTACAACAGAGAACGATCATTCTTAAGGTGTGACACAATGAAAAAGAAAATACTAGACTGAGTAAGGTAACCAGCACAGGGCTCAATTTTCCTGAGGTTTGTAAGAATTTTTTAAACAAAAATCACAGTGACCAGGCTAAACTGCAAACATACTGTTAAGTTTTAAATATACAGTTTATACATAAGTTCTGTGCATGGTCGACTCAACTGCATATGTTCAGGCTGACGTTTCCTTTAAATGACTCGCCACTGCATAATACTTGTGTCCTTTCCTCCTGTGGAGATGAGATGGGTGTCTTCACAGAGAAAATCTACATTAGTTACATGACTACTATGTCCACCGTACACATGGCTGGGAGCCTAGAAAACATCACAGTAGTGAGAATTGCAGCTGTCATAAAAGCATCTCGTTAGAACATTTATGCAACAATGAAACTGACACATCACATCATTCTCTTAAAGTATTTTAATATTAAATTCACTTTTAAATTTAATTGCCGTCTCAATCAACCTTATATAAATTCCTTAGATGTATAAATACTCCCACTCTTCCTGTTTTGATGCGTTTGGGTTTTGGGTTTTGTTTTTTTTTTTGCTTGTTTTTTGGGGGTTTTTTTGTTCATAGGAAAATATAATTTAATGCATTTGAGCAAGCTACAAGAGTAAATTTTTGGGAAATACCTTACCCTAAACTGTGAGCATGGGTATGAGAAGAGATGTACTTTGCCAAAGTCATCTCCTGTTGACAGCAGTTTTCTCCCATGTGATCGACAGACAGCATTGATATCTGTACCATCTGAACCTTCAGGCCATACACCTGAAACACAAAGAGATTAATTAAAGGGTCTTATAATGGAAATAAAAGTGACAGCCTAAGTTTTAGTTAAAATATTAATAAAAGATGTTTAAGGAAAAGAAAAACCTATAAAAATTACTGCATCTGAGTCAGAATGCACACTTCCACACCAGCTGAAGTCCAGATTCTAATAGGTAATCAAGCACATAAAAAAAGGCTTTATTCCCTCTAGACAGCAAAGTGCTTTTTCTCTGAGAAAAAGCATTCTGCTGAATTATAGTCATGGGACTGAGCCTGAAAGAATTTTCATATGGTTATGTGGAAAAGTAAGAGTTACTGCTTTTATTTTCCCTTCACCTTATATATGAGTTAACACACTTCCTTCATTTTACATGGATATGTTTTTTAGACTAGAGTATGATCCAAAAGTTATTTCTTCATATCACTAAAGTCTAAAACCTATAAAACAAGACATTATATAGTTCAAATTATTATTTACTAATCAATAGATCCCTATTATATCAATAATAGGGATCCCTATATATCAAAAGATCCCTATATATCAATAGATTCAGAAAATAAACTGAACCTATTATGAAGTCTTTAAATGCTTTTGTTCTACTGTAAGTACTTCTCTTCCTTCCCCATATACTGTACTCTTTGCTGTTCTTGTACAAAGTAGTGTCCTAAAATTAAACTGTAAGATCAACAGTGCAAAGACGAATTCTGTGCACCATGTCTTTAAAGCCTCTGAACACTTGCCTGTAATAAGTTGCAATTTTACTAAAATCCACGCAGTTATTGAAATTTCAGGATTTTGTATGCAGAACTGTGGGCTTTTTTTTTGGTTATCATTATCTAATTTAGATTTTATCTAATCCCTACTCAACATCAAGGGCACCAAGCTTTCAGAGACCACTTGACATCTTGAGTCATAACATGTGTTCTGCCATTATAAGTTGGCAAAACCCCTGCCATGTGCTGGTGCTGCGATTTTCAGTGCCTGTCCCTGTGTCACCTGTCCTCTCCAGTGTGGCCCTGCAGCCCTGCCCACTCCAGTGCACTCCTTCTCTGGGGCTGCTGCAGGTCAGGGTGAGAGAGTTGTCACTTCCCTAAGAACTCCCAAGGCACACTCAGTTCCTCCTTCTGAGGGATACTTCTAGCTCCACAGCAGGCATTTGCCATGCACCGTGGGAAAAGCATGGCATTCAGTCCCTGGGATTCTTCCCAAACACAGCCTTTGTATCACTGCACAACAATGCACTATGAGGAGGTAATTCCAGGTCTTTATGAGGAATTACAAATTGCTGTAAATAAAATACAAAGTCTGATTTGTAGACTGCTCTTAACCATCCTGATATGTATGTGGAAACACCACGTTGCTAGATCAGGGATAGTAAAAGAGGCCCAAAGAAATGGAAGCTCCAAAGAAAAATTATAATTGCTACTCGTGGAATTATGAATATGCAGAATAAAGAGACACAGAAAAGCTTTTTTAAACATCTGCTTTGACAAAAAAGAGGCTGAATGAATATCAAATGCTAGCTGAAAAGAGGCAGGAGTCTTCCCAAGAGGTCACTATGACAAGCTGGAAAGAACCCCTGGATGAAATGGTTAAAGATACAAGACTGCCATTTTGAAATGGGGAAAAGATAATAGCAGGGTTTTTCTTTGAATCTCTTGGTTCTTTCGAAATTTATCCCAGTGCCTCACTATCAGTTTTTATGAATATGCAAATTGAATCCCCCTTGCTGAAAAAGTAGTCCTTATTTTCTCCCATCCTCTGCAGACACGTGAAAGAGACTATTTTCTTTCTCTCATTTGAAGACTGATGCCATGCTATTTTTTCCTCCTCTTCTCTAAAATTCATTCATTATATCTGTTCTCCCAGAACATTATTTAGATGGATAATTAATTATTCTTGCTAGTCAGCACATTATCTGTAGGTCCAATGTGCAAAAACCAGAAGCAGCCATTCCAGCTGTGACCGAAACAGATACTGATAAATGGATGATTGCTTCACATTTTGCATGGCATCCTTTTCATTACACATCCCACTAATGTATCTGCCTTTCCTACAACAGCATAATGCTGTTGACTCATATTCAGTTTGTATGCAAGAGTAATTTGATCTTTCTGTGAAGATCTGCTTTCATCTGCTCTGCATTTGTACAACTGGGTTCTGCCATTCTAGCGGGGAGCCTCTTCTTCGGCTCTATTGAATTCCTTCATTTTTTCATACCACTCCCCTGTTTCTCAAGACAACTTGTTAATCCAGCAGATTTACACCACCTACAAACTTTACATGCTGATTTATTATGCATGCTAATAATAAATATATTAAAACAAACATAATATTCAATTTATAGTTTTCCAGTCGATTTTGAACCCAACCAGTCTGTGCTCTGCTTGCTTGCAATGTTGTCAGGCTTTGTACAGTATCTTAGATTTCTTCTGTTCCTGTCCTTCACCTCAAACACTATTTTTTTCAAAATTTGGCATGTGCTATTAATTGATACCTCATTTGTGTATCCAGCAGCATATGGCTCTTGAAAAGGCTTATAGATCAGTAAGTGTTTAAGACTTTGCTCCTTCACATTTATGTGTTTGTATCATCCTCCCTCAAGCACACTTCTTTACATGCTATTGACTTTCAGTTGAATCATCTCTAAACACTTCCAGACTGACTAATCTGTTCCCCTGCCCAAAGACAGGTGTCCAACTGACCAGTGTTCCCTTTTCAGTGCTCCCCTGCATTGGTTACGCTGATCTGTGGGTGCTACGCAGAGCTTGGGATTTTTATGTCTTTCTACCAGAGGGAGAAAATATCCCTCATTTCAGTCAGCCATAGCTACTGAAAAATCAATATACTAGAAGCCTCACATCCTGGATGCTGGGATTGCTGCTTCTGTGTCCAGAGGGGTGATCACAGCAAGCATGTGAAGACTGTTCTAACTGGCTGCTCTGAGGCCCCAAAGTACTGATTGACTTCCAATAAAAATGGACTGGTTTCCAACTCATAATCTATGTGCTTCTTCAGTTTATTATTCTAGCCACTCACTTTGCACTTTAGCCTCTCCATATGGGCCCTGAAGGTAGATCTATGATCCTGCAGATATTGCATTCATTCTCCAGTCTTTCAGTCCTTTGCCTATTTTCTGTGAGGTGTTGAAAATAAGTACTAATGGTTTCAAGCTGACACTAACCATTTGTTTTTACAGATACAACAAGGTTCATCACACTCAGATACTTTGAAAATATCTGACTTATTTCAACTTTCCAAACTACTCCTTCCCTACTGAAAGCAGTAGGCACTAACTGGATTTGTCATCAAATTGTAATAAGGCTTTTATTAGAGAAATATTTTTAAACATACTGGGTTTTGTAACACTTCATCTTTAGCAGTGTCATCTCTTTTCCCCTCTCTGTAGATTATTTTGTCCCATGGTCTGGCTCCAAAAGCACGTTGCAAGGCGTGGGGAGAATCCCTCTCAAGTCTGACATGCCTCTCTTATCTGAATTTCTATGCACCAAAAGCAGCCCCAGATTCTAATACCACTGTATTTTGCAGGAATCTGAATTAAAAAGTAAGGAACCCTCACATAAAGTATTTAGTATCTCAGAGTATCTGAACCTATGATGCTAAACGCAAAGACTTTGTAAATATGTGTCAGGTGTACTCAAATCCCAGAAATATTTTAATAGCTCCATGAGGGCCTCTATCCCATAAATGAAAAACCCATTATGTCAACATGTAGCCAACCTTCCAGGATTTTCTGCTTTTACTAAATCTGCATGCTGTGATATCCAAGTGATATCCAAGCACGGCTTGTCAGCTAAATGATAGAAAATTTGAATGTGTTTTCCCAGCATACTGCTACTGCCACAGCATCTTCAGGCACTGAAAACATGTCCTTTCTGGCTGCCTTCAAACACATTACTGCATCTATTCTACTTGAAACATGGGTGCAAATCTTCCTTGTTTACCACTTATACTAAACCAGACTCTTCTCTGAACTTCTACCATGGCTTCCTATTTTTCTCTTGAGGACTCGAGAATTTGAAGCTTCTTGTACTCAGAGTTTGTAACCATCTGTCCTGTCCTGCACACATTGTAGAATGAGTACAGAGCTTCAGACTACACTGGGGAAAGTGAATCCTTCAAAACTGGCAAGAGGGAACTCCCATGGAAACAAACCATTGGATTTTGCTATGTTTTTCTTTTTCAATTTCTTTCACTCAATTTAATTGCTACAGATTGTATCAAAATACATTATAAGTTCTTAATGAGGGAGACTATCATCCATTTTGTATTTGCACAGTAACTAAAGCAAATTAAACCAGTTCTGCTAAGGGGATTCGACCCAGTAGCTGCCCAAACACAAGACAATTTCACAGAACTGGTACTTGAAATTAAAAATGATGAGAAGCTGCTCTACTGTGACAGTAAGGGCAGTGTGTGATTTTTTTCCTTATCTCCAACTTATGCTGTAATTTGATATTTTTACTTAAAGCTAGCAAGAATATTAAATCAGAGTCTTTCTGGATTGAAATAAGAAGACAGATTGTTAAAAAAAATGGCATAACAGAAGTTCTGTATTTTTCCCTGAATTATGAATAGTCCTGTTTCATAAGCAAAAGTTGTCATTCCAAGTGTTTGTTAATAAGAAGAATGATAAGAACTTGTAAGAGGAAATATACTTACCAAAAACATGGAATCCTAAAGTACAGGTGTAAGTGGCCCATTCTATATCTCTAGTTGTTTCAACACTCACAACTTGTTTACAAGCAGAGGGGATCCCTACAAAAGAAAAAAAACCCACATAACAATATATTTCATTTTTAAATTTTATAGATTTCTGATTACACCAGATGAACTAAAACATATGGTTGATCTTGGCAGTTATATAGTCTCATTTAAATTTTAAATCTGCGTTACGCTGCCTGAACTTTGCACAAAAGGACTGAATATAATTCTTACTCACAGTATAAGATTTCATAGTCGCCTGAATTAGACACGAGATACTGTGAATTAACAGACCAATCCAAATGAGTAATGAAGCTGGAATGACCCTACAAAGAGAAAAAGAATTGTATTAACTGCACTAACAGTGTGTCACAATGTGACAGTATTAATACAGTGCTACGAAATACACTTTGGATATTAATACTGAACCAGGAGAAAAAAAGGTTACTTACTGAACATTTGCCAATTCTAGTGTACTTTCTTCCATTTTCACTTACACCATATATATAAATACAGTTGTCATGGGAACCTATTGCCAAGAAGTTTCCATCTATAAACACAAAAGTGAACTGCAATTATTCCTGTAAGAAAGAACTTAGGCTAATTTTGAAGTATGTATGTCACAGACAACAGGCACTGTTCTTAAAGACCTTGATACTGAAAAATGAAAAAAAGAAATTCTATTTCTATTTTTTCAGTTGTGTATTGATGTATCTTTCAAAACTACAAAATAGCAATTTTATACAAACAAATATTACTGTTATAAACACTTAACATTTCTGGAAGTAGCTATAGTCCATTTAGGGCTAACTTGATAGCAAAAACCTGCAGAGTTAAGTATTTTTTTCCCCTTCTTCACAGTGAAACCATATTGAATGTGTTGGGGAGGGAAGGAAAAGAACACCAGAGCTTAAGACACCACCCATTCAGCCCTGCCAATGTTTCATGGCACATTTATTTTCAGCTTCAGTATGGCAAGAAGGGAAGTATTTTAAAACAAACCAACCCTTAATTTAATAAAAAATTTCAACGCCTTTTTTTTCCCCAGTAAATAAATGCTCTCAAACCTGGTGAGTAACGCATTACAGACAGCTGTTCGTTTCCATCTGTGTGTACAGTGACCAAGTCTTTTGTTTCTGTGTCAAACACAAACCACCTGTTGTAAACACAGAAAGAGGCCAATAAATCATTCCATAAGGAATTTAAATCTACTTTAATCTTGACCAACTTTTCTTCTGTCAAAATAGCATAAGTTTTACACCAAGAAGAGAAAAATAGCAACTGCTACTCAGTTTGGTCTATTTTTTACTTTAACACAAAGATAGTTTCTTTCACATCTTTTTTAACCACAAAAATGTTCAGGCATTGACCCCAATATCAATCTTCAGATTTTAGTGTATTTTAATATGTCATGCATAAGAATAAAGTAAGCATTGCTTGTGATGTCCCTTCTCCTTTAATGACCTTCCTCTGTGCTATGCTGATGTTTAAAGTGATGCCTGCATTTAATCCTAGAGCAGGGCAAAACACAAGCAAGCATCAGGACCATCCTCTTCTCATAGAAGAAAGAAATTATTTTAAAATGAATTAATTCGTTATTTTTTGTAGTTTAATTTAGTTAATTAATTTTAAGGAACCAAAATTTGCTTGTAGAAACATGTAGAAAGGACAAAGAAAATTTGCATTTCAATACTTGCGTCAGATTACTAAAGACAAAGAAAAGATTCCTTTCAAAGCTTCTCCTTTTGTTTTCCTTTATTTTGTAAATAAAGTACATTCAGCAACAAAAAGAAGTCCTTTATTTAGGGCTGATATACAATCTGAAATAAGCTTGCCTCATAACCTACAAGCTTCCTATATCTCTCAGTGAAATAGAGCTGTTTTCACTACTAGCAGCCAAGTCTGCCCTCAAGTGACATTAAAGGAGGGTGAAGTTAGGCAAAGGCAGTCCCTCCTATGAGAGACCAACACAGATAAATCCAGCAGCTGCCACTGATGTCACCATGTGCTCGACCTGCAGTCTAAAATACTCTCTTGCACCTCAGTTCTTTCTGCCTTGTTTATCCCTCACACTCCTCATGCAGAACAAGTCTCTTAATGTGCATTGTTACATTATGTCTAGCACAGTGGAACATTCACCAAGTTTTTTTAAAGCCCCTGGTTGTCACTGCATTAGGGATCATGAACCACTTGCTACACTTTCCAACACACAAAACTTTTCTATGTGATTTTCTCCCTGCAGCTCTAGAGGCCTCGCAGGAAATCTCTCTGCACATCTGCAAAGTTAAGCCACTACCTCAGACTCGTCCTTTGTCACAGTGGACACAAAGATTTCACATTTAGGTCACTGGTATGGTGACAGCATCTCCCATGCCTGTTCTCACAGCTAACCTAGACTTGCTGCCCTCTCTAAATGTCCTCCCGCCACTGATCTCACACTGTCCCTCTCCCAGGGCAGAAACCATCTCTTTGTTCATGCAACACTCAGCAAACACAGGGTGCTGGCCTAAGCCTAGGGTTTCTAGGCACTAAGGCAATGCAGATAAATTTCACTGTGACATTCAATAGAAATCAACAGGGAATGAAGATGTGTCCTGCATGCATCTGCAAAGCCAGACCATGAACTTGGACGCGAGCTGGAAAAATCAGTGTTTGTGAGTGCCCAAGGTGTAGCTCTGCACATCTTACCTTCCAGTCAGCGTCCCTACTGCAACAACAGATGCTGAAGGATGAAAACCTGAAGACTGTGCTGGATCCTAAAATGTTTTAGAAAGAAGCACACTTTGTTACCAGTCCAAGTTATCAAGTTATAACAATTCAATTATCTGCCTCAAGAACACAGTAAAACTCTCTTGTTGATTTTTTGGGGTTGTTTTTTTTCCTTCAATATAAACTTGAGGAGTAAAAAAGCATTTTTAACTAATTGAAATATTATCCAATTAAATTCTTTTCCCTCTATACAAGGCTACAATTTTCTTTTCTTTACCATCTAAAAATAACTTGACAAGTGATTTCATAACAATAACATTGGCAATGGCAGCTTCTCAACAAATCATAAAGAAGTAAGAGATAAAAATAACTCCTTAAACTAGAGCTGACCTCAGAATTAAGCATCAAAGCTGCAGTTTACCTACATTCTGAAGGACTAGCAAGTCCCTTATTCAATAAAGGTCTGTGACACTTTGCAGGAGGGGTAAAGCCTGACTCCTACACACACAAATACCTTTTACCAGCACCTGCCAAGCTGCAGCTCAGTGGGAGATTAAGGGCATAAACTGGGTTTCTTACTTGGATGTGAAATTTTAAAACATTTTATTTTGTAAAATTCTAGTGTTTTACTTGCAATTTAAACATATACCTAAAAACAATGTAAGCATTTTCTTTCTAATTACAAAGAATGAGGTCCAGAACTCTGCAGGATATAGCAGAAAATACCAATATAAATAGTTAGGGGTTTTTTTCTGATATCATTAAAACGTAATTTAAAAATGTAAGCAAAAAGCACAGTCCAGTGATCTATCTCACAGAAATGCACGTGTCCTTAATTTCCTGTATTTTAAAACAATACCACAATTGTAGCTGTTTTAGTAAACCCGTTGACATTTTTAGCAACTTGTGATTACTAGCACTAGAGACTAGGTAGAAAGGATATTGTCATTAATTATAACAAGTGACTAATCTAAAAGAATTACTAACTCTAAAAAATATTCCAGAGAATTGTTGAGATCCAGAATTTCTATACACAGGTTCTAAAACACTAAAGGAAAAGTTTTTTGCCTTTTTTTTTTTAAGTATAATTTCATAGCAAAGGCTAAGATATTCCACTGAATAAATGAGAAGTTCAAACAGTGTATTTAGTCTAATTTGTACTCAGAATAGCAACATTAAAAAGCTTTTACATTGATCTCTATAACAAAAATAGGTTAACATGAAATGATTTTTTCCCTTAAGTTAATATTTTAAGATATTTTAAATCAATAATCTTGAGAAAAACTAAAATGACTAAAGAATTTCTCTTACAGGAGAGCTGTATTTATACCTCTATAATCTTGTTCCAGATAGGATGGTGAGTGGTTGCATCCCAGAGTGTAATGTGTTTGTCATGTCCACATGTGAAGAACTGAGGCTTAGAGGAATGGACTGCAAGTCCCCAGAGCTCATCGGTGTGACCCTACACAAGCAGAGATGTTTTTTGACAAGAAGAACAGGCCATCAAAACGAAACATGTTTGAACAGTATTAAAACTACCAAACTGAATTAATATAATTAATAATGAATGAATAAATGAATATTAAAACATTCAAAAATATGTTACCTCTAGATAGATACATATGTATAATGATTCTTTTTGCCAAAGTAATAATAAATCAAATAGATGCATATTTATGAAACTTAACTTTAAGCAGTATCTTTTCTACTGTTACACACTTAGAAGTGTTCTTGTAAGGGAACCCAGCTTACCTGGGTAATTGGGAAAAAATCTCCTGACAGTGTGCCCTGTAGGACGAAGTTTCTTGTGGTTCCTATTAATACAACATCCCCTTTTCCCTCTGTTACTGTTCTTATTGGACCAAACTGCTCTGGAATCTGTGCTCATAACAGACAAGAGGATAGGTAAGTCAGACAATTTGTCAGGTATTGCCATTTCTAAAGACACGTGTCCTCGTAAATATGTTTTAATAAATACTGCCCAGTGAAGAAATGAAACAAATTAATACACGTGTCGGACTTGCAAAACTTTATAACAACTTGCATCAGCTCAGTAACTTTTATAACACTGCAAGACAAGACATTCTTATCTACAGAATACTCAGATAAATCAAGTATTTCAAGAAACACAAAAGGTTCCTTCATGCTGTGTTAATTCAATAGTATTTAACTGCAGCTGCAATATCAGACTAAGCATTTCTACTCAAAACGTTTCCTTGCAATAAATGTTTCTTTAATTGCAGCCTAGGTTCTGAAAGAGACAGTGCAAATCTCCAAAATAAAGTTTAAGGGAAGATGTAAAATAACAAGGAATACCAGAATATGAACTAATAAGAGAAAAAGGACACCACAGTTAGAAACAGCACAACAAACATGTCCCTTGTGTTGTGTTAAAAACTGTATTCCAAAGACATGCCATTGCACTTGCATATAACTTTGCAACATTTCATATTATAATTTAATATTATATAGTAGAGTTGAAGCCCTTTCTCAGAGTTTTATCCTGATTCTTCTCTTACATTCACTATGTAAACAGGCATAGTAGTTCTGTCCAAAAAAATTCTGCTTTAATATTTTAAGCTCCTACATAGCAACTGGATTAATTTCCAAATTTTGTTTATATTTAAAAAACAACAACATCAACCAAGAAATTAAGGAAAAACTTTAAGTATTAAAACCGTCAAAAAATCATCACATCACTTTGGGAAAGAGGAAAGTACAAAACAATTTCAAAACTATAATTCGCTGAAGTTAAACACCACCTCACATTATTAAATGCAAAGAAAGGAAAAAATAGTATGGAAAAATACGAAAACAAGATTTGTTTTCCAGTTATCATAGAACTTAGGAAATATTATGTTAATGAATAGGCAATGACAGTAATGACCTCAGGACTCAAAATTTGAGATGTCTTGTGCAGGGCCAGGAGTTGGACTTGATGATTCCGATAGGTTCCTTCTAACTCAGCATATGAAAATATTGTCTTGTACCACTGATTTTCTTTCCCATAGAGTACATATCCATAAGAAAAAAATATTAAAAAAGCTGCTCAGAGGACAATAGAATCTCATTTTAAGTAGTGGAGTAATTTCAAGATAGGTGATATCACCTCAGTTTTGTGAATTTTTTGGTAATTTCCATTCCATGATATCAGCTTTCTATCTTTTCCACCTCCTGATACCAATGTGCCATCTCGCAGCATACACAGTGCAAATATTCCACCCTCATGTGCTCCTTGAACTGCGTGGCTTATTCTGTTGGTACCTGAATAGAAGAAAAAGAAACATTACTACTGAAATACTCAGCTTAATAGCTCCTTTCCCCCCAATTTTTTTTTTCTATTTCTCTACTGTCTCTCAAGGATTGCATTTAATGAATGATAACAGTGGGCATGGAGTGCTGGACCAAAACACGCAGACCCACAGAAGAGGCTGAATTAGTACATCTCACAATATATTCCCCCCACCTCGAAAATGAAAAGCATACATACTGAATCTAGGTCAAAGCCAAAGTAAGATAGATTCATTTAAACTTTTCTTGGGGGTTTCAGCAAAATCATTTGACTTCACATTTGACCTGCAGTAGCACTACACACCTTATCAGCAAGGAAACCATAACCAAGTCACTTTTGTCCTCCAAAGATATCCTACAGCCTCCAGATCCTGAACTTATACCAAAATCTGACTAATATATATCTGGTATATCTGGCAGAATATGCTGATTACTCTCCAGAGGAGCCTGTACTTCTTTACTGATGAACTTGGCTTGTACAAGTAGCTTCTTAGACTTTCAACACTGCCAAAACCAACTACATTAGATTCAGCATCTCTAATCTGGTGAATCATTACTATTATGAAATACAATTAAATGATTACTAGTGTTTCCGATACTGAAATGTTCACTTTGCATCAAAGCTTGGCCAACTTGATGCTTAACACAAGTGAGGGGCTGATGCAAGTTAGGAAAAAACAATTGCCTTTTCCTTCCTCCATGACTATGGATATAATGTGTTAGGTACAACTGATTTCTATTAAGAAAAGTTTTTGCTAAGGGTGCTCTGACCTGGTGGAAGCAGCTCTCTCCTGCATACAGAGCTGTGTCAAAAGTAGTGAAGATATAGAAAGTACATGGTACTGACATAGAAAAACAAGAAAAAATTTTTTGTCCAACTGTAAAGAGCTGGCAGAAGTTGGGATCTTGAGCACACTGAGAATTCTCTTATTTCTGGGAGAAAGGGCAGAAGAGGATGCTTGCAGTCAAGGTAGAAATTAATCCACCAGCATGATAGATGGCAAATTGGTTCCTGAGCAGTGCACTGCCCCATCTCCCTTGTCTGCTGACAGTCCAAAAGAACAATGAAGAACAGGGACATGGATCAGGGCAATTTCTAAAGTCAGTTCAGAAGGAAAAGAGTTGAAGTGTCTTGCTTTAAATTACCATAGGAAAAAGGAAAGGGAAATAAACAAGAAGCCAAGTTACAAACACCATATCCATCCCTGTCCAACATCAGTGTAGTGGTCAAAAGCACAAGAAGATAATTAGCTGACAGTTCTAGGTTGAAAAAGAAATCTCCAAAATCAGCTCAGTAAGGCTCAACTGTTTAGCTGATTCACTGTATTGTTCTCAGGATCTTATCCCTTTGAGTAATATCTTGGGAGAAAGCACTGAGTAAATAGGAAAAAGCTGTCATGCATATCCCTTCTTCCTTTACTAATAAGGCCTCCTTTAAGGGATTCTCCTTATTCCTATACATGGCATCTCAGGCACTAAGTAAACGTTTAGGATGTTGCTGCTGTTTGCCCTCCAGTAGGCGCTGCCTTCTGCTGCCTAAAAAAAGGTCTCTTCTTACTAGAAAATGCTTTTTAAAAAGTTCTTCCTATCCATCTGTTCTTCTGAAATAAAGCTGAGGAATTCAATTAGATCTGAATACATTTTAGCTTGACTTCCTAGGAAAACAAACACTACTATTTGTTGTCTTTTTAAAAGCGTGTGTCAATAGGCATAATTTCTGCAAGCAGTAGAGAGGGACAGTTTAGGAGACTGGAGATCATCAATTACATTAACGTTTCT
The DNA here is from genome assembly GCA_025920805.1 of Petroica traversi. Classification (NCBI taxonomy): domain Eukaryota; kingdom Metazoa; phylum Chordata; class Aves; order Passeriformes; family Petroicidae; genus Petroica; species Petroica traversi. Next base: position 9,407,711 of record JAHLSL010000007.1, read on the forward strand.
TCCTATACAGTGATTAAGGAAAGAACTTTTCCTGGCATCTCTTACATCAGTAAAGGCCCCATGTGCTGGCATAGTCCTGTGATTCAGTATTTGACCATAGGGAACACATTTGATAGAATTTTGTGCTCTAGCAGTTAGGCATAGATATTCTATAGCTGTTTGTAGAAAGAATGCAGGCACAATCAGCTGGATGGGTCTTGGGAAAAAGCTCAAGATAAAACAAAATTTATTCTTCTTAAAATGAAGCTCTACACACACAGTATTTAATATTAAGATGGAAGTTAATAGTGAAATCTTATCTTACCTTTCCCCCAAACCAAAATGTTTCCACTTGAGTCTCCTGTAATAGTATCACCATTTTCAGAAAAGGTCACACACAGGACAAACTTTGGCTTCTCTTGTTTCTGCATGGTTATGAAAAATATACACTCACAGCAACATACAACCCATGGATTTTAACTTTATGCATTTGGTTAATTTAGTTTATTCTTATACAGTTCTATTGTTACTTAAATATCTACAAGAGGTAAATACATTCCTACAGGCTAAACACAATAATTTGTGCAAGAGCAGAAGATGCATCAGCTGAGGTTTGTGGCCCAATCCTGTGCCCTTTAATTGCAAGCTGGGGACAGGGTGAGTGAGAAGGCCTGCCAACATGTAACACTTGACCAGCAATGCTCTGAGATAAACCAAATCCCCCAACTACTGCAGAAGGCCAAAGACTTTGAGTATTTAGAAATGGCCAAAGTTTCAAACAAGCTTCATTATTATAATTCTTAACTCCAAAGTTTCTAGGAGAAAGAAAATATTACTGGAGGGTTTAACTGTAGCGTAAGAATTAAGGAATCACCTCTTGAAAGAAGCCCAGTAATGAAAGGCTCAGTAATGAAACCTCTGCATTTAAGACACTGACAGCAACAAAACAATTAAATTATAAGGGAACAAAAACATCACTGGTAGCTTCTAAGGACCTATACATTCCTTGTTGACAACCTATGTCTATGACCTCTATCTCCTGCAAACTAAGAGCTGTTCTCAACTAGGGCCACCACCCTTTTCCAGCTCAAATAATCATCAAAACTAAGAGAGCCAGAAGAGAGAGAAAAATCCAATAAAATGCATGAAAAATAAAATGTAACAAAATTTAAATGCATTCTCTCAGTATCTTCTCCTGATTTCACACAAAGTATATAAACTGATACTGCAATAATTGTTCTGACTGTCCTTGGGGCTATGACTCAACATGCAATTAACTAGCAGTCACTGGAGTTATCTGCAGTCATTGCAAACATTCCCCAGTAGTGCATGCAACTGCTGTATAGCTTAGTCTATATTCAAGAACAAAACTAAATCAAAACCTTGAAATGAAAATTATATTTACCAAATAATGGCTAGCTCAATCTGTATTTGAATGACATATGTGCATGTCTGAGCACAACAGATGAAAAGGGAAGAAAATTCATACAGATCTATTTTTAGGGGGTCTTTCCTCTGATAAAATAAAAATCTCCTCCATCACACTCTGTTTGTTTGGTTTTTTTTTAGCCTGAGGTAATCATAGAGAGTTTTAAGGTAATTTTATTTTGCACAGGTTGTGGTTGGGAGGGTGGCGTTATATAGCAAAAAGAATACAGTAAAAAGAATAAAAGGAACAATAGCTAATTGCACTTCAAAATTTCACTGTGGAATTTTTACCCATGGAAAAGTTCTCTGTGCCATACCATGAATGCCACCTGAGCTTCTGCATCATTTCGAGTTTAATAATGATCATTTGTTTTGATTTACTCAAACCTTATTAAACCTTACTTCTGTGTGATGGTAACATTACTACAAACATAAAATTAGAGAAATATTTTATTTTACCTCAAATAATCCTTGCTTTTTAATAAGGGAATTCCCTTCTAGTGTCCAAAAATAAAGGTGTGATTTTCCACAAGTAACTATTATATTTGTGTCAGTAGGGTGAAAATCTGCAGCAAATACAGCCTCATTAGAGCACTTGGAAGGAAAAAGAAAAAAATTGTATCAAAATCTAAAATGCAAAGGAAAGAAAACAATATTACACGGTTCTCTAGTTAGGTAAACTGATACTTCTAATATAAGAAAAAATCTGAGCTATTCATTTATTAACAGTCTGGAGGACTTTGTAGTCAAAATGTTTTATGACTTTATAAATTAGTATCAAAATGTATCCTTCAAAATCATGTCAGATAATGAGATGTTCTACATAAAAGACTACTTCAGGACATTTTTTCTGCACATGTTCCTATCACTGCTGCCTAGTATTTTCTAATCAATTCTAGAATGACAACAACAGCAAAATTTAAAAAAAAATCCGAAACTACTGGGATAATCTCAACAGAGAAAATATTCCCTTTCTTTGTGTTCCTTGCCTTTTATACAGTGAAAGTGTTAAAAAGGCACAAAAAAGTTAAATACAGAAAGACATTTTATTACAAGAAACCAGATCTACATACAAGCAAGTAGTACAAAATATCTTATTGCAACACCTTGACATCTGCCAGCTTTTCTTCTTTCTGCCAGTCCCACACGGAAAGCACGTGGTCGTTGGAGTCATCCACAGAGCACAGACTACTTCCTCCATTCTGAGGCAAAACATGGGAAGTATTAATGCATCAGCCAAACAATATGAGGAACATATAAACATGCATTCAAAATAATCAAATACGTGTAAGTGGAGATATTTACACATATTTACACTTCAACTGGTATACTGTGGTTAGATCTCCATAAAATATAATAATGGTCATTGAAAAGGCTAAAAAGTTACTAGAAGAGGAACTCCTGCAAACTGCAGACAAATGTCAGGAATGTGGTAGGTATCTCTTTATAAATATTCAGTCGTGGAAATTCCAAAGGCAAACTACACATTATTATCAATGTTATTAAGGAAGCTTTTCCTGATAATTATATAAACCAATTATTTCTTCTCAGATGTCTGTTAACACAGGAGATAATTTTGATCCTCACATTGGTATAATGGATCAAAATCAGAGAACATAGTAAGGAATTAGAAAACAACTTATTCCTGACAGGTGTCTTTTTTATAGTTATGATGTTTATCATTCTTTCTAATTTTAAATACCCTAATTCCTTCATTCTTTCTCCATGCATCATATTTCCTGGACCTCTTCCTGTTGGTACCCTTTTTTCTGATGTGTCTTTTGACGTATGAGGTTGCTGGTTGCTATCCTGATGATTCAGGCTCACAATACACATGGCAGACACAACTACAACAACCATGCCAAGGCAACTCAAGAGGTGGGGCAGAGGCAGGACTGAAAAATCTGAAGGGAGGGCTGTCCAAAGTGTGAGAAATACTGCTACAGAATGGTGATGCTCAGAACAGGCCAAGTTGTGACTGAAATCACAAAGCAAATATATTAAATACTTGCTTTCTTCTGCCAAATGCCAATAGTGCTCCTCTGTTATCATGAACTTATTTCCCTCCAGAGAGGTGTTTAAAAGCATTTGCTACTTTTCCTTTTTATTTCTTCAAAGGTGATGTCAAACTGTGTCAGCTTTCACTTTTGCATTCTTAACTAGTTCTCCCAATACACCCCTCTTTTTTCTACTTTCTATAAACGGAGTCATCAATGGATTTGAAGTGTTTGTAGAAATGTTAACTGAAGTGAATTTTGCCTATTAGGGAATTAGGGAATACACCAGGTAATCCTCTCCTATTTAAAAATGCTGTCAAGAAAAGCAGATACCAACACATACACTGCTTACAGTGGGCTTTGAGGCTTTGAGGCTTGCACGTGTCAGGTCACAGACACAAGTTTTTATATGGGACTCAAATGCTGCCTATATCAGCATGTAAATATTTCCCCTATCTCTCTGACAGATCGGAGATCAAAGGATGGTGCCAAGAGGCAAACAACAGGATTTTATTTTTTACAATCCTTTATCCATATGCCTTTGCTGCTTTTAAGCAAAAAAAAAATTGATTCTCCTTTGGGAGCCTTCATTTTTAACAAGTCTTTCATCAAGCGTTTTAGACACAGTGAGAGGGCTAAAGGTGCAGAGAAAGTTCTTATGTAGGGAGAAATAGAATAGAATGATTTAAGAAAAGTAGGATTGCTGAAATTTCAAGTACACAAGTACTTTTGCAACTGCTGAAGAAATTAATTGCAGTTTATTTTAAATATATGGTAAATCTCTGAGACTTCTGAGATACCGTTAACTTTAATAGCAACCTAAACCATTCGAAACAACTGGGTTGCAAGCTTTTCTCCTCTAAAGAGGAACCTGAGAGAAGAGGCAGTTTGGAAGTTTGTTTTGGTCACCTAAATTTGGAAGATTTCAAAGATCTTTCTAGCAAACAGTCTTAATATGACTATTCATTTACTTTACTTACAGATTTAGAAAAAGCAATGCAGGTGACAGCTCGGTCAAAAAACCCCATTCCGATGACATGCAGTGTATTCAGAGTTACAGAGTCCCAGACACGCACATGTGGTGGCAATTGCTATAAAACAAAGACAGAAAACATCAGCTCAAACAATGATGGCAAAAACCAATCAGGATTTGAAAAAAATGAGAATGCATCTGAAAAAAAAAAGTCACAATTGAAGGTATAAACCTATCAGAAATTCTCTCGAATCACCTATGTAGGCACAGATACATTATAAATGGTTTGCTGATTACTGTGCCTAGGGCCAATATCTGGAACTGACTATCCAGAGTGTACAGCACTTCAGGTCCCACTGATCTCAGTTTGTTCACTGAAGTTCATGGCCACTGAGATACTTGGCATGAACTGAAAATTATTAATGACTTTGTGACATGGGACTTACTGGCAGGCCCAGGAACAGTTTAAACTGTACCAACTGAGATAACTCTGGTAAATGTAGTAAGTAAAAATGTGAAAAAAGCTCAGGAATTTCTAAAATGTAATTCACTTCAACATTATATAAATAAAAGGGGAAAAGAGCTTTATGCTCAAACTCTTCTTTACAACTGTAATAAGAATGAGATTGCTTTTTGCGAATAAAGTTCCAGATGTACATCCTGGGCCCAGAACAGCTCCCAGCGAAAGCCCCGTGGTCTCCCCTCCCTCCATCCCTCCCCTCTCTGTTCCCGCGGCGATGCCCCCCAGAGCCACCAGGGGGCAGCCGCGGGAAGCTGGTGAGGCCTCTCGCTCGCAAGCGGTGAAATTGTCCTTCAACGTCAATAAACATATAAAAAACCCCCCGAAGGGCACAATAGTCCCTCAGTTATACCAGTGGCTTTTGTATACCTATATACCACATTACTCTCAAGCAGAGACCTCAAACTCATAGGTTTTATTTCATAAATACAATGGTAAGTAAGTTTATGTTACTCAGCTAAGATATCTTTATACAAAAATTATATTGCATAACTAGAATTTCATTTTTTTCACTCTTACCGTTTTTATTGGGATAGAGTTAATTTTTTTTCGAGTAGCTGGTGCAGTGCTGTGTTTTGGATGAGAATAATGTGGATTACACAGATGTTTTGGCTATTGCTGACCAGTGCTTACCCTAAGTCAAGGACTTTTCAGTTTCCCATGCTCTGACAGTGAGGAGTAGCACATGAAGCCAGGAGGGAGCATGGTCCAGACAGCTGATCTGAACTGGCCAAATGGATATTGGCCACTTCAGATCAGCTATACCATACAATATCATGCCCAGTACATAAACTGGGGAGTTGGCCAGGAGAGGCCGATTGCTGCTGGGGGATGAGCTGGTCATCAGTGGGTGATGAGCAATTGTATTGTACATCACTTTTCTTTCTTGGGTCTTATTTCTCTCTTTTTGTTGTCTTTATTGTTGTTATTATTATCTAATTACAACTTAATATAAATAACGATAACAGCAACTGTTCTTATTTCAAACCACAGGGTTTATCTTTTTTCCAGTCCCCTTCCAACTGAGGGGTGAGGGGCTCAATGAGTGGCTGTGTGGTACTTAATTGCTGACTGGGGTTAAATCATGACACTCAAAGTATTCAGCATATTGATAATCCAGTTTTTATCCCAAAATTCTTCTTTGGCATCTGCCAAAAAGTTTTCAATAGTTTGGTTGTGACAACAGCTGCATACTCTGCTGAGTAACTTTTCCCTCATGGTTTTTACTGTCTCTGCTGGTTCACATTCTTTTTCCTTTTGTTAGCTCTTTGGAGCAATGTTCATCTTTCTCTGCTCAAATATAGTCCTAGTTTACAGCTAAGCTTACAAAAATACAGGTGGCAATAGAAAGAAAAATAGAGAGAAAAATAGAGAGAAAAATATTCTTGCCTAGATGAACACAGACATTTCTTTTTTTTAACTAATCAACCCAAACCTGTTCTTTCTAGTTTGGTTTTGGTAGCTGTGATCAAAATGGAAGTTGTATACTGTTCAATTTAATGTCCTTCTTTTCTCCACATCCATTTGCCCTCTCAGGTCTCCTTTACAGCCTATCCCTCTATGCCTCTCAGAGACCAGCTCTAAATTTACCTTCAGTCTGTCTAAGTCATGGAACCATAAACCACCAACCAGTCTTGATAATGGAACTGGGTAATTGAGATAGTGGGCAGTAGGAACTCTCAAATTAAGTTCTGCTTCTATTCAGTTCAAAAATGTAAGACAAATTACAAGAGGAAAAGAATATAGCACATATCTTCTTAGTAACATATTCTTACAAAATAGAAACAATTACACATCCGTAAAGCAGCCACTTACTTTTCCATCCTTGGATGTCCCTGCAACCTGACCTGTTGCTATAGTGATCCTATCAGGATGAACAGCCAGGCTAAAAAAGAAAAGAAGAGGCCAAACTTAAAGCTATTGACTATCTACTTCAACAAGCTATTGCTTGAGCTTGTAGTAAATAGGCCTACTTTCATCATATAAAATACACAGCATCCATGTAAACTTTTTAAGGATATAAAAACAGAACTGACAAAATTATTGTCATGCTCTTGTATTTTAAAATTTTCTTCTTTTTTTTCCACTACATTTGCTTTGCATGCAGTTCTAGAGGCCAAGTACCCTACAAATTAAGTTGTGGCAATAATTCATTTAGCTTTACAAACCAGAAAGGTATCCTCTTTCCAATAAACCTGAAAGCTTTGAAATATCTAGAGACAGAAAATTTGAAAGAAGGAAATGAAATGGAACAGGTCCAAGGTAAAAATCTCCTTGTAAAACAACCAGATTATACAAATAATTCAATTTATGAGACATACTCACAATTCAAACAGATTTGGTTATCAGGCCTATTTTTGGCTTTGAGGGACAATGGGTGTTTCATAATGCCTAATCTAAAAAAGGGATGTCAAACTCATTTCATACATTAGGACACATCAGAAAATCCAGGTGCTCTTTTTTAGCTACACTGTGGAGGGAGACTGATGCCATCAAGATATAACATATGTTTATTTAGATATCAGTTTAATGATTCTGAAATTTGCTGGTATCTAGTATCCTCTAAGCTTCAACACACTTAAATCGCTTTGAAGCCCAACCTGGCAGGTGTGCATGGCAGCAGACAAAACAGGTCTAGTTTACAGGCTGTTTGCCATGAGGTCAGCCTGCCTGAAGACTACCAGGAAGACAACAAGTGAGATTACAAATATTTTGCTGGTTAGGTTGAACCTAAAGGAACTGTACAGGGCGCCCAGGCCCTGGTGAAGGCAAATAATTCAACCCTATTAAAAAAGGGGAAGGAGAAGATTCTAAAGAAGAATGTTCAATCATTCTAAAAGAAGAGTAAGGAAAATGACTGGATCTGCCTGAAATACTGTTTTATGAAGAAAAAAAGAATGTTTATTAGACGACTTACCACTTCACATCATCATTATGGCCAGTGTAATGCCTCTGAAGCTGCTCTTCAACATTGTATAGCACAACCACAGACGCGATGAAATACACGGTCTCGCCCGTCGGCAGGAGATAGAGATTGCTGCGACAGTCCCGACCCCTATAGCCATAGCTAGACTGTTGGTCAAGCTGCAATAACATTATCTACTAGTGAAGAATGTTAAAAACAAGGGAAAAGGAAAAAAAAAACTGATGGATTCTCTGTCCTTGTAGTCTGCCTCTCTTGGCTTGAGCACAGCTTTGTTACTTGACAACCTTCAGAACTCTTTCCCTTACCACAGCAGAGAGCTGAAGTACTTTGCAGACTTTAAAATGTGCATATGCTACAAAAATCCATAGCAAAGAATACAGAGATTTGCAGATGGACTATTCCTTTAGCATTCTCTAATATTCTCTCAAAGAATTTGCTACATACCAGACTAAGGCAATACTAATTTTGTCCCAGGTGTATTTACTATTTACACTGCTTGACTAATTAAAATAAAAAATTAGACTTGCTAGAAACACTAATAAGTCATTCAGCACATCTCGCTGCATTACACGAGGATTGATTGCATTATCCCGTGTGCAGGCTGATTGATTTCATTAATGTGGACATGACCAGCCAGATGGATAAAAACCATAAAAGGGTTACATCATCCATTCCAATTTATTTTTGTAGTATTTAAAAGGCAGTGGCCCAGATTCTGATGCTAGTCATATCAACACAAATCTAAAATTAATTCAATGAAATGACTGCAATAATAATCTCATTTAGACTGAATGTTAATTCAGCCAAATTATGTAGTTTTATTCTTCTCAAGAGCCATTAGGGACTACAACTATTTTGGCTTGCTTTTTTTTTTTTTTTTTTTTTTTAATGGGAACAGAAAGAAAAAGCTTTAGCAGCATCCTGGCAAAACAGAAGTGCATTCTAATGCAGTCAATATGGAGAAACTGGCTGTGAAAAATATATGAAGAAATAATGAAACCCCAATTACCTGATCTAAACAAGATACTTGTGCACTATTCTGTATGGTCAATGATAAACCACTCAAACGAAAATAGACGTGTTAACATTGTTGAAGTAAAAGATCAATAGTTATCCTATATAAATACCTATTTTAGAAGAAACATCTTGCTGACTTTTTCTTATAAATGCACTAGAACTAGTGCTGCACATCGAATTTTTAAAGCGTGAATTCAGAAAGAGAGCTTTTAGTCTCATAAACTGGAACAACACAGCCAAAGTTTCTTCAGGTTTGAGATATTAAAATGTGAAGACACTGAAACCATCAATATCTTCAAAGAATTTACTATCAGTTTGAATCTGTCTGTGGTGGTTGGCGTTACTACTCTAGATTGCTGGACAATGCTTTTTTTGTTTAAATTTGTTTTTCTCTCTAAGGCCAGACACCATTACAAATTGAAACCAACATAATATTTGCCAAGTTCAACAATATATAATCAAATTTATAGTGAACCAGCAGCTGAAGTCAGAGTAAGGAATTGCACTTCTAAAAAAAAGTGAAGAACATAACACAGACATTCACAAGGAACAAATCTCAGTGCACAAGAATAGCCATTAAATGGGAAAGATTACATTCTTCAGGGGTAATCTCCTTTCTTTACTATTCTTCCTATGGGGAACAATGCTGCATTCAACCCTTCACATGACTGCTGTTGTCAAACACTCAATTTCTTTCTATCAGGCTTTTTCTCAGATGCAAACTCCTGGGGTTGATCCCTCCTTCTCCTCACTGTTTCCCACACTCGGATTTGGTGGCTTCAACTTGGATTTGGTGAGCTGGCACTTTCAGGGAATGTTACCTTGACCTTTTCTTTTCATTTGGCCTGCAGTTTTTGTTTCAAACCTCCTGCTTGCCAAGTGAGTTGCTCTCAAATGGATCTGGGCAGGTCACTGATCCCGCCCTGATGTCCCCAGTGTGGATTTCTCACTTGGATTTTCTGCTCCAGCCCCCCTCACACTTCATCACTCAGCATTTTTGTTTCTTCATGTCCTAATATATATGATAATATATCAAAGGTGTGAACTTTTTTCAGCTTACCCAGACACCTGGTAACGTGACTGCATTACCCCTTTGTGGTTCTGGTATGCCCTGAAATCTATGCACATTATAATTTCTTCCTTCTGTTTCTCATCTGCTAGTCTGCTTTCCTTTCCATTTGACCACACCACCTCCAATATCTTGTTTCCCAATCCCCAATTCTTACATTATAGAGCATTTCTGGCTGTACTCCCACAGCTAGTCTAATTTGTCTGTTACAAAGATGGTTTTTCCTATTCCAGTTCCTTTACCCTCCAATCTAACAGTGCAGCTTCTCCAACTCAACTAGAATGAATGCCTGCAATATTGCTTGGTTTTCTGTTGTATTTTTCTTTTTTATTAAATGATATTATGCTCCTGCTCACAATTTTTCTTCTCCTTGTTATAGTCCGTAAAGTGGGCATTACCTTCCTCCCTCTTATTTTTAAAAGTATTTTTAAATTATCTTTTTAAACCTTCCATATACCTAGTCATTGCTATAAATATTAAGTATGGGTATCATGCTCGGATTTAACTGCAAATAAATTAGAAACAGAAGAAATGTTTTTGGAAAAAAAAATTTCCTCACCAATATTATTTAGAATAACCATTTAGTGTTGGTTAGGTAATTTTACTAATTCCCACCTCTTCTATTCATAGACAATCTTAGTAGATAGGATTCTGCTGGGTATAAGGACACACACCTGGAAGGACATCTGAATATTCAAACTAAAAATAATAGTCCATCTGGCAAATATTCAGTCATTTAAATAAGCTTAAGTGAGAAACTAATGAGACTGAAATCATGACCTACCCTAATTATAATTTCTTATAATAGTTTGAAATATTGACACCAGGACCGACATGCTGCTAATGACACTCTGCTTTGTTTCATGGTTGGTTGTTCTGTTGTTTCAGCAAACTTTCTAACACTTTCTCCTTATCATCCTTAGGCTCCCAGAGTGAGGAGCTCTTTACAACTGTAAAAGACAGAATTCAATTCTATTGTGATAAATGGTGAGAACCTGAACAACAATCAGATGGTAAAATGCTGCAAGCAGTGTTTATCACGCTAATCTCACCTGTTTTAATAATTTTATGGATTTTTTGTCTTTTTAACTCATCTTCACTTATTTGTGCATGCACCATCTATGCAGTTCCAGCAGAATGGGACAGAATCTACAGGATCAGCTGCAATAGGAACAATAAGAAAGGATACTAAATCTATCATTAAGCTCTTGTGAATACAAAGGGACTTTTGGAAACTCTCTGAACAGTCTGAAACCACATGCAGTTCTATTTATACAACTTTGAAAAAGACTATATGCAGTCTGTCTTTTTTTATGAAGACAAAGTAATTTCCTATTTTCACTTCAACCAGAAAAGAGATTTTTCTTAAAAGAGAAAACCTTATGATGATGTCATCTCTCTAAAGATAACAGATATTACAAATAGACTCAGAACTTGCTGTGTTTATATTTTATCTTGAGTCATATATTATATGTAATAAGATTATACAAAAACAAAATGTCATTTTTTATTATAGATATATTTTTGCATTATACTTAAAATTGAAATAGGAAAATTTTTGTATGTAATGAAACACTGATTTCTTTCAAGGTTAGATTTCTGCAATTATGTCCACTCATAGAAATCAGTGGAAAAATCTGGTTGTTCAGTATTCATGGTGTTTAAGCTCCCTTAAGATACAAATTCAAATATTATTTTATATATGATATTTTATAAATGTTATGGCTAAGCACATATCAGTTGCACAGTACTGTTCAATTCAGGGCTTATTCCAGTGCTGAAGTTGAATGTACCATCTTCTTAAGGACAATGGAGTACATTATATGAAACAGTTTAAAAGGATAAATTACTGCTAAGAACCAGAAAAAAACCTGAGCTTGTTTTATGCATACTATAATTAATAATCCCAGCTCACTACATTCTTATGATATGCCTAGTTTAATCTTTGGATAATTAGCATGCTTCAGACTTAACCTTCAGGCAACATTTAAGCAAAATCTTTCTTAAGCTGCCGCACTGTACTTTACAAGGTGAAGAACTGCGGCCTCAAGAAATTAACACCCATTTTCAATGGAATGTCACTTCACCCATTAAATGAACCCTCTGACCTTAATCCTGTTATACTTCAGCTTGAAAAGTTATTTAACCCAATCATCATGGAATGATTGATTTCCAGTAGTCCTCCAGCACAGAAAGGATACACCCATTCCAGTTTAAGCCTCTTGGCTGGTAGTTCTACTTTTGCTTCCAAATTGTAAGATTCCACTTGCTCTTTGGGCATGTACATGGTAACAGGACGTCCACGAAGAAACATTTTTACGTATCCTTCCTCTACAAAAGGTCAAAAATGTTTAATGTTACACAAAAAAGCCATCAGGGGAGAATTCCAGTGCTCCTCCATCCCTTCCCACATAACACTTTGGTGCATTACAATTACAGAATGACATGCAATCTCAAACTTAGAAATTTAGCAGGGTTTTTTTTTCCTAAATCATAATCACTAAGCAGAATTTTTTAAAAACATACAAAGTCCCTTCTTCCTCTAAATATTCTGAGTAGCGGAATTAGAACTAAACAATGTCATGAAGAACTACAAAACAGAAAGGTCTGAAATTGATACTTTTAAAAAATGTTACAATATTACAGTTTTTAAATATTAAAAATGAAGGGGAATACATCAAAGATTACAATTAACGCAGAAATGCCACTTAAAATTAATTTTATTTTTTAATCAATGTTTACAGTTGAGCATCAGCATCTAAATTATTTTCCAACACTCAGTCGCATTCTTTGCATCCCAGTGTAAAGATATGCTTTACACTTGATACAGTGTTAGAGATACATTCGAAATAAGGAACACAAACAATTAGTAAGAGGAATCATGCTGATGTACATGCAGAAAAGATATGTGTTTTAAGAATTACTAAACATTGAAAAAGGAATGACAACATTGACAGCACATTAAAAGAAAGGAAAATGACATACACGAGAGAAGCTACAAAAACTCAATTGGCTGACAGAAGTAAACATTTCTAGAAGAAAATACTAAAAGTAATGTGTTGAACTGGTAAGAAATATTTTTGGGGGAGAGAAGCAGAGATTAATAACAGATCTGGAAGTACTGACTTGGGGACTTCATGGGGCTTATAAAACTAGGAGATCTGGGAAATGCCATGAAGGTCTGACTAGGACTTTTGGGAAGTGGCAAGGCCAAAGTGGGTGTCCTGTGAACTTCTGATGAAGTTTGTCCAGATTCAGAACGTGCTGGCTCTTGCTGCTCCATCGGCAGATCAAGGGGTGCAGCCTTGTTCGCATGCGAATCAAGCAGTTTTGGAGTCAGTGACATCTGTAGAGTTACTAGACAGAATAATCGTGGGCACAGAGGAAATGGAAGGGCAAAAGTAACAAAAATCATGAAAATGAAAAAAAAAATTAAACAATTTAGGACTGCTAAATTATGCTATGAATTTTTAAGTATCATTACAAATATACCACTATTTTTTAAATTTGAAAGCTAAGGCTTTATTTTAATTGGAAATATGCATATGATACAAATCCTGACTAAATTCATAAGAATTATTGATCGAACAAATAAACATTATAGCTATGCTGTATTACCTAACTAGATGTGTATTTTGCCTTTAGGCTAAGTGATGTGGGAAAGAGATCTACCTGATCTGTCATAGTAAAGTTACAGCTAGGTCTCTCTAGCTTCATTTACAGAATGCATACATAAAATGAAAGCAACAGAAAATTTAATGTTAAAAAGAAGAGATAATAATGATGAAATAATGGTGACAGAAGGTTGGAACTTCAAGATGCCCATTCAAATGATAGAATATTGGAATTGTTTTTAAAAATCTACTCAAATATGTCCGTATTGGAAAATAAAATAGAGGGTAGAGCATTAAATAGCAAAGCATTACAGCACTATTTGTATGCGCATGCAGCATCTATTTAATGAGCTTCAAAAACATGCCAGTAATGCTGATGCTGGTGCACTGAAAGTCAACAGATTTTCAGCAATGACAACTACTGGCTGTACTTATCAAAGGCTGTGAATGAACCAAAGTTTAATTCACTGAGCTGCTTTTCTCACCTGAAGGTTACAGGACTCATAAACTTGCATTTAGCCATCTACAGTGGGAGCATTTAACCCAGCCACATCAGATTAGGAAATAGCACTTATATACTAAGCAGAACAGTAAACTACACCAAGTATATTATAACAGGTATATAAATATATGCCTTCAGAATGTGTGCATGTCTCTCTCCTAACTATAAAGAGGAACTTAGGCTTATTAGGTCAGGCATAGAAGTCCTACTGTGTATTTATTTCTAAATTTTGGTAATATAAATTTCATCTCTATTAGTTTTTTCTTCCTAACCCAAATACATTATCTACAGAGTCAAGCTCCATCCCTTTTCTCACACTTTTCCTAAGTAAGTTTATAAGACAGTAGAGTTCTAAATGTATAGATATAGATGTAAAGACAGACAATCATCAAACTACAAAGAAAGACCAACAATGAAACTTTTAAACAAATGTATCTTTTACATCTGCAGTTTTGTAAAGTTGATATCATTGTATAAATTAACAGTTAATGAACTAATATAAGAAGGCACATCAATGCCAGTGGGATCTGCAAAGGAGACCACCACTGATTGCAGGTATAAATTTGTACAAAGAATACACAGAGGTAGAGACTCTCTAATAGACTTTGCCTTGAGAACAAACATTTTTTGCTTTATGAAATTCACATTTATTGCGAGGCTGGAAGACACTGATTAGTGTTAGGTAATAAGTAACTGTTAGGTTATAGCTATTTCTAAAAAGCAGATAAATCTGTGATTAGATCACAGATATAAACATGCATCCAAAATGTGCATATTTACACTATAACTTAACTAAAGCTTTAGACACCAACATGGTATGTTTACCAAATGTATGACACCGAGCAAAAAGCAACAAGAAATTAGTTGGAGGCCTAGGTCTGTTTATTTAAGATTCAGAAAATTCTACAGTCTACTCAGTAAGAAAAAGCAAAGAAAAACAAAGGCTTCTATGATCATGTTAGGCTAACAGCAAAACAGCCAACAAGGGGAAAACTCTATACGAATTTCAGCAAAAGTGCAGAATGCCATTTCAAACACAGTGAACATCCACGTGTTGCCATATAGCTCTCTCAACATTTTTTTTTCTAATTCAAATTCTTAGGAATAGGTCCACAGGAATGCAAATTATAACCCATTATTACGATTAAAGTGCACCTGAGGGTTATAATTCAGTAGATGACATAATAAATGGTGTAACATTTTTGTTTCACTCAAAAGAACTAGAGAAGTTTTAACATTGCAAAATGCACACAAGTTAGAAAACAGCTGTATATACATTGAGCTTTTATCCCACCAGAGCCATTTTGCTTCGAGAGCTATGAGGTTTTGGAAGTGAAGCCTACCTTTGCAGTGTGTCACACGGCGCTTCCCTTGTGATTACAGAGACAGAGACAGAAGGGCTAGATAAAGATGTGTTTGAATACAATAAACTCTCTAAATACCTGCTCTACAGGCTGTCCAGTCTTACTCTGCTGCAGGCTAACCTGGGGCTTGACAAAACACTGAGCCATATGCTGGGTAATTACCTTCTAAACATCTTTCCTCAGTTAGGGGAGGTTCGTTCTACCATTAGAACACTGGCTTAAACTCCATTATGCAACCATACACTTAAGTAAAATACCAAGTATAACCTTCTTAGAAAAAACATTCATTTTGGTAGGAATTCTGTCTAGGTGAGAAGGACATCAATATAGTGTCACACCTGTTTAATTATTGACCTTCATCTATGGGAAAAGTGGCAGAAGAAAAAATATTACAAACACCTTTGCTTACATGGTATAAGGGAAGGCGAAAAATTAGGCATATTCTAGAAAATGCATATTCTGTGCAAATCAGAAGTTTTCTTTTTCTAAACCATCAGTTTTCATGGAAGGGACATGAACCATGGTTACATTGTCACAAGAGACTTAAGTGCTTATTTAATTTCATGTATTATTGACTTCAAAATCAGTTACATTAAACCTTGATATATGGCTTAAGAGCTTTGTTGGATGCTGATCAATCCATGCAGTAAACAAAAGATCTCCAACTTTTTCAGCTTAATGTATGATTACTGTCACAGAACTATGCATAAAAATAATACAGTACATCTGATAAATCAACAGGGTTTTTTCCCTTCCCTATTTGGTTAAAATAGATCTTTATTTTAGTTTTCATTGAATTTTCAGAACAAAAATAACTCTTAAATACACTACTCAGCTTTATATTTTTATTGAGACTCTTCAAAATTTTTAAATGTCTAATGACAAGGACAAACACTGCTTTCACTTACACCTATTTCACTTTCAAAATCTTTCCCCTGGGATAATATCTAAGATGGAAAAAATTGAAGAGCTTTTCAAATTAAAGATAAATTACCAAAACTGTAGTAACAAACCACCTTTTTATTTGTAATATGACAAATTACGTTACAAGGCTGTGGGACAGATACAACAGTTGTAGAGGGCACCATTCTATGATTAACAAGACAGCACCATAGCTGGAATTTGGCATCACTTTAATTACCAAAACCTTAATTCTGCTTTGAAAGAGAACACATATGTGAAGTAAGAAGACATGGTCTTTTTTTGTCCTTGTCTTCTTACAAAGAATTGTAAAATAAATCTATTGGATCAATAAAATCTAGAGCGAACTGAACAACTTTTTAAAAATGTCAGCAGCAGCCTATAGGTATAATGTTTAGATTCCCAATACCAATTTCTAGGCATCCACAGAAGTAAAGGGGCTAGTGGGGGAACCCAAATATGTTATCACAGTTACTATCTGCTTAAAAATTTTAAAAGTTCCTACCTGCACTGAACATTGGTTCCTTGGGTTTGCTGTGAAAATAATGAAGAAATTACTATTTTAAAAGCATGCACACACATTCTGCCCATGTATATGTATCAATATAATATAACAAAAAAAATATAATAATACATTTTTTTGAGTGCATGTGTGAATAAAAATACTTTTTCAATTAAATTATTTACAAAGTAAATCCCCAAGCAAACACAGTTAAAACCAGTAAATATCTTTGATGGCACTTTTATATTCAATTCTCATTACATTCCCAAAATTACAGATTTTCCTCCTCTAACTTCCAAATTCTCTTCTCGGCAAAGTTAGTCCAGTTGCAAGAGAACACAGGAACTAGCCACAAGCAGCTGTATCATTTTTTTTCTTTCCAGTCTGAATTTAAGGAGCAAACCAAAGCTTGAATCCTGCTTTTTCCAAAGAATTCACATAAAACATGGAACTGCCTTGGCGAATGACAGTACTTGTTAAAACACAGAAAGCACATAACCATGATTAAAATGTCTTCTCTTTGTCACTGCACAGCTGCCTGCAAGACAACTGGAAATGGGTTTTTCTTTTTTTCTTGAGAAAATATTTGGGAAAAATTGAGGGGAAAATACATAGAGCATGATGAAAAGTTCTCTGGATAATACTACTCTGGCCAAAATGAAGGAATCTTTGTTAAGAAATGCTAGTAACTTGTTTTCTTTGTCCTGTGCCCCTGTAAATCGAGCTTGAGGGTGTTGTTTCTGATGAAGAATGGAAGGGACACAAATCATATTATGTAGTTATTTTTCCTCCCAGTTCCTTCTTTTCTAATGCATTAAACTTTTGAAGTATCAGATGACTGCTGTAAGTTTTTTAGGGTGATTCCAAAAGGGTTGAACCACCTATCACACTTATGGAGAAATGCTGAAGCATGAAGTATTCCTAGACCTTGATGCCATCTCAACACCCTCTCCTAAACTGCAGTGGGCAGATAAGGAGAATCTTTGTTTGTGTGTTGGATCTTTGTACACAGGTTTTTTCCTAAGCATAAAAGATTCCCTCTCACTACAATGAAAGACGTAGCAAATAATGCAGTTGTATTTTTCCCATTGCTTTGGTTTGACATTTACATTGAGAATAATACTTAATGACAAACCCAAACCAAACCAAATTAATTTTGATTCTACTCCCGATTTAGCAACTTTCCATAATATCAGCCTTTGTGTTAATCATGCATCAAAATACATGCTTCAAGCTGGCATACACAGCCAATGTCATTTATATAAATAGCATGATGTGCTGTCGATGTTAACACCAAGATGAACATTTTCTCTTATGAATGAAGATATTCTTAGAAAACAAAAAACTTCAAGGGATGGAGCACTAGTCAGAAATGCTGCCATGTTAGAGACAAAACAGTCCCTAGCTCTGAACAGACCATGCCGACCTATTCAAGCTAATCAAGCCAATGTGAAAGGCTGATTCATGACAGTAATAAAGCAAATCATCTGTACTTTCTAATTATACAAACCCTAACCACAAACAGCACAGAGCTCTGGCTACTCTTCTTCCTGAATTTGAGCCACATCCTACTTAACTAACCCTCAGGAAGGCTTACTCCTGGCTGATAGCTACAGGGGTTGGGACACTTCATAGTACTATGGGAGATTATGATCATCTCCTTATGCTTAAAGCTTCTTAAAAGAGCTTTCTATAGCCTTCTGGCTTTGCGTAACAGCCTGCCACCCTATATGCTTTGGAAAACAAAGAGCCATAGAATATCTCAAGCTGGAAGGGATGCAAAGAGGTCAAGGATACAAACAGACTGTGAGTAAATGGTTAAGTTAACACTCTTTCACACATAAAGTCAGCTTTCAGGGGACAGTCTTAGTCCCAGTGTACAGAACCATCATTTTTTTTTCCCATGACTCTTGCTTTTTTTTTGCATGGTGGCTCAGTTTCAAGAGGAAGCATGAAGCAAATCTTTAGCCAGCTTTGTCCACAGGATAAGGATACTCATTCTTCAAGGAGGTGAAAGCTGGGGTGCTGAGCAAATTGCATGGGACAGAAATGAGGGGAAAAATCTCTAACCATACAATGATTGCTTACACAGTGGTACCAACATCACTAGCACCAGTTGAGGCACTCTAAGACACACTCTTGATTATTTCATTGGAGTACTTGCACTTTACTTAAGCATTGCATGCCTTGTGTGCTGGACCTCCTCCCCTAGTCCTAAGTGAGTGATTTCTGATCAATGCTGTTGCTCAACCCTTTTTGGTTTAATAATTGCAAAATAACATAATAATTGAGTTTCTGCTAAAACAGTAAGTAAAAATTAAAAATACATGTCAAGTACTGTGATCAACTTAGGGCATTTTGCAGATAGCCATTATTTTGTTGCAATGCTTTTATTTCTCAGCTGTTTTGGAATCAATTTTCAAGTGTACAGCTCATAGAAGTCACAGTTTTCCTTAATTTTGTGAATAAGCTAACTAATAGTCTTTATGTGTTTAGTGGCTTTAACATGTAACTAATTTCAGAAAATCGACACCTTAAGTAGGTAGCAGGATCATCCATATGGATGTATCCATAAAATGGATCTTGCAAAGAACTGTATTGTATTTAGATTTTGATGTGTAAATCTTCCACTTCACAATACACATTGAATTAATCTTTTGGGCACTTGATCTAATGACATGTTTTATATAAGATAAAATACACAGAGCAAGGGCATTGTAGGATCATGTTTGTTAAAACTTTTTCAAGAACTACAGTAAGTTACTACAGCAAATTGGGAAAGTAATGAGATTCACCACTGGTAAGAGAAATAATTCCTGTTCATATTCCAGAAACAAGTTGACCCATCTACAAGTATAGAAATTTGTTTTCTTAATGAAAACTATCAATATGATGTTTCTTTTGTTTATAGAAGATAAGGTTATTTTAATCCACGAGGTCACCACATATCAGCTGTTGATATAATTTGATATGTGTGATAGAGTAGGAAGTTATATATAGATGCAAAATAAAAAGTAAAGCCTTAGAAAAAAAAATAAAATCAAGAGATCAATACAGAAGCTCTATGCCAGTGACTTCACCAAGGCAAAGCAGCTGCATGAAGTTACGCACTGTTGCAACACTTCACAGAATTTGCAGCTTAAATTAAGAGTGAGCTGTTTTTTTAGCTGTCCCTTCACTGGTCATTATGGGTTTTGCTTAGTTTTGCCTTTCAAGCCTTTCAGGTTCACTTGTCCCTAAGATTGTTGAAGCTTGGTTTGCTGATTCAGATGGGTACAGGTATACATTCTCTGTGCTACAAGGGTCTGAGAAAAGGTTTTGTTAAAATCTGCACATGCAGAAAGACACTTTGTTCCTAAGTAAACTAATAATAGATTGCTTTTCCTCTCAAAAGTAATATTTATTTACGGATATTATGTATTGCTACAGTAAATTTTTTTCAGTTATATTCGTCTTTCAGAAATCTTGAAGTACAAAAATCTTGGAAACAGAACAAAACATCTATTAGTTATTTGTTGTTTATAATAATCTTACAAAAAAAATGAGGAAAGAAAATCCAGATGCAAAGATAGAGTAAAATTTCCATAAGTACCCGAAGGCCCAGTCCTGTGGAATTCTGCTAAAGTTATCAAAACTTCATTCACATGCATAGATGCAGAATCCAAACAAGATGTTAATTTATGTAAATATTACATCTTCCTTGGTTACAATTTTATTACATTTTCTCTGATAATATTTAAATTTTTTCATTATCCTTTAATTTGATCAGCCTTTCACTGAGTCACAAAACTGGTCAGGTTGGAAGGGACCACAGTTGTTCATCTGGCCCAGCCTCTCTGCTCAAGCAAGGTTATACCAGAGCACATGGCACAGAATTGTGACCAGACAGTTCTCAGGTATCTCCACTGAGGGAGACTCCACAATCTCTGTTTCAGTGCTCAGTCACCAGTGTGGCAAAGAAATTTTTCCTCATATTCCTCTGCATCAGTTTCTGCCCGTTGACTCTTATCCTATTGCTTGGCACCACCAAGAACAACCTGGCTCCATCTTTTTGACACCCTCCCTTCAGATACTTTTAGATATTGACAAGGGCCCCTTTCTTCTTGAGGCTGAACAGGCCCAGCTCCCTCAACCTTTCCTTGTAAGAGACATGCTCTGGTTCCTTGATCAACTTTGTAGCCCTCTGCTGGAGTCACTCCAGGAGCTCCATGTCCCTCTTGTACTAAGGAGCCCAGAACTGGTCACAGCACTCCAGATGTGGCCTCATCAGATTTGGATGGTTTGACTTGATCTAACAGGTCTCTTCCAACCTTGACAAATCTATGATTTTGTACAGGGTCACCTTCCTCAAACTGCTGGCAATGCTCTTCCTATTGTACCCCAGGATTCCACAGGCCTTCGAAGCCACAAGGGCACACTGCTGGCCCATGGACAGCTTGTTGTCCACCAGAACACCTTCTCTCCTTTATCCATGCATGCAGGTCTCTTGCCCAACTTTTCCTGATTTCTGGCTCATCGGGATATATTTTTCTTGAGCCTGGAGGAAGTGATCCTTGAAATCAACCAACTGTCTTGGATCCCTCTTCCCTGCAGGGCCTGTTCTCATGGGATTCTTCCCTGAGCAGGCTAAAGTTAACTCTTTTGAAGTCCATGGTTAAAATCTTACTTGCTGCCCTGCTTCATCTCCTCCTGGTACTGAACTCCACCTCATGGTCATGACAGCCAAAGCTGCCTCCAACCTTCACATCTCCAACAAGGCCTTCCTAGTTTCTTATCATAAAGTCAAGTAGCACACCATTCCTCAAGCAATCTTCTACTATCTGTGACAGGAAGTTGCCATCGGTGCTTTCCAGGAACCTGCTGGACTGTTTGTGCTTTGCTGTGTTGCTTCTCCAGCAGATGTCCAGGTAGTTAAAGTCCCCCACAAGAACCAGGGCCTGTGAGTTTGAGGCTGCTCCAAGCCTCAAAGGAAATGACCCTATGCACTTCTTCCTGTTCAGGCAGCTTGTAGCAAATAGACACAAAGTGCCCCCCTTACTAGTCTGCCCTTTTAGCCCAACCCATAACTTAGGATAAGTTCCATAGTTTGCTCACTTGCTGTCTTGCTTCATAGCTGAAAACATAAGCCAGAAACCAAGCTATTAATATGTAATCACACATATTTGGGCTGCAAATATTTGGGCTGCAAAATACTGCATAACCAGCTCAGTCACTCCTTACTCAAGCAAATATACTGAAGAGATAAAAAGGAAGGAACATTTTGTGCCACACCATTGACAATGACTCCTATAATGGTAATGATGCCCAGACAGAGCAGGTAAATTAGGTTATTATGTGATCTTCATTAATAATGTGTTTTTATGGTCACATCATCTATGAGACAGTGAGACAGTACCATCAACACCATTTCTTGCTTAGGAAACTGCAATAGAACAGGTCAAGTGAAATGGCCAAAACTAAATTCTGACTAGGAAATACAGGAAAGAACTGCTTGACCTATACTGACAATACTGACAAAGCTCAATGAAACAGCTATTTGTTCAAGGCCATCCTATGTCTGAAACCCTTGGACAAGATATTCTCTTTTCTCTGTGCTGTCAGCAATACAGAGAAGCATGATCAAAGATATACTGAGATAGGCATTACTTCTTTCTGCTTCATAGAACAGCACTTGCATGTAAACCTCTCCATTTATCTTGAATATGGCCCTCAGACTGAGGCATTCATGGTTCAGAGACTGGCTGGACATCAATCTACACGTGGGATGAGGTGAGTTCATGCTTCTCAGCAATTGTTTTGGTTTTTCTTCCTCTTTCCTTCACTTCCTAAACTACCTTTATCTTGATTTATGACTTTTCTCACTTTTGCTCTTCTTATTTTCTTCCCCTCATTCCACTGTAGGAAAGGAAGTGAATGGCTGTGCAGTATTTAGATGCCAGCTGGGGTCAATGCACCACAACCAGGAACTCAAAGAAGTATTTGTCAGGAATATGAAGACCAAGGGAAATCACTAAAATACTAGAAAAGGTATGTTTAATAATTATGAACTTTCCTGGGAAACTCTAGGTTCTCACACTGTTTATAGTCTGGAAATAAGGCAAATAAATTTAATCTAAATATGAAAATCTGTTTTATTTCAAATGTTTAATATATACTTTGGTCCAAGAACTGGAGCTTTCTAAAAAAAGAAAGCTTCCAATATTTGTTAAGCAAGGAAAAACTAAGTTCACTAAAGATACTAATTTCATTATTAGAGCAGGAGGCAGAGAAAGGAGATAGATACTTAGACAACATTACCTTTCACTGTTCTTTTTACCACTAGATGAACTGCTGGTGGAACCAGTGCGGTTGCGACTCCCTTTGGAATCTCCATAGCTTTCCCTCCGACCTCCTGGGGACACACGCTCAGCTGAACTGGTTCTCTTAATGGTGCTAATAAAACAAGGAGCAAGTTTCACAGTGGCACTTGTAAAAGTATATATTCTACAGTAAATATTTTTGAGAAATATCAAGTAGAGCACTGACCCTAAAAAAACTATGAAAATCTTAGCTTAATTTGTTAAAGAGCCTATGTAAGTGTTTTGCTGAGTACCTGGTGCAACAGAGAAAACATACTTCTTTTTCCTTAGTCATAAAATAGAAGATGCGCTAAACCAATTTCATAGAGTAATTGCAATTTTTTTTCCATTTCAAATCTCTGACTACCACTCCATATTTCTTAACTTTTGGATTTTCTTATGAAGATGTGAAAGATTTAAAGAAAAAGCATATTGCCTGACACTTCCAGCCAGACTGCCGAGAATGCCAAAAGTTTGTCAAAATTTGAAGATAAGCAAGCTAGCTTTGGGTCTTCATTCAATATCAATTAGTCTGTGGTTCAAATCTAGTTTTAACATACTCCAAACTGCAATTAATGGTGAACTAGCCTACATTTATTTTATTGTTGACAAAAATGGACGCTTCCTAGTTACATGTATGAATAGATTAGATTCCCCACATGCCCTGACAGGAGGTTTCTCAAAGATTGAAAGCTCACTCTACCATCTCACTCTTCAGCCACCCTTCCTGCCAAGACAGCTATCCAGGGAGCTCTCATATGGCACCCTTAGACATCCATCTCTCTCTGATAGAAAAATGTGAGCCAAAACACAAGCAGTGTTACTTAGTAAATTAAGAGAAGCTTAATCAGGACTAACACCTTATAGGAGACATTAGTGACCAAAGCACTTGTCCCTAAAGCAGTGCTCCTAGCAAGAGAGGGAGCAGCTCAGGGTGAGGCCCCCAGGCAAGTAATGCTTTACACATTGCTGCAGGCCCTTTGCAGCAGAGAAGCTCAGGCAGCAGGCAGGAATCACCCCCATGGCAGCAACTGAATGACAGGACTCAGTGTCACAGTCTCATTTCCTCCCATTTCAGCCCTGTACTGCTTTCTCCTCTGTAGAAAGCTGAATGAAAATATTCTCTTTACCCATAAAATCCCATTACTAAATAACCCCCTTCAGCAGCTCTATCACCTCAGAAACCAGGGACACCAATGACTGCTTTCAAGCTCACATTTACCCAAATCCCAACCACAAGCTCCATCCCACTCTGAAAACTTCAGTACTTGCTCCTTTAAGGCCAGTCTCATCCTAGTCACACCTTTTATCGTCCCCAGATACCTCCCCCTCAGCCTCCATACACCCCTGGCTTACTGAACTCTGTGCTTACCAGAATACTCATCTCATGCATTCTCCACACCTCCCCATCAGTCCCTAACAGCTAACCCTACCCTATCATCTCAGTCAACTCCTCTGGCTCTGTTCCACTTTATGTGTGGTGTAAGTTGGCTCTCCATAACTAGAGGAAACAAGATAGACTTTTCTGCCTGGTCAAAAAAATGCTCAGCTTAGCAACTGTACACCATCTGCTTTAAAAAAACCCCAAACTTATTTCTGCTCCCCTGTGTCTTTTTACCAATAAGGAGAGGAATGTTTCAACACCTCAACTGAGACTCAGTTACAGAAACGATGGGAACACCTGAACCAGAGTCTTTCTGCAACTGCCTTCTGTAAAGAAGGCAGTGCCCATGCAGGGATGGATCTGCAGAGGCAATGCATGTTAAGGTGCATCTCAGGCAGCTTGATAAAAAAAACCTTCTGGTACATGCGATGGTAGGACAGATGTTCAGTGCTGCATTCTTGTAATAAAAACAAGCTTCAAATGATTAAGCTGAAATTAAAAAAATAGTGTTTCTGTGGAGAAAGCAATGTAAGAGAGCAAGCAGAATACAAAATTACACAAAGACAGAACAGAATACATTCATGGGGAAAAGGCAGCAGCAAGAATTTAATTCTGTCTTAATTTCAGAAGTGTACTGCCTACACTAGACTAACATTATCCAAGTCATCTCAATGTCAAATGCATGAAAAAAACCCTTCTCTAGTAAATTAAAGAATATACTGTTAATATTTAACTATTCTCCCTGCATCTCATGACATCATCCAATTTAATACTACTCCAGTTAAAAAATAAACCTTGATACTGAAAATGTTTTTTCCACATTAAGTAGCTTTATTAGCATATGCCTTCCACTATTATATACATTAATTACAGAAGCATCCTGTGTGATTTTTCAGGATCAAATCTTTATTTTGGCATCCTTTCCTGGTTAAGAAAATTTCAGTGTAGGCTGATGTTAACACCTCTTATCCTTAACCATCTGTCAACATCAGCCTACACTGAAATTAAATTAAGGACATTATCAAATTATACTAACCTTAGAAAAAATTTAAGATACAGAAACAATTTGAAGCTAATTTTAAAGTTGCTTGGGGTTTTATTTTTATAGCTGTCAACATTCAAAAGATTAAATAGATGACAAGAAATGAAAGGGTGGGACTAAAATTTAAAAGCTAATTCTATCGTCTTTCTGAATAATGGAGTTTCATATCAGTATAAAAATTACTTTAACCACAGGTATAAAAGTCTGTTAAACCCTTATGATTTATGTTCATCACTGCTTAAACTTAATTAGTAATGCTATCTTCTGACAAGCTTTATTTTAAACTTCCAAAAACAACAAAAGCCTAGTGAGAAGTATTAGTTAGTGTTAGAAACAAGGATTATAACTCCATTACATTAACTCAATTTTGGCATTATACACATTTTGTAAGCTAGACTGTTAAACACCAGTAATTATATCCATGGCTACAGTCGATACACTCTCATCTGAGGAGAAATTTAAAATGACAGGAAATACTAATTTAACTTACAGGTTTAAGTATAACTGGATTCCAGAATTTGACTTCCACATTAGTGATATGAAAGGAGAGCATTTGCAATTATTTAAGAAAATTACAATTACACAGTTTTTAACTTGATTAAGACAGCAATGTGGTCTAACACCCCATAATAAAAATTATGTTAGTATGAAATAATGCAGATACCATCACTGACATTATTATTATCTAAGTTGTTTGATGCATCTATCAATAATGAGAAAGTTTTAGGCATGTACTTTGGGAAATGTTAAAATGGCATTAATAATTACAGTTCTATCATGTTAATGCTTTTACTAAATCAGACACTTTCTAGGTGTTGAATTGAAATGGAAAGGAAAAAACAATTGAACTTCAACACTACAAAGCTATTAAGGATCCCTCACCTTAGAGCAGGCTTTTTCAGTTTGCATGCATTGAGAAGATTCACAGACCTGCTTAATCCAGATTGAGAGGTGCGTAAACAAAGCAGAATAAAAAGTGAATGCAACAATAAAATGTGGAAACAAGACATTTACAAGACTTACATTAAAAGACAAAATTGCATGCTTTCAAGATATGAAGTCACGTGCAAGAGTAAACAACGAAGTGCTTATTGACTCAGTTAGATGTTTGATCATTTCAAACCATACATTTAAGAACAGCAATGTATCTTTGAATGACAAAATCTCAGCAGTGCCCCGAGAGACTGACCATTTGTAAAGTGACTCAAAGATAAAATTAAAAAAAAAAAAAAGAAATCAAAGAGGCTATCTGAAGGAACACAACAGATGATCCAGCTAAAAGACAAAGACTATTAAAAAAGCAACAACAAAGACAAGAAAATAAATCCTCATATATACATACATATACCACTGCATAGCATGAATGTTTCAGGTAGTTGCATTACTGAATTGTGGTGAAAAAATCTGGCCAAAATTAAAAAGATATATACTTTATTACTAAAATTATTTTGGAAAATTTAAAAGCTTTTTAATAAAATAAATTAAATACTAGCGCACAAGAAACTGATGGTATTAACATTTTGTCTAGCACTCATTCTGACCCTCATTTAAATCAATTAGAATGAATTCAGGAATAACATATGACTTTAATTTCATTACGCCTCTGAGCAAAATGCACTAATAACTTTAATTGTTAGAGATATTGTGAAGCTGTTTTGCCACCCGAAGTTCAATGGAGAGAGATTTCTTTTTTAATTTATATTCCAAATATTTTAAACCATTTTCTTTGAGAGTTGAGTATTATACAGAGCATTTAATTGAAGGTTCAATACAGAGTTTGTGTGTGTGCCAGTTACAAACCACCGCTGCCCCCCCAACAGAACGCACAACATTAATTCCAGGCGACTGAACAATTTCCTAGGGGCCATGTGTTTAGAGTTTAGAAGAACAGGAATTTATCATATTAAAGTATTTTATTCTCCCTGCAAACAAAGCTCTTTATGTTTTCTTTGTTCCTGCTTCTTCCTTTTGATCTCCATTGTCTGAGTTTTGCACCATTGTAATAGTTTGCAATCTGCTGGGGGAGAAAGAATGACTGATTGTCTCCTTTTGAAAGGCAAAGTATGTGCTAGCCTACAGCCTACACCAGCATCCCTACTGGGAAAGGTACTGTCTGCATTCTCCTCCATTACTTTTTTTCCCCTCTTTTTTCCCCCTCAACTATTGGAAACAAAGCTATCCTAGATGAGTCACAAAACTGTAGATTTTAATAGGGAACACAAAACATCACTACGCACTGGCCAAATTCCAAAGACAAATTTAGTGTTAAGCAGCAGACTTCAGACCGCATCACGGGCCAAAGAAAGTGCAGGGGGAAGGGAAAGTTCTGCTCACATTACACTAGACTTATCTTATTCAGAATGAGAATTTCAAATAATTATTCTAAACACAAAGTTCAGAATAAAACTGTGGCAGCATTCAAAAAGCTGTTACTCAAAAGAGCTTATACACTTCTACATCATAAAATTAGTAAATATACTGAAATGAAAATCAAATCCTCTGATCAAAGGTTTCTTGTGAAGATGACATGGAAACACTTTACAAAGCCAGACAATTCTTGATTGTCTATCTGTGTCAGGTGATTGTTCAGCCCATATCAGAACCACACCAACTCTCTGTTAGCTGGCTGGCCACCAGAACCTCCCAGCTGTGTTCACATGGGCCCCAGAGCCTGAGTGCAGCAGCTCCTCTTGATGTTTTACCACCATTTTTGGTTCCAGTACCACCAGCATCACTAGGCTTTCTATCTTACACTGTATTACCACCATATACTTTTATGATCCAGTTGATCCATGTTTTGGATTTGTGCTTTTGCTCTATTGAAGTTATTTCAGTCCTTCCTTGACTTGGATAATTGGGTATTGACTGGATGAGATCTGAATGCTGAAGAGGGGTTTGGTGCCCTCAATTCTAATTGAAGTCAGAGTCAGTTGAGGTTACTCAATGCTTTGCAAGATCTGGATCTAATTATCACACTAGGCCCTATAAGAACCTACTGATATCCAGAGATACACGTTTTACATATGGAAAAGCAATATGCATAGAGGTTAAATGATTTGCATAAGGTCACTGAGAGAATATATCGCAGATCTCAAATAAAAGCCTGCTAGTTCCACCCTTTCAGCCTCAAGCCTTTTTTATTACCTCCAATTTTATATTCCTGCCAGAAGGAGTCATTTCCATTTCAAATATTAAATGGGAAATCAGAAAATATAGTGAACTCTGAACCACATCTCCTTGGTAATCCAGCAAGGCAGATAAGCCATATACCAACCTGTGGGTTCAAATGAGTTAACCAACATTTAATACAGCTATTGTGTGAAATGAGATTGTGTCTACAGACATACCAGTAAATACATCTGTCTCTAAGCAGAAGAATGTATGGATGCACACTAAGTCCCCACACAGACTATTTGCATATATTTACATAAATAATGCACAACAAACTGATTCAAGGGACAGACTGATGTCATTTCAATTGGACACCATACAGCCTTAACCTAAACAATGTAAAGTATAGGAGAAGAGAGGAATCAGAAATTATTTGAATGTAAGCCCTCTTTTCATAAGGCAGTAAAACATTTGGGAAAGATTTCATTCACCTGCACTTTCTCTTGAATATATGCTCACAGGTAATAAAAAAATGGAAGATGCTAATTTTTACTATTGCAATCCTGGTAGAAATTTGCCAATCTCAACAGATCAAAAGTCTAGAAGATGACTCAGCAAAAAATATTTTTTCCTTTTCGATTGTTGTTTTTAACTTTACTTTCACTTCTCAAATTCTACCTTTTCAATTGTGCACCCATGTTGTCTAGAAAAACTACCAAAAGCATTCAAGCAGAAATTAAGTTTTAAAACATCTATAAACACTTAATACTATTTACAGCTGCTGTGTCACGTGACCATATTTTGGACTAAAGAATACCTATACTACAAATTAGCCATAGTTGTGAAAACAGTTCATAAGAAAAGAGCACTACTTAGTAGAAATCAGAACTAAAAAACAGCTTGAAATTTCCCACCATCTGTGAATTGTGCAACACTGAGAAAAGCTGCTAGGACAAATAAAAAGGTTCTACCCTTTGAAAAAGGAAGCTATTTGATGTTGCTGATGTATTTCCATTACTGTTTTATGCATAAACACATGCAATTCCTAAAGGTTTAAGGTCCCAGTATAAATACAAAGAGAGATTGAATTAAGCTTAAGGATGTATAATGAATTCTTTGTCTTGAGTGTATATAAGAAAGATATTTTGAGTACTTACTGTATTTATCTTTGAACACCGGATATGTGGAACACCATTTAATATAAAACCCTGAAATCTGACCAGTTATTTCAAGGTTCACTATTAAATGATTACAGAACAATTTACCAAAAAATGTTTTGTACAGTAATCAATTGATGAGGTCCTTACCATTCCACTTTAGTCCTCTTGAAGTAATTTTATAGGCAAGGCATAGATATATGTTTTAATATAGCTTAATAAAGGCAACAGCAAAGAATATTTGCACATTAAAGACACCAATACAAAATTTGAAAGCATTTGAAGGGAAAAACAATTCTACAGCACGTGAATTTACAACTGGTGTTTTCAGGACATGAAGCAATCCCGCTCTCCTAAGCACACTTAATAAGCGTTCACTTATTTAGCAAAACTGTCCATATGTATTTTTTCTTTTCCAAAACTGAGTACCCATTTTCATGCTGCATATTTAAAGCACCTTCAGCCTAGCTTCTTCAATGAGAAGGGATAAAGCATAATAAAATGACACTAAATACTTGCCCTGTGGAAGAATTTCTCATACAGGAATCAAGACAACCTAAAAATACTCCCTAATGGTGCTCTCTATGGACTTTCCCACTGGCATTCTGGGTATCATGGCTGCACATGGGTCTGGTGGAAGGGATACAAGGAGCCACTTCTCTACAGGGATCCTAAGCTAAGATAGTGCCTACAGGCTGCAGTCAGCACCAGATGGAATACCTGAACTACATAAAGGCCTCCAAGAATAAAGCATGAGTAAGATCCTGACCTGCTCTTCATCCACCCTACTCTGGAGCAGAAAGTCCTACACTGAACCTTAGAGCAGATACTCAGGAATCACACCCTCTGTACACAGGTGAAGTCTCCCAATGCCTGTGCTCTCATATGTTTTATAACTACTAGTTGAAACTTAATTAGGAAGAATGAAATAATGAGAATTATTAAGAAATAACTTGCGAAGATCAAGTGTGTTTTAAAATTCAGCATGTACTAAATAGTATTCCTTTTTAAACACTGATATATTTCCTTTTCTAAAAGGAAAGTTATTTCACTCATTTTCAAACTTCTGATAATACCAGCCTAATAATGGAACAGTTTAGACAGTATTTGCTTTCCTTCTCTTATCTTGGGTTGATTCAGACCAGTCCACCAAAGCCTACAGTTGCAGTGACCTCCAGCTCATAAGAGCTCACAGGAGCTCATTTTTGTGACATAAATAAATATGGTATTTTCCAGTTTTAATTGTGCACAATGTAACTTCTCTCTACTCTACAATAACAGAACCTGGAGTTTCTGGAAAATCAGACTCCTTCAACGCAGTAACAAAAACTGGCATATCCTTAGCCACCATCTCCCCTTTTAAGGAAAAATTCTCTTAACGGGAGAGACCTCAGATTGTAGCAGGTTAATGCTCTCATCTCTACAACTTACCCTCCCTCAGAGCTGGCAGCATCATCACTACAAAAAGATGAGGAGACACACAAAATAAATGTACAAAAAACCCCCCCAACCCAAACCCAAAACCCCACACTATTATCTTTTACAGACAAACCACGCAGCAGATTGGCACCACAAAAACTGCCACATATAACTTGAACTTGCTTCACCCAATCCACTCCATTCCTTATAACCCAGATGTATAAAACATTTAGCCTATTTAAAATAGCTACACACAAAGCAAATTGGGACAGAGCAGTAATTTTTAAAGGGTTTAAATACATGCTAATGGTAAGATATCTAAAGATGGATGTTTTCATTTGCATAAATATGTGCTAGGCATAGAATTTTCCTCCCCCCTGGAATGCTGCTAACACTGTGCATGCAGTTTATATGATAATTCTGTTAGTGAGAGAAAACCACCAAAGATAACAAACTGATTTGCAATGATAACACTGTTTCTCTGCAGACTGCATTTTCTACTAGCTACTCAAAGAACTCTTGCACCCCTGTTCACATCATGTTGGGCAACAGCACAGTAGAAATGTTTATTCTCTCTATTATAAACTCTTAAAAGCAAGAAAAGAACAGAAACCAGTAAGACCAAGCATTTTGCATTCCTTCAATACTCATGGTAATAACCTTAATTGTAATTAGAATGAATAAATTTAAAGCCTCTTAGAATGAAATCCATCTCCTTTTCTTTCCGAACTAAATATTTAGACTGCTGCTTTGCAAGTAAGAAAAACTACATATCTAGAAGGTTAAAAGAGGAGCTATACCATGTTTTCAATTCCATGGTTATAAGGTTTCTCATAGATGCCTACCTTTTTGCTGCTGGTGTTACATTGTCCTTTCTGGTTCCTGATGGAGAAGGTAAAGAACCACTTGGTTTCTTTGGTAACACAGTTCCATTGTTAACTGTAGTCCTTAAAGGCAGGGTTTGTACCAGTGGTCTTGCTGTAAAACAACCAAGAGATTAAATCGTTGTCTTCATTTACTTTGCTGTGTTTTTCCCTGAGCAAACAACACTAGAATACTCTAAATTATCCACGTAGTGTGTCATTTTTTGTGTCACTATTGCCAAATAAGCACAGATGAGGGTTTTAACATTGAGGAGTTGTTTATTACTATTGTTATTATTAACAACAACAATAATAATAGTCCAATCAAGTTAAAACTCAGTCCTAGATCAAGGAGCTTAGTGGTAAGTGTAAAAGTACTTGTTGTCCTCAAAAACAATCCTGCTCTCTCAAAAGAACAGCAGTCTCTTGCCCACCTGGATAGCATCCATAGAAGTGCTAGAAATGAAGGCAGTTTATCATCCCAGGAACTCCTGCTCTTCATCCCTCAGTCTTCCTGGAGGTTTTCCACAAGCAAATTATCCATTAAGATATCTCTACTCCCCCCAAAAGGTCTTTTTACAAAGAATGTGGGCTTATGTTTGACAGAAAGGATTTGTCTCCTTTATTCAGAAAAAGCAACTGAAATCAGTGGAAGAGTGAAGGTAATAAGCTGGCATTATCTACCTACATTCTCGATCAAACGTTGGCTCAAAAAAAAAAAAAAAGGATCTACATGTCACAACTGTAATTAAGATTAGAATAACAGAAAAGTCCCATTCAAGTAGTTAGAAGTTAGTTGGAAAAACAGTGTTTAAAACTGCAAGCAATGTGTACAAAAACTACTGTGGATCATAGCCTCAAAACAGACACAAACATGACCAGTGCTCTCTCTACAGCAGGGAAGAAGCTTGAATCACTTGAAATTTGTCAGAACTTTGTATTACAAGCCATTGTAAAGAGGCCAAAAACCTCTGGGTTCAGAGAAATACCACTTGAGAGAAGGTAGCAGTCACCAGTCACTTTAGGAACATAAAATTTCATTGAACTTGGAGAGGATGGCTGGGAGAATACCTAAGAAATGTTCTTCAGAAAGACTGCCAAGGATAAAAGATTTAAAAGGCTAAACTGCAACACTACCAATTGTATACAGTTATAGGTCATATTGTGACAACATCTTATTGTAGTACTGACAATAAGCACTTACAGACTTGTTTACCCTAAGTTTTCATATATTGAACAAAAACTGTGTAGAACTGTGCCTTCAGAAGATAGACAGTAAATACTAGAGAATGCAACTGGCAAGACAAACTTAGTCTTGAAACTTCATTAGAATACACACTTAATTGTTATGTAGTCGCAATTTATTCTTTCAGAGGAGAGAAATTTAGAAAACAATATATAAGGGAAACACTTAAGGACTGAGGCTTATTTGGCTTAGAAAAGTGAAGGATGACAGGAAAGGAAGTCAACAAAGGAGATAAAAGAAGAAAATTTTCTCAATGCTCACTGAGGGTGCCTTCCAGTTCTGCCTTCCATGATCTGTTTTAACTGACAAATGCTGTCTTTAGAGCTTATTCAAAACATCTGAAGTTTACTTGGCTTTCCATGCCTCCATTTATTTTTTGTTAATTAATTTAGATATCATAATTCTATTTACTTCTACTTTGTTCAATTTTTGTATATTGAATTATTTTTACAGTTTTGTGCTGGAAGCTCTGCTGCTTGTTTCCTAATTGCTGTGATGCCGGAATGATCTTTGTCTTTTCTTTTATATACCTTTTACACAGTTCTCTGTATCCACAAGTATTAGCAGTATGCATACTTGCAACCTTTTACTTAGTTTAGTGCTTAGTGTTTTGTAAGTGTTCTGCAGGCCTGAGACTGAACACCCCAGAACTGCAGAGCCAGGGAGACCAAACATTCCTACTATCTCAGGAACTCAAGGTCTCCTAGCAGAACAGATTCTGTAAACTAGGGGTTAGCCCACCCCAGCCCCTACTGGGCTCGCTTGTTAGATATGCTAATGTGTAAAGTCTATAACTGGTGTGTGTGATTGACGGGGGATGTGCATTTTGCCATGCTGTCACCTGGGTGAAGTGGATGCATCAAACAGGATCCTGATTAAAATACTGAGGTAAAGACCCCAACCCCTCTAACCGTGTCTACATTCATTTTCCTAACACCAGGAAAAGGTATCAGCTGCACTGCTGTAATTAACCCATATATATAAAACTGGTTCTGTAGCATACTACACAGGTAGCTACAGTTGAGAAGTTTGTGGACTTGTCTCCTGGCAAGCTTTCTGTAGCTCACAAAACTTTAATGAGCTTTGAGAAGACAAATTGGAACAGCAATTAAAGGTAAAAAACTAAATGATTAAAATATTTTCCTTATTTATAGTTATTTAAAAAGAATGCCTACTAAAGAGTAGCTGGATGGAACTAGCTGGAGTCTGTTTACTCTCCTAACCTTATGAAATAGAAACTAGCAGCCAGGAATAAACCCTGCAACCTCTAACAGAAGTTTTGTTTCAGATCCAGCACCAACCCACACTTCTGGAAATAGTGCTTTAAATGGTCAGCTAGTGTAGAAAGCAACATCTTGCACAAAACACAGAAAAACTGTGCATTATTCAATAAAACCACTGCTTACTCTGGAGCTATTTAGTTTTACTTACAACAGCTAGTTCACACCAGTGGTAACTGATATCACTGTCACAATCCCAAACATGTCATTGCTGTTAGAAGTCAGTAACACACAGCTATTACTGCTCTGTCAGTAAAGTTTATTTTGGAAGTTCTGGTGCTTTAAGGTCTTACCTGTGGTAGCAGGACTGACAAGTTTATCAGCCTCAGCAGCAGCTTTTTTAATCATAGTCTGATCTATGGATTAATAGGGCTGTTAAGTTTACAAACAAACCAATAATTGCAAAAGGAAAAAACAACAAACACAAATAAAACAAAGGCAGGAAGCCATACTGGCACTCCACCAAGCAGTAGAATGAAATAAGGAAAGGAGAAAAAAACCCAAAACAACGAAACAAAACCTCAAAACACCATTAGGGAAAGAGCTCCACAAATGGACAAGATAAGCCGCTCCCTTTCCATGATGTATGCTGCTTTTAAGCTGCTTAGCTCAAGTTTAGAACAAGGAAACAAAGGCTGAACACAAGCTCAAGATTTTTCCATTATAAATCTGAAAGTCTGAAACCTGAAACCTTTAAATTAATTTTAAATCTGAAGTACTCAGAAAAATGAAGTTGTTTGTCCCATGAAGATTCTTGTTCCAGACTTTATACAATACTGGGAGGATCCTGTTTTTCCAAAGGCACAGACCTCTCCCAACACACACACTTAATCCTGAGCTACTTCATCTATAGATCAGATGATAACGCAGCATACAGTATGCTTTGAGCCCCAGCTTGCATGGACACAATTTCTGTGACATTCTGTGGGATCAAATTCCACTTTTTAAAATTCCAAATGTGGAATGAGTCATTAAACAATATAAGGAAAATAAATAGGTTCAGTCCATGCAGCCCAAGAGGAAAAGCATGAGAAGCCACCTCTCCAGCTCCTCCCATGTCTAAAAAAGCCTCTCTCCTAAGAGTCTTTATCAGGAGCCTCCATAATGCTATTCCAAACTAAAATTTGTCTTGTGTTAAGTAACTGCATACAATTTGTTATAAAGTAGTTAAGCTTACTATAGGAATAATAGGCCATCATGTGAAATGTATCATATTTGCCAAAAGAGATGGAAAAAACAAGTAATCAGAGTATTTTGGATTCTCTTTCATGTTTATAATTCATGTTTAATAAGGTTGACCATACACTAAATGATACAGCAAACTGAAAGTTTGTTACATAAACAGTCACAGTACTGATCTTCTCCAGAAATTTGCCAAGAAAGTGGCTTTTCTTGGCAAATACCAGGACTCATTCTGGTAATTTGCAATGGAAGAGCAATTGACATTTGTAGTCATCTATTTGCATTATAACAGCAAAATTTCTTACAGTGTAATTTCACACATACGAACAAGGCAGGCCATATATACGTCAAAAAAAACCTTCAAACCACACAAATCCCAAAAACAAACAAACAAACTCCTACAAAACCAGCCATAGAAGACAGTGGGATAGGCATACAGCAGCTTTTCTTCAATGTACATTGAACTATGGCTCTAATGGTCTGCCATTACCATGAAAACCTCTCCTGATTTGAGTTCAACTCTGCCCACAGAATCCATGAAAATCTGTTTGTATTTTGCTAAGTAAAGCCAGCAGGCAAGAAGAACAGATTTGGTTACAACTCAGTAATAATTACTAGACTTTATTTCCTCCATGCATCAGATAATATCTATTTTACAGGCAACATGAAGCCTCTTAATCCCTTGTACAACCAGATTTGATGGAACATTTTATCACAGTGGAGGCTATCTTTAGTAACATTTAACTTATCTGATATTTTAAACTTTTTTCAGTAAAACAAAGACAAAATAAGGAGATTACAACAGAAAGGGAAGAGAACATGAAGACACGATCACAGATATTTAGTGCATATTCTATCTGACAGCTAGCACGAGACACAACCAACTCATTTGGCTCTGTAATTCTGTCCCTTTCAGCTTTCCTCATCTCCTGACACAAAACTTTGCAACAAACATGACATCTCAGTTCAGCAAATTAAGTAGCTCCTATCTAGTCTAGACTAGAACTAAATATTTGCTGCAGGGTCACAGATATGTAACTGAGATTAAAGGAAGTCCTAACTTTAAACTGAGAATATTATGAATCCATAAATACATAACATAATTCTCATGCAAAGTAACATTTTAATTAATATTAATGCATATCAGGACCCTAAAGGAAACAACTTCTTAATTTAGACATCAGAGAGCCTGTGAAGTCATTACTTTGCTTACACATCTAGGTTGCCACCACTCTTACGCCTAAAACCACTCTAAAATACCTTGTGTGTTTCTCTAAGCTGCACACAGGCAGCCTCCTGGACTACAGTAAATCACACTGGTTGGGTTCTAACAAACTTCTACTGATGCAAAATGCTGGATGCTCAGGTGCAGCTTTTCTGAATTGTGCACAGACAAACCCATTCCTGCAGAGCAGGAGCCACAAGGGAGTATGCTGTGGCATGTGGGCTCAGCACAGAATTCTGCCAAGCAATGACATCTGTCACACCTTGCTGGCTCTGGATCTGCTGCTCTGGAAAATGGTCAGGCAACAACCACAGCTCTACCTTTCTTTCATAGCTGAGCAGCTGGTGTTGTACCATCTCCTTAGTCATGTCAACTCTGTGCTAGCTTGGAGCTCTGTCTTATGTCTGTATAAACCATAGACACTTAAGACATTTTAAAATTAAATTTAAATTAGATTTTACTTAAGTTTAATTCATTTTCTAGGATAAAAAAACCCCAACCTATTAGGAGTTTCACTCACAGAAGACAATGCCTTCCCTAAAGAGTTTATAAAATATTTTGATCAGAAGAGGAAGTGGCAGCTATGGTTAAATGCAGATTGTGGATTAAGCACTAAGAAAATGCTAATGCTTTGCTGGTAGAAGGCTCACAGATTTAACCATCTGGATTTTAAAACAGGTATACATTTTATTTAGAATTTGATTTGTTGATTTTGAATATTTCAAGATCTAATAAATAACCTATTTTAATACATATGAAGCACACATTGAATTGCACTATCTGTTTTACATCTATCTGAAATGCAAACCTTTGGTAGGTCCTTTCTTGTTCTGCATGGCCTGCTGCTCCTCCGTAATGTTCAAGCGTCGGACCACATCAGCAAGGGCAGATTTGAGCAGCTGGATGTCATCCTCCTGCATCTGGACACGCTGCTCCAGAGAGGCAATGCGATCTGTAACCTCCATACTGCTTGCAGCAGAGGCACTGTCATCTAAACAAAATAGCAGGAAAAAAATGCATTCTCAGTAATGGATAGCCATCCAATAGAAGCTTATGCAATTGGCTGCAGGTGAAAACAAGGCTTTTCTCAGACCTGAGGACTTCTTGAGGAAGGAAGTTTATAAGTGACCAAAAGGAAGCGATAGAAATAAAAATAAATAAACAAAAGATACATTATTAAGTAAGATGTGATGATGAGGTATGCCTCAGGGCCAGTTGTTAATTGGGTTCCACTACTAATTATCTACATGCCAGAACTGCAGTGATCAATCATCATCCTTCACTGTTCTGCTCAACACAACATTTTGACACTGCTTGGCATTCAGGTAGAGAGCTACATTTTCTCATATGCTACACACCCTTCCAGATTTTTCTGTCTCATATAGGTGATAGAGATACTTTATACATAAATAAGTGACAGACAGGCTTATGCTTTTTCAAGTTACCACATACATACTGAACGACAGATATTGACCCCATCTGCCAACCCCTAGTTTATACCTGCAGCTTTGAGAACATTCCCTCTGACTGAAATAAAATCCACATCACTTCAGAATTACTCAGTAACTATACTCTAAGCCTGCAAATTATTAAAAGGGTCATTAATTTGCATACAATTCGCCCATTATTTGGGAGTAACCCATAGAAGCTTCAAGTCTGCAAATCCATGATGAGGACTACACATTCTTTCCACTCACAAATAGTAATAAGAATATTTTTCCTAAATGAGTAATTTTTTTCCTATCACATAGAAACACTGTAACTCATTACAATATTAAATTAGGAGAAATAAGAAGAAAGCAACACCAAAGACATCAAAGTCAGTATCAATTAGGGAAATGATGAGCAATTTTTAAAGAGAATGCCAAAGTTTTATTTAACTAGGCCTTGAAACCTAAAAAAAAAAAGCCAGGTACTAACTTACTGGATGATCTTAAGTAATGTTAGTCAAGGATCATAGCTTGATCTGTTGTGCCATTGATGACTTAATAAGTCATGCTGTAGCAAAAATGGATATTTATGCTACTATCTGCAATCATAATTGACTTCTCCCTCATTCCCAATGAAAGTCTTTAGCCTGTATTTCTTCTGTTAAATCCGGGCTCTCTTTGTAAAGAGGATGGTATTTATTTTCATTCCTTGTGTTCTTAATTCTCCTCCATTCCAAACCAGAGTATTCCACTTCTTTTGTACAAGGGCACAATATAGAAGCTAAATGGTTTGTGTATAACAACAACTCCTGTTGAATTTTAAAACAGAGTTAAGTGTTTTAAAAAGGAAAACAACTGTTTCTGAGTACATCTAAAAGCATATCCAAAAATGCTAATGCATACAAACTTTTAATAGTAAGGGTCTAGGAAAAAATAGCTTTTTTTTTTCTTTTTTTTTTTTAATCTATTCATCTTCAAACCACTCCAATACAGTTTTGAAATCTGTTCATCAGATCAGTTTTGGCTTCCTCATCCCTCACACCCCAATAGCTATCTGTGGTTACCAAAAGCTGCCTTAGAAACAACTCAGAAACAATATAACAATATTGACAGTCCATAAATAGCTACAGGCTATTACAGTTTAAAAATGTTTGTTAATTCTCTTATAGGATTTTTAGACCTTATTTAAAATATCAGCATTAGGATATTATTAGGTTGAATATAGTGGTAAGTATCTGGTTCTGAATGAACTAAATCAGAACTCAAGTTCCTGAAAAATGTTAAAAAACTTCCCCGTGAGAAAGCTTTCCAAACTTTGGCCTAATCAGACTTCTGCTCAACACAGGACTCTGTCCTGTAGCTATTACAGGTAATTAGTCCCCAAACTCAGATTAGCAGCTATGCTGGCAGCAGTAAGAGCTGCCTGCAGAACTTAACCTTTCCTCTACAAACAAAAGCCCCACGCTGCTCTAATGACTTTACACTTTAACTCAGCTGGAAAAAACACGGATTAGCATACTGGACAATAGGCAACCAAATCAAAAGCTTGATTTAACCAATACAAGCCAAATTCAAACTTCAGCCATTCTGCCAAATTCAATATCATCAGGAATAGTTTTCCTCTGAATTCAGTCAACAAGAAATAGACAAATCCCAAAACCAGAGCAGTAAAGGAAACCCAGGGGAAAATCAGTTGGTGTTGAAATGATCTAGGCCTTGC
Organism: Petroica traversi; assembly: GCA_025920805.1. Classification (NCBI taxonomy): domain Eukaryota; kingdom Metazoa; phylum Chordata; class Aves; order Passeriformes; family Petroicidae; genus Petroica; species Petroica traversi. Next base: position 9,447,920 of record JAHLSL010000007.1, read on the forward strand.
TAGATCAAAAGAAAACATCCTTATTGAAGTATCCATTTCACTAAATTTTAGGTGTGTAGAAACAGTAATTTTACCCAGACATTAATCTTCAAGTGGTAAATTAGTGGCACTGGTTTATTTACAGCCCTGTAAGATATCACTCCCATTAATAACTATTAAGAGGTACAGTTCTGTCCCTTCTTCCCCCTTCCCCCATCTGCCACTGTGACTCTTTCCCCCACACCCTCACTGACCAACAGGGCCCAGCAAACCCTTTCTTGGACACACAACATCTACTATCATCTGCTTCCACTATCATCGTTCTTGTAGGGTCCTGGCAACATAATCCTCATCCTTGCTGTAACCTACTTCTTGTTTAGTTTTTATGGTGGTTGCCTCACTGGGTGCAGTTCCCATCCAAGGATGCAGAAAAAAATAAAGCTTTCACAGCTTTCAGTAAGATTGCAGCTGGAGACAAGATTGCTTACAGTTCAGTACCACTTCACTTTGCTTCCTCTTTGCATGCATGTACAAGCAAGCTAGAAAAGAGGCACAGAATACAATAAAATTGCATTTTATGAAGAATGCAAAGTTCAATTATAAAATAAGCATAACCTGTTTGTTATGCAAGTTGAGGATGGAATGTTCTTGTCATTGAGATCATTATATCTCAGTATGTTGAGCAATAAAGTTGCAACTTCAACACAGCCAAATAAGCAAAATGGTACAGCATCAGAAGAGAAAAAAAACAATTAACGCTATAAACTAACAATACAACAACAAAAGTGTCACAATATATGTCACCTACTCTGCCCACACAAGCAAGAGTGGCATTGTTAGCCTAATTTGTGACCTGCCTCTGCAGTGTACCACTCATCCTCACAGCCAAGGACATTTGCAAGGAATATTTTAGCACACATTTGTAATGAAATTTGGAAAGGCACATGAAGGAGACTGCAAATCCAGACAAATTGCCTTGAAGTATTAGATCTCCTTATCAGTCACTACCATTCCTTGCCCATGGATGGACAGAACAGTCATCGTATCACCTACAGGGGTTGCATCAATAGCACAACAGAATTAATCATTACTTTTTTTCATCAATGGGAAGATAAAGGACTTTACAGTGAAATTTATGCAATATGTTTTTAGAAACATGAAGTGAGTCACTTTCTACAATGTTCATTTCTTTTCACCAATTTTAAGGCAAGACTAAATCATTGTCGCAAACATGTAAATCACAGAATGGTTTTGGTTGGAAGAGATCTTAAAGATTCCTGCCCCCCTGCAATGGGTAGGGAGTTAATACACATCTCATGAGATAAAAGCCACCTACAATGTCCAAAATCACATAAAACGAGGAGGTATCAATTCAGATGCCTGTTTTTTCATTGCGATATGTATTTGTGGTAGAACTTGGGAAAAAGACTCATTTGTCATTTTCGCTTTGCTGAGATTCTACAGGTTTCAAAGGGAAAGCAGCAAAAAAAGGGGAGCGTACTACATGCCTCTCTAAATTGTCCAACCAGCTAATCCATGATCTCATAGATTGGAAAGATTTCTCGTGGCAAACTAAAAGACAATACTGAGTCAGATGATTAATCTGCTTCCAGAGTTTATTCCAGTTTTACTGCAATTTATTACTTGAGCTTAGCCAAATGTGAAGAAACAGCTGAAGCAAAGCCAACAACAGGACGTGTATGCTGTTTACAAGAGTGACTTCAATACTATTTTGTACATAGACTAAATACACTATTTGTTAGAAGGAAGCCTATTAGATGCATACTATTTTCTATAGATTTCTATCTTCTGAAAAACCTAAATCTTAACTGTACACTAATGTGTATTAAATAATTAAAATAGACTTGACATCCCCCCCCTCCCCTGAAGAACTAGTTTATTAAACATATTCTACCTTTGCATTATGCAGACATTAATTTTGAGGCTATCTTGTCCAGCTCAGACCACAGCAGTTGACCACACAGAGGAAACATTAGGTATTGATTCTCAAGAGACTGGCAAATAAATCTGAGTTTATTCAATCTACATGGCCTCTTTGGAGAGCCAATTAACAGGATAAAATGGAACATGAAGTACCTCCAAAACTGATTGCAACTGTGGTTGCTAGACGCTTTTATAATACATTTTAAAAGCAGCATCTCAGTCTTTGCAGAGTTGTCCTTGTGTTCAGATGTTCTGCAGGACATCATGAAAGGAAATGCAATCCTTCTGAGGACAGAAAATTCCAGCAGTGGTCTTTGGCAAAAACTAAAGATTAACCCACATGATGGAAAACATGGCAAGGGATGGCAGTGGAAAGGCAGCATCACACAGACACAGAGCAGCTCTTCTTCTAGCATAAAGACATGGATTGTGGCAGCAAGCCTGAACTGAGCTCAGCTGGTAGGAATACTTTCTGCACTGAGAGATATCATTCAGTGTATCACGTTCTGCACTTCTCCTGAATCAGTTGGTACAAGTATTTACATTCCTTGGAAATAGCTATGAACTTCAGAGCTTCTACTAGAGCCTTATGAGACTGCACATGGGCAGAAAGGAATTCTCCATCCTCAGCATGCAGCTAATTCTATGGCAGAACACAGCAGCTGCTGAGAAAGCCATGCTACCATAGGAGAGAAAGTTAAAAATAGTATTTATGAAAAAATAAGCAAACCTAAAAAAGCACAATCATGCAGATTAGGAGATCCACAGACTGAATTTGACCCAGTATACTAGCAAGAAATTAAGAACACTGAAGATCCTATACTTCCAGAAACATCTTTCCACCTATAAAGGGCCCTGGTTTTTTGCACTCCACTAACAGATATGGCACATGTCACTTGGCACACATTTGGCAAGTTCCCCTTCTCCTGCTCACATCATCAATGAGATCTCATGAAAGTAACTGAGACACTTAAACTATTTTCTTCAGGCATCCTGGGAGTAACACTACCACTAACTTTTAAATGACCTTTCTGCTTCACTTCTCTTGATACTATATGTTTAGCTTGAAACTCTAAGAGAGCAGAAAAACATCCCTCTGTGGCAGGCATCTCCTACATCTTCCAAATCCTGCCCTCCCTTTTTGGTTCATTTCATGCATCTTTGAGTCTGGGGCACAGAAGTCAGGCAGACATGATATTTGATAGATACAGTTTGTCTGAACTGACAGCAACAGAGATTTTAAAAAACCTGGGAAGAGAGACAATCATCCAACTTGTCTCAGAATGAACAGCAGTAATGCTCTGTTGCACAGAAACATGGGAATGCAGCCTCATCACTGTTGCCAGGCTTCCAAGCAAGATTGGAAAGTACCAAGTATTCTCCTTGTAGCAATTTCTGTGGCATAATGTCAGTGGTCATTCAGAGACCAGAGTCTCTGTGCAAGGGAACAATGGGAAAATAAAACAGCAGGTTTAGTTTCCTTTGACAACGCCACGCCAAGCTCCTTTGTTTAAAAGATTAGTGTCGACAGTATTTCACAGACTAAATATCTTTCCTCTGCTCACTTTTCTAATGCAAAACACTGTACCATACCTGAAACACAGCAGCAGCCTCCAGGCTTGTCTCCTGGGGACAATGATAACACATATGGGCAACAGCTTATCATAAGGTCTGGTACATACTGGACTGGTCTGCCAGATTAGAGCTTTCCATTGTGAGAAGCAAGTGGATTTAAAGCCCAAAATAATGTTATCCTATTTAATCTTGTTACATTGTGTGGTTAGGGGAAAAAACAGGCAGAATTTTTAAACTACAGGTAAAACTATAAGCATTGTTGCTTTACATGAAGTTTCGGAAAACAAAACTGGTTGCCAGCTGAATGTCTAATCCTCTTTTTTTTTTTTTGCTATAAATGTATATATAACGGTAAAAGCGCAAGTATCATATATACTTTTTGAGATGGAAAATTTTGATTATGAGGAACAAGAAATCCTATCTAATATTTAAACCTAATAGCTACAGGAACAATGCCATGACTATCTACAAACTTATGTATGTATACATACAAGCATACCATATTTGAACAAGTAGGACAAGCTTTCAGTTCATTCTGTATTCTAATGCATGTTCTTAAGATAACAGCAATTAGCAATGCAAGGAGATGCCCTAGTTGGGTACAATCAGGTACATCTCCCATTAAGTAATCTGAACAGCCCAGATTAGTTTTTCCATGTCCTCACAAGGTATGTATGTGTAGGAGGAAATGGGAAGAAAACTCTATCCCATACATCTGCCTATTGCCCTACCCTGGATGTACTGGGAACCTCAGTAGGAGTAAAGCATCACCTTGTGAGAATAGATCCCTTCTAAACCATGCTAATAAAAAAATTATAGTACAAATATTTTTTGTCAAGTAAAATGGGCTACAGATGGTTATTTTCGTGAATAGTATTTCCCTCCTCTAATACAGCTAGCTATTGCAACCCAGTATTTATAAATTCTTATTACTGTATTTCCCAACACTCACTGAGGAATAACTTGCCCTTTTACAGTTTTACCACTAGAAACTTAAAGACGGGGAATATAATTTCCTAAAATTAGAGGCAGAATTTGAAAGGATAAATCCATAACAGCAATCATCACTCAGAGCCTCACAGCTGGGAACACTGCATTCATTAACAAAATGGGAGAGAATAAAATGATCTTAACAGAACATTCTCATAAAGTTCCTCGTGGCTAATTAGTTAGGAATCACTGCAGCAAAATTATAAGCATGTGTCCTTGACCTGCCTGTAGCTGTCAAGCTATAGCCAGCAGCTTACTATTTTTTCCCAAGCAGATGGTAAATGAGCTTCTACTTGGAAATCAACCAGTTAAAAATTATCTTCCCCAACAGTGCTTAAGAGGAAGATGGAAGAAATTTTTGACACATCAATAAATTAGAGGAATTTTACCCAGAAGAGGTCTATCAATATAAATGCTTTAACAGTTCAGAGCTACTGTGCTGGCTCTATTGAACACAGAAGTCAACAGAAAATGTTTTAGTCAGTTATGATTCCTCTGCATTATGCTGGGATCAGCCCATACCATCAAAAAAAAAAAAACAAAAACAAACAAAAAACCAACAACCCAAACCCCAGCATTGCAAACAGAAACCAGGAGAGTAAAGACAATCTCCCGCAGCATAATATTCAGGCAAGGATGGTAGTTTGAAAAGGAAGCGACTCCATGGCACCTGCCTGGAGTTAAGAAGCTGAAGATGCAGCCTAACATGAACTTGCTAATAAAGGAATCAGTAGGGTAATTAAAGTATCAGGGCAGAATAGCTGGGCTGTGTTCTACCATCTTATATCCCCAGTGATGTGCAGAGAGTGTACCTGTATCACACCCTTAGTATAAGAGAAGAAAAATAGATTGTGGAACATGGGAGAACATCTTCAATGACTCTCCATCTCTGTGTCACAGCAATGGCCCAATGTCCAAGTTATCCAACAAGAGCTAAGAAGGAATGAATGTAAATTCATCACATGATGCAAGGCAAAAAACCTCCAGCTTTTGTTTAGCACTACTAGATACAAAGAACCAACTTAGATGAAATTTGCTACTCTTACACATACTTTAAACCACAGGCAAATAAACACCACACAACAGTTCACAAAAAATGTTCTCCTAGAAACTTTATAGTGTTTAGTTCAATATCTTTTCACTGCCATAAAAAACTGGATGTGTCCATTCAATTTTTCAACTGTGCCATATGTGTAAAAGCAGAAAGATTTACTTGCAGACAGGAGAGATTTGAAAGGCAAGAAAACTGATTTAAAACACTTTTTAAAAGTTACTGATGTTAGCCCCTGATAATGCATTACAAGTAAATTTTAATTTTTTCTTGTTTGTTGTGTATTTAAGTTACTTTACAAAAGAAAAGTTGATTCACACTATCAAGAAACCCTAAGACATATCAGCCAGTAGCTAATGTGCAGTTAAATGCAGCCTTTATGTTACATTAGAGACGGGACCACTTAAACACTTAAAAAACTACTTAGGTCAGCATACATGTGTCATTTTCCTAATTTCCATATTCAATATTAAAACAGCAACTGAGCCTCAAATTTATGTGGACCACTAGCTTTTTACCTGTATTTTTTTATAATCTACAGTTTCATGAAAATTATAATCTTATATGGCTTTCTAAAAAACAAATTGAAAATACTATTAAATTTCAGAAATACATAAGCAATTAAACACTTTTCCATTTAAGAAATCACAAATTTACTAAACTGAGACTACATCAATGGCAAGTAACCCATAGTTAGCAATTTCAAATGGTTGATATTTTGGCTTATTTCATAAGTGTATTCTCTTAGAAATAAAAATTGGAAAGTCTCAGCCTCTAATCAATAGCATTTATTTATAAAATAAATATCACTCCCAAACATTCTGCATTTGTATTTCTTAAAGGCTTATCATTAATGGCTTTCTGTAGACTCAAACTAAGGGACACAATACAAAGAGAATAAAACATTCTTTCTGCACCTATTGATGCTAAAGCAGATTTATCACTTTCGCAAACTCTAGGTACTTGCTCTCAGCTAATGGCTTTACTTCCAGCAGTCATCTGACTTTTCTTTAGAACTCTGTGAATATTTTAGTTTCTGAAATTAATGCAGTATTAGACTTCATTATAGGTTGTCACAAAGATAAATCACAATCTAAATATTTAAAGGAAAAATTATTTCAAATTTAGAAAACTATTTTAATTCTTCTTTTAAAACCTGTCTTGTTCAGTACTGTCTCTCATAGTAATACACAATTTTTTCCACTATGGACAGTTAATCTAATGTGTGTGAGAAGTACTTGAATTAACTAGTGATAGCCTTGCTTGGATGGCAGAGGTAAAAACGCATCCAGGATGCCCATAACAGACTGGAATTTTACCCACACTGTCCATCTTCATCTTCAGTTAAGGTTAAGTCTTCCCTTCATTTAATTCTGACAAATAATATAATAACATAATTATTAGTAATATACTTTCTTACTGTAAAATCTTCGGATCACAAATTCCCACTTGCTGGCAAAAAAATCTTTGCTGACCTTAATGCAGAAAGAACTGCCCCTGCCAAGGACTCAAACGCAGCCAGAGATACCACATTTGATACAGTGTTTGATATCCTGATATTAACCAGGAAGATGACATCTTTAAGGCTTTTTAGGAGAAGGAAGAAAAAAAATCCCTTAAATTAAAAAAAAAACAAAAAACCAACAGGTTTATTTCAGGAAACAGAGAAACACACATAATCTGAAAAATTATTTGGTTAAAAATGTGACTCCTCTAAACGAAGACAACTTGAATTTTTTTTCTTTTTAATTGGGTTCCCTAGCATGAGATCATATTCTTATTTCACCACAACAGGGTGCACAGCATTGTCACAAATTTCACCCAGCTGCGATGCCATTCCCAGCACACTGTGCAAGTGTGGTCCTGCCGCCCTGTGAGAGCGAGTGAGCTGGATTCCAAGGCTTGTCCCATCCTCCACAATACTTGGCAATGCTACAACATGCATGTTGCCTATTTTTAAAAGAAATTCAGGCTTTCGTGGAGGAGGAGATGGAGGAGGAGACAAGAGATAAACTGTTTTATAACTTTCACGTTGGGTGAAAAACACTTAGAAATACACTCTCTGTCAACGAATGCAGTATTGCATCTCCCCAGGGCTACAGAGAGTCCTCAGTAAGAGCGACAGAGTCAGCAGATGTCTGCTCTGCCCTTGGCTGGGAACAAGCCCCAGGCCAAGGTCCAAGCAAAGCCTGGCTCATGACTGTTCCTCTCCTTCAAGGACTTTGTGGGACTGATTTCCTTCTGGCGGCAGTCAGTACTTCTCCTGCATGAGTTTTCACTTGAGAGATTAGAAGGCTGTGCAGAGTAAGTCCTTTTTCAAAAGCCATCTCCTTATAGCACTGTGCTGAAGGACTAGTGTGAACAAACCCTGCAGAAAGCCTGGCTGATAAGGCCCTTGTAGCCCTGTGATTACTGAGAATCTGAGCTTCAACCTTCATGATAAGGGGGAGCCTATCAGCAAAGACAAACCTTTAAGGCTAATATGGCCATTAAGCTTTAGGGCAAAAGTTCTTTTATGCTTTCGTAGCTCTAGATGTGGGTGGACCTCACATAAGTCAGATTTCTGTGTGTAAATGTACAAAGACAAGTTAGGTCAAGTACAGCCACTTGAACTAAATGAATTTAGTATTTTAAAGGCACTGTTTAACAGCACAATCTTTACTCACAATTCAAGAAGGAACATTTTTTAAAGCAGTCTTGAACACAGATTAGTGGTCTACAAGTACATCAAGATTATTGCAGTGATAAGATTTGCCCAAAACAATATCCAGATACAGTAAACTTCCTCAACACAGTGCAGAGCAGTGATTTCCATGGGCAGTAAGCTGAGCACCACACTGAGTTGGAAAATCACTAGATTTACAAGAGAAAAAAGTTGAAACTAGTTGGAAAACACTTCTCCCAACTGCACAGGAGAGACAGTTCAGAAAACAGTATCTGCTCACCATACATCAATTTTTTAAGTCAGCCAGGACAAGCAGGAGATGCTTTTTACAAAATATCTTTTATTTGAGTAGAAGACAGTCAAGATTAAAGCCTAGTATAGTAAAGCTTCATCACAAAAAAGCCACAAACTTAATACACAAGCTCATATTCCAAATATTTAACATAGGAACTTAGGAAACTCCCAGAAGTCAGGTTCTTTCCATGGCAGAGAAGTCTGACTCCCAGAGCTACAGCTTCCCTGAGCCAATGACCCAGCTCCTCACCCTCAATGGGCTTATTTGTAAGTTTCCAAATGTTGTTTCTTCACCAAAAGCAAGCATTCAGTATTTGCAAAGCCAAAAGTTGAAAAGAAAGGAAAAATAATCCAGTTGATCAGGAATTGTGTTACACTTAAGCTAACAAGCAACTGCTGTAGTGGTGAGTGCCACTAAGGCAAAGGGGTCATGCACAAGCAAATCTATCCACACCTCTCCTTTTGTTCCTTTTAGATGGAAACAAGACAGCTCCATAGGCACACCACCAAGTAAAAAAATGCAACAAAACAAAACCCAAAGCAAAGAAATAAACAACTTGCTCCTCAAAAAATCCACACAAGAATAAACTCAAACCCAACTAGTTAACTGAAAACTACAGTTTGAGCAGTCATTCACAGAGTGTGATAGTTTCTGCTTCCCTATTCATTAAAAAAGAAAAATCATTTTTCCTACAGTATTGCAAACTAGTTCAATACCCTACTAGCTCCTCTTGCTTGAAAAAGAGGCTTTGAACTGGACATCAAATTTACTGGTTTCATATTTACTGCATTTCAAAATTAAATTAAATACATTTATTTGACTTATCTGACTCCAGGAAAATCTGTCTTCTGAAATGAAGCCTAATTCCTACAAAAATTATAGGGAATGATGAAGCAATTTAAAAATCTTATAACACATAAATAAAACAGTTTCATTTTAAGGTTCATTATGCAACCTTCGTTCTAACATTTTCTTACTTCCCAGAGCTAAAAAGGAAAGCTTAATAATTTTTCTAATTTTTCCAGAGGTGCTAGAACTTTCAATCTGTTTGCCATTTCAGCCACAAAACAACAAACAGCAAGGTGAGTGCATTCGCATACGTGGATCTGTACCAGATGATTAAAAAAAACCCATTTTGTTTCATGGACAACTGCTTACAGAAAGAAAAAAAGGCAAGTCCCAAGAATTTTCAAAGCATTTCCTCACAAACTCTGCAAGAGACTACCTGCTCATGGTGCAGGTTCTGGACTTTTCTGCTCTTCAACCTGCTCAGTGTCTGGAAAAGAGTGCCCAGAGAAGCTCCAGATTCCCATTATTAGAAATGTTCAAAGTCAGGTTGGATGGGGTTTCGAGAAATCTGATCTAATGGAAGGTGTCCCCCTGCTACCTCTACCACCACTAAAATCTACCCAGCCTTTCCCTCAGTCAGGGCTGTTCTGTGGGGCTAAAGCCTATCCAGTCAGGCATGGCAAAGGCTGGAGGACATTCAGTTGTGCTGCTGAGTCCTGCACACAAAGCCTGATCAGCCTCAGTGCTGTGAGAGATTACAGCACACTCAGCAGAAACATCTGCTATTTTGGCAGCTCCCAGCTGATTTTTGAAAGACTTGGAGCATGGCAAAAAGGACAGGGTAGCAGTGTGGTGGGAAAAAGGTCTCCCCAACAGTGCTGAGTCCTCCGAAGTCAGCCTGATCTTCTCTCAGGAAAGCAAAATGTACTAAATATTTGCAAAGAAAAAAATATCTAAAAACTCCCAGCACAGGCCAGGCCCTCACAACTGCCTCTTGACTGCCCACAGACAAGTCCCTGCAATACAGGCAGCTCTTGCTGCTCCCACCTTCATGGAAGAGATTGCCCCATATCTCAAGTCAGTACATGCAGGGACACCTTCACCTCAGGAGTTGAGGTCCCATGGCACAGCATGAGTGACTGCCACCAGCAGGTCCTGGAGAGAGCTGGCAGAGCTGCCAGGCTGGAAGCTCAGGTGGCTTCAGCAGGTAGGAGTGGGTCTCTATTTGTTGTGGGAAAGAGCTGGGAACCAGCGTGCAGGTGAAATTATGGAATCAGGATCCCAGATGGCATGGCACACAGAACATGACCAAATTCCAATGCAAGCAGCCAGAAACACGGCAACAGGAGAGGGGCAGTTGTCATTACCTGAACCCAATTCTCCTGCCACCACTACACTTGGCCTGCTGATGATACCCTGCCAAATTAGGCTGAAGATCCACAAATCCCACAGAAATACTAAATGCCATGTATTGTCTTCTGCCTTATGAGTATCTCCCCATAATTCATTTTCCTGTGGACTAATTATAAAATCCATATGCTATAGGTAGGTCAAGGCCCTGCTTCATCTTCACTGCCTCTTCCCATTCTTCCTTCTCCTTCTCCAAGCAAATTACTGAAATCATCCTCTCCTTTAGCTGTTTTCCTGCATCCTCAACAGGTTGTAAAGGCAGGAAGGGTAATGTTCAGAATGTACAGTGCAAGAACAAGCTCATTAATCCTGAAAGTTAATTTGAAAGTGAATAAATAAGACACCAGGTAAGTTAATGCTCACAGTTCTAAGATTATATTCCTAATATAGAACTTCTTACCAATGCAAAGGAGTTATTCAGAAAAAGAAATGAGAGTGCCAGTAGCTTTCCCCAGCCTCCCTTGAATTATTTCAAATGGATTCAATCCATTTTCTCTTTAAAACCTCTGCTTTACACAACTGTTCAGAGGGCTTCATCTTCAGTGCAACATTGCTTAAAGAAAAATGGATACGAACATGCATATCATTCATATCTAATGCCTTGCCAACCCACACCCTCTTTTTACTATCTAATTATCTTGTGCAAGCCTGTCAAAAATGTCAAAAGCTTTTCTTTTTTTTTTAAAAAAAAAGCTGCTTCTTTTATCATCTGAAAGATGTCATCACTTTAACAACACTCATTTATTTCCCAAGGTTTGTGCCTACAAAAGGTCAGAATTCCCTGGACCTCACTGCACTCTGCACCAGTCACCTTGGGAGAAGCCTTGAGGGACTGAGTTTATTTGACTGCTTCCCATTTCTACTGCCACAGCTGTGGAAGTGGGAATTCTGCTCCCACAGATCACACAGTATGATAACTGACATTTAGCATGCAGCGCTCAACCACAGCTCGCTAAAGGACAGATAACACAGACTGCTATTAGCAACAACGTGTCAATTTTTCCTAGTCACAACTGGAAAAAAAGAAAAAAGATTTCACAACTGTTTAAGTTGCTGACTTTTCAGCAGAGTAACGGAATTGCAGTTTGCAGCAGGAAGTGACTTGAAATTTTTATATAGGTCTACTTGTCTATGCAGCAGAACAAAAGGTACTCCAATGAACTGCATGTCAAACCAGATAATTTACACTTATTAAGATAAATAAGGTTTCTACCAAAAAAAAATCTTACTACTACATTTACAGTAAAGATAAAGCTTCCACAGTGCACAATCTTGTGCAGCACAGAAGAACACTGACAACTTGCTAAACTGAGCGATGTTTAGCAAAAATGTTTAGCAAAACCAATTGTTTTAAAATCACTTTATGTATTTTAGCCATTACTAAAACTAGTAAACCCAGTTAACACAAATCAGTGTAGTATCAGAAGTGCTCTACACCACAGCTGGAACCACCCAAACAGAAAGACTTTCACCATGTCATAATCAAGATGTTTGAAATAGCTTTTTTTCCTCCCTGGTGTATTTGTTCTACTTCTGATTCACTACAACAACACACTTATTTTAAGAGAGTCAGAATGGAAAAAGTTAGGAATAGCCAGGAAAAGGTGGCCTGTCTCTGTTTTGTTCTTGGGGGAGGTACACAAGTAGTGCTGAGATAGAATCTTTCTCAGGAAGGTGAAGGTGAGGAGCTTGCTGTTTGGGACACAGACTGCCATGGACTTCGCAATTGTTTGCTCACTGAGCATGGGACAGGTAGACACCGTGTAGAACCAGAATTACAAAGATCCAAAAACTTTTCCTGGGGTTTTCCTCCCCATCCAAATATTTTTCTTTGCCTTTTTTGTTATTTGTGAGTGATCCATCAGGCAACTTCTAAGAAAACCGGGCTGCAACATCTTCTTGAATCTCTTGTTCCACTTCTTAAATGGATTAACCAGTTCCTAATGTCAGATATTAAAACACTGACAAAATGCTTGTGGCTTTCGACACCATTGATTTTAGCAATTGTTCTAAATTAAAACCAAACCACAAAAGAGACAGTCTCGGCAATTCTGTAATTTTAGGGTCTTTACTAAAACTCAGCTCTTTCACTCCTGTTAAAAAATCTGCATGATGGAAAGAAAAAAAATGTCAAAACTTTATTTTTCTTCTCCTTGCCTCCAGAGAGGCTTCAGCCAGACAACAGCTACTTCAAAGCTTCACATCACACATGCCTAGAGACTTAAACCAAGAGAAGCAACTGCCAAATTCAGGAGGCAGTAAAAGGCTTAGATTTAGAGGGCTCCCTGAGGCTAAACATTTTTTTAAAATTAAAAACTCAAATATAAAAACTAGAAAAGAGGAAAAGCCTTGAAGTTACCCCCTCCTGGAACAGTATGCACACAAATCTCTCATAACCTTCTGAGTCACAGCTACCAAGGTTAATAACCCATCATCAACCAAATGGTTTCTGGGCTTCACAAAATCCTACAGAGCCTTGCAGGAATCACTGGAGCTGCTTTAGACTTATTTAATCCTTTTGGAAGCACAGAAGAGTAAACAAATAGGACACAACTATTCTCCCTCAAGTGCAAAGTTTTTGATCCAGGCCTTCCTATATGGGACCACTGAAGATGATTACTAGCTCCTGCAAGAGTATTTGTGTTTAAATTCCTCAAAGCACACAGGTCTTGTGGATCTTCCTCTTCTCCTTGCAGTGAGTCTACTGTAATCACACGAATGATTGTTGCAGTCAGCCATACTTGATTCTGAGAACAGAGCAGCAGCATCACTCTGATGATGTTTGTTACTAATTAATTCTGGTTTTAGGGTATGTCTTTTCCTGAAAAGTTATGGAATAATTTGATGAACATGCCTCTGAAACCAGTGTGTTCCCAAGTAAAGTAATGTAAGAAAGAAAAGATAATTATTCTTTTGATAAAAATTTTACTTCTATCTCAAAAGTATAAAGGAAAATTCTATGAAATACAAAGTTACAAATTTCTAAAGTAAAAGAAAAAAGGTAGGTGATATTCAATTACTAATTAAAATTTCAGTTTAAAAAAATATTGAGTACACCTGTGTGCCTGGGGCTAACCATGATTTTTTTTTAATTGACTGTGATATCATATTCTGAAAAGCACATAAAAAGGATCACAAAAAAGATTGAGATTCATAGTTTCAGGGAGGGAGAAAAATAACAAAACATATACAGACAGATATGAAACGCAACCACAAAAACTAAACATTCACTAAAGAAAGACAGGAATCTCAACGGCAAAAAATGTATGTTAGTTCACTCTGCTTAGAATGGGTAAGTGGACTGGAAATTAAATTTATGATGCATAGGTAATTTTGCAACTCTACGAACCTTTATTCAATTTTCAATCATTTGTAGCAGCCAAAAAAGTTGTTTCCCTCTTTATTACAGTCTTCAGCAGCTGCATGTCTCTCCCTTGTACTGCCTTATACATTGTTTTAAAAGTTTGCTTACCACCACTATTTCTGGCACAAGATAGAAAAAAGGGGATCACTTCTACCTGCTACAATACAGAGCAGATGGGCAACACATCTAACTTGGATTAATTCATTGATGCTGTGCAACACACGGTGCCACAAGCAGCTGCAATGACAAAAGCAAGGGTCCAGTTCCACAGGACACAATGGCCATCCAGAAGCCCCCAATCTGCCTGCAGCACCCGCTTCTCCTGCAATTTATCTTCTGCTGCCTCTGGAAGCTGCTTTAATTCTCCAACTTGGCACAAAACTAACCTAGCAAAAGCAAAACCTAAATACCACACACAGATACAGTTTTTAAATTTTTTCTGTTAGGTTAGCATGTTAAACTAACTCCTAATTTAGTCTGTGAAGTAGGTAAAAGCACAGACAGCAAGTGAGGGAAGGGGAAATGACCTTACTCCTGAGCAGCTGCACAGTGTGGGGTGGTTTATCAGCCCAAGCTGAAAATGGAAACAGGCAGTGGGGCAGGGACATCAGCTTTGGCCTCAAGACCAGAATCCACTTAACTTCAGTCTTCTGAATTTTACAATACTATCTTAAAACTCCCACAGCTCTCTGGTTTATTAACCTTTACTCCTAAGGAACACTATACACCTTCTTATCACATAGCATCTGAAGGACTGAGCCTGTCATCTCTAACATCCCTTTGTCTCCCCATCTATGTTACTCTGTATCCTTTCATTTCATTGAAACAGTTGAAACATTATCACACGGTGTTATTCATCTTCAAAGTTAGAAAAATGATTGTATTACATCAGTATGCATCAGAAACAAGGTAAATTTTATTTTAAAAGGGCAGATGAAAGGAGAAAAATTTCTTTTGATTCATCTTGGCCCTGTGGGAGCGTGGGAAGTGGTAGGTTGGCCTGCTGTAGACTCCCTCTATTTAAACAAAATTCAGAAATAAGCAGATCAATCACCCAGGGGTATGTCTTCACAGAAGAAGCTACAACCTCAGTAACAGTATCTTACCAAGGACTGACAGCTATAGAACAGAATCTCCGAAATAATTTACACATGAGGCAATGCTGAAATAAGCCACTCTACTCTGTTCACTGCTGTAAAGTTTCACCTTAATGCCTAAAACCCTGTGCTCCATGAAAAATGAGTGAGTAGATACAAATATATTGCTCTCGGGAGACCATACCAACAAATGTGTTTTCCAGCTTCCATGAATTTTAGTTATAAAGCATTCACTTAACACAACAGCAACCATTTTTCAATTCCACAGCTGAACATTTAATCCCACAACTCAGTTATTTAACTCTTTCCTAAAACCAAAACAAAGCCTCCAGATCATAAAAGAAAGCTGAAATGCCATTCAAATAACTAATGATGTAATTCAGCTATAGATTTGTTCTGAAATACTACTGGTGTGATAGTCAGAACCAGTTTTTTTCAGGCTTGCACAGATAACATGCTTATCCTAAGCCTTTCAAACAACAGGTCATCCAATGCAGCAAAAACAACCTAAGCAAAACCCACCATACAATAACCAATAACAATCTGGGGAGGGAACCCCATAACTAAAGCCCTTACTATTTGTATCCTTTTTATTCAGCTTTAAAAACACCAATAAATAATAAAAAGAACAGGTAGACTGCTAAACCCATATTCTTTCCTCTCCCTCTGCCTTAAAAAATGACTGGGCTTAGATCCTTCAGTAAAGCAGAACAGTTGTAAATGTAAAGGCTTGATTTTAGTTCTGTCTGACCCATTAAAACTTACTCAAAAGAAAGAAGACCAGAATTTTTAGGTTTTTTGTTCTGAACTCGATCAACACTCATAATGATCTTTTAGATAAAGGAACTGTTAAAAAAACCTGTAGACCTAAAGAAGTGGTCAAGCACAACACAAGTCCTGTGATCCCTTGTTCACAATATTTAGGATCTCTTCTCAAGAAAACCAGAACAGAACATTGAGTAAGCAGTTTCTCAGTTGGTGTACTGACCATGTTACTTCCCAAATCAGAATGAATGATGGCTAAAGACAAAAGAGAGGGATAGAACATCTCTCAAAGACTACAAGTGCCCCAGCTCCCTGTACATGTTTCAGTTTGGACCCAAAGGATGCTCATGCAGTGATCATCACCCATCACCCCTCTTTGGTTCACAGAGAGGCCAAGTTCTGGGACTGCCCTCCAGCAGCTCAGCAGGAGGGCTCCAGTGCTGAAGTGTGTCAGGTTCAAGGCACTAGGTTAGAGCTAGCCCACAGTAAATGCAGAGACACGTGGAAACCCCAGCCCCCACCACAAACTATTTTGCTTTACAGATTTTCTCCTCTTGTCCCACAGTTTGGGCTAATATGGACATAGCACTGAAGTGCAGCATCTCAGAACTAGTGCATCTTATACTTACCTCATTAAAGCATTCAGCCCTTCAGCTGCAAGATCCTGCAGTACACCAGTCAAGAAAAGATTATTTGTATGCCACCAGTAGCTGGCCCCAGCCTACAAGTCTGCTGGACCACATATCAAACCTCCAAATTTCAAAAATGGATCTTTTCTCACTCACAGTAGAGAAAGGCCTCAAGCAAAACATATAAATTCTTAACTTAAAAATTGTATGGATAAAATATTTGGTCCCAAAGGACCCCTAATTAGTTCATTAAAACTTCTGAACACAGAGGAAATCACTTATTTCCAAAGTGAAATACAGCTACCACAAGGACTTCTCACACTGTCTTATGAAAAAGGAAGAAAAAAAAAGAACCTACCTTCACACCTCCTTCCCTGCATGACATTATACAGAGCTCACTAAATTACAATATATACTTTCCTACGAGAGTCAAAATTTCTAAGAATCCTCCTTTTTTTAGATTCAACTGGACTTTGCTATGAGCATTTCCAGAGTTTCAAACTACAGTCTTACTGAAGTCCACAATTAAATTTTTATCACCTGCACGTTGTCTGGATTTTGTTTCTTACCCCAAATCACATCAGTAATTATTTACTGTGTTACACTGAGGTACTGTACATGTGCTTTATAACACTGACTCATATAATACATGGACAGAAACTCATTAAATTCAATATTAAAATTGAATTCAGAATTCAGTGTTTAGGTTCCCAGTTAGGAACCTAAAAAGGATGGCCTGATTTTTCAGGTCATTTAAGCATAGTCCTGGTTATAGCTGCCCTATCATTTTGGCCTCTATTTGGAAGATGTAAAGCAAAAAGGCAGCAATGCAGACACTGGTTTGAATTAAGACTGGCCTGAGCCTCAGGATATGCTAATGCCTGTAAGGTTTTTATCAGTTTAGATAAAGACCTCATTGCCCCCTGTGGCCCAGGCAGCCTTGCTGGACCACCCATGTAGCCACAGCCCTTGGTCACCTCCAAGAAGCCACCTTTGGGCACTGAGCAGTGGGACAATGCAGGTAATCCATGAACCCTTTACCTGCTTCAGAAGCAGCACAAGGACCCACCTGCCACCTCCTGTAAGCTCCTTATAGCAGCATCTCCAAGTGGGAGATGGAAGGGTGCTTTCTAGGCAGCAACAAAAACAGCATGTGAAATGCTGGATAGGGAAGTGGAAAAGGAAGCAGCAAAATGGTAATTTGTTTTAGTAAACATAAAATAAATATGAAATTGTCTGTCGGGATCTTTTTCAGGTTTCAGAGGGATTTTTTTTTCACCAAAGGAAAAAAATAAAACAAGAGCTGCTCCTAATGCTGCTGACTTCAGGTACAAAAACCTTCAACAGCCTCAAGGAAATCCTAGACCCCAGTGCCCAGTCAGCCCCACTTAGGTGTACAGGAGCTACACTGGGAAATTTCAAAGGCTGTTTCAGTCTGCTATGTTTTTCAACACAGTTGTAAGAAAAAGAAAGAACTAGTTTTCATAAAATACAAGGTTCATTACGAAGTTTTCATTTTAAAATATTCACCTTTCCTAGCTTGAAGCTAAGATTGTTTCTCTATTTGCATATTGAAATGCATCTTAGGAACATTACATTTCAAAGCTTAGCTTAGGCTCCTGTTCACACTCAGTTCTCAGATGACTACAAGCCAGTAGCAATGCTTCATGCATTGGCCTGCAACAGATTATAGAAGTTATACTTAAAACCAGAAAACATTTCTTCATTCCTGTTTGCAGGAACCTTGACATAAGTTTCCAATCAAATACAGGGTCTATGCTGCCAAGAAATGCAAACTGCTTTTATCACAATGAAGTGTTTATTTCAGATTTTAAATCCAAAAAGGCGATTAGTTTCTACATTCCACATTACTGAAAAACAGTGCTAGAGATCTCCAATGCTAGTTGTCAAATGAATATATTATATTTATTAAATAATCAGTCATTTCAAAGCAAGACGAGAATATGATGGACCATGTCAGATTTTACCCTTTGGAAGTAATGGAGTGTGGACAATCTCACTTAATTACTTTCCAAAGAATTAATTTAGTGAAATCATGTTAACATATCATTATCCCCACCCCATCTCCCTAAAAAACCTCAGGGAGCTACTTCCACATTTTAA
This sequence comes from Petroica traversi, assembly GCA_025920805.1. Taxonomy (NCBI): domain Eukaryota; kingdom Metazoa; phylum Chordata; class Aves; order Passeriformes; family Petroicidae; genus Petroica; species Petroica traversi. Next base: position 9,466,597 of record JAHLSL010000007.1, read on the forward strand.
TTATGTAATGGACGAACACTTTAAATTGTGTTTCATGCAAAAAGAGCATCATCTACAGCTCCTTTTGCACTCCCTCTAAGCTTTCACAATTCCTTATGGTTGCCCAATTAGTGTCATTTGCAAAGAGCAAGCACTCAACAAAAAATGTAGTCATTAAACTGTTTCATGCAACCTTCCTACTTATTCTCTCTCATCATCTCCAAGATTTTAGAGATCAGAAGACAGGTTCTTTATTACAGCTTCACAAAACTTCTCTTAACAAAAGAACTGCACATCAACTTTAAAATCTTCATCTTAAATTTCTAAGGAAAGGAGAAAAAAGAGGGAAATCAGAATAAAACCTATTAAAATGTATGTCACTGACTGCTGTACCCCCTCACCGTCTCCTCACGTGTATTCTCTTTTTAATAATGTACTTTTAATATAATTTTAATCCTTATTTGAATTGTTTGCATGTGGTTTAAGGTTCAATAAAAGAATTTCAGTTTTGCTATTTTTAATTAGAACTTAAAACATATATTTTATCAGCTCTGTAAAGTACTATTACATTTTTTAAAAACTCCTTGAAGATCAGATAAAGCATGTTTTTCTGCTGAGAGCCCAGTGCTTTAATTTGCAATTCTGTATGTTGTTTTATTCATGATAAAATACTTGATACTTGTAGTTTCTCTCCATATTGCTAACACTGACACAGATTCTCTGCTGAGGTTTGACTATCACTAGAGGATTCTCTCATGACTGGTATACATTTTCATTTGTTTTTAGAAGCTTAGTTAAGACAAGGAAAAAAGGGGAAAAAATTAAATTCAAGTAACTATAATTAACACCATTCATGACTAAAACAAGTGTTAATAATTCATGTTTTGGAAATAAATAGCTAATTAAAGGGCAACAAATTCAGTTTACTTATATAGTGTCTTATTAGTAATAATAGTTTGAGCTCTAATAGGCTAACAATATATATTGTGCAAGTGTCCATTGCAGCAAGTTATTTTTAATTCACAGCATACTGATTTATTCTGCATTCAATTACTGCACATACCAACAAAAAAAGTGTTTCTGTGTGCCACCCCTCCCCCCTCCTTTAGCCCAGCAGTGAAGAAAAAATATTCTAGAATCAACTTATACGTGATATAGCTCCAAAATGCATTAAACTGATGCTTAATGTAGAGTCCAATTCAGCATTTATTTTAAGAGTTTGACTGTAAGAGCCAGAACAAATCTCACTGAAAGAAAAATTAAGAAAACGCTGTCTAAGCAATGCTGTCTAAGGTAATAAAATCTGTCCAACAAAACTGGAAGAAGCTTCAAGTGGGGTGTCTCCTCAGTTCCTGAGTTCAAAACTGCTCAATGCTGCTGTTCTGGAGAGAAGAGGTCTAGAGATGAAACATGAGAAAGCCTGATTTCTCTCTCTAATTGTGCTGTTATGGACTTCTGAGAAAAACAACATGAGTAATGCTATTAACATGTTTGCAACATCTTTTTGAACATGCTTGCAACACCTTTTCCTACACACAATGCATGAATCTGCCCAGTGAGAACTGAATTAAATCCAATTTCATTTTGCATTATTGCTAGGAAGTGATCACAGTAAAACAAAATACAGTCTCTTCCAGCCCTTGACAGATTTGAACTAGTGCCCTGAAAGCTACAAGGCTTAACTTACCATTGTTCCTTCCCTAACCCATCCCACATTGCGTGACTTTGGTCCAGCTGTAGGAAGAGGGCAACAGGCTGCATTTAAGAAGGTTAAGGAGAGGAAGTGCAAGAGTCAAATGGGAAAGAAGAGACAACCATCAGAATAATACTGTCCATACAGATTTCCTGTTTGTGGTGCTCACTTCCTCACTGACACACATAGCTCCACTTGCAGATACAGGAGTGGCAGAGGAGAGGTACATTTATTCAATTTGTTTTCAGAAATGGAGGAGAGTTACAGAACAGAAAATTCAAACTATAAATAAACTGACAAAATCTGAGTCACACAATTTACTTTTAATGACTTAAGAGTGACTGACAGTTATCAAAGCTACTACCTGTCAAAAACCTTAATAACATGATTTCATTATTTTGATTGGGGGGGGGTAACCAAAAGGAATCATTACTTTTTGAGAGGGTTTTTTTTATTATTGGTCTGTTCAGCCTGGAGAACAGGAGACTAAGAATCTCATCACAGTCTACAACTTCCTTGTGAAGAGAAGGGCCGGCCACTGCAGTGACCAGGGTCGGAACTGGAGGGCATAGCCAGAAGTTGTGTCAAGGGAAGTTTAGGTTGGATATCAGGAAAAGTTTCTTCACCCAGAGGATGGTTGGGCACTGAAACAGGCTCCCCATGGAAGTGATCACAGCCCAAGAGAGTTCAAGAAGTGTCTGGACAATGCTCTTGGCACATGGTGTGGCTCTTGGGGATGGTGCTGATCAAGGATCCCTGTGGTCCCTTCCACTTCAGCATATTCTGGAATTATTCTGCTCTTTTAAAAAAATAAATTATAGCATAGTTTGTATAAATTTAAATTTTTCTCTAACTCTAAAGATTTTTACTAACAATTCCACTTCAGGTAATCTGTTAAAGAAACTGTAATTAACATTATGGAGTCCCTTGCCAAATATATTAATTTCATTAAGAAATAATGCTTCACACTTTTTTTACTGCTTTACCCAGATACTCTAAAGTTGAAGTTTCTGTCAAACAAGGCATCTGTGGTTACAGGAATGATGATTGGACAGCTACAAATTTCCCAGTAGCCATATGAAGGACATTTAAAAGATGCTACAAGTTCCAAAGAAATCATAGATAAATTCTTACTTCCATCTTTAAGTCTACAGAGGCATTTTGCAGGAATCTCAGATTTCATCCTTTACATTTCACATACCTAATAATCCTGCCCACAGCAATTACTGTGGTGAAGGCTGTGTAAATAGATAGAGAATGGATAGACAGAGATTTGTGGTCAGAGGATCCACAAAACTCTGCCCACACCCTTCGTATCTTCCCAACCTGTCTATAATAAGTACTGATCACAGCTGCTGCTCAGTAAATCAGCTGGAGGTGAGATGGGCACTGTCTCTGATTCCAGTATGTGTTTTGTCTGCTAGCGTTTCATGTCCAGCATGCTTCTCTCCATCAGTTCTTAAGCAGATACTAAAAACCTCAACACTATCTTGCCTTATCAGTATCCTTCCACTTTTACCTTCAGCTTAAATAACACATGACTAACAACCTGATTGACTAAAGATAAACTTACTGGCTTTCTACCTCAAAGTAACTTCAATACCAAGGAAGGTATCTATAACCAAGCACAGTTAATATTATCTAAGCTTTACTTTACAACATGCAAAATAAACCAACAGAGTCCTTCATTACCTGAAAAGTGAGACGTAAGTCAAGGGTTGTCCTTGGGCATTAAGAGGAATTATTTGAGTGTCTTTCTTAAAAATAAACAAACAAACAGAACAGGCAGAGCACCTAGCAAAACATTTTGTGCCTCTGAAGACTGTACTCTGAAACTGAAGAGGGAGATACCAAACAAATCAATAAATACGATAAACTTCTCCAAAGCAGGCATGTACTTTCTGCCCAGTTTACAACTAAGAAACTAAGGCATCAAGAATTAAATAACTTGCCTAAAATCACATCCAAAGTTTGTATTTCTTGCTTTGATGTTATCTCAGACAGGCACTTGTGTTCATTAACACAATGTTTCTCAAATGCCAACTGTACCTTTACTACTCTGTAAAAAGGAGTTTGAAGAAAGTAGGTGTCTTTGAACTAGCTGTACTAAATATCTGCCCTAGATTTTAGACATGCAGCTCAAAACTAACATATATTCCTCACCTCTTTCTTCTCTCCCTTTCTTCTCCATTTACCTTATTTTTTACCCATCGCAAGCGGTAAATAAATATGCAAACCAAATCTGCATATGAGTGAAGACCCAAATTCTTCTCCTGAACCCAGGGCCATTTCTAGAAAGAAAGGGGTAGGTCTGGGGCAAATCTGCTCTTGTATTAACTTTTTTCTCCCTGACCAGGTGTTCCACCAGCCAAGGTCCTGCCCCCTCATTCCGATCTCAGCCTCCTGCCCACTACTGCTCCCTCCCTCCCTCCCCTCTTGGGCTCCCACCTACTACAAACAAGGAGAATGTGTTGAGACGTGGGAGAAGCTGCAGCCATCCTTGGCTCAGACTAGACTTTAGCTGTTACCCTACAGGTGACCCAAAGAGCACAGCCTTTGCATCCTGATCTTTTAAAACAATACATATGGGCAGTCTCTTTATCATTTCTTCTGTTTGAGAGCACCAGAAAATTCCACAGTGTCTTTTCTGGTACAACTAAAATTAATCCTGTTCAGAACAGGCACTTTTACAGCATACAACAATGATCACTTTGATTGCTTACCAGCCTTTCTGTATTTCTCCTTACCATATATTAAAATCATATTGACTTTCTATGTCTACCACTTGTTTGCTTCATTTGATTTCTTCTTTATATCTGCCCCACTCTCAATTTCCCATCATTTTTCACACTGTCCATTACACTTGCAAGAGCTTTCCACTTCCCTTTAAAGTAATTTTATTTGCCTCCCTCCAACCTCAAAGCCCTCATTGGCATCCTCTATTCGTATCTGCTTCCTCATGGGTCATGTCTGAAATACCTCATTACCTGAAAGCCATACTCAAAGGCCTGATTATCTTTAATTCGTCATCTCATTTAATATAATTTCACTAAAGGCTAACTCATAAAATAAAGGGCTTCTGAACTCAACCCCTTTCTTTTATAAGCACAGACTAAGACAAACTTACAACGGCCCTTGAGGTCTCTACCTATAATGAGACAAAGCTAAGCAAGTGGATTCATCAGAAACACATTCTAGAACATAAAACTTAAGGATTAACTAAGATTTTAAAACCTATGTACAGTATAAATACATATGGCTTATTTCCATCAAGTATGGAGGTAGGTGCTCAGAGTTATCAAATCAACACGAGGGACAGTGCTCAAGAATAAGCTACTCTGCTTTTTCAAACTATTCAAAAAGTGGTGCTACTCCTTCTGCTCCCACATGCAGGCCACTATCATCACTGTAAAAGCAAAGCCCGGGGATTTTGGTAGGAAGACAGCTTGCTTATAAATGGATTAGAGTATAAACTTTGAAATATACTGCTGTATGTTTCCTTATTAAAAACACTTACAATGAAATATTTATTAAGTTTAGGCAAAACAGGCATCTGCTATTAGCGTACAACCCCCATACACAGTCATCGTTTTCTCTCCTGAAGAGCTCCAAAAATACGGCATCACTGACAATGCACAGCCCACGCACACAACTCCTGCTGCCCTGAAAAAACTGCTCCCACAGTCTCCAGGTCCACACATATCAGAGTTTTCTGCAAACCTGTCCCTTTCTTGCACCGCACCACAAAGAAAATAATGTGAAATCTATCATCTTCATATCTTCCCAGGAAAGAGGCAGCTATGTCTGATGCAGTTGCTGCCATGAAGCAATTTCATATGAACCTGACTCCAGCTGTTCAGACAGCAGCAGAAAGCAGAGACCACTACTAAAATGTGGAGGAATAAGAGATCCACAAATATGAAATACGAGATTATGAATGCTCACAATTTTCCTACTAGAAAGCAACAACTGGAATCAAAGTAAGGCATTTTGAGATTATAGTTTACCATGAACTCTGTAACATTTAGAATAGCTGATTTATTTCCCCCCCAAGGGAAAACATCAGTTGAATAATCCCAAGTACTATGCAGGCCAATCTCCAATACTGCCTGTGAGGATACTTGCAGCTCCTCATCTCCTTCCTTTTTTTACGACCCGTCGCTGCAGCCTGGCAGCTCCCCCTGTCATGCTACTCAGGTGACGCCACCACCCCAATAACCCCTACCTTAAAAAACAGCAGAAAGAAAAAGCTGTAACTGCAGGCCAACTCCTGTAACTCCAAACGGGCATCTCACACCTCACTGCCCTTGGCTGGCGCAGAGAGGCGCCGGGTGGGCTCTGTGAGCGGGGGCTGAAGGACACCTGCCCCCGCCAGGGCGTCCCACTGCGCCCCCGGGGTCACGGGCACCTCGGCCCTATACATGTATACAAATACACGTCTTATACATACATATATATGTTTATTTATATATATGTATATGTGTGTGTGTACGTTGGCATACGCGCAACGGAGACACGCAGCGGTGGGTGATGGCTTTGAGCTGCCCGAGCTGCCTTTGGGAAAGATGCACACGGACAGCTACACCATCCACATACGCACACGTATCTCTGCTTATTCCCATGAAAAAGGTGCAGAAGTTGCTCGCAGAGGCGCCCCGATGGCTGGCAGGTTTCCCGCCGTGTAGCGGGGGAGGCTGAAGGGGATGAAGTTTCCTCCCTCCTCCTCGTCCTCTCGCCGAGTTGCGCCGCGGAGCCGGGCGGCCCTGGGCGGCGGAG
>JAHLSL010000007.1:9473444-9532366 GCA_025920805.1 Petroica traversi
CCGGGTGTCCCGATCGGGCCCGGGCCTGAGGTGACCCGAAGTGCGGCCACGGGCACGGTTAGGGCCGGAGCGTCCCTGCGTGCGGGGCAGGACTTCTGCGGAGGCGGCTGTGCAGCCGGGGAGCCCCGCGTACACAGCCTCAGCATCCCTCCCTGCTACTGCAGCGCTCGGCTGCCTCATCTGAGCCTCCTCTCGCTTCTTGCACCGAAGCAACAGCCTGCCTGTAGTTGCACCTTCTGCCCTCCGCTGATTTCGGTGGCGATTCTCCTGGCTACAGGATGGAGCTGTCACGATAACATTGGAATTGATACTCTCTTACAAAAGCAAAAAGAATTATACACACTGTAATTTCTTGTGCCGTTCAATACAGTTTAAACTATGTAGTTTGAAGAGTGATACACTTTCCCAATACAGGATACTAAAATAGCTTTAACTGTTAAACATGTTTTTATCTAAGTATGTTCATAATGTCTGTTCATGGTGAGACAAAGGTAGTGGTCCAAAACTGGTGGCTGGTAATATTGTAAAATTATTTGATACATTGTGGGCTTCAATTTCTATGCTAAGGGATGTTGAAGTGTGCAGTGACTGAAAGACATTTTTAGTTCAAGCTCCTCAAGGGACACAAGGGAAATAGTTCATTGCATATCTATAGCACCTTCCATCTTGAAAAATGCCGAAGCACTTTACACATCATGTGTTTAGGCCCCAGTCCTTTCAGAAGCTTTTTGCAGGGCAGTTCCATCATGTGGATCCATTTGCAGTTTGGTATATGCTAGTCTTTTCACTAACCACTAACCCATGGCAGTGCTAACACAAAAGTATGCTATAAAATTAGGCAGAGATATCAGTTCCATGTTAAAGTGGAGTGAAAAGTGCTCCCTCCTGAATTGCCAGTGCCAATATTGGTAGAGTTGAAGTAATCTCCAGCACAAGTACTTACCCAGCTTGATGTGCTTAACTTGTATCAGACAAAAACAACTGTATTTTATAGCTGTGGGCTATAAATATCAGAAAATTGTGGTATTTTTATTATTTATTTTTAAAAGCCAAAAAGAGAGATCAAAAAATACAAAAGCATATAGGTTTTCTTAGTGTTTTAAAAGAGTCATGATTCTTTCTCATCTTTAAAATTAACATAGAGCCCTTGGATTTTCTCATGACCTTTTCATTCATAAGCCACTGAATGTTTCGAAGATGCTATATTATTCTAAAACATTGTACGCACACAGAAAGACATACTGCAACTATTGAAAATTAAAGCTCTTTTCAGTAAAAATTTTGACTAATTTTAAAACATTATTGCCATCATTTGGTTATTATTTTGGATGTTGAGAAGTGTTTTAATATGCTCATTTTCCACCATATTGAGACAAGAGGTGTGCTTGCCATAAGATGTAAAATTAACCTATACCTCCTTCAGATGTGCAGGTTTTGAAAAATAAATATACGAAATCTATGCTATCTAAAAGTATTATGTTTGTGGTAAAAACTGTGTTGTCAATGAGAGTGCTACAAAGATAAGGGAAGTAAATGCCCGGTAATTTTATGAAGTTTGCCAAAGTAGGAGAAAGCCCAGAAAGAGGCAATGCAGCTCCATTATAGAGAGTAGAAATTAAAAGTCACTTAGAAACTCAAATCTAATCCATTAGGAAAGAGAAATACAATATATAAAACCTTACAATAGATTTCCTACTGAAATTTGTGGTGAAGGTGTCTGTGAGGCCTTTTAGCTCAGTGCTGCAAATCAGCTCAGAGATGTGACAGAAAATGGTCTCGGCTCCAGTCTCCAGATGCTGTTATGATGCCATTATACTCTAAGGCCAAGGGTTAGAAAAGGGAAACACTTTCATAATTTAATGATTTTGAGACCTGTTACAGTCTCATTATACTAAACTGTACCACAAGGCATGAAATGAAAAAGTAATTCTGTCTGGCTGAGGGAGCAATGGGACAATGGATTAGAAGGATGCAGTAATATGTCTCTGGGAATTCTTCTGGTATGGTGAAACAACAAAAACACTTTTAGTTGTCCATTTTTCAGTATACTGTAGCCTTCATCATTTTTACATTTCAAAGCCAGTTCTTTGCTAAGTGTGAAACAATATAGGTGGGAATGTGGCATTCTGAGCAGTACAGTGGGGCTGGTATGTCTGGAGAGGATTTGTTGTTGTACACTTGTGCCCACTGACTGCTGGCAGTCAGAAACTGTATGATGCTACGTTTTTGAAAGCTGTATTTTATACCTAATGATTTTAGTTTTGTTTGTCTTGTGTAGTGTAATGTGAATGAGTATTAGCTAAGTGAGAACAAAAGCTTTCACCCATCTCTCTGAATTTTCAGGAGTTAAAATACTCCAATATTAGGACAAAGAAGATTTGCTTTCACTCCCTATTAACAGACTGTAGTCAAATATCACCAAATCACAGAATATTCTGAGTTGAGAGGGGTTCACTAGGATCAGCAAAGTCCAACTCCTGATAATTTTGATTTCCCTTATCCCTTCCTGAAAACAGGTTCAGGCTGCTTCCCCCACATGGTGGTAGCTTGGACAGCCTGCCCTTCAGAGCTGCCCCCTGGCTCTGTGCTGAATGCCACTGCTTCCAGCAGGCTCGTGTGGGGGAAGAGGTGATGGCACTTGCTAAGGGAAGGACGCTGGGATTTGGCTGTCAGTGGCAAAGCCCGCTGTGCAGAACTGCTGATGGCAGGGAGCCCTTCTGTGCAGAGCTTACAGGAGGTGAAGGCTCAGTTCACCACAGAGACTGGAGGGCTCTTCCTTCAGATCAGTGCAATACCTGTCTGTTGAACAGATCAGGGAAGCTTGGATAGCTGCTGCGCACACTGAACATACATTGTAACTAGAGAAATCTTCATCAGGCAAAGCATCTAGCACCATCAGCAAATGTGCTGGTTTTGCTAAAATTTATCAGTGGATATAATTATAGCATCTACTTTACCGTGACTAACTTTTGAAGATCCCCTCAAGCTCTTTAGCAATCATTTGATGGGTCACATTTACTGTAGCGTGATCAAAGGAGCTGAGCTCATTTCTGTAGTTCTCTGTGTTTCCATTTAACATGTAAGAGTCCATTTCACCATTCACAGTCTTACTTAATGCAGCAGTTGGTCTCTGTTTGAGCCTGGAAGCTTTTAAATTGTGTGTTTGTTCAAGTTTTGCTTTTCCTCTGTGAGTCAGAAGTTGTATCCATTAAAAAGCTGAAACAACACTGGTGCCTGGGCCCAGACTGCAATCCAAAACACAAGGTACCATGCATGTGCTTCTCCCTGAATCATCTCATTCAAAACAGAAGAAATGGGCATCTTTTCCATCTGTTCATCACCAGCACTGAGAGTTACATGGTCTGAAAGCCGGCACCACAGCACAGGCACGGTGCCCTGCCTGCTGGAGGACACTGCTTTGACAGAAGCTGGGGCCAGGGCTGAGCTGCACAGTGCCCAGCAGCAGCAGCAGCAGGAGCAAGCTGCACACAGCAGGAGCCCTGGGGAAGGAAGAGCCAATGCCTGGTTTAGGCACTAGCAAGATGAGATCTGCACTTAGCAGAAAGAGGCTCTGGGGTTAAGTTTTGGATTTAGCTTCCTAAAATCTGATGAAATCCTGATTTATGCTGAATTTTTTTTAAAAAAGTGTTTATTGTTTGCCCTTTCTATTCAGAAAGCAGCAGGAATGTTTGAGTTTTTCAAGAGAATTTCATGCAGTGAATAAATTATCTTCATTCTTCAGAAGTGGCTTTTTCTCACTGCTATGACTATCTCCAGGTATTGGCTGTCAGGATCCCATCATAAGCTCAAATAAGGATTTCCTCTCCTAGTGTGGTGTAGGGAAGAAGTGCTTTGCTGCCCAGTCTCCTTTGTGAGAGCACTTCAACCACTGGAATAATCATTCATTCTAAATAGCAGGACTCCAGTGTTTCAGGCACAGCAGGGAGCTTCATGAATGTCACTACAAAGCAGACTTCATGCATGTGGGAAAGATGGGGTATAAGAGGAGGATCACCATTATACCAGCACAGTCTGAGCGCATTAAAAATACAATATAACAAATGTGGGATGGAACCATCAAAGCTATGCAGGTTTAACAATCCAAATGAAAATGCATAGCAGTATGTCTGTATATATTATGTTGTTTTGAACTACATATATTGGAATTATGGAAGCTTCCCTATAATTAATAAGAATAATCTTAATCATACTACCCAGGAAAAAAATATTGCTTTGCAGATTGGTTAATTTGTAAATACAAAGAGAAGACTTTGAAGATGAAAAGAATAATGCTTTCCACATCTATGACTCTTCCTATTTGAAGATGGACAGCTGCTCAACAAACACTGATTCTTTCAGACTTACACCACCTTTTTGAAATACATGTTGGCTTTATTTGCTTATTTGGAAAATGGGAAGAAAAACATGACACAGCAAAGTCATGCTGGGAAGTCTGTGACAGAATCAAACCAGAATAACTACCAGTTATTGCAATATCAGTCTACTGAGAATACCCTGCCTGTAAACACTGAAGATACTACTTGTATGGTTTGTTATGAAATGCTTTCAAGCACAGTGCCTGCTGTAGAAATACCCTTATTTTTGCAAGGCCCCCTAAAATGTTGGGTTCAATGCACTTCAATGTATGTGAGTGCAGACTTACTACACCTACAGGTGTGACATTGTGTTCTGAAACTGATGAGAAGCAAAATATACTGCAGGTACACAGGAATGCAACTCCTGTTCCATATTCCATTGGATTCTGCAGATGGGAACAGGATTTCTGAGATATTACTACTCTGTGAGGCTGATGTGAAGAGGTGCAGTGATGGGTGGCACCACACAAAATGATCCATCCACTCTTCAGAATTCAGTTCTGCAACCCTATTTTGGTGGCTTCTGCCTTCAGCAGAGCCTGAAAGCTTCTGCTAGCAGAATTCTACCCATGAGCACAAATCCTGCCTCCTGTGAGAGGAGCATCTCTGTTTTCAGGTGCAATAGCTTTGGCACAGGTTCACCAGTTCACCATTCAGGGCACAGGAAGATCATTCCTAAAGGTCAGTGTCACTCCCCAGGGGGAATTCTCTCCCAGGAGGACATTTCCTGCACCCACTGGAATGTCAGGGAGCCTCCGGAATGTAGGTTTTGGGAAATGCTTTCAGCACACAGAAAGTGATGCTTTTGTGTTGCTTGCAGCACACAGACACCCTTCTGCACATGGCTGAGATCTCTGGCTTTGTTTTAATTTCTATGGTATGGTTATAAAGATGTTACTGTGACAGTATGTATTCCAGAGATCTATTTTCTGCATATATTTAAATAATATTTTGTTAAAATTTATTATCTTGGTTATACAGTGCCACAGCTACATAAATCTATGCCTTCTGAACTATATTAGAGAAGAATGAGACTAGAATAAGATAGAATGTAGATATATTTCTTTAAAATTGCATTTTAAATAACAGCATAGCAAGTTGATAATTTAAGGTGTGCATAAAAATTGCCATTTTTTTGACAAAGTGGTTCTACAGTACCCATTCTAATCACTTTTAGAAGGAGCATTTTAACTGGACTGTAGCAATTCACAAGAACATGTAAACCCCAGAAGTACAAAACAGGATGTATGTCCAAAGGATACATCAGCTACACTGTGAGAAGGAAGTCTCTCTCTTCTGCAAACAGATACCCAGAGTGCCTATGGTGAGAGGGAAGGATCTCAGCGCTCTAGTTTATATTTTCTGATCAGTAGGGTGCCGGTTTAAACTTATGCTTTACCAGAACTAATATCCCAAACTTCCCACCTTCCCATGTCACTGTTTCTCTGTTTTTGGGATCCAGCACAATCAGGGACATCTTGTGGGAACTGATGGGAACCAGGAGAATTTACTGTCAGCCACATAGATAACAAAGCACACATAAAAATGTATGGGTGAGACAAAGCACCCTGTTGGTTCAATATATTAATGTTAGATGGGGCTAGACAATCTCATTTATAGTACTTTTTACATTTGCAGTTATGTTACTGGAAATTTGCCCAGATACAGAAAATGAATGATGGCAAATGTCTTCTGAGAGATAGCTGGAAAATATACTATATTTCTTCTAGTGATTTCATATGTTATGCTTGCTTTTAGTGTGTGATTTATTGGAAAAACTAATTTGTGCTATTAAACAAGTCATAGGAAATAGCTGTAGAAAGTTTACCTGTAATCTTACTTCCTCATCATATAAGCCATTCTCCACTTCAACTAACTTAACTTCAGGTTTTACTTATCCACCCCCCTATATCTTTCACCAAATAAAATATTAATTATGCCAAAAGAGATAGGGGAAGAAAGAAGACATCATTTGTATGATGTGGATTATTTCTGCACGGGACTGTACCAGCTCCACTGGTTCAAACTCCTTGAATTTTCATGAGCTTTCCTTGAGTGGGTGGAGGAGCAGGAGAGTGGATTGCAGTGTGACCTACAAGGGCTGGCCAGGAATTTCAGTCCACTACATTTGCAGATTCCTTTGATATCTTACAGAGCCCAAGACCACCTACATTGAGACCTTCATCCCTCCACTGCTTTTTCTGCCTCAGCTTATTTCTGCTTTCCCAGCTCAAGATCCCAAGACACAACCTGGAGATGGAAGGAAACAGTTAAATCACCAACTAATCTGAACTTGCCTGGCTGAAGAAAAAAGCAACAGAAAATAATCCTTTCCTACAGTTTTCAAGATTAATTTACACTGATTTCCAGCATGGGCTGTAACTTTTATTTTTGTGGGTAACTGTAGTTCTGAATTAAACTTTTTTATTTACTTTGGAACAAAATTTGCCTTGGAAGAGATTTTTTTTTGTTCTGGTCCATGCAACTACCCAAGGCCAACAGTGTGATCAAAGCAATGCTGTGTTAAATGTGTTTTTTCAAAGTAATTTCTTTCTGCAGGTTCATAGCAAGTGCATCCAGAAATTTAGATACATTTCACTTTTGAAATCCTTTGAACATATCAAATGTAAGAAATAAAATGCGAGAAAGGAAGTGGTTGAACCAAAGAAGCCTGGTTCAATTCACTGAATTGCCTAGAAACATGAATAGGCATTAGGGTTTATATGACAGGATCAGGCCCATACAGTAATAAAATATTTGGCTTTTGGGGAGAGAATTCTGGTTGTTCTTAAAACACCTCTGCAGCCAGTGCAAGGTGTAGGATTACTAATCCTTCTCAGGGTAAGCCATGCGTGGCATTCTTCCCTTTGGTGGTGGCATTCAAGAGAGTCCTGGACAGAGAAAAAAGTAATAGGGGCAATAATGACAGTGTCTGAATGAAGCCCTGAGAAACAGGCGAGGCCCTGCTGCCTGGCTGCCAGCCATCCAAGCATGAAGAACAATCCTACATTTGTTTCAGATACCAAGTTACCTAATTTTAAAAACGTTTCCTGATGTGGGCCTTTAATTCTTAAGTATTTCACCACCTGACATTTCTCTCTCAAGCATTCAAAGACACAAGTGAAAACCAGAGCTACAGATAATTGAAAGAAGAAAAACTAAGAGGATTTTGTCATAAGCAGTCATAATTCAAGAAAAAAAGGGCAAAAAGACAAGTTCTTTTCAACCTTTTGATGCCAGATAACCCCTCATTGTCCCACCATTTTCTGACAGAACAAATGCTGGAATAAATAATAGAGCAAAAAATTTCTCAAAAGAAAAATATGTGTTGTGTGCCATAAATTATACAAGCAGTATATTGATGCAGCCATGAACAAGAGAATTAGGAACATAAAACCCCTGCAGTGTGCACTGGCTGATGAAAGGCTGGGAGTTGCCAAAGGACATTCTGTGACCACCATGCAGTCCAAGCTAAGATCTTGCTCTAACCATCAGCCTGCAGCCCTGTTATGCAGGGTTCTGCCACCTTTTCCTTTGCATTCTTCTTAAACAGCTCTTTTTTCTTTTTCTTTTTTTTTTTTTCATATCAGTAGCTGTTTAATGAATGTTTTGTCCATAACCAGCCTGTGGTATATTTACAGATGTCTGAGAAATTTTGTGCTGAAGAATTTTGCATCTTTGGCCCAAACCATCCCTTCAGACAAAGATTCCCATATTAAGATTGAGGTGAATGAATTTCCCTGAACTAAGGGATGGGTAGAATAGGTCAAGGGCCAACTCTTCATGCATAACCTCACAGGGAACCACCAGCTTCAGCTGAATTCGTGGTTTCATTCCTTTTTCTTTATTACAAAATGTGTTATATAGCTCTGTGGGACTAGACACAGAAATAATTACAAATAACCTAGCTGCTTAATGCTCATCAGAGACTTCATTCAACTAAACAGCCTTTTGGCAAAGTCAAAACTCTGGATCTAGATTTGTCAGATTTAAACATCCATAATATCTTCTCATTCTTTCACCACATCTTTTATTTCTAGATATCAGCAGATTTTTTTTATTCAGCAGTCATTTCAGCATGGGGCAAAAGAGTTTTGCAATATTGATGCAATTTAGTGTTGTATGACTAATTAAGAAAATAATGACATTTCAGAGAAGTTGGTGGCATTCATTTCAGATAAGTAAGATGTTTTAAAGAAAACCCACATAAGACTGTGGTAAAGGACTTTTTTCCAACTTCACAAATGACATTAAATGTCATTTGATGACCATCCAAGAGTAAGGAGTAAATAATACTTTATGCTGGAAAAGAATACATGTGACTCATGATTTTCAGCTGTTGTAGATGTGAATTTGTGGAAAATGATGCAATTAGAGGCCAGAAGCAGAGCAAAATATCTGTTTACATTCAGCTCTGCTGAGCAGATCAGAACTGCTGAAGGGCTGGAGAAAAAATATCATTTCTCTTTTGCTCATGTCCTCCATGGAACACGTTGTGCTCAGAGTTGCCTCATATTCAAGGAGTATAATTAAGGGAATCTTGATATGATTGAGTGTTTTTTACTTTTTCCATTTGTCCGATGAAGAGTGTTTGCTCTGACATCCATTCACCATTTCCTTCCCGTGAAATTAGGAAATATGGCATATGAAGACTGAAACCCAAGGTTTTTCCATCTCTGCATGTTTTCCCTTGGAACTCAGAAACTCAAGTTCTGCCAGTGTAGAGGAAGGAGAGGAAATGTAGTAATAACATTCCTGGCTTCATCACAAGCCCCTTTCTGAACTGACCAGGGGGAAGTGTGTGGAAAGGCATTGAACTATTCAGGGTAAGTACAGATGGATGGCAGAATTGTGTTCGTGTAAAGTCAGGAAGAAAAACCCTCAAAATAAGATCTAAGCAGGGACAGTGAGGTTACAAGGTGTCATGCTACAAATGTGAGGATGGAGGCCAGGAGAGTGCTGGTCCAGTATTCAGGGGTGCAAGGCAAGTAACGACAAATGACATGAGAAATGTAAAACTGATTGATGAATTCTTTGTACCTGTCTTCATTAAAGCTGCTGTTGCTGAAAAATGTAGTTACACCTTCCTTGTTTCACTCCCAACTCCTCACTGCCTTCCTTCATCCCTCAGTCACAGTGATTTGTAAGGGCATGCAGAGTTCCGTATGGGGAGCTGCTCCAGCTGAAAATTAATCTAGAGAATAGGTGGTAGTTACTGAGATCAATTAGTTCTGCATTTAGATCCATCTCCTAGCTGTATTGCAACCAATGTTTTATTTTAAATTAGCTAGAACTTCATCATATGATGCTTAAAGGGTAGACTGATTGAGTCTCTGAGTGTCTGGATATTTAATGTGTCAGAAGATCAGAAGTAGGAAAGCATGGGACCTGTATTTTAAATTGGGAAAAAAAGAGTAGGAGATTATTGATCATTTGATTAAATTAAATTTTTGCCCCACAATTTAGGATTTTTTAGACACATATGTCATGAATGACTAGGTAATAAAGGAGAAGTGGGTAGCATTCAATTTTCATTGTAAGAACAAAGTCTGTCAAACCAGCTTAGTTTTTCCCATGTATTATGCTGTGGACAGGGGAAAGGGAGCTGGTGTCAAGTAACTCAACTTCCACAAAGCTCTGTGCACACTCATGGCACTCTTAGAAGCAAATGAGGAAACACAGCCTTGCTGACTCCGCTACACCTGTTCAAACAGGTGCAAGACTGTTGAGGTAACCATAGCTAAACAGTGGCACAAAATGGAAGTAGGTATGAAATACAAGTCTGCACATCTTCCACCTTAGTCCCACTATAGTCCCCGTTTTCATTAGTGACTGAAAAAGGAAGCAGAAGTAAATGTGCTGGTCACAGCTTGAGAGCTCTGCAAGTTTGCTAGTCAATAGGCAGATAAAAGTGTTTTAATCTTGACAACTTCTACAGGAACTATCTGTAAAAACAAGATAAAATGTACTAAGGACCAGTACAAGGGACTATATTTGGACAGGAATTATCTGCTGGAAGGTGGGCAATAGCTGGTTAGGAAATGGCTTGACTGAGGGTAGACCACAAACCAAGCACAGAGCTGTGTTATGCAGAATGGAAAAGGCAAGCAATACAAGGCAATGGATAAATAATCCTGAAAATGTATGAAGAAATCCAGCCACCCTATTCAGCATTGATAGTGCCTCAGCTGAAACAAGAAGTCCAGTTTAAATCATATCAACAAAGATTCTCATTCAGGTTAGACATTAGAATAAAAAACTTCTCCTGTTGTAAGAGCAATAAAGCACTGGGATAAGTTGCCTAAAAAAGTAACAGAGCTCCCATGAAATCATTTTAGGGGGCTATATGTCCTGTTTGATGTGATATAGCTGGACCTGTTTTGGGTCAGACTGACAAGATGAACTCCCAAGATCTTTTCCAGCCTAGGTTTCCTGAGAGTTATTGCCTAACCCATTTTCTGTGGAAAAGTAGCTTCAGGCCCATTTCCATGGGCATTTTTCGCTGTTGTTCTCCTCACATGAGGTTCATATATAATTGACAGGCGTTCTTCAGAGAATCTCAATTTACTTTAAAAAATGTCTCTCAGTTGCTATGAAGCTGGAATAATAGGGAACAATATTGTTCCTTTATTTTTTTTAATGTGTTCTGAGGAGATAAATTTTTCCCTATTTAGGACATTAGTAATATATTCCTACCACCCCCAAGAGCAGGTGATAAAGAAAATAGTTTATTTAAGATCAGAGCAGAAAATAAAGTTGATATACCAAAATCAAGTCACTTTACTGAGTACCCATGTGCAGTGCTACTATTCTGGGGGCAAGTGATGGAGAATCAGCCTTTCTTCTCTCAGTCACTGGTGTGTGTCAGGCCAGTTCAACACGAAGCAATCACCGTCCACTAATGCTTGTTATAAAATGAGCTAATGCCTCTTGCATTCTTGTGTGGGTACGAAGCAGAGTCAAAACTTGGCAAAAAAATCACAATCACAGTCGCAACAGTGAAATGCCAAAAGCCTGAGCAGGCATTAGGACTGAGGTGTCCTCGCAGTCTGCTTCCCAAACACTGCATGGGATGCCTGGGATTTTGTTTTTCTACTCTATTCTCTTTTTTGGATCTACTCCCATAATGCTCATATGGACAAACTGATGAAGTGGAAAGGCAATTCACACTGACTGAAGTATTTGTTTTCAGTTAAAAGCCGCTGTTTGCTGTTTAGCAGGCAAACATACACCTGTGGGAAGAAAAGCTGTCGTTGTGTTTGATGATCCTGAGCATCTGTAATCAGCACATCTGAAAATATTTTAAAGTGAGTTTAGCCTATATGTGTCTTCATATCAGCAAGTACTGCTAGTACTGCTAGAATTGGATGTTGGATGTGTTTATATTATTCTCTTGTATGAGATGAAAGGCATTTATTCATCTCTTTTGTCTGCATTCACACTCACCTACACAAAAAGGCATTCTGTCCTCCATTTCCCTTATGAAGAGTGATGATCTAATATGATTTGTATCATAGTGGCACATTCTCCTAAAGAGGCACTGAAAATGATCATTAACCTTGAAGACTAGACTATGTATTTCCTGCACTTGCCCTTCACAGTGCCACAGAAGTAGTTTCTACAAGAGAAATTTGGCTTTTACATTACCTAAGACACACCTTTAAAACAATAAAATATATGAATCTTCTATATATTTCTGAACCTAAACCACAACGTTTAAAATTATATCTTCACACTTAAAAAACCCAAGTTTGCCATTTTGCTTGGGTATAATAGTGTGACATTTGAGAAAGCTGTGGCATTTGGATCTGTGTCCAACAGAGGGAGGTGTTCAGAAACATGGATTTGGTCCAAACTCTTCCTAAGATTAAGGAATTCAACAGAAGGGGAGAAGAGGACACACACAAATGGATGTGAGCAATAAATGCTTTATTATTGCAATTCAGTTAGTTTAGCTGCTCTCCCAGAATTCTGGTGTGGAGTCACTGCTGCTTACAGATTCAGACCTGCTCAGAGGATTTTTACATCAGACAGGGGACAACACCATCTCTGTTTTAAAAGGGAACTATGAAGCTCTTAGAAAGAAAAAGCACTGCTTATTTCATATCACCCTCTTGATGTAAGATAAACTCAAGCAGAGGTCCAGTCTGGCAATTATGTTTCAGTAAAAACCTGAAGTTACTCGACTAAGCTTTCCTCACAGGCTGTCTCTATGGCAATGGGAAAATATTGTGAGGTATAGGAATGATGGGAATATGACTCAGAGAGTACAGAAAAAGGAACATTCAGAAACATAATTCCCAGTAGGCAGAGTACACTTTTCAAAAATACACACAAATCAAAGAGAATCTGATGCTGCTTTGCACCGGTGTTTTTATTGGGGAATGCAATTAATAAATAAGGAGCCATAGGCTCCATGTTTTGAGCCTCTCTGTTATCAGAGGGAAACAGAAGCTGGTGGTGAAGGAAACAGCAGCACTCTGCTCTGCTCCTTTGAGTTGTGCACCATTTTCCACAGGGCTGCCATGTGGTTGGAATTGCATTTATCAGAAAGGGACAGGTTTGGACAGAATCAGACAAGTCAGTGTGCTACTTCCATGGCCTTTCCAAGTGAAAAGGCTTCTCCTTCCATTTGTGAGGCCCCAGAAAGCCCCTGTGTAAAGTCTCTTCTCTCACTGACCTAGGTTCCACCGAGTTGGGATTTGGCCCAAATAAAAAGGCAGTAGCCTAAGGCAAGAGACATCCCTACAGTGCATTGCATGAGCAAGAATTCCCAGACCTGTGCTCTGACTGGCCCAGTACCAGATGGGCTTCAGCTTTCCACATAACAAGCATTTATAAAATAACTTGTCCTCGGAAGAATTTCTTCCCTAGTTTCCCCCCCTCCCCCATATATATATATATATATATATATACATACACGCACGTATATGCGCACACATATATACATGTGACAAACTCAAGTGGATATATTTATATACATAATTTTTTTCCTTGTTTAAAAAAATCTTCTACCTCTTACTGCTAATAATGATTTCATGGCCTGTATTAGCACTAGTCATTCTTTATGCTTTTGGCCTCAGTAGCACTCTGACACAGTTAGTCCCACAGGTCAGTTATACACTGTGCAAAAGCTTTTCTTTTAATCAAATTTATTTTCTGCCTTTTACTTAGTTTAATGACTCTTTATCCTTGAACTCCAAGAAGCATGAGATTAACTAGTCTCTCTATAGCATTCAATTTTTTCCCTACATCCCTCTTAAGCTTCCCTTTCAATTTAACTCAACTCCTTCAATCATTTCTGCCCTGAAGGAGGGGAGAGCTTCCTTCCTTCTTGGACCTGTGGAATTTGGGGACTGTCCCTAAGCTTCCTCTCCTGACCTGCAAGCTGCTGCTTCTTCATGAGAACTGCAATGAGCTGATGAATTCCTGGGCACCCTTTGATCCTGCTCCCCTGAGTTTTACTGTGGGAGGTACAATGGAGTCCTGAGGCATCAACATGATTATACTGTATTCCCTTACTTTAAAAGCACTGGCCACCAGTATTGTTGCTCAGCAACATGTAACTGTGTATCACTGCTGGCTTCATTAAACTTTAAAAATATTTCTCCTTGCCAACTCAAATAAATAATTGATGATGATTTCACTGTATATTTAGCATGTCCATTCAAATTCCAGTAAGGAGGTAAGCCAGTTTCATACACCTAGAATTAAGAAGAAATTACTACTATTGGCTGTAAAATAAAATGCACGGGTGAAAAATACATGCACTTATAAAGCAATTTGTATATTGCTGAAAGCCGTTGTATCAACTAAATGTCCAAACCCTGTAATTTCTTTACTGAACACGCTGCACTTTCTTTTTTTGAAAAGATTATTAAATCTTACTTTATACTTTCTCACTAGAAAAGACTGCAACAACTGAATTTTAAACTACTTTATTGTACTATTTATTTGCTATAATATGCCTACATTTGCTAATATAGGCAATCGAACACATTAAATAAGCATAAATAGAAAAGAACAGATTTCAACACCAATATTTTCTGGTTGAGCAATAATGCCTGGGGTTATTCAAAGAGAATGGGCTGTAAAACTCAAGTGTACTTTCTGTCATCTGACTGATGGATTGCTTGTTACTCACCTCTAGCATGGGTCCCAGCTAAAATAAATTGCTGCAATCCTTATCAGTAGTTTCTTTTCTATTATGTGTGAGAAGTCCCAATTTTATCTAATTGGTAGCATTACCAGAACATTTCTCTGCAAATATAGAAGCTTCCTGGTAAATACAATTGCTACTTTAACCCCTGAGAGGTGCAGTTAAATGTATATCTGTGAGCAGAACAGAGAGAACATAAGCAGGGAGCTTTGGAGATCTCCAAGCTAAATGACTGCCAAAATAAACATGACTGGAGATAGAGGGATTAATCCTGTAATCCTTACTTAAGCAAAATTCCTGCTATCTTCAGTGAGATTCTCACTGGGGAGCAGCTGTAGAAATTGGCCTAAATGAAGCAGAAATGAAAAAGGCCAAATTCTGCCTCAAGGTGTGAGCGTGTGACTTCTGCAAAACCTGAAGTGTGACACCATGGATCTGGGAAAATCTGCACATAAATTCACTACAAAACTCTACAGTACCAAGATTTTTCTTGGTATAGTATGAGGCACATCCATAACCTCACAGGGAAATGTTTCTATCCAAGGTTCCCTAAAAAGTAAGAACAGAAGTGAGAATACAAGTGCAAACTAACATTCAGAAACAAAGTGTACATTTTATTAAAAATTGTCCTATATTTTAAAAAATCCTAGGAGTGCTTAGAGCATTTCTCTTCACTGAACTCAGAATTATTGCTCCCTTCTTCCATCTGGGGTGGAAAACCAACATGCAAAGTTTAGTGATTTTCCATAGACCACACAGCAAGTGATTAGTATCATGGGGATGAATTAATCTTGGGTGTAAATCCATAAAGATTAATGGAGCTCTAACAGGGATTAATTTGGCCCATCATCTCTAAGGATAGCAAAACCAATTAGATGATGTCATTAATCTTCTGGTTTGTAAAGGACTGTTTCTTAAGCAATACTGAAAGAAAGGCAATAAAACAAGAATGTCCAAAGGATCCACTATAACAGATGAATTGGTTGTTCCTTGGCAGAGGATTCACAGCAGGAGCCTTAAATAGTGTCAGCAGCCTTGATGTGCCCTCAGGCTCCCATCCCAGCTGAGATGCTCTGGGGCAATTATTTATTTGAGGATTGGAGAGTCAGCCCAGACTTCAGTCACTGATTAAGTTCATGTCTTTTCTTAGGGCTCAACTTCCATGCAACTGATTTGGAGTCAAATATATTTATTATGGCCCTGGGAGCCCCAAATCTTTGGGAAATACCAAGTGCTTAATGTCCTATAGAAAGTAGCACTTAGAAGATTTATAAATTTTAAAGCTTCCACTGTTGAGCTGGCAAAATGTGAACTATCCCATTAGAAAGAAGCCAGTAAGAAGAAGTCAATTCAAAATCTGTATAACTGACTTGTTCTGAGATTTGGGGGAAAAAAAATCTTCTCATTCACTGGTTGTGACAATGCACATTTTCTCATCTTAAATTCTGAAGGTGTTTCTGATGCTTACAAATGGATCAAAACTGGCCCACAGCAGATTGTAATCTTTTTACAATTTGCCTCAGAAATTTTATTTTAAAAAGAATAGAAACAGAAATGTTTTTGTTAAAGGGTAATGACCAGTTATAATAAATGCACACAAAGCAGCGATGAACAGAGCAACAAAAAACACAGCTTCCAGACCATGGTTGATGGAATTTATGGAAAAAGAGCATCTCTGACATTGGCAAGGTCTAGCATGAGGACATTGAATAGGAGCTAGTGAATTTCTGCCTGAAAGTTGTGAACATTACCTAATAGACCCGGTAAAAATGTTCCACTGGGATGTTAAAAGCAAAACTTGGCAACTTGTGAGGTCATTAAAACCCTGCTGCATAGAAGCCTTCATTCAAAATATAATAATATGTATCAGGTTTTTCATTATTATTACAAGAAAGAATATTCAAGCTGTAATAGGGATCTTGGCATTAATAGTTCTGCCTGAGCAAGTATTTAATGGCAGAGATTCCATAATCTGTGAAATTACTTAAAACTCCATTCATGGGTATGTTCTTGGATAGAAAAAAACCCCTTTCCTCATTTTATATACTGGGAGTAGGAGTTCATGTGAGGTGATGTGCTGGGGCTGATAGAGCAGCTCCACTCCAGAGGGATGCTGTCATCACACTCCCCTGCACCCTGGTACAGAATCAGGGCTTTGAGGAGCAGGGATTTCCAGCTTCCTTCCCATCCCACTCAGCCCAGCACTTTCCAGGAATGCGATGACACACTGCTGCATCCATCTATGACCAAAGAATGCTGAAAAGAGACACGGTGCAGGCACCTAATGAGAATGTGAAAGAAACCTGAATTTTGGCAAGGAGACTTGAGTACAGAAAATGGAAGGGGATGATAATGTTTGATAATGTTTCTGAGTCAGTGCCTATAATGTGATTGCACTTAGGAGTTGGTACTGCTAAATACTGGTGCACATAAGTGTAGTGTGGAGAATTTAATCAGCCAAAAAGAGTAAATAAATGTACCAGGAAATGTTCCTACATGTTATCATCTACATTTCCGAAGGGCAATGAAAACAACAGGAAATGTGCTTCAGAATAAGCTGTCAACTTAAGCCCGTAATATATAAATAGATAAAGAATGCCCGTTTAAATATCTTTGTTTGACAGATGGATCTAAAGAACTATTCTGAGAAATGCTTTAACACAAGCTTCTTTTTCCAGACTGTTAAATGAAAATATTTCTGTCTCAATGTTTGTTTCTGACAATTATATTCAGTGATTATTAGAGGAAGAAATGATAAAGATATTATTTTCATATTATTTTAATATTTTAATTTCTAGGCAGAAAGAAAATTGTTTATTTAAACAGATGTAGTTTGGTAGACTAGCAAGCTTAATGCTAGTTCTCCTTTTATTTTAGGCCAGCTTTGTCATTTGTGATTAGGGCAAATGTGTAATGATCACATCACCATTTATCCAAGCTTTTTAAATTGCAAATTCACCTACAGCACAAATAAATCTACAGTGCTATAAGCACAAAACTATGTAAAGTCAGACAGTAAATGTAAAGATGTGCAAAGTGCTGTAAATGTAAACCTGGTCATGCTCTCAGCTCTGCTATGGCAGGGGTAGGAGCTGGCTGCAGGTACTTTATCTCATCTTCTGCAGCTAATGTTCGCTGTAGAAACAATATAGCAACAGTATTTTTATATTAAAAACCATATTTGTTGATCAGGGGAACAAAATCAATACTTTAATGCTGTAATGAGCACCAGAGTAAAAATATCTATGATTCAAACTCAAGTTACTTAATAAAAAATAACTGCACATAAACAATTACAGCTCATCTAGTTCATATATCTTTGTTGCCCTACTTAAAACATGTATTGCAGAAATAATTTATGAGGGAAGATATATGCATATTCATAGTAACTACCGATTCACAAGTCCAATTGTAAATCTTAAAGATCTTGGAGAATATCAGAAAAATAGTAGTGACGGCAACTGCTTCTAAGCACTGTGAAGCTGAGTGGAGCCCGGACTTTGTCCTGTAAACAATGTTAGCTCTTTGCTGATCATCTGATTGGCATGGCCACTGCTGATTTCACTGACAAATAAACTCTGGGTGTGTTTTAAGAACAGACTTTAACAGGCATCTTGAAATGAATATATTTATGGAAAAGTCTTTTATGTTGTAGTTTGAATATATTTGATATTATCCAGAAGTTTACTGGAGTCTTTGTTTCAGGTTGTAAGCACAACAATGGAAACATTTATTTCTTGGTTTGCATAGACATTTACTGCTATGTATATGGATAATGGAGACATAAAAATTTGGCCTACATCAGCTGAGATATCTTTTTCACATACACATTTTATCTCCTATTTAAGAAAATTAACAAAAAATTAGCAAAATAGCTCCTCACCATGTCCTTGCAAATAAGCAAGGAGCATCAGCTGCAGTGGCAGCTCATTCCCTTCAGAAGTACCATCTCAATCATTTGCTACCATCCCACTGTGCCCAGTGTCACCCTGATGGATGTAAAAATATTATCCCCTAAAATGTCTTGGAAGATAATACCAGACTGAAGCAGATATTACAGATGTATGCCTGCCAGGTCTCTAGCGAAGGTACCACCTTGACCCTATTTTGGAAGTAATACAAAAAATGGAATTTTGGTGCCCCAGCAAGTCAAGACAGACACAATCCCCTTGCTTCAGGCACACAGCTGTCAGGGGAGTAAATAGGAAGATGAGACAAGCCATGGTCTGAAGTACATCCCACAGAGTTAGTGTCCTTAAAGCATGAGCAGCTGGTTAATCTGATTAGAGGAGATGGAAAAATATCTTGACTGTGACATGGCCAGGAGGAGAACATCAGTATGCAATAAAGGCCAGATAAGTGCCTGGGTGCACGCATGGCTCAGTGTCGACACCAGAAGATGTGCAGGAGGCAACTCAGCATGACCATTCCCTGCACAGCTTTGGGGTAGCTCCAAGAGCCTCTGTCCCCACCTCCCACAGGTGCCCTGTATGCTGGGGATTCCCGTCCCACACATGCTGGGCAATGTGAACTCCAGCAGCATGATAAAAGTAGCAGAATTTATCCATGTCTAGCTAGCTTATCTCTTTATTTTGAGCACAGAAGAACCCATGAGGATGGATTCATCACACCATCTATTATAAACTACTTTTGTTATAAATGAAAAAAAATCTACTCTTCCAAAACCCTGGCATTCAACCTTCCAACTGGATAGCTTCAGATAGCTGCAGAGATCTCAGTGTAGTTGTCATTCAATAGTTCCTGGATGTCTGACAGAGCACTACACTTTGCCAAGAGCTGTCTTGGCTCTTCAGTGGATCTCCTCCACCCTCAGTGTACCTATTCCACAAGATCAAGCATAACATTTTTGTGAAGCTCTCTCTGAGCAAAGCAGCCAGCTCCAAAAGCATCTTTCTACCTGGGCTGTCTCAGCTGCTCACAGTTAATGAGTCACATGCTGTGAAATGCAGCAGTGGGGCTGTCAGAAACACAGGTTTGAACCTGTTCTTGCTGTGCAGGGTACAAGTTTGATCCTGGTGTGACACAGATAACTCCCCTTGCTGTTGGGATGCCACTGCCAGGCTCGGACAGCTTTGTGGGACCGAGTGCTGGGAAGGGAAGGACTGCTGAGGGCACCAGCAGAGCACAGCAATTGCTGACAGCACCTCCCAGGGTCACACCTGCTGACCACCAAGCCACTGCCATTTCCTGACAGGTCACTTTACCCTGGTACAGGAGAGCTGGTATTTATTTCTGGGGTGGGGTACAAAGGCAACACATTCTTCTGTTTTAAATCTGGTTTGGGGATATGCTGCCAAATGTAATCTACATAGATTAGTCTCTGCATGAACTCCAACCGTGGGTTTTCTTGGCTAGGTCTCGAATGTGAATTAATTTTGTTAATGGGTAAAATAAAAAGATCTGTAAGTCTAATACTTAGGAAAATAAAATATATTTAAATTAATTTTATTGATAGCTTATATTGCTATTTTCTTCCATACTGACCGAAAGTAGTTATATATAATGTCAAGCTAGTAAGCAACAAATCCTTTCTTAATAAAGTAACTTAAACCATTAATGGCATTATAGCTTGCTTTAGATTTGTAGTTTTTTTTTTTTTTTTACTGCCACCTGTCTATTTTCCAGTCAGTACTGAAGGAAAAAGAAAGCTATTTTCTGTTCTAAATTCAGACTAAACTAGTCACCATGAACAGGTAATACTTATAAAGCACATATGAGCAGAACAATTCTTCTGGCTGTAGCATGGTATTTAAAATCAGACTAAACAGAAATGATATTATCTCACAGTAACATATCCAGATGACAGAAATCACCATTGTACTATCCCTGTCCACTCACTACTTAACAGCAAACCCCCATCACAGTCAAAGAAAATTAATTACTTTGTAAATTAAGTTAAAATCCCAGCTGTTATAAAATATCAGGCGATCACCATTTCAACAGCAATGGGAATTAAGCAATGGAAGAAACAAATGACCTGCACAGAACTCAGGTGCTCCGCTGTGGTCTGCCTGGGCCGGTTCCTCGGGGATGGACTTCATGTTCCTCAGCGATGGCCCTGGAGCAGCTGGTGGGTTTTGTCCAGGACCCAAAGGGCTCTGCATGAGAGGCAGCTCAGTGCCTGCTCTTCTTTTTATTTATGTGGATGTTACAATGGCAGCAGACAGCAATGCATAGACACTAAATTAATTAAGCTGTTTTTAAGCCACAGCATTAAGGTGATGTCATAAGAACATACTTAGCATAGCAAGGTCACTGGAAAGGGAGAGTACATGTTCTGCAGTAAAAGAAATTTGGAGGGCTTGTGTCGGATGCATTCTGTGAATTTGTCAACCCTCTTTTTCTTTCTCAAGCCTGGCACCACGTGGAGAAGTACTTTTTCTATCCCCTGAAATAAGCAAGAATGTCTCTGATTTAAATAGGAGAAGAGCTGCTACACCTGCTTCAACTGCAAGCAGTGCATACTATAGGCTCAGAAATGCATAAATTAGATATATTTGGAAACACACAGAACTGGGAAATTATTTAGATTCAAGATAATATAGTTCCTCTAATTTATGCCTCACTGAGCCTATGTTTGCATACAAGCATGCTCGGAGAGGCACATGTTGGGAAACGGAAATCTGCTCATTTTACTGCTTCTATTGATGTGGCATTGCATCATCACTTTGCATTGATAGTTTGTTTATATTGTTCAACTGAGCCTGAGATTTGTTTTGTCTATTTCTTAAGAGTAGTTTTGTAAAAATCAAGAACAGCAACAATTCATTTTTATTTCATCACAGCTTTACAAAACCCCCAAAATTTTAGGAAGACTTTAACAGAAGAAATAAAGCAGATGCTGATACATTGCAAACTCTTAATGGTACTATTGCTTCACTGTGAACTATTTTACCTAGGAAATATTGAGCATCTGAACAGTAGCCATAATCCTCTCATACAGAAGCCTTTTCTACTGCTTGTCCAGAGTAAGTGCAAGGCTGTGTCTTCAGCGTTAATGGGATCAGCTGCAATGAGTAATGCTTTGTGTATGCTAAGGCTGTGATCCTGTACACGTGGTAAAAAGATGGCAGTGTTGGTTTTTCTAAGCAGTCAGCCCCACACGAGGTGAAGTGAGTCAGAGCATTGGAGATGGATGAGCAGCCCTCAGAAAGGAGCTTTTGTTCCTCATCTCCAGTCTCTGACAGTCACAGTGAAATTGTCTCTCCCATCTACCTATTAGCATCAACATCACTGGGGCTCTTTGCCTGAGAAACACTTGTGCACATAAGCAAAGGTCACTCAAGGAGACTCTTGAATCAGGATTTATTTTGTGCCAAGCTTAAAATGACCACATTGATGACCCACCACTGCCTCCCATAAGGAGAAGCTGGAGGCAACTGGAGACTCAAATGGGGATCAATTTTTCACCAAGAGCTTTACAGTTACAACTATTTATCCTTGTCTGCAGTATTCATACAAGCAACTGAAGAGAAACATTCCTATTCACTATGCAAGAGTCTCCTACCCTTTCTTTAGCTGTTACTTGTAATTGCAGCAAGAATAATATCCTGAGGGCTTTGTGCTGATCTTCTGGATTTGAACCTCAGCCTCTCAACTTACAGTCTCCATATCCCCAGACAAGTACACACTGGTTTTGCTATCCAATAAAAGTCTGGGAAGCAAGCTTGGGCCTGCATAGATTTTACCACCAATTGCATACAAGGAACAGAATGCAAAATTGACTTGGTAGTCATGCAAAGGGGATGGCAGATGAAATAGCTCCATTCCCCCCTTGGTGCCGCAGGGCACATTCTGTCCTGGTTTGTGGGTGACACTGCCATGCTGCAGGCAGGGAGCTGTGCAGGGCCTGGTGCCAAAGAGGGGATGTGCACTGCTAAGTGTTACTTCTTGTAGCATCTCAGCACTTTAGAGTGCTCCAAGGTTATGTACTAGCTGTGCTTCAATGGTGCGGAAAAGCACTTCCCATTCAAAATGAATAGTCATCAAAGTAATAGAGAAAATTGTTAAGTGCTGTCAATGGAAACATCTTGGCTGTTTTTATAGATGTGTTAATGGAATGCCCTGCCACAAATCAAAGGGGCTTTGCAGCCCGTTACTTCCAAATGGTGAACATAATGACAAAACCAGATATTGTGTTACCAGCTGGTTTCCATTATTGGGCTAAATTGTTGGATTAAATCATGATCCTTGCAACTGAACTCAAAGGATTTTGCTCAGAGCAATGATTAGGTTATCAGAAGATCCAATCTCCCTGATTCCCACTGAGGGGAAACATGGAAGTGGAGGCTGTCAGCACAAAGGGTGCCTGAGGACTCCCATTCTGCCCACCAAGTGATGATGTATGTTGGGAGAGTGTACTACTACTGGAGATATCATATGTAGGTATGTATGTATGTATGTATCTATCTATCTATCTATCTCTGTAGGTCTACTGCACAGCCAGGCCAAAGGCACTCTGAGTCCTGCCCATCTGTACAAGGAAGCCCAGCACTGCTCTGTATGGATTTTTTTGGAATCTCCTATCTCGTGTTTCACAGTTTTCTCAATGTGAAAGACAAAAGTAACATAGACACTGCTGCTAAAAATAGCCACTTCTGCCCTGGATGATTCGTTTGTTGGTGGGGAGTACCCATAAGTGCCTCTATCTAAACATTCTGTTCTCTGTCTCAGTGTCTCCTCTGCCAGCTTGTACATGTCTCTCCAGTCTTGCTCAGTCTGTTTTCCTATGGGTTATATATTCTCTAGCTAAATCTGTTAGTTTATATATCTCCCTCCATGGCAGCAAGACACAAGCATGACTTCCTCTTGCTGTAGGAATTTCATAAATAAATCACTGCCTATTATGTCCATGGGAGCATACAACACGGTAAAATAAAAAACAAACAAGAAACAAACAAACAAACAAACAAAAACCCCAAAAAAACAGTCCCCTGAGATTAAAAATAATAATAAAATAAGCTCCAACAAACAAAACCAAGGAATTGCCCCTTTCTTAGGTTAGATATGTTAGAATAATAACAGAAACAGGAGTATGCTGCTAAACTTCAGTGGCAGACCTCTTCACATTGCTCTGATTAATGCAAGTAATAAATAATTGCATTGAATGACTTCTAGAAGTACAGATAAAGAAGGCTCCATGTGAGAAGGAAAGCTTCATGTGACTTAACTACCCAGCCCCCAAACATACACACTTAAGGTGCTGACCAGATTTTAAATCAGAGTTCTGCAAATTGTCATGGACTTGGAAGAAATTAAATTGGGCTCTTTCGTGACATCCTTGTACTTCAAGTGATTATTTATAAATGTATAACTGAGCTTATTGATAGGCATTTTGAACCTGAAATGGGCTGTGTTTGGAGCTATTGGATTTTTTTACTATCTGTTAAAACATCACTATATTCCTGGAACTATCTTTTATCTTTTGTATGCAATCTCTACCCACCACTAACAACACTAGGAAAAATGATGGAACAAGATGTTGCTTTTGTTGCCCAATGGTCTCTTTATGTCTGCTCCAGTGTGAAGGGCAGGTAAATCAGAGCTGTTTAGCTGAGAGGGCAGGGCAATGAGTGTATGTTGATAATACTTATGTGAGCCCTAAACATAGAGGAGCCAAAATCTACTTTTCCTCCAGACCATCCCTGCAGTTGCACATGGCTGAGTCAGGCTTCTATTGGGAAAAAAAAAACATCTTCAGAGGGAATAAATCTGGGATTCTGGGGTCCGTCTGTTCGTCCATCTGTCCGTCCTTCCTTCCTCCTTCCCTCCCTCCTTCCCTCCTTCCTTTTCTTTATTGATGTGCAGATTCATAGGTAACTAATAAAATACAGCTGTTTTTAATTTTTGCTGCTAAGGATCACTTTGTGAGGTATTTAAGTTGCAGTAGGATAACTGAGGAATAATAAATGAATCCTTTGGGCAGTTATATGTAGTTCATAGAACCATGGAATTGTTTGGGTTGGAAGGAATCTTGTTTACCAACAATTTACTTTAGGTTAGACAAGCTGTATAATCAGAATTTTATGGGGGGGGGGGGGGGCGGGTTGTAACTAAATAGTATTTTCTTGATACATTCACTGATATTGTTTGGCAGTCACCTCTTTTATTTTTCCCTGTAGGCACAATCTGTCTTTGTTAGGAAACACTGTTACTGCTGGTGAAGGCAGAGATGTCTTCAGGCAATCTGCACATAATACTACATGTTCTTACTGGAGCAGAACTAGAGATACCAGCATATTAGTCTTCCAATTAGTAAAAGTTTCCCCAAATATTTTCCCTTCCAACAGCAGGTTTATGATTGCACATGCTTAGACTATACATATTATTTTAACAAGGCAGCTTTAGAAAACTTGTGATTTATCCCTGTTTTTCTTCAAGAGCTGGGTGTGCACAGTTCCAGACTCAAAGAGGAAAACTTTTGGCTCCCAGCAGTCAAAGAGAAAAGCAAGACTCAAGTGCTGCAGCTCTCTCTTAATGAGTAAGCAGCTGAAAATAAAACCTCTTACATTTTCTTTGGCAACAGGTCTTATAGGCAATATTTATTCTTCTTTTTAAATTCTCTGTAAACCAACTAGTGCAAGATCACAGTAAACAATCTGAATACAAGCTCTGGTTTGAAGTACTGTAGCTGGCTCCATCTCCAACAGAGCAGCTTTGAAATGCTGATAAATGAATCCATTGGATATTCTGCTCTCTTCTATGTAGTAGTGGATTTTGCCGCTAGTGTTTCTCCTTTTATGTAATCTGATCCTATCTTGGTCCCACTCTTAATGCTCCCCACCATGAGCCAAGGCATCAATCTTGAGAAAGTATCCTAAATCAATTCTCGGAAAGGCAAAAGAAGTAGGTATGTTTTTCAGGTCTACCAGTACATGCCATAAAGATTACATTTGTACAAGGCACAGCAAGACAAAGATACACAAGACAAAGATCAACATCAGTTGATGCAAAAAACCTCCAAGAAAAATAATAGATGAGATCTTGAGATTTTAGGAGCATGAGTTCAGCCCAAGATGAGCACCCTGAAATCAGTGAAAATATGAGGAATGAGAGAGACTCAGCATGAATATTTCCAGGTGGGAATGAAACCTACCTCCAGACATCCTGCAACTGATAATTTCTAACTGTGGCAATGACACATAGCACAGCTCAATGGCCTTTGGTGTTGTGCATAACCAGTGATGAGCACTTGGAGTACTTCTGCAAGGGACTCTCTAACACTTAATCCCAAGTGGTGGAGCAGCAGGCAGCCCCACTGGAGGGCATTAAGAGGAAAAGGCAGCCACAGCTGGGAAGAGAAGCAGTGACCCAACCAACTCCAATAGAAAAGAGCAGAGTTAGAAAATATCTGTGATTTGGATCCTTAAATCCAAATAATTAATAGCTGTAGAATGGCCCTTTAAACCAGGGCCTTCATTGCCCTAGCCCAGAAAATCATAGATGCATTCTTAATCTAACTGTTAAGTGACTAAGTGAGCTTAATGGACACCTTTATTTTCCTCCTTTCCAGAAAAAGTAAGAACTTCTAACAGCCTCAGAAGAGTTGGGCTTTTTTCCAGCTATCATCACTCACAGAGAGTGCAGGCCAGCACAAAGGGCAGAAGGAGCATTAACATCTTGTGCTGCAGACCAAGTAGGGCTGGAGCTTGACAGGGGCCCAGCAGCCCTTCCCAGCACAGCCTCACAGCATTGCCAGGGAAAAGCCCAAGGTCAGTTGTGGAGGGTCTAGCAGAGGTTTCCCACTGCTTCCTAAGTGCTTCTCCACACCATCTGTGCACAACATCCCAGCCCAGCCAGCCAGGATGCCCTGTGCCAGAGGACTGGATCCTCTCAGGAGGCTGCAGGATAAGCGCCAGCACTTATCTGCTCATCAGTGTCAAGACTCAGGCATTTGTGTGTACACAAATTGTGTGTCAAGTTGGGCTCAAAGGGCTGAGCTAGCCCTTATATCGGAGTTCTGGCACACACAGTAGGATTTGAGACTCAGGTGCCCAAACCTTTTCTCCTCCCTGGGATCCTGAACAGTCTGTGGGCTTAAAGGGGCTTAGCAGCCTGTGATTTGCTCACAAACCATGCAAGACCTCAGAGGCTAAATTCCAGCCCTCCTGTGAGATCTGTCTGGATTGAAACACAGCCCAGCTGGGCCACCCTATGCCACTGACTGGAGAGAGGTCTAAGTATCTCTTAAAATTGACCTCTGGCCTTATTCAGGGAAACCTTACTTTCATTTCAAATATTTCTTGTCTGAGTTAGGGCAAAAAACTCCCAAAACAGAGCCCAAATAAGGATTGAGATCATTAACTACTAATACTATTCATTACTAGTATTTGTACAGTAGCATTTGTATGCATGAAACTTCAACACAAAGGAAAATATATTCCTCCTTCACATGTTCTATGAACTCATTTATATGCAACGTAGCTTGTCAAGAGATGGCAAACAAAAGACCTGGGAGGATGAGGATTTACTCTGGATAAGCTTTTAGCTACAAATGATTTTGCATCATACTAGAATTAAGTAACTTAGCTCCACTAATGCCACTGGCACTGCTACTAGCCTCGACACTAGTGAGAGACTTAATCTAAAAGGTTCTTTTGATTTCTCAGAGGCTCCTAATGGTTAATTTTCTATTCATTTTCCTTTTTTTTGTTTCTCCTTCTCTAAGACTTGTCAGGCAGAAAGGCTGTTGTGTGAAAGGATCTAATTTAGGCTAGGCTTAGGTTATAGTAGGCAAGGAGATGGAGGAACAAAATAGGAGCAGGGCAGAAAAAATATCTTGTAGTTTGTCTGAGCCACTAATATTTGCTAATTGCAGTAAACACTATACTGCACAGAGCTCCTAATGAGCTTATATAAAGCATTTTCGTGGGATACTGTCAGGTTAAACATTTTGTTTAAAAATAGAAATATTCTTAATAATTCCAAATTAAACAAAATGAAGTTCAACTACCCAAATAATTTTTCTCTCTTCATGCCAAAGTCTGAACTATATTTCTCATAACTCAGCTACTGAAAATAGATGGAGCTTTTTTCTGCTGCTCTTAGGCTGGAGCACACCTAGATCACTCAGGAGAGGAGAGTGCAGAGATGTGCCAGGCAGTGCTTGAGATGCAGCTGTAGAGGTTGAGGGGCCAAAATATGTTCTAACTCACCAGGCTTCCTGGGTAGCTCTTGTTACCTTTGACCCAGCCTTGGATTTCTAAGACAACAACTCTGGGGCTTGGATGAGGGTTGTCACCCTGAGACAGCAGCTCTGGGGCTTGCAGGAGAGTTTCCCCACTGAGCAATGACATGTCTAGGTTTTCCTCCCAGCATGGCAGCTCTGGGGCTTGCCAGAAATTTTTCCCTGGATGTTACTAGGGGCGTTGCAGGTCCACCAGGATCAGCCCAGAGATCCTCACACAGCACTGGAAGCAGCTTCATTTTCTTCTTTTAGAACATGACTTAAATGTTTCCATGTTTAGATTACAGGCCTTTCAGGGCACAGTTTAAATCTAGAGCAGTGACTATGTTGAGTTTAACTGAAATTGAAAGAAAGAGCATGTGGAAACTTCTTAACAAAGAAGTTTTGTAAACAGTGTCCTGATACTATGGTGATGGGTTCTTAGAACTGCCGACTCCATTTTTCTTTCTATTCAATCCCTTATTTTTCTTCCAAACATTCAGATTTTAGTCCAGCCTACATGGCAGTGTTGACTGAACATTTCAATGCATCTAACAAGTGCCAAGGAAATCAAACTTTGGGAATAGCAATGCTGGATCACTCTCTCACAGAAAGTGTTGGAGAGGGCTGGATGCCTTTCCCTGCCTTAGTATTCTCCAGGGGCCTCTGGATGTACTCATTTACTCTGGATTTTGGGAGACCACAAAGGATGGTCCAAATCTGGAAAAGATGAGAGTGCAATGTCCGAACAAGAAAATCCACTCCCAGACCAAAGGGCTCGGCTAGGTTTCATGTGAAAGCAACAGCAGGGACATACTTGAGGTCAAGTCCTCTGCTGTTTGCATCATCTGCCTGCTGAAGGCTCCCCTTGGTGCTGGCCCTGCAGTCCTGCAGTCTACCTTCTCACCAGGATGAGCCTGAACACACTGCCTGCAGTAGGAAGAGCTGGACTGTGGATTACAGGGTGTCTGATCCCAAAAGCCCCCAGGCTTCAGGGCACAATCACCATGAGTCTGTTCAGGTAGAAGCAGCGGCCTCAGGCATTTGGTGCATTGGGGTGCATTTATTCACCCTCCCCAGAAAGAAATTGCAGCAAATATAGTGGGCTCCTACATTTGCTGTCTAGCAAATTCTCCTCTCCCTGTGGAAATCGCCTCTGCTTCTTTTGTACTGAAGAAGAAGAAATAAATGCTTCCAAATAACTCACAGTCTGGATGGCTACAACAGAAGCAAGAACAAGCACTTGGAGTGTGATAGAGGGATTACTGTCATCACATATCATAGTCTGTGTGAGGACAAGCTGATGTGCTGGGACCTTTGTAAACATCTCAGACTACTTAGGGAATCTGCAACAGAAGCTGAAATGCTTGAAAACGTTCTTTGCCTAACCCATACATTTCCCTAATGAGTATGGACAAATTCAGATCTGGAAGGAATCCAGTGAACATGGTGAACTACCATTAAAGAAGAGTAGAGGCGATTGTTCTATGCCTCTCTTTCCCTCATGGAATGATGCCATACTTCCTAAATTCCATGGGAAGGGAAAAAAGAAGAAAAAACCCTATGCAATGTAATAAGGATGAAAGTTTGTTCCAATTTTCTCTGGGCACAAGCTGTGTCTGCTCTATACTGCAGTCTCCTGGGCTGGCCGATTGAGTGACTGCGTGTTTTCTGTTTACTTCTTTTTCCAATCTCTTCCGTAAGCCAAAGATAAAGCCAGTTCAGCTCCAGCTGTACTTTTGAACCCGTGTTTAAATGGGGTGGAAATAAATCTTAATGAGATTGTCCAGCCCTATTACCTTAAGTAGTATACCTCAAATGAACCCTGCTGAAGGCTGTAATTCCCTTCTGAGATTTCAGTGACATGAGCAAGTGGATCATATTTCACTATTGTAGTTTGTGTCGTCATTGGATACTTGGTAGAATTCCACGTTTGTCGCATAAGAATTGGAGAAGCACACCTTTAGTAAAGGTGGGAAAATAGTAGAAGATTCTTTCTGTTAATCAGTACAAAGAATTTTCTCACGATCTTCACTGCAAACAGAAAAGTACTTTGCATTTCTACTTCATGAGTATTCGATGCAAAAATTTTACTCTCATAAATTCTTACAGCTGAATTTTCAAGGCTTCCTATTTCCTCTCCAGATAAAATCAAGATTTGCTGGTGGGCAGAACAAGGAAGGCAGCAGCAGAGGGGCAGCACTCGCAGAACTGAGGAAAGGTCAGAGAGATCTCAGAGGAAGCACCTCAAGGGAGCACCGCACTGCAGCAAAGGTATCATTTATTTAGGATCTCTTGAGATCCCCATACACAGCTGAAGACAGAATTCTTAAGAAGTGATTGCCTTAGATAACATGTTAAAAAGAAAGAGGTCATCCTGAGTCTTTGGAAACCCACAGTAGCATCCCTCAGGGCACAAGGCCTGTGTCCTTCACATGAAGGGCATGTGGAGGTAGGTAGCAAGAAGAAATCAGTTTTTGCAACCCCAACCCACCTGGCTGTGCAGCAAATGGGATTTTTAACTCACATTGTGCCCACAGCATTCAGTGAGTAATCCACAAAATGAAGGTCCAGAAGAGAAGCATCTCCTCCTCGTCTAAATTTAGCATAAGGCCTTGAAAGTACAGACAAGGCAGCCAAGCATCAGCAGCAGCCAGAGAATTTAGATAGGGAAGATAACTCAGTTCTGGTAAGTGGCTTTTGGAAAAAAATGGAAGGAGAAACAGGGATCTAATAACCTCTTACTGTACTAAAGTTAACCTCCATCTCTGGGCAGGAGCCTGAGGCTATCTCTGTCCATAGTAAGAGCTCAGTGAGTAATTAGCATCCCTGCTGATTTTTTGCACCTTTTAAAGATATTTGATATTGGATCAACAGAGAAATTTGAGTACATGGGCTCATCAGATGCTATGAACTGCTGAGAGGACAGGTCAGGGACTCATTGCAGGTAACAAGGGATTTTGTACAGAACAACAAGACCAAGCCTGGAGAAGCTGTACTGGAAGGTGCCTGCCCAGCTGCCTTCACTCCTTGGCATTCTCCAGAACTTGTGAGCAGGCTGAACCGTGGCAAGAGGAAATGAATAGTGGAAAATAAATTTGATGTCCCTGTGCTGGCTCTTCACTGCAAACAGCTTCATTTGGGATTGTTCTGAGAACACAGGCCCTCCAGGTAGCACAGACCAGCTCTTTGGGCAGGCTTGGGGCCGAGCTAGGATGGACTCCTGCTACAGCCTGGTCTCACTCTTTGTGTGACTCATTAAAACATCCAGTTGCCTCCAGTTCTCCACTGTCCCTCCAGGCAGCTTAATTAACAAAGCAGATTTTCAATTGAGCAATCATCTCAGAACAAAGAAATCTTTAAAATCTGGCACCATTATCTAGGACAACCCAGCTGCTGAACTTCATTAGGAAAAGGAAGCAAATGCACATGCTCAACTCTGAGGCACATTTCTGTGGGAGAAAATAAAATCAATTTAGTACAAACAAGTATTTTCTAATCCTGTATCATCCCCTTGGACAAAATAGAGAAAGTCAGCTCCTGCCTGCTTTTGTCTCACAGTGAGAGAGTAGTGAGTTTCCTCATGCATCTTGGGGTGCTCCTCTGCCTCCTTTCCTCTGCAGGGACACCTGACCTTGGGAATGAGCGACATGGCACAGGAGCACACGTGCTGCTTCAGGAACTGGCTTTGCCCTGCTGAAATCCCAATGGCAAAATGAAGCAGGGAAATACTCTTGCTCAGGGTCCGTTGACTTCCCTGCATCCCCAAAGCCCAAGATGGTGCTGGATCCTTGCTGGTGTTGGTCGTGTTTTGATTGGTCTGAGCAGGGAAACTCCTATAGTAGGGAGTGAGACTCACCATGCCTCAACAAAAATATGTCAGCAATTTTCAGTGGTTTTCTTCTTCCAGGGTAGTGGGAGAACAGTGAAGAGCTGTCTTCTTACTCCTCCCACTTTTTTGGACATCAGAGTAGGCAGAGAATAGTAAAGAACAGTAAAAAGACTATCCAGCTCCTTTTGTGCCAGGATGCTCCCTAAAGATCTGGAGAAATCAAATAATTGTAGGAGAGGAGTTTACTGAGAAAACAAACACTCTTCCTGTGAAAAGCTGTGAGCAGATTGAATGTTTTCCCTGGAGTTTTCCAATTTTTTCATTAAATGAGTCAAAATGAAAACATGCAGAAATGTGGTTGGTGTTTAAAAAGACACAGCTTTTGTTGGAGAAATATTATTCTTCATCCTACACATGTGAGCACTGTATGCCTCAGTCTGCCACATCTGATGTGGACATTGTATATTCTCTCTCTTTCCCACATGATGCTTCTCCCTAAGCCTTGGATGTTTAAATCCCTGACCAAAACATCTTTGAAAATAAAAACTCCACTCTCCAGTGGCATAACAAGCCCCATGTGGTGCTGACTGGGTGAAAACGGACAGTGCATAGACATTTTGACAGCCACCAAAAGCTCATGACCCAAGAAACCTGGCTTTAAGAAAAAAAATTGAAAGAAGACTCATGATAAGCATCAAAGAGTTGGGAGCACTAAGAATAATCAAACAGTTTAGATGAGATTTCCCAGAGAAATTGTTTCCATTTCATCAATGCAGTGTGTGGTTTTGAACAGTTCTGCCTGAATATACCATTTGGAATTTATGACAGATGCAGGAAATAATAGTTTCCTTCTCAAAATCCTTTCCACATGTGATCCATATGCCTCCAGCACAAAGAGGTTGCGATATCATGCCTAAGTCATATGAGAGTCAGAAGGCCAGCTGACAATCATAGCAACAAGAAGAACCTGGGAGCCTCTGATTTGGGATAAAGAGCTGCAGAAAATGACAGATTTACTGTCCCAGAGACAAGCTGCCTGTATCAAAAGTGTTTGTGTGTGATGCTATTGACATAGTAGAGCATCTCCAAGCAATCGGTGAAATATCAAGTTATTATTCTAACAAGAGTACTTATTGCAGAGATCTAGTTAAGAGGTGTCCGAGTCTCTTGTATTTTATGACATAAGTGTTTCCAATACACTGTTTATCATGGTATCCCAGTTTCACCTGTTGAAGAGATTGAACATGGTAAAGTATACCATTCCAGGAAGATCAAGGACAATTTCAGGTTAAGTTAGCTTGAAAAGTTCTACTGGGAACTGGATGGCATCTGTGCTCCAGCTGCAGAGCAGCTCTTGAAGGGAGAAGAGCTGGTCCATGGGGCAACTGTGGGAAAGCAGGTTTTCCCAAATGTCACTAATGGCATGTTTTTCACCTCCTCATACCAGACCATTTATGATTTATGGACATGCCCAGTGCTCACAGCTGCCAGTGAAGTTTGAATACGTGAAATACAGTGGTGTGCTGGGTGCTCTGAAAGAAGAGCTCCTCAGCATCTCCAATTACACACCCACAGCACTGGGAACTGTTTTTGACTTAATCTTGATGTGCCTCAGTCTCTCACACATAAACTCTGAATAATACTGCACCCATGGCTCTTTGTGTGACTTACTGCTGAGTCATATATAGCAACGTGTCAGTAGGGGAAACATGAAACATTCACTAAGTTTTAATTAGTGCAAATATAAATACATTCCTCTGAGCAATTGTGCTGGGACAAAGTATGACTAATGCCTGGTGCTTCCCATGCACCACAAGAGCTTGCTGGTGGGGCCTCTCCCAGCAAATCTCACCACACACCAAAGGGCTCAGGCTGCTGGTCTAAATAGTACAACAGACCCAGCCACAATTTGTACTGAGGGGTCAGGGGGATAAAGATATTTCTGAGTTTTTTGAGAGTTGTGATGCTAATTCACTGGACTGAATGGAAAGGCTCCTCTTGACTTCAAAAATCTGGATTGTGCTCCCAAAGCTTGAATGGGAGACGTGCAAATTATGAGTTTAACCTGAAGTCAGGTCCTTCATAATCATTTGATCAAGCACAACCTGAGATTCTCAGCTTTCTATCACCTTTTTAGATTTTTGAGTCTCTGTGAAAAATTATTCATGTGGTTAGATATTACGCACAGGTAGGTGGTTTTGTGTGTGTGCGCGCGCTTTTATTTCTTTATTTCCTCAGCAGACCTCTTCAGGCAAGTTGTCTGGCTACAGGAGTTTTCACCTTGTGGTTCAGCAGCAAGGATTTTACCATTTTCACAGTAATTATGTTAGCCACTGGAAGTGTTCTTGGGTGCACTGTGTGACTGAGGGGTACTGGCAAAGCCAGAGCTCATCCTGCAGCTCCACAAAGAGCACATCACAAAGGATAAGAATATATGAGTATATTTATCTGCAAGATAGGTGAGAACTACAGGAAATGCAAGTTTGCAAATAGTGTCTGTGGATTTATGTGGGGATTTTGGGCCTAAACTTTTGAAACATCTCTCCAAACTCCTAATTTCATGCTCTCATAATACCTGATGGGGATGAGTCTGTGTTCTCCCAAGGAGCACTGAAGTGGTGGAAACTTGAGCCATCCAAAGAGTGCTAAGAGCAGTGATGTGGTGCTGGGGGGTTCCTACCTGGGCTGTGTGGAAAAGCTGCCTGAGATAAATCAGCCATTGGCATCTCTCTGAAATGCTTCCTGTTTTTGTGATGGGGACAGCTTTGTATTTCCCAATATCTTCAAGGAATTTGTTGTCACTCCTCAAGGGCCACGGCCATTTTATTGAGCCCAGTTTGGAGTCATCCAAGCAAGGGCTTGCTTTTCTTCCAAAAGCAACTCGTGTGATTGACAGACTGTGTGCAGAACCAAAGAGCAGCCATGAGCAGTCCCCGTGTGCCCTGCTGACTCAACGGTGACTTCTGCTGCTCCGTGAAACCCAGGACTTCTTCAGGGAACTGATCCTGGGCACTATTAACCTGTCCATGCCCAGCACTTGGAATTTGTCAGGGCCCATTCCTCTACCCCAGAGTTTCTTTCAGAAAAGAAAGAATTTGGGGATCTTGACAGTCTTTGATGTGAGTTTTAGAGGAGGTCTGAGATGTGAGGCAATCCCTAATATTACAAATTTAATTGTGGAAACCACTAGTGTGTGGTGAGGGAGCTGATCACAATTTGTAAGGAAAGAAATAACAGGGACAGAGAAGTGATTGAATATGATGGTGAGAGACTGGGCACTCGCCAGGCTTTTGGGAGAGCATTCAGTTTGGAGTCTGAATGGCAACGGAAGGGAAGGGGCCCCACCCTCTAAATTACTGCCTGTATAACAGGTCTGTAACAGGAGAAGGCTCCAGACATTGTTAAATGCAATTGTGGCTTCTAAGTGCTGATGGCTTAACACAGAATATGCTGGAAATACTGCAGATGTTATGAGGGGTGGAGGAGAGGAGGAGAAAAAAACACACTGGTTGTTTTTTTGCATGCCTTAAGTTACTGTAAACATCATGGAATAAGACTGTTCAAAAATGTGCAGCACTGTGCAAGTGCTCTTGCTCACAGACCCTGGGACAAGCTACAGCTTCCAACTATTTCTGCAGATAAGGAAAATCCTCCCACTGGGGAATGGCAGAGGAGGGGAGGAGCATTTGAGAAAGATGTAGCATCTTCTATATTTCCTAACTAGATCCTTAACCAGCATCCCAGCAGCAAACATTCAGCAAAGTTCTACTGCCTCTATTGACTGTATGGAAGAGCTCTCTGGAAGAGCACTAAGTTTGCCTAAGCCAGGATGAACCCCTATTGAGAACCCCCTGATATTGGGCTGCAACAGAGGGCACCTTCTTTCATCTTTGCTTTTGATGACAAAGACCCAGCTTTGCCGTCTGTGGCCTAAGTGCAAATACAGAGC
Source organism: Petroica traversi (assembly GCA_025920805.1). Lineage (NCBI taxonomy): Eukaryota > Metazoa > Chordata > Aves > Passeriformes > Petroicidae > Petroica > Petroica traversi. The sequence continues at coordinate 9,508,947 of JAHLSL010000007.1, forward strand.
TGCTCCTTGCCCTCTGTCTCTCCTGGCTCTCTCCCTTTCTCAACACTGGAGCAACTGCTTCATGGTCTGGGGAGGCCTTAGATTTCTTCCAAATGGAAAAGCACTTTTTTCCCTCAATAAAACACCTAAAGAAGTGCATGGGAAGAGACCTCAGTTGAGCCGTGCAGCCCCAAGGCTTTGAAAGCCCGGTCTGAAGGTGGGAACCCCTCCTCAGCAGGGAGCCCTTTACCCCAGGTTCAGCCCCTGACAGCCTCTGAAGCAGGTGAAGGCTGCACCCAGGTGATTTTAACTCTATATGGACTGTAGGCTGAATATTTTGGCTGTCTTAAAATGCTGTATGAACAGAGAGTGTTTTCAGGCACGCTTCTGGCAGGCTCCCAGCCTGGTGACTCCATGGGGCTTGCTCATCAAAAATCTGCTTCTGGGGTTTTTCTTGCAAAACATGGATTTCTGGGCCACCAGAGTTACTCATTTTTCCTTGCATGGTTGTCTGATATTTGTGATCCAAACCCTCCCTAAAGCTTTAACCACAATGATTGCTTTGTCATCACCAGTGTTTGCCCCCTGAATGCACATCCTCTTCTGCTTGAGACATTGATTTGACAGACTGAGGACACATGAAATTTCTGCAGGAGCAACTGAGCTGGTCAGAAGGAGAATGCCCAGTTGCCAAGAAAATTCTGGTATTTCAGTTCCATTTTCATCAAACTGTGGTAATACTCCCAGATATAATATTTGATTTTATTTTACCTGAGCATCCAAAGGCTTTCTGACTTGCTCCCTCTCAATTTCAATTTTCAAAAATGTGATCTTTAGAAATGTATTAATGTACTGACATTGTCAACAAAATGTTGCATTTTGGTTTAATAACATCTGTATTTTGTGGTGAAAGAGCACTCTGTTGGAAAATGTGTGACTGCTTCTAATAGCTAGCATTAAGCTGATTTCCCAAATGCAAAAGGAAATGAGTTTGCCAAGGGGTCCATACACCAAGATTAGAGTTTCTGTGAAGTGTTTCTCAGTCACAAAGCCTAATAAATAACATAGACACTTGCCAGTTTCTCATCACCCCAGTACCTTGGGCTCACCTTCTCCTGGCAGAGGGATGCTCCTGAGGAGCTCAGAGCATGCAAGCCAGCGCTGGTAGGTTTAGTGCAGTCAGGAGCTATGGTTCATCCTGCAGACTCTCTCTTGAGATGCTCAAGTTTTGCCATTTCATTCCTAAGCTACAGCAGGTAACTGGCTTGATATGCTGGAAAACTTTCCCACTTCTCTGCTTATCCCAGAGCACTAACTGTAGCCTGCACAGCCACTCTGCAAGGTGATTTCAGGCCCTTGCCTTTTACTGAGAGTCTTGCCCTGCAAACTGCTACGCAGAAATGGTGCTCCAGCCTTAAGGGAAACATGGAGTTATCTGCTAAACATCCGATGTTCTTTACCAAATCTAATGAAATATTAATTTCAAGCAGAGTCCTATGCTAATAAGAGTGCGTGAAAGTGGGGCAATTTTATCTGACAGGAATAGTGCTCATGCATGTGCTGGGTCATGATTTTTTGTTGCAGAGATGTACATGGGCCATATTTTATCCCCAGTAGCTGTTTAGAGACAGCCCAGCATCGGAGCTGGAGGTCTTGCTCACTAACAGCCTCTGTGGCTGAGATAAATGGACACCCCATGACAGCGCAGAATGTCTTGAATTTCAGGAAATCTAAATTCCCATATTTTTCTGGGGTATCCTAATTCTGAAAACACCAATTTTATCAGCTGGCTCCAGTCTGTCTTAAAGACATGTTTGAAATATGTAATTTTAGCTTTGAAAGGAAGTATTTAGCTAAAGGGTCAGGAACATACTTCAGATGAAAAGTCTTGCTTCCTCCTCTACTGAAACAAAGCCAATAAGAGTTTGTGAGGAATTTTATGGAAATTCAGTTAGATTTGCATGCCACCTGCTGCAGAACAAGCTACATCAATTTTGTTTCTTCCCTTCTTAGCCCTGATGCAGTAAATAACAGAGAAAGTATGCATATATGAGACTCCTGGTGTTCTTCTTCAGCAGTATAATATGTTATGGCTCAATACCCTGTGTTATTTCAACTGTGGTGTTACCCACAAGAAGTTATCCATGCTATTCAAAGTCAGTCTGTGGCTGAAAGGGGAAAATAAGAAAAGAGGCCCTTTAAGAACCTTTGCATGACTTCAGAGATTTTTCTGAAGTCAAAAGGTTTGTGTTAAGAACCAGAACCATCATGACTCATATATTCCTAATCAAAATGCTGGGTGCGTGAAAAGCTGTTCAGTCGTTCAGAGACTGAACTACGACTCCTTACAAGAGGAAAATAATACACACAAGGGGAAGCACTTAAATAATTGATGCGCTTTTCTTTTATCTGTGTGTAGGAGTGACAAGAAATCTATGTAGCTGGCACTAATGGATAGCATCTGTATGTCAATAATTGCTAATGAGGAAGAAATAGGAGTGCATTTGTCCTGAAGTGACTGATCATTCTTTCTTCTTTATCTCCCTATGTTACAATGGGAAATTATTAGAGTAAATTTTAGAATTCTGTTCACTTTCAAATCTCAAAAGGCTTTCAGATGTCTTTTTTTTTTTTTGTATGAATTCAATCCAAAATGACTGTAGACTTGCTTACATGTAATCTGCATTCTGGCATTTAAGATCCGTTTTTAATATCTTCGGTGCTACAGTCAAAAAACAAAATAAAACTTGGTTTGCATCACATGTTTAATTTTCCATTCCACACAGTGAGAGGGTGCAGCCATGCTGGAATTGAACAGAAACCAGAAATTTAAAAACACCCAATGCTTTAATCACGAAAAATTGCATAACCATTTCCAGCATTGAAGTAGGATACACTTACTGAATAAAGTCCCTTGAAAAATTATTGGTGTATCAACCCTTTTATACCCAGCTATTTAAGTCAAAGATTGTATTCAGCCATTCCCCGCAAGTTGCTTTTCGGAGGGAACAATTACGCAGCTGGTCCTGCTACATTCTTGTGTAGGCTGAAAGCAGTCTAAAAAACTCTGGCATTAATTTCCTGTAACTACAAAGTGCAGCTCTCCACGTTGTTCGTGAGGCATACCCTCTGCAAAGAGGTTACTGAAGCAGTACATACACTTGACACTAATACTGTGCGTTGGCTAAACTTATTTATAGCTGTGTGCATGTGTATACACGGGCTCATGCACAGGGCTGTAGGGTTTGTGTTAGAAGCAGGGCTCTGGATTGCAGCCACATTGCAGTGCTAATGATATCTGTCACTGCACCAACTTTTTGGAGCTGTATTATCTGGCAGCATTCAAAACCAGGGATTTTAGAAGTACAGTTCCACCCTTTCTATGTTCATTGGATTCAGCAAAGGGGCATTTCTGCACTAGTGGACGCTAATCAGTGTACTGGAAAGTTTGGTGTTGATTTTTTGCAACTCTTTTAATCGAGCGTTAGGTTTTAAAGTGCTAAAGTTTTAAACTTTGACCTAGCCATTCAAAGAGCAATAGCCAAGAGAATTATTTCGAAGTTTCTTGACATGAAAAGCAAGCTGTCAGCAACTGGTTGACTAAGGTTGCTTAATAACTCTGAAGCAGTACCACCATTACTCTCTCCACTGCTGGTTTTGTGCATACTTTTATATGCATATATGCATCCACACCTGTGTAAGTACAGGAAGCAGAATCTTATGCAAGGGCTGTCAAGCAGGTGTCTCTTGGGACAGACTGGTTGTGTCTGGCATGGGACAGGGTGGGCCCTACTTCCTGGGAGCAGGCCTGGAAGCAGAGCTGGGGGCATGGGACAATTACTGAGGGAACTGAGAGAAATAAACCTTTGCTCTATGTATGCTGGCACATTTCTGATCCACATCTAAATATCACTTTAATTTTCATTCCTGCCCTTATAAAATAGCTTCCTTCTCTCAATGCATCCATGAATGTTTTTCTGGAAGAAAACTCCTATGTCCTTTCAGCAACAAAGATAATTGAGATATCAGTAACTTCTGCACACAAGATGCCACACACTCTTGATATCAGTTTCATCATTAATATCAGATGCCAGCTGATACTGCTACTGTCACCCTGAAATATCCCATCCCTAACTCAGAGTGCTTAATAAGCAAACTGGGACCAGGCCCTTAAAATCAAAGCCTGGAGAAGTGAAACTTTGCTGGTTAACAGGTCAGCCCTTTGAGCAGGTAAGCAGGAAATACTCATTTTCATCTCTCCTGTCTTTAGCTGAGAGCAACAGCACAGGGAATTGTGCATGGTACAGCTCACTCTGCACCATATACATAATTTATAGTTTTCCACTGTGGTTATGAGTGTGCAGTTTTGGACTTGGGATTTGCTTTGTAAAATGAAAGCAGAGAGAGGAGGAAAAAAGAAAAATACTGCAGCAGCCTTCTTCTTCTTCTTCTCCAACTGCCCTTTTTAGCACAGAAGCCCATCTATGATGCACAGCATTCTCAGAGCAATAGAAACTGAGTGCTACACAGTACGGATGTGTATATATACATATGAGAACAGATAAATGCTTGCCATGGCAAAAGAAAAAATAAAATAAAAGATGTTTCCAAGTAGTCCATCTTTTTATTAGTAAAATGCCTTGGCAGAGAATTAGGCTATCATTTTGACAAGAGTTTCCTTTTGTATAGGCAGCCTAGAGAATGTTTACAGTTCCTATAGAAGTTTTTTTAAAAACAGCTGAGAAACATGTTTCTTGCTGACGTGCTCTTCTGCTCAGTGAAGTTTGACAGATTCAGCCCTAAATGCTACTAAAGGATTCCTTCCCGGATATAGGCAAAGTGCATAGCGCAATTATTTTAAAAATTAGGTACATTTCTATTTCCTTTCAGCAAAAAAACCCCTTTGCATTACATTTATCTGCCCTTGCTGCGTCCGTTACCATCCAGGAAGGTTTATCAAGGAGCAAACAGGACCCATGCACAGCGCCCGGTCCTGCAGCACCCATCCCCACAAACTCTCCTGGGCGAGCTGAGACTGCACACATCGACACCATCATCTCCGGACACCGACACCTCAGACCATCTGTCTGAATTCCAGAACCCTTCCTCCTACCCAGCCCTGTGCCTTCAGAGAAAATCCAGGCATTACCACCCTCACCAGCCCTGCGCCACGGGCTCGTAAGGCACCGCACCAGGACCTGCGGGGGTTTCAGGGAGTTTCTCCTCTCCCTGCTGCAGCTCCGGCTCCCTTCGAAAGCAAGCGGCTTCGCGTGTGACTTTGCAATCCGAGAATGTGAACCAGTCGGCAGGACACTGGGGTAAATATAAATCTGGCGCTTACCCACAGGCAGTCCCTCGCAGTCTGACATCGTGAGAGAAGTCCTCCTCACCGGGGGCTCAGGAAAACCACTGCAGGACCGCAAACACGGGTCCTTCTCTTTGCAAAGGCAAGGGGGAGAAAATATCTAACAGTTTACAGCCACCCTTCTCTTGCACTCCACATCTACCCACCCAGAGAGCTCTAGCAACAGTCCCGTCCCTGCCTTCTCATTATGGGATGTAAAGATAAGAATGTGCTTTTGTGCCAAAAGAGTGTGCTATTGGTGGATAAATTTGTTGACATCCCTCCCCTTCGCGGAGTTTCCTCTTTAATGTCACAGAGGCACATTACCCTGTCGGAAAGGCCATCGAATATTTATGAAACGGCTTTTAAGAGCTAAGCCGTAAATCTGCGCGGGAGAACAGAGCTAATTGCTGTGCCCTGGGGTGGGTGCTGGGAACCACCCCGCAGGGCTCTCCTGCTTCCCGGGGGCTGCGGGAGCTGCTGGGCTGGGGGACAGGCTCTGACATCTTGCTCTGCACCTTCTCCTTCTGCGGGGTCCGAGTACAAATACTCGCTGCTGGACAGGGGGCAGAAGCCAGGGTGTATCTCTTTAAGGAGGAAGGGGGAAAAAAAAGGTCTTTGTTTATATTGTAATATCTGAGAAATTGTTTTGTGACACTGTTACTAAAGGCTGTTTCGTGGTTTACAATAATATCGTGAGTGCAGATTTCTCTGTAACTTCGTGACTTTTCTTGCTTAAAACACACCACTTTAATGCCAATTTAGTGGCTGCCCCTGCAAATTATTTTTTTAATCTTTGAAAATGTTTATGTGGGATTTGCTTGGTATGAAATTCCCAGACTTGCACAGTCAGAGGAGAGTACCCCTGCACACTGGTGTGCTCATTAGGCACCTTAATGAAGTACCAGCAAAGGCTCTGGCAGCGTTAGAGCCAGGCTGGGCTTGGCAGAGACATGTGCAGGACCTGGTGGGAGCCTCAGCACTCGGGGGGGTGGTGATTTGCTGCCACCTTTTCTCCTGGGAATAGTCAGGAACAGTCTGGGCTTTGCCTGACTCAGACCTTCAGCGTCTGAGCCCTTCACAAATGTCGGGGTTTGGGACCCACAGATGGAGGGAGGGCTGGGAGGAGGCAAGGGGGGCCTCCATGGGGGGGGTTCTCTGGGAAACTCTTCCAGACCATGTGGCAGAGACAGCCCCTCAGGGAAATGAATCATCGGGAATACCTTTCTTCCAAATGCCTTGAAGAAAAAAAAAAAGCATAAATTACATTAAGAATACTAGGGGCTCAGGGTGCCCAGCACCCAAAGGCTGACACTGCTGGCTCTGCCTGAGCTCTCTCAGAAGAGAAGCCTTTTAATACTCTGCTGGTTACTCAGCAGCATAGCTAGCCATGGATTCAACTCAGGATGTCAGGCCTCTGACTAAGAAGCTAAAACGGCTGCAAAAGTAGATTGTGACATGTTCCCCAAACCATTCCTCGGGTTGCCTACACAGGGTTGGGCAAGCAGAGCCAGAAGTGCCCGGTGGCTACTGGGGCTGGCCAGCATGAGGATCTGCTGGCACAGCTCTGCAGGGCAGCCTTGCCAGTGCAGGCTTCTTGTTTTGCTCATGCAACACACATGGAGATATTCACCGGTGTAAGGCTCACCTGGAGGGCAGCTCTGGGGAGAAACAGAGCCTCAGGCTGTGCTCTCTGCCAAAGAGGCTGCTCAGGGAGGAGAAGTGCAGGGCATCATGCCCAACCTCTCCATCCTGCTGCCACCCACACACCCAAGGAGTGGCCACCAGCTCTTCTGGCTGTCAGGGAGGTGTCTGGTCTTGATCTCAGTATACTTCTGAGAAAGGAAGAAGGCCTAAACCAGACCGGGGGACTTTTCTTGCAGTGTCATCTGACTGCAGAAACATATTGCTCCAATGTGTGAGAATCAAAGCTTTCGTAGCTTGACCCTGCAAAAACGCAGGCTCCCAGTTCTGCAAGTATTTATGTGCCAATTTAAGTTCAAGCCTCACTGAAGTTCCTGGAACTGCTCACAGTTATAAACACATGCATAAGTATTTGCAGGATTAAGGGCTCACCATTCCTCCTTGTGTTGGGAGCAAACAGCTGCAGCTGGTTTTGAAGTTACCTCTCACAGCTGTGTGCTGGTTCTCCTCCTCTGAAGGCTGGAGCCCTCCAGCAGAGCTGGACAAGTGCCTGCAGGGAAGGCACGCCAAATCACAGGCTGGTGTCTCAGCTCTATCTCATCCTAGAGAGGAATTTAAGAGCCTCTGCCTCAGTAACCCCCGTTACATTGTCCATGGCCACGTCTGCTGCAGGTGGCCAGCATCTCCTGGGACAGGGGCAGAGAAGATTGAGGGGGAAGGACAAATACGTCTTAAACTATTACAGCAAAGTTGGCAAGAGCTCATCTACCAGAGCCCTTACTAGGATTTGGCCTAGGGAGAGCTCTTCAAGGAAATACTAAAGCAGGTCAAAAGTTGAACAAATCAGACCTAATTCTTACAATGGTACTCACAAATAAACACCTTCTTTTGATGCAGATACTTCAATCAAAAAATTAGCTTTGATCCCTGGATACTTTAGTTACAATGTTGCATTTTGATAGACTATAAGACTTTTTTTTTTTCTTTGATTAAATCAGAGTGTTTCTTTTAACTTCCCCTGTTTCTCAGCCTGAAAAGAGAAGAACCACGTTTGCTCCTGGAGAAAGGCCAAGCCTGGAAAACTTCAGTCTGACAGAGAAAGTTTTGGGAATTTATGAATAAGCCTGGTGCCTGTCACGGCAAAAAAAGGCAAAAGTCAAAAATTGAAATAAACAATAAAAGGTGAGAAGTAAATCACATTATTTCAGCAGGTATTAAACTAATGTGAAAAATGGGTTAAATATCTGCCAATAACTGCTCTCACTTAGGCTTTTCAAGGAACTTGAAAGATGCTTATCCCACAACATGCAGAGAGAACCATTCATAAATCTCCCTGTTTCTTTCTACTCTGACAGACAGCCATCTGCATAAATCCATGACAAGTACCATGAGAGGGGTAGTAAATGCAATGTATGGAAGGAAGTCACTGAATATTTCCTGAAAAAAGATTATCCTGGATCATTTAGTCTCCTGTGGAAGACAGTTGCATTTTCCTGATGCATCTTGAAATACTTAAGCTGTTTCTATGGTGTCCATACCCCTCTCTGGAGATTTCCAAGAAGAAATATCTGCCCAGGAATGTCGTGGATGTCCCATCCCTGGATTTCTTCAAGGCCAGTCCTGGCAGTGTGAAGGGTTTTTTAAATACAAAAGCTCTGGAGCTGATCTGATATGCCTGGGGAAATAGGACATATTTGAGGAAACCCGGGTGCAGGGCACCTACCATGGCACAAGTACACAGTCTCCTTTGTACCCAAATATTGTCACCTATGTGAGTAAGACGTGTAGTGGGACTTTGTTTCTCATCTACATGTTTACACATCCCATCTGATCTGTGCCTGATCTTGTGCCTAAATATCCTGGAAAATCTGGCCTTTAAGATTTCAAATCCCATGGGGAGGTCATAATTTTCCCCATCACCTGACTGACTCAGCAATCTGACCATGAAAAGAGTCTGATCCACCTGAAAGCTCCCAGCTGGATCAGAGCTTTTGTTATTGCTGACTTGTCTCTTGCTCAGCCATGGATGAAACCAGCCTCATCCAAACTTCACAGGGAAAGCTGTGAGACCACTGTGAGATTTCAGGCTCTGCCAGACTCTGGCTGCCTGCTGGCATCACTGGTGGAAGGGCTTTGCTAAGCTCAGCACTACTGTAGGGTGAGTTGCTCTGCTCCCCTCTGCCTTTCCCTCTCCTGACAGAGGGAAATCATGAGAAGCGAGAATTATTCCTTTAGCTAACCAAGTCAGATCTGATTATTAAATCTGCAATTTTCCGTGAGATTGAAGCAAGCCCCTTACTGCCCGCTCCAGCAGGCGTTTCTATCTCCCATCAGCGTGATTTCCACGCAGTTTAAGGAGAGAATGGCTGAAATGCGCTTCTCCCTCCTAATTTATGCAAATTCCCTTGGGCTTTTTCCTGCCGTGTGAAGAGATTTCTGACTGTTAGGTATGGAGGATTCACAGCCCATGGAGGGGGGAGGGGAAGGACAGGGCTTGAAGAGAAACTGCAGGCTGATATAAGAAGTTGGCATCAGGATGAGATGACCTTCTCTCAGAGCACTGAGGAGCCCAAAATGTTAGGAATTTGTTAGCTAAGACATGTTTTTCCCCTTTGAAAGTCCCTGCAGTCATGGGGATAGAATGTGCCTTTCTGTCCTCTAATGAAAGGGGTAAAATGAACCACAGCTTTGAATTGCATAAAGGGTAGAGAAGCAAGAGGGGAGAGTGCTGCCAGCCACCACCAGCCCCACTGTCAGCCCCACATCTCCTGAGTCATTGACAGGGCCTTGGTGAGGTCCCAGATATATCAGATCAATGGGCCAAACCCAGGGCCAGTGGGATGCTGTGCCACGAGTACAGGCAGCAGAGACATGAGCTGGTGGTCAGATGGGCTTCAACCTCTGTACAGCAACCAGCAGAAGGAAAAGTAACCAGGCTCAGCAAGAAGCAGAGTGCCCAGGAAGTCCCAATAATTTCATTATTGTTTTCTGGCACATCCTCTTCACATTTCAATGTGATGGATGGGGAGTGTAATAATGCAACTTCAAGAGGAGCTGATGCTTTGACAAGATCTCATGTGGGTTCATCCACATGAGAAAGAAGAACGAGTAAAAATAGGCAAGATACAGCTGACAGCTAAAACAGCCCTCTAGGAAGCAACAAATACAAAAGTAATAGCAGGCCCTCAAAATAACTAGGAATGTCATAATTTTGCATTTATCTCTATTTTTTATGTTATTTGTGAGATTTTCACTACTAAAAATTGAATCTGAGCTTTGTTATTCAAGAAAGGAAATATCTCTATCATCTCCTCTGATGTCACCCCAGAGAGAAGATTAGAAGATTAACTGTGTCAGGTGACACCAATCCAGCAGCAGGGAAAATAATTTTCCACATTCAAATAGAAAATGGGGAAGAAATTCCAGCTATTCCAAGAAATGTGAACCTTACCAGGGATAATTTCTGGCTTGCAGAGAAAAACATTTTATGGAAATGTGCAAATATACAGTAAATAAATAAGAAGATCAAAGATTCAGAAGAGGATTTTTCTTAAAGAAGAAATTAATTGATAGTCGGTGACATTTTCATCCTATCTAATTTATAAAAGGTTGCATTCTCTGGGGGGAAGTTATGAAAGGCCACTGCAATGATATGAAGATACAAAAAAATTACATTTGAAAGACAAAACTGGCTTGTGAGCTGCCACAATTGCTGCTGACAATGTCTTCTGACACATGGAGCCAAAATGAGCCTGCCATGGCACTCGAGTGAGGTGCATTTGCACGAGGATGGAGAAAAGGTGAGCACGACAGCACAAGCCCAACTTTTGACATCTGCTGACAAACATGATTGGCTCTGCTGGCCAGCTCTGCAGGAGGCACAGGGGACATAGGCCAAAGCTCTTTTCCCATCAATACATGGTAGATTTTCATGCTGTAATTACAGTTTTTGGCAATTCCCTCTGCAGAGTTTTCAGGCGTTACCGAGTTGTCTCCCAGTGAACATAAAAAGCTGAGAGGTATTATATGATTCAGGCTGATCTTGCTGCTTTTGGTTTTAAGGGCAAAAATATTGCTGTTTATTTTACTGGGTTTGAGTCTTGCACAGATGAGTGAAGCTGCATTTGCTCTGCACAGATCTGGTAGGAAAAAGTGTCGAGCCCTGAATGTAAACATTACAGAATCATGTGGTGGGTTTGAGGAGAAGGTGAGAGTCTTGCAAACCTGATTTGGCAGCTGCAAAAACAGCACCCAGGCAAGCAGATGGTCTCTGCAAGGAGAGAAATATTTGAAAGATTCACAGATTAATGAGTTCTGCCAGGATTTTAGTGGTTCCTACCAAAATTCCTATAAATCAGAGCAGGGAAGAGGTGGAGATGAGAGGAATCAATAACTTCCCCAGGCAGCTTGTATATCCAAGGTTAGCTGACAAAGGCTTCAGAGCTGGAAAATCTCTATAGCAATTACAGAGGCACAGTGTCATCCTTTAGGGAGGCAAAAGCCACTGCGTGTACCATCAGGGCTCTGGGGACTAATTGCAGCTGCCTGTGATCAAGGATATCAGTTTGGTGATAAAGGAAGGTGAGGTGTCAGCCACACTGAATTATTGGCTCATCCTGGGAACTCTGAAATTTGTTTTGAGGGCGTGAAAGCATCCTCTGTCTACTGCAGGTCAGAGAGATAATACCTTCACCTACCTTTACTAGAAGCAGCTCCAGACAGCACATAATTAAGGCAGAATATAAGCCAAAGTCAGTCCTACCTTCAGACAAATGACATCTCATTTCCATTCTCACCTCCAAGACTTTCTCCCTGCTCAGTGCTATGTCAGACTCAGAAAGATGTTTTCACCAAGCTGAAAATAAGACGTTAAAATTGTCACTGGCCAAAGTTAGCCACAACAGGTAACCAAGAGATCAGGCTTTCATCCCAAATTTGGAACAAGAGCAAACTATGCTTTTGGGAAGGACCAGCAATAGAAACAGAGCACCAGAGAGATCTGATCTGATCTGGTAATTGTCCAGATGATCATCTGTCCTCCTAATTTTCTGTAGCAAAACAATTGCTGACCCCAGAACACTGAGTGAAGGTCTGCCATACAAGGAGATAGAACTGATTAAGAAATTGATAATAGAACCAGAGGTGAACAGCAGGGAAAAGTTTTCATTAGGGTGCATATGAAGTTTATAACACGGTGCACTTTGCAACCCACTTTCATTTGCTTTTCTGCAAACATTGGTCACTAGTGTTTGACAGCAGGAATGATCTGGGAGGAGTTTCCATCTTTAGTCACTTGGAGCCGCCTCTGTCTTACAATAAACACAGTCACAATTAACGGAAGTGGTGACCTTGTTGGTGATTTCTGAAAAGAGGACAAGACTCCTTGGGAATAGTGAATTAAGCAGATTATTACCACTTAAATAACCTCTCTAAGTCACGTTGTGGGTGAAGCATATTTCTGGGGTAAAAGGAAAGCTTGCTTGTGACTGCTCAAATGGCACAGAGTAGTTTTTTGAACAGTTTTCATTGAAAACAGGATTAGATTTGGTTTAGGTTTTCTGATATTGATGTTTTTCACCACAAGCATCTCCAGCTGTCTCATGAAGAAATTTAAGACTGCCTTGGTGTGGTCAGATTCTTGGGTTTGGGGGTGGGAAGCCTGGGCTAAGATGCAGAGCAGGCACTGCCTTGGAGCTGAGCCAGGTAGGGCAGGGAGAAGGGCACTCGGGCTCCTGAAGGGAATCAGAATCCCCCTGCCAGCAGGGAGATGGGAAAATCCTGGAAGGGGGTTAAGTGACTTCTCTAGAGTCATCCTGTGAGTCTGTGGCATGGTGGCAGGGGAGCCTGGCCCCTGTTCCACAGGATGCAACGGGCAAAGGAAAGAACTCACTAAATCAGACAGTTTAGAGGGCTGCCTGCAAACATGAAAGTCTAATTTGCTTATTGTTATAATAAAAGAGAAAAATAGTCGGTTTCTACTCAATGCTCATGAGAGGTGTAAGAACCTTTATTCTTCTTTCATATTAAAAGTCTGAATGTATGGAAAAATATTTTTGTGGGATGGGCTGATCTGGCACTGATCTCTTGGGGTTTTGGACAGGTACAGCTGCTGCAGAACTGCTAGAAATGAAGCTTTAAGTACGTGATATCCTTTCACTTACCCAAACCTCTGCCTCAGTGTTCTAAAGTGCTCCAGCTGGTCCAGGAGTGCCCTTTGGACACTTGCCAGCCTGGCTGCAGCTGCTGCAGCACCACAGGGCTGTGGCAGCTTTGTGATGTGCTTGGTGTCCACCTGGCTGCCCTCTGGTAAGCTGCAATCACTTCTGAGACTGAAATATCTTACAACCATTCTTGAGATACTCAGCAGTCCAGCAGCAAGGCCTTTCAATATATGAGTGAATGCCCCAGCCTGTTCTGGGAGCTTTAGGCATTCAGGAAATCCAGATCAAACATTTTGTGATTTAAAATTGGAGGGGCGAGCTTCCCTGCAATTTCCTAATTTGATGCATGGAGGTGCTTTTTCCTTCTTCCTCTCCAATTCTGATCCAGGGAGAATGTGGGGATGGAATTTCCCCCTCTGCCTTTCCTGCACACAGGGTCTGCACCCTCTCTGGAGTGGAGCAGTGAGGCCAATCCCAGCATTCTCACGTGCAGTTAAACAACCCTAAGGACTCTCATCTCAGGGCAGAGCCGGGGTTGTTTCTGTCTCTTGACATTCCCCAGGGCTGCCTCTTGCAGTTCTCAGTGATGCCTTGTCCATCCTGAGCCTTTACTCTCCTTCAGCACAAACCCAAGCCAGTATTTCTGCTTTATCCCAGATCCACTCCTCATCAATCACTTTATTAATCCACAGAAATTACAGGAATTGGAAGTAGCAGGTGAACACTTGCCTCTGAAAATGTGCTTTGCAGCTAATCAACAGGGCTGGCACATAAAATCATCATTATATTGCATAGAGCAGATCCAGATGTGCTGAAGGGCCACCCCCAGGCCATCACTGCAGCAGCTAATGTGCACTAATCAGGGATCCTGGTCTTCTTGAAGTACAGAATCAGTGTGGAGTTACTTTGTTGCAATATTGTACTTAAAAGTTACAAAACCTTATTAATGACAAGATGTTAAATTTGCATGAAATAGACCAGAGAAGCCCAAAGGCTGCAGAGCTGAAAATTAAACCACCATTGATATAATTTTTCCTCTAATTTAGAAAGCAGCAAAAGCCTAAGACAAATTTGTCTTGCAGCAGAGCCCACATCTAAGAAAATTCCACGTATGGTCAAATGTCAAGTTGTTTCTCTTGCAAAGGGCAATGTGGCAATCGTATTTCCATTTGCAGAGAAGTTTTTTTCCTTTGAGCCGACTTCTTCAGTGGGGGAGGGGGAGGGAGAAAAAGCAAAGTGAGATTTTCCTTTCAGCACACATGCATTCAGAAATCTGGCTGCTCATTTTTAAAGGTCATGGCTCCCTTCCTCGCTCCTCCCTGTGGCACAGCCAGGCCAGCCACACCTTTGCCAGATAAAAGTTAAGCCCTTGGAAAGGCACAGGGTGCTTGGCACTGAAATAATCAAGACTCCCATGCTTTCTTGCCATCTAAATATTCCTTTTCATTGCTGTTTCCTCAAGAAACAAGATTTGCACAGTGCTTTTGGTAATAAATCTTCACCCCACGGCCTAGTTCCCAGTTAAAATGAGGTTCACAGGGCATGAAAGTTCCTACAGCTTCCAGAAAGTATCTGTGACTCTTTAAAGGGGAGAAATTGGAGTAGTTCAGGGTCACACTTGTCCATACTGTGAAGAGGCAGGTGGCACTGTGACCCACAGTCAGTGTGTGTGACCAGGGTGGCCGTGCAGCACACAGAGCCCCAGAGCTGCCCTGTAAGTGCCACCTCTGTCCCTGCCAGAGGCACAGGCAGAGTTACAGGGACACAGGAGGAAGGCGAGGGTCCAAAATGGGAGGTTGGAGTGCCAGGCAGAGCAGCAGTGGGGGCTGCTGGAGGGGCCATGGCTCAGGGTCTGTTGCTAGCAGCCACCCTGCCCAGGACCACTGCCCACAGATGCCTGCACCCACAGAGCACTGCTGGAACTCCTGCCCTTTAGCATTCAGCCCTTTTAGAAGGAAGTTTAAAATGGACATCTTTGTTTCTGGAAGCCACCTTTATCATCTTCACCTTCCTCCATGACCTTCCTGCCTCCACTGTCCCCTCCTGCACTGCTCAGGCGAGGGAGGCACGGTTTCCCCAGCTGTGAATCCTCCTCCCTGGCCATTTCACTGCTTTGCCAGGTCATCACCAATCTCAGAGGAGAGCCCTGAGCTCTCCCTGCTCTCCTTTCCATTTTCCCTGCTTGCTGCTATTTATTGCTCTGTGGTATTTGGGGGAGGAATGCAGCCTGTCCCAGGGAAAGGGCTGCT
The DNA here is from genome assembly GCA_025920805.1 of Petroica traversi. NCBI lineage: Eukaryota > Metazoa > Chordata > Aves > Passeriformes > Petroicidae > Petroica > Petroica traversi. Next base: position 9,524,324 of record JAHLSL010000007.1, read on the forward strand.
GCCGCCAAGACTCAGCAGGCTAAGTTTAGCTCCTGGCTCTGCCAGGGATTGCCTCTCAACACCAATCAAAGATTAGATTTCTCCCTGCCTCAGTTTCCCTCTGTAGACAGCAAAGTCTCCCTTGTAACCTGCCTGTGGTGGGAGCTGGCTTATACAACTTGTTCACACTGCTCCTGCCTCTGGAGCTCCTGCACTGCCCAAAATCTTGGGTACTTCCATAATCAGTACAGTCATGGTATGTTTTCATCAAAGGCCTTGTTACACTTTTGATATGAAACACAAAAATACTAACTAGAGACAAATTTCAGTTCTTCACAATATGCCTTTTTATTTTGTATGCAGTCCCATTTAATTACCTGTAATTCTCTAACAAATAAAATTACTTTGGGATTACTCTCATAATCCGGAATATTAATGTGAGAGCAGATGTGGCCACAAACTGTCTGTCAGTGTTAGAGCCCTTCCTGTAGGTTTCCCAGGAAGAAGTCAATCTTTGGAGGTGTAACCAGAACTACTCTTTCGTTGTAGGAATGAAATGACAAAGGTCTGTGAGCCACAAGAAAAGAAAACCCTCGGTGTATGAGCTGAAGGCTCAGCTTGATGCTGTCTCTTTAAAAAATTGCTCAAATAATACACTAAAAAGCAAACCTCTTCTATCACATACATATTTCATCTGCACCTTGGAACTGTAATTAATGTCACAGGAGGCTTCATTTGACAAGCTGTCCTCAGGGCAGACTTTTTACTTCTATCTACATCAACAGTGCTCCCTGCTACTGTTTCCCTTGGCAAAACTCCTCAGCATCACCCTGCTCCATAGCGGGGAGGCAGGCAGATGTGAGGCTAATCCACGTTTCTCTCTCCATTGATGAATACTTTCCTCAGATACAATAGGACTAAAGAGAATAATTTTTCAAAGATGGAAGAAGACGCATGGGGACTCACACAGCAGGAGGTGAAGAGAAAACTCCTGTTTGTAAAGCCTGCCTGCTGTGTGAAATGATCAATGCTAATTCAAACTGAATACGATCGAAATGAAACACCAAGGGCCAAATTAGTCCCTGGTGCAGCACCAGTAATGCAAAGGCAGATGATTTGATTTCACTGAACCTATGCCAGGAGCGAACTTGACCCCCAGCGTTACGTGGCATCCAACAGTGCAGCCAAGAAACCTGAAATACATCACAGGCCCCAAACAGGGGTGTTCTGACTGTGGCTGGTGCTCCAGCATGCACAGAGTTTTCAGTTCTTGTGCACTGTCATCCTGACAACTATTTCTGGTGGCCATTTACCCCATGCTTTCATAGCAATGATGGTCATTTACCTTTGTCTTTATGAAAAGGTTGCACAGAGTCTCCAAAAATATGAGGAACAAATTAGTGGTTAAGTTTACGTACTTACCAAATATTGGACAAACTGTGTTTTTTCTAACCAATTCAAATAGGGGGCAAAAAAAAAGAGAACAAAAAGTGGTAACCTTTCTGGAAGATCTGCCTGATGTAACACATGCTCATACGATGTGTACTGAATCCATCACAAAGCAAGTCAGGCTGCAGAAGGATGGAGATACACTGACATGAACTCCAGGAAGAACTGAGGTGGTCTGAAACACAGGATCCCAAGGGCTTTCAGACACTGCTTTATGAACCTTTTGAGCAGGAAAGAATTTAGGTTTTACTTTTCCTATCATTTTAGTGGTCTGTAAAACTGAGGCTGCTGAGCCAGGTTTCTGTCTGAGGGGCCATGTGCTGCAGTGTCACCCAGCAGCTCTCTGCAGGGACACGTGCCATCATAGCAGGGACCATTTCCAGGTTCAGCCCACCCTGTTTGCACAGATTCTTCTCCTGCCTGTCCAGGGCCTGGGCAGCCACCCAGCAGCTGGGCAAGAAAGAGCTGAGCTCAGTGGGAGATTTGCCACCAGCTCTCAGGGTTCTGGGACAATACCCAATAGTGGGTAATCAGCCTGGTTAGAGACCCAGTACATTCCCATGAGCATTTTCAATACTCAAAAGCAAAATTTCATGTTTGATGTTCTGGCTCTAGGGTTTATCCAGGTGATCATCTGCATTTGCATTGTATTGAGCTATTTCTTCTAGAACTTGGCAGTAGCTAACACTGCTATCTCTTCTTGCCAGTGATTTAGATACATACATACATTGCCAGGTTGGATGGGGCCATGAGCAATCTGGCCTTGTGAAAAGTGTCTTTGCCCATGGCAGCGGGGTTGGAACTAGATAATTTTAAATGTTCCTTCCAACTCGAACCATTCTATGACTCTATAAAATCTCAAATGTGGGATGGCTCTGCAAGCTAAAAATATTGTATGAAATTTTATGAAACCATAGCCAAAACCTGGCTTTTTATCTGGCTCTTTCTAGATTACATCTGGGTTTAATTTATTTTTTGATCTCCCAAAGGATTTCATTCCTTTGGGTAATTTATCCACACCTTGGTATCCACTACCTACATGTCTCTTACTGTATAACTTAATGCTGAAAACTACTGCTTCAAGCTCGTATTTATAGCCCTAGAAATAGTTCTTTTGAGTAGCATCACTGATTTTGTCCATACTTAATGTTGCAAGATACAAAACCCACAAGAATGAGGGAAACTATCAAACTTTAAAATTTTGAGACTTATCTATATAACTTGATGTTTTCAAAATGGCTATGAAAGCATGGGCACTACTACAACTCCATGGGGAGGTGACACAAGTTATTAAGTCAGTGATTAAGAATAAAGGAGACAGACACATCAATATTGGACATGGGGGGCTTAGAAGACAGAGCAATAAGTCTGCAGAAACATTCGATCCCAAGATAGAAAAGGCCATTTGGATCTTTGGTAAAGGCCATTTCAGTACCCCAAATCTGCAGGAACAAACAGAGATATCATTCTGTTAACCAATCAACCACCTTGTGCTGGGAGAAATTAAGATGTAGCTAAATAATGAACTGAAGGCAGTGACAAGCTGTAAGAACTTCCATAAGAGTTTGAAGTCTCACACTTTTATAGCTGAGTGGGTGCTGGCTCTGGTCACCCTGGGGATGCTGGACTTGCAGCTGGAGAGTCAAGGACGTCCCTTGCATGGGGCACAGAGGGAGAAGCCCCATGGGCAGGGCTCTAGGACAGGGCTAGAGCCCTGAGAGACCCCTCACTGCTGTGCCCTCTCAGGCTTGGCACCATTGAGTGATTTAGGCACCGTGTCTGATTCTGAGGAGACCAGAGGTACTCATACCCTGGAGCAAGCTGCACCCTGCAGGCCTGGAGGGAGCAGGAAAGGACACCCTCCCAAACCAATTTCTAAGTGCCTTGACTGGCCCTTAGAGGGTGAGGAATCCCTTTGCAACCACACACGAGGATTTGAGCATCTCTGTGAGGGCAGTGTCAGCTGGAGAGCCTTGTGAGGATGATGGGGGAGAGGAAGGCTGGGATCCGCCTGCCTGCTGGTAGCATGGCCCCATGTGACATCCTGGAGAATGTTCACCATTCAGCCCAACAATGCTGCAGCACAGGCTGCTGAAATGGCAGGAAAACAACTGGATCTGCTCAGCTGGTGGGTGCCAACAACGGTGGCTCTGGACCTGGTGAAAGGACTCAGCTCTCTCCATGTGGGCAGGGGGTTTCTCTCTCCACCCATGTCATACACCACCACACACTCCTGCTCAGTCCCTCTGTCACCTGCTGGAAAAGAACAGCAATGCCAGTGTGATTAAAGATAACGATCTGCTGATTAGCACTGGAAAACATAACTGAAAACATTTCATTTCAATTTCCTTTCTTGCTGAGTTAATTAATATAAAACACAAAGCCTCTCAGCTGCATTACCATGCCTGCTTGGCGCAAAGCACTTTGACTGAACAGGTTTACAATTATTATTTGTGCTGACTTGCACCTTCCATTAGCATAAAAAAAGAGATTAATAGCACCTTTCAGATGAGTACCAGTGATGTAGCAATTCTTTGGGCTATTACATCCTTGCTGTGGGGCTGCTTGAGCTGCAGGGAAGGTGCAACTCAGTCCTTCTTCCACCAGCACAAGACTTCCTGAAGAAGTCTTGCTAAGGAGAAATGTCCATGGACCACCTGCTCCACAGGATTTAAATCTGGCTTTATAGAATGCTTTAATGTCAGTCAGCTGCTTGAAGAGGCATCATTCAGGAATCAGTGAAAACTTTGGCTGTAACATTAGGGAGAATATTTTTGGTCCCAGCCTGGTGATTTGGAAAGTTCAGAGCCATGTTTTATTCTGGAATGCAATCAGTAAGGCCATGAAAGCAGAAGTAAATGTTCATATTTTTTAGGTTACCAAACATATGCTCTGGGTTTACAAATGGTTTGTAAACCCTGTGGACATCTCTGACTGCCCTCTCCTGGAACATGATGGAGTTGCTATTGCATTCTTCCAACCAGCTGAATGTCAGATCTATGGAAATGACGTTATTTGCTATTTTAGAGTTATATAATGTATAGGACACGTATGTATACATATATAGTATATAAATATGAACTATATGCTATACGTGTAACATATACTGGCATATGTACAAACCAAAGGCATAAATACATATATTTTCTGCAATTCCAAGTGCATGGTTATAACTGATCTACTCCTTCATACAACAGTTCATAAGTGCATCTGCTCTTTTTACAGCTACCAATATTATCATCTTACTAGATTTACTGAAAAACATTTTGGGTGCAGGTACACCCATCTCTAAGCTACATTCCCTCTCTTGCCTGCGTATTACATTAATCATAGTAATGATTGAGTATTAATCAAAGATATACATAGATTTAAAGTGATTTTTCAAATTGCCATCTATTTTTAGCAGTTTCAGCAAAAACCATACATAGAATCTGACTCTCTGTAAAGAATTAAGTAATTAATACAAGGGGTTTTAACAAAAACAAAATTCATGTTTTCATAAATGTTAATTGTTTGGAGAAGATTGCACTAGTTTCTATCTCAATTTGCTTTTAAGGAGCTCCTGATAACCAGGTGATAGGAGATCACCAAGAGCAGCAAAGGTTCACATTGCTGCTACCAAGGATCATTGTCCTGTGCAGATACGAGCTTCTCTTCTGGGCAACTCAGAATCCTAGAATCATAGAATGGCCTGTGTTCAAAGGGACCTTAAAAATCACCCGGTTCCACCCCTCCTACAAAGGACAGGGATGCCTTCCACTAGACCAGGTTGCTCAAAGCCCCATCCAAATGCCTGTGGAGCAGAAAAGTTGGGTTTCATCACATCAAAATGCCTGACCTAGTTTTGACTACCATATTAAAATGTTTAATTTGTCTCCAGTGTGGAAAAGAGGATATGTAATTAATGATTTAGGAGGCTCATTAGGTTTGCCTCATATTCGGTATTACATTGGCTGAGGTCTTTAGGCACCTGGAAGTGTCTTGCAACATCTTCTGAAAACAGATTGGCACCTCTCAGTAGCACGGGGTGAAGCAATAAAACCAATCAAATTCATTATCCCTCCTTTATGTTGGTACTACTCCATTAATTCTAACAGCCTCCCTTGACACATGGAGGTAGAAAGGAATACCAGACACCTGCTTTGCTATTTTTGGAAGCTGATTTAAATACAGGAAGGTCAGAAAAGCATGTGTGAGTTTATTGAAACATTCTTCTTTTTTTTTTTTAACCTTCCAATATTTTTTGTATTTACAATAACTAATTTTAAGGCATTTTACTGAAGAACTTAAAGCAGATATACTTGCTTTAACAGAAAAGAGTATTGTATTTTAAATTTGATGTTGGGAAACAATTCAATGAGAATTTGGGGCCTGGCTGTGTCTTAGGTTTAAGATGTTTTTTAAAAGTTGGCATTGATACTACAGGGACTGCCACAAGGACAAATTCACTAAAAGGAGCAGGGATGAGCTGCAATCATTCTTTCCTATTAATAGAGGCAGGGATGCTGCAACCCATGGGGTGGGAGAGCAGATGTTGCCCTTTCCCTGCTACCACCTACACCATAGATGGGCTGAGGAAGCTCCTTGGTGTCAAGTGATGCTGTGAGCATTGGTGAGCTGGGAAGGGACAGAACACCATGGTCATGCTCTGAGAGCCTAGTGCATGTGTTTCATAGGACAGCTCTGTGGTTTAGTCATCCTTTCAGGAAAAAAAACCAGTGAAAACAAACAAACACACACAAAAAAAGAAAAAACAAAAAACAACTCTACACTATGTGGAATTGTTTTAAGTAGAATATTTTCAACAAAAAACACTGTGTAACATAAAAAGTGAAAAGTGTCAGCTTGTGGCATCATATCAAGAGCGGTTGGTCAAGGTAACGGGAGAAATTGCCATAGTCACCAATGCTATGTCCAGCAGCTTTCCCCTCTGCAGGCCCCTCTCATTCTCTACAAAACAGCTGAATAAACCTGTGCTGAGTGATAAACATGCCAGCTCATCCAAATCTCTTGCTTAATCAAATTAATCTCTCAAGCAGATAGTCATCAAAACCCAGCATTCTTCTGTAGCTGTGAGGAGCTGCTCTGCAAAGAGGGGCCGGAGTGAGATGAAAATGGGTCAGTCTCATCTTCTGGGCAATATCACTGGAATCAACAGGGGAAAAATGTGAGCACCAGGTAAAAACATACAGCAAGAGCAAAACATGGGAGTGGGCAGATGGAAGATACATTATTAGCTCATTCATTAAGGGTGGAGCTGATAGCCTGCTGGGAAATTGTTGTCCACTTTATGTCTTGATATTGGAAAGAAATTAACTAAAAGAGCCAAGGCAGTTTTATCACTTGAGCTGCTTAATTATGCCTTTTAAAGTTGTCTTTGAAGCCACAGAGCAAAGGAAGCACGAAATGCTCTCTGAAGGACCTTATTAGTCATTCCCTTCTCTGATGGCAATAATAATTACATTGTCTTACACTGGAAGGAGTGTTCCTAGAGAATCCCCATACTCCATGATAACATTTCCAGTAAGGCAGACTGAAATAATGATGTGGGTAATTAGAGCTCTGGCTGCAGTGTAGGAGAGCTATGGTGGTGAGCTGTGAATGTCCCTCCTGGGCAGAGCATCCCAGCCCCACCTCCCAAGGTTTAGGCTAGAGGAGAAAATCCTGCAGCTGAGGGGAAGTCCTGCTCTAATGATTTGGACTCCAAAGGAATTTCCTCCCTTTTTGTTGTGGCAGGAGACAAAATGTTAGCTGATATTTTTATTATATTTGATTTTTGTTATGTTTTAACCACTAGAAACACCATCATTGTCCTTCAATCTGTGTGCTGCATGATGTACCACAGAAGCTGCTAATGACTATCCTGACCCTATTAAACATTGAAACCTATCCACTAATGGCAAAAGAGACCCATAAAAAGGCAGTGGTGTTTGAGCAGCACTTTTGTGCTACTGCTGCTTCATCTGGTATTTGCAAAGCGAAAGTGCCCAGAAATTGCCTCCCTGGAGCACCTGCACCTGTGGCAGCAGCAGCAGCTCTGGTGAAGCAGCAGGCAGCAACGCCAGATTGCAGTGGGACTTTCCTGGCAGCACCTGACACAGGCATGAATAATGGAGGAGCTCATTAATCATTTACAGAATAGCTGTTCCTGTGGATTCGTCAGTATTAGAGACTCATGTTGAAGTCTTTCTCTTTTGATCCCACTGAGCATTTTGTGCTCGGCAAGGTCATGCTGTCCCTAGCACGGGAAAAGTCACTCCAGGAGAGGGTTTTTGCAGCCCATAGCTCTGCCGCTTCGAGATTCCTGCCCAAGCTCACAAATCACAGCGCAGGTGCAAGCACAGACCAGCCGTGAACCTAAAGGGACGTGCATTCTTGATAACAAGAAAATATGAAGTGGAAAAAACAAAAACGCAAAGTTTAAAACTGTTCAAAAATGTTACTGTTGCCCCAGTCCATCTCCGCTCAGGGCTCTGCAGCCATCCCCAGCTGCCCTGCCTGCCTGTCCCTCTGTCTCGGGGCAGCAGCGCCGCTGTCCCGGCGCTCCGGCTGCAGCGGCCGCTCCCGGCCATCGGAGGGGAGCGCTGCCGCACGGGGTTCGGCGGGGTTAGAGAC
>JAHLSL010000007.1:9532766-9556454 GCA_025920805.1 Petroica traversi
CCACGCGTGACACACTTCGCGGGTGGCACTGCACACTCGGCTCTCGCCCGGGAACGGGGCCCCCCCCCCCCCGAATTTCCCAACCCCTCGCGCACGGGGGGAGCAGGGCTGTGTCCCAGCCCCTCGCTGCGGGACGGGGGGACAGCAGGAGCCCCCGGTTCCCCGCAGCGCTCGGGGGCCATCCTCACAGCCCGATGGCGAGCGAACAGCTGTGACAAATGCGGGCAGCGCGGCGCCGCGTCCCGAGCGAGAGCCGAGTGTGCAGTGCCACCCGCGAAGTGTGTCACGCGTGGCGTGGGGCTCTCAGCCAGCCAAAAATGCCCGAACGTGCGGCAGAGACAACCACGCGTACGGATGTGACTGTGCTCATGGCACCGGACTAGGGAACGGAGGATGCGCTAGGACCTCATGCTCCTAGAGCTTTTATCCACCACCGAAGGATTTTCTGCATGGTATCTAAAAAATCAAATATAAAATAAAATGAATACCCTCCTTAATATACATACAGATGTTTTTCTGGTTTGTGTGGACATTTCTAGACTCTTCTTGGCTCAAGCTCTGGCGTGCCTGCTCTGATCACTGCCTGCCTGTAGGAATACAGCGTTCAGTAGCTTAATCAGAGGTGGGGAACGGTGGCTTCAGGGCAAATATTGGGCTGGATCCGAAGCTTGTTGAAGTCAACAGGACTCCCACAGGGGTTTTTAATCAGGCCTGTCATTAATTCCCTAATGAAGTTAGCCGCTTATCTTTATTAGATGGACTCTTCAATGAATTGATTTAATCTAGAAGACTTCTCCTCCCTGACAGATTTTCAGAGCCCCGTGCACTCCCTGCTCCTGCGCAGAGCCCGGCCCGCCCTCAGCCAGCCGTGCTCTGCTTCCCAAGGAGCTAATCAGCTGGCCCATCTCCTCTCAATCAATAAGCATTTATTCTAATTGAAACCAACATCTACTGGATAGCAACCAGGAATGTGAAATGCTCTATAAATAATGTGCATGAGCTGGAGCCTGGGAGTTGGCAGTGGCAGGGCTGTCAGTGGGAGTGCTAATGGGGAGTTCACATGCCACCCCATGTTCAGTCACTCTCCCAATGCCCTATTTACAGCTCTCACCAGGGAGCTCCCTGACTCACTTTGATGATGAATTAGCTTCCTCTGATGGATCAACCTCCAGTCCCCCATGGCAATACCTTGCAGAATGCATTGCCTAAAGAGAATTCCTCATTAACATATAAATCATGATGCATTTCTTTTTGGCACCCCAGGCAAAACAATGGGCCAAGAGCTCCTCCCCCCATCAAGCTTTTCCCTGAAGGGAGAATTTTCATTGATTGCTAAATGGAAGGTGGAAAGAGTGAAATAATTTAATTGTATGACTCCTCTGATATGCTGCAGTGTAGACTTTAAGTAAACATATGATTTCCCTAGAAAGGATGTTCTCTCCATATTTTATTGCAGGACAAGGTATGATTCTTCTCTGTCATAACCAGTTACTATAGTATGTGTTCAGGTGTTTTTTGAATACCCCAGTTGCAATGGGGATAAAACCTAAATTCACAAATAAGGCTTAAGACCAGAAATCTGCCACACCTGTCTAATCTCTTACAGATCTGTTTTCTCCATGCCACGTGGTGCAAGGACACAAGGTGTCTGTGAGTCAGGAGCTGAGCAGCCACTGCTAGCACTGCTCTGTGCTGAAGTTAATAAACACTTTTTATAGCCAGTCTGGGAAACACCAGCAAAAATACCTTGAGGCATTTGGTGTTTTATATCTAGTTCTGCTACAAACTTGTAGGGTGATGCTAGGTGACTGCCTGTAAAGACAAGTTAGAATCATCTGAATTAGTAAATTTTCAGTTCACTCACAAGAATGAATAAAGATATTGCCCCAAACTACCCCTGTTTCTCATTGGTTGGACTATGCAGAAACTCATTTCTTACTCTGGATTTTCATGTGGGTATGCTGTGGGCTGATAGCAATGTGACAGCTGTATCTGCCAAATCTGGCTTGAAAATGAGGACAGGAAGCACCACATTGTCCACTGAATCAGAGGAAGCTTGGTAAGGGATAACACATTGTGGTTCCACCTCAAGCCTTAATAATGTCCAGGAAGTGGATCAAGTTGGCACAGGACACAGCAGCAGGAGGAAGGAGAAGGTGAGTGCTGGAGCCTGCAGTGCAGCCCCCTTGGAGCATCCTCTTCTTTCTCTGGAGTTGCACCAGAGATGGTGTGCAAGACCTACTGACCCCGTCACCAGCACTGTGTCAATACCTGAGAAGTAATGAGCACCATGGGATAATTAATTTTGGATGAATGGCAAGGAAATCTGATTTAGCAGTGGCTCAAGCCCAGAGAATTACATATCCCCTGAAGAATTTTTGGGGGCCTAGAGAGTGAGGCCCCTCTAAGGTAGAGTTAGGTTTGGCCTTGGAAAGGGGGTCGAACTCCCCCCTCCCATCCCTCAGTTAACAATGGTATCCTGTGTCTCCCTCTCTCCTCCCTTACTCCTTCCCGACTAGGCCCTGACCCTCTGACCCTTCCCTGTTCCTCCCCTGTGCCATTACGAGATAAGTTGTAACCCTCAGAATAAAAGTCTGAAATTTGGGCTCTCCGGGGTCCTTTCGCCCCTGAACCCGAGCAGAGCAGACCACGGTGTGTCGTGTCTGATTTGGGTTCTGGGCAAGGGAACACTTTCTCTCTCAGCAGCTCTCCGGTTTTTAGGACAGTGGCCACCATCCCAGGGAAACCTGGCTTGCGGCAAGGGGAAAAGAAGTCCCTAGCTGAAGTTGACTTAACAAAAAGGAAACTTTCAGAACAAGCTGCCGAGCCACCGGCCGTCCCTACTGGTCAGCTGTCCGGCCCAGTCTACCAGCCACAATCTGTTGACCAAACATCCTCAGCCCATCCTGTGTGCTCTTCTGACTTCCACAGTGGTGGCACAGCCCGTGTAATCTTCCCTCAATCTCAGGGAAGCCTGTCCTGAGGCTTCTCCCATTCCCTGGCATTCTGGTAGACGAATCAAACTTCCATATGGTGCATTTGGCAAGACGTGCCTGTCTGAAGAGCACAGCAGATGGTCTTAAAGGAACAAGATGTGGTTGCTCCCCACAATACCTCATCCCAGACAGTGTAGCAGAAAGAGTGTCTACTTTCCAGTTCATACATATACTTTTTACTGGAGTCCCCATGGTCTCAGGGCAGCTGCAGAGAGGGAATAGCTGAAATACCTAGCCCAGCACCTGAGACCAAGGTAGGAAGCATTTTGCAGAGTGTGATCATACCCAGGGCTCAATCTACAACAATTCCCATTGCATCCTGCCAGCCAGCAATCTGCCACCCCCTGAGCTCAGGCAGCCCAGCCTCGTCCCAAAGCAGCACCAGTGCTGCCCTGTCCCTTCCTCTCCTGCCTCCTTCCAACCCCATCTCTTTCTCCTCAACACCTCTTCCTCCACAGGCTTTCTCCTGTACTGCCCTACATTCACTCCTCAGGTTGAAGATAAATTCAGTCAAACCAGCACAGGCACTATCTTCTTTTCTCCTCTCACCTTTTCTGGAAACTTTCTAATTTCTCACTGAAATCCACAGACAATTGAACTTTTGGCAGTTTCAATGTTTTCACTGTTGGAAATTTGCTGTTTCACTGTCCTACCTCCTGTCAACGCTAGGCAGCAGCTTACCTGCCTTTACATCAAACACTAAGTACAATCTCCAAATGTAAGCGGGCACAAGCTGGCTCACCCTCCCTTCGACCTTCTGTTTACCATCCATTTGCTACATTACGTAGGATTGAAAGCAAGGATACATATTTTTCTTGTTTTGTGTTTACATTAGAGCGATTGGTATCAGTTTAATTAAACAATCCTAAAGTAATTTTGTATCAGGCACTGTTTTCTTTGTGCAGACAGCAGCAGAGCACGGAGCCAGCGCAGCTCCATCCAGCTCTGCTGCTGTGGGGCTGAGCCAGCTGGGCAAGGAGGGGAGCCCACAGCAATGCAGCTCGGGGGCATTGCCTCCACCAGCACTGGCAGAAGGAGAGCTTGGAAATTCCAGCAGCTCTTCTTGGAAAGGTGTCCTTTGTTAACATGCAGGAACATTAAAAGGAAGCCTCATGCCATTGCTGCAAGGCAGGCTATAAAATAGGGCACAGAAGGCATGTTTCTCCTAAATCCCAGTGTTTTTTTGCTATTTATGCATCACAATATCCATTATTTATTTTGTGTGTTTATTGTATTATTTATTTAGAGTGCTATTTTCAGTTTTCCAGTTTTTTGAGCAGCTTTTCCTGTACTGGCCAGGCCTTATCTGGAACCCCAGTGTTAATCCACAGCTGTCCTGCCACTACCTCTAGTCCTCCTTGGGCGCCCCCCCCCCCCCCCCTTATGTTTTTCAGAAATTAGTAGAGGGGCCTGGAACTCTGACTGTTGAAACTGCTGAATACTTCCTGCACAGTTTTTAGCTGTGGGCTTGAGTCATGGCTGTGGATTCTCTTCTACTGACTCATATGAGGGGAAGAATTCATCTCCATCAGAAGGCTGAGTGATCAAAATGATTTACACCCATCATGCTTTTATCCCTTTCAAATTTACCGTGTGTCACACAGACCCAAATTGTAAATGTCTTGGGAGGAAATGGAACCCATTAAGAGTGACTTTGAGCACGCCAGTTCCCAGGGAGCCTCAGCTGCCCTCAGTCCTGGGAGCAGCTGTCAGAAGATGCACCACAGTGGCAAAGCTTCCCACCAGCTGCCACCAGCAAGGGTGACTAAGGGGTGAATCAAGCTAAAAGGAGACTTATGATCATGTATGCTGGTTTGGGCTGGGGCAGAGTTAATTTTCTTCCCAGTGGCTGGTATGGGGCTTTGTTTTGGATTTGTGCTGAATACAGGGTTGGTAAGAGAGATGCTTTTGTCATTAATGAGAAGAGCTTACACAGATCCAAGGCCTTTTCTCCTTTCTTACTGCCATGCAGGGAAGTTGGAGGTGCATGGAAGGAGGAGGAGACATAGGCAGGACAGGTGATCCCAAATGACCAGAGCAAAGCTCCAGAACATATGACATAATGTACAGCATATAAAGCAGAGGGAAGAAGGAGGAATGGGGGACATTTTGGAGTGGTGTTTGTCGTCCCAAGCCACCATTACATGTGATGGGGCCCTGCTCTCCTGGAGGTGACTGAACACCTGCCTGCCCATGGGAAGCAGTGAATTAATTCCTGTGCTTTGCTTTTTTCCTTTTGCTTCCCCAGTTAACTGTCTTTATTTCAACTCACAAATTGGTTCAACTCACCTTTCTAATTCTATTCCCAATCCCACTAGGCGGGGACTGAGCAAGTCCCCTGGGGCTTGGCTGCTGCCCAGGGTGAGGCCACAGCCTCATGGAAGCTGCATGGCTGGCGCTCACACCAAGCACAAGGGCCGTGGAGAACACAGCCCTTCCTTAGAAGAAAGCTCTCAGCAACATGGAGCAGTGCAATAACCACTGAATGAATCACCCAAGGGCACATGGGACCTTTTCTGGGACTTCACCAAGGACTGTACATGAGAGCCCCTTCCCCAACAGCCACCACCTCAGCCTGGCAGAGCCCCCACAGCTGGGGAAGCTGAGGAAGGGGATGTCTGTCCCTGCTGCTGTTGCGGGAGAGCACATTCCTGCCATCAGTAATCAGGCCAAGAGTCAATACAAAGGAGATGCATGCACCCTCTTACAGCTGGGGTCATGCAGCATGCCTAGCACTTCTACCATCCTGGCCTTACTCATTGTGCTTTCATAATCCAAGTTAATGGGCCTGCAGAATCCTTGTGTGCAGTACTGTATCTAGAGATTCGGAGTTTCTGAGGCCAAGAGCTTTACTGCTACTCACATGAGCTGTGCAAGCTGTGATTGCACAAAAGTTAAACATCCCTAACCAAGTGTTTTATCTGGTGTGCTGCCCCAGTCCCTCCTGTATACTCGGTTGCTGGCATGATGCTTATCTGATCATGGGGTAAGTCAGCTCAGGAAACTAAACCAGCAGAAAACTGACCTGGCAAAAAGAAGAATTGCTTTCTGCTAGGTAAGCTCCTGCACTGGCTCACTGCAATGTCTGGGAAATGGGAGTGCCTCTCAGGGTGTATCTCCATTTGGGGAGGTATTTCCATTTGGCAAGAGGGGGACTGTGCCAGTGCTAACAAAAGTAATTTTAAAGCAATGTGACAGACCAGACTCAGTTGGCCTATCATACAAAGGGACAATTAGGCACAGGAATCCAGGCATGGTGATGAAATGCAGCATCTCACATGTTCAAATTTGAGATCTTCCCCGAAATCCCCTGTAGAGGAGAGCTGACGTGCACTTGTGTTGTTCACATTGTGTTTGCAAGTAGGCTGTCTGGGGAGGTTGTGGAATCTCTGTCTTTGGAGGTAATAAAAACCATCTGGGTTCAATCCTGTGGTGGCCCTGCTTCAGCGGGGAGGTTGGACAGGTTGATCCCCAGAGCTCCATTCCAACCTCAATCATTCTGTGATGATTCTCTGTCCCATTAAATACAGTCCAGAGTCATCTGTAAGCACATGAGCCTCAGGGTGGAAGGTCCAGCCCCGGGAAGAGAGCCAGAGGGCAGTTTCTTAAGTAAGGTGAGTCAGTCTCACTCTGCACCACAATGGATGGAAAAGTGGGTTTTATGCAGGTTCTCACTCACGTTCTCACTCACGATCTCACTGCCTCCCTGGCCTCCAGACCACACTCATGCACCCACATGTTCACAGCAGGGAGTTCCCTGGCTTAACACTAATACCTGCTTCGGGTTAATTTCTGTCTCTAATGCCTGTTGGTCTCTCTGGCTGTGAAGCAGCCCTGCTGCAGGGGCTGGTTCAAGGGAAGTGGTTGTAAAGCTTTTCCAGAAACACATATTCATATTTGTTTTAGTGGAGCACAAAACCAACATGGGCAATGTTCCAGTACCATGGTGCTTCCAGCCACACCTGCCACAGACCTGCCCTCTCTCCTCTCCTTTCCATGTCCCCCTGCCCATTCTCCAGCCTTTCTTTACAACATATTCTAACCCTTCAGCAACCTCCCTCTGCCTCTGGTGCTTATCAAGACAGTTTTTTCTCTCTAACCTCACATACTTATTTTAATTTCTCTGCTCAGAAAATTTTCTGCCATTTTAAAGGGTGAAATTGGTTTACAGGGAGCAGGAGCTCAAGGCACCTGGCAGAAGCACACAGGCAAGGGCAGACAATGAGTTTTTGAGACCCTTTTAGCAGTAATGAGGTGCTGCTTTGGCTTGACAGACCGAAGTCAGATGACCATGTTTGTTATTACTCTCCAATTTAATTATTTGTGTTCTTTCCTCCCCTGTACTGGTAAAAATGGAGGTTTTGAAATGTGAATTTGGCTTGTAAATGTAGTCACCTTTTTCCCCCCCCAGCCTCTGAACCAATCCATTTAACAGCTCCCTAACTCAAAATGAATGCTATTATATGACTGGAGTGTGGATAAACAGTAAGTTGATAGCAGGGTTGAGATGCAAATCTAGAGATAACATTTGACTTCAAGGGCAGAAGAGCTCAGAAGTCCCAGCTGTACTGTACCTCAGCAGCAGCCCTGGAGGAGCAGAGGGAGCAGCCACCAGGCTGACAGGCAGCCCCTTCCCACTCTGTCCTCATGTTTAAATGCAAACAAATACTGAGAACAGAAAACAGAAAATTATATGTATGTATATATATATATATTCCTGCCATTCTCTGCATGTTATTAATCCTCTTTTCTTCTACCAGGGAATATATTAGTGAGAGGAGGCTAATAATGCAGAGACATCCGGCTGAGACTAGAAAGAGTAGCATGTTTATGCATTATTAATGTGTTCAAAAAACCAGACTTCTGTGGCCTGACTGTATATATTGGATCAGAATGGAATGGCCTTTATAGGAGAGTTAGCACTGATAACTGGCCCATTTTGCTTATCTTTTGCAATGGAATACTCTCCAGGAAGAGGCGTGTTTATTTTGTCACACAGTGAAAGAGATTATGTTTTGAAATAGCCTTTACTGAGCAGTTAGAGCACAGCACTACTTTATTCCTAAAAGAGAGAATGTGATCTGGGAAGCAATGCAGGGTGAGCAGAACAGGGTAAATGCAAATCCACCTTAGCAAATCTGTAATCACAAACTGTGTCTTTGGGGATCCTTGGTTATGTGAGAACAGCCATGCTCCAGTCCCACCAGTGAAACAGAAAACTTTTGAGGGGAACACAAAATTACAGTGGGGCTTCCTAAGGCATTACTTTGGCACAGAGGAGATACATTTTGTTGACTGGTTTATGTATTAATATAAAATATAATACAAGGAGAATAAAAATAAATAAAATCCAAAGCTAGCGCAGAAGGGCAGGGGCCACTGGGGCTGCCCAAGTATGAGATATAATAATCTGTTTTATCTTCCAGCTTTGTTTCCCTTTGATTTCTTCGTTGAATGTGACAGTTAAATCAGCAAGAAACTGGAGGAGGCCCCAGCTTTCGAAAGAGAGAGCTACGTGCATTCATGTGCTGCTCCTTTTCAAAGGATGGAGTGACTTTGTTAGCATCTAGCTTGTAAATCAGGGTGCAAGGAGACAGCCTGGCTCCCCTCTCCACAGCCTCTGACATATGAAGACCTTGGCTCAGCAGAAGGGTAGAGTCACATTTCCAGCAGCACAGGGAGTGCACCAGCCATGTCTCTTAGCTTATACAGACAAGTATCGGCACTGGCCTCCTGGGGTAGGATTCATTTCACAAGTCTGTGTCTGCACTCGTCACCCTGGACTGCTTCTATAATCAATAGGTGCTCTGAGGATGTAATTCACCCTGTGCAGGAGTAGATCTCTAATAGGGGTCAAATGCATTGCCCCAGAAAGGCCCCATTTCTCTCTGTTGATTACAGAGAGTGCTGAGCCTGCTGCCTGTGCTGAGGCTGCCCACTAAACACTGGTGAGGTGTCCCCGCTGTGGCAGAGGTGTCTGGGCACAGCACCCACAGTTGGTGCTGCCACAACATGGAGCCATGGCCACAAGGTTGTGGAGAACCACAGGGTCCTCACAATTGCCTGTGAGACACCCAGGCAACTGTCCTTGGCCAGGCTGGCTCATGGGAAGCCAAAGTGGCTCCTCAGGAGCTGGGATGCACATGGTGCCTTTGAGCAGGGTGTCCCTGCAGGGAGCCTGCACAGGTTGTCAGTGCATATCTGAGGCACCTTGAAATCCCAGCTGAAACTGGGCTTCTGCTGAAACAACAGTAGATTGTGAGTGAAATAGGATGTCTTGACCAGGTTAAAGCAAGGTGCACCCTTCCAGCACAACTTGCTTACCTGGCTTAAGAAACAGCCTTGTCTGGAGATGCCAAATGCATGGGTACCAATCTGCTCTGCACTGACCCTGCAGATCGAGGCAGGGCAGAGCTGTTGTGCTCATCCAAGGGATGTGCAGGCAGGCAGTGGCTCCAGCCACTCTTGGGATGGGCCATGGCAGCTATGCAGACACCAGCTCACTCCCAGGACTGTATGGATATCTGGGCCACACTTGTAATTCTAAAAACCAGGCACATCTTTGTCTTCTGAAAAGACATGCTTTCTGGAAAGCCATGAAACAACACTAAAACAAGTGACTCAGAAGCCTGCCACTTTTCAAGTCCCCAGGCATGGTGCAGCTGACAGCAAGCACTTTTCAAGTCCCCAAGCAGATGCATCCCCTGTGCTGAGCCCTGGGATGGGAGTGAGGTTTGGGGGCAGCACAAGACCCAGCCGTAGCTATGGGAAGCATTGAGGCAAAAACCCACAGTGTGAGATTCACACCCAGTGTGTGAGATTTGACGGGTCTGTCACTTTGCAGAGCCAGACTCTGTCCCCTGGCGAATTTGATGACAAAAGGACAGATGCTGCCAGACTGTTCGGCCTTGCTGTTGCTGCAATGGCAATGACACCAGACTCAAAAACTTGGCAGCTCTGGAAGAGAAGTCCTAGCTCCTTGTCCTGTCCCACAGGACTGTGGCTCTCCCGCAAAAGCATGAGACCATCTGGATTTCTTGATGATATTTTCAGTCTCAAGAGAAAGAAGAAGACCCAGGAATTGCTGGTTTTGAAGCACCTCTCTGGCTAAGAGAGTTTAAACATTTTGGCCATGAGTTTGCAGTGCCTGACCACCCCCCACACCTGGTCCTACCTGCATCTTTTCCCTCTTCAGAGCCCCCTTTTTCTCAGAGTGGGGAAGGGAAACAATCTGACTTGGCAAATAGATTGCTATGAAAATGATGAATTCAAGAGCACGTGGAGCTTGTGGTTGAAAAAACTCATCTGATCAGCAGAACTTTTCTCTTTCAGCATCTAAGGGCAGATTTAGACTCAAGGCCAAGCTGCCATGTGGTTACAAAATAGAAGCAGGCCTTAAGAACTGATCTAACTTTCTTCAATTGTCTGTGTATCTTTAATCATGTTCACCACTTAAAATGCAGCAGAGCTGGCAGCTGATAATTAGACTGAGCCTGCAGCAGCATGGCCAGTGGCCAGATCACATGGCTCCTTTCATCTGCATATTTATGCATTTAAAGGAGAGGAAAACTTTCATAACATTTTAATAACTAAGTTTTTCTGAAACCATAAATCCAGTCCTCTGGGCTTAGCCTACACTCTTCTTCTGATCTTACATAAGTGGAAGAGGGTGGGGTGT
Organism: Petroica traversi; assembly: GCA_025920805.1. Lineage (NCBI taxonomy): Eukaryota > Metazoa > Chordata > Aves > Passeriformes > Petroicidae > Petroica > Petroica traversi. The sequence goes on from JAHLSL010000007.1 coordinate 9,543,441, forward strand.
TTTGTTTGTTCTCCCTATTCTTTTCCTGTGCATGAATGTGCAAAGCCCATCCTCTCCAGCGTGGGGTCCTCCAGAGGATGGGAGGGTCAGGCAAGGTAAAACTGCACTTCTAAGGATGAAGGTATAACTTTGATTTGGTTCCTGGCGTGGGAACAATTCCCCTTTCCCAAGATAGCTCATCTACAGACTGGCAGGAATGAAGCTCCTTTGCTAAACAATGGCTCCAAACAAAGAATTCGTGATATCTGTATTTCAAACAGAAGCCACAGTGCACGTTGGCTGTTGCATTTCTTAGCATATCACCATCAGATTCAGCCCTAGGACAGTGATCCTTCAGATCATGAGCTGAAAAGATGTCAGAACACGGGGAGCTGGTCCCAGTCCTCTCTGTGGGTGCAGGAGCTCTGTTTCCATGCATGCTGCCAGAGACAGAGATGGGTGGGCTGTCTCCCCTCAGGAGGTGCCTCCACCCTCCTCCCATGGACAGATGCATCCCAGCAGTGCCTGACCACTGTCTGCAGCCACTGCCTTATCTCTTGGTGGGAAGAGTCAGGGCAATGCTGTGAGCTGCTGTGACAAGGGAGGTGCTGTGTCCATCTCCTCTGCCTACGGGGGCAGCTCCTGGACAGCCTTGGTGACATCCTGCAGGGTCCTTCTCAGTGAGGCTTTGCAGACCATCCTCCCTCTCCCTGGAGGCATCACTGGCATTTCACATGGGCTTTTCCATTAGCAAGGAATGACAGCTACTATCAGCAGCAAAACAGAAGGTGAGGATGAGAGACTAATCCTTATCCTGCTGTGTTGTCTTAGTAAGATGGAGGAAGCACTGTAAAAATAACACCAACACACAGATTTCTTTCAAAGATGAAGCCCTCAATTGAAATAAAATTGAAAACTATTTAATGAGATACAGTTCTTAAACACCATTACTTTTTTAAGGAAAAGTTAATTTTTCTGTGCTGAAAGCAGCTTCTACTGAAGGTTCTCTGGGTGAATCAAACAATATGTTGTTGATTTATATGGGTCTTGATAGAGGTTTTAATTGTTGTTTCCATACAGCAAGCAAGCAAACAAACCAATTTCAATGATCAGGCAATTTCCAGAGTACATCTTGAACTACCCTCTAGCTGTGCCAGTGTAACTTTGGGATTTGACACAACTCTGGGGTATAAGTGAATTCAGGCTGGTGCCACAGTTTTGTTCCAGAGGTAATGTTAATTGATACAGTTATGTAACAAGAGTTTTGCCAGACAAAGTGAAAAAGTCAAGCCCAGAAAAATGCAAAACATGGCATCAACTCCACTGGGAGGGACCATGATTTGTTTCTTGCGTATTTAAAGAATCAGAACAAACAAACAAGGGCAAAATTAATTAGGAGTGGGAGTACATGACTCCCTCCCCAAGTGAATGAGGAATAGCACTGGACAGGACACAGCAGCAGTGCCAAAATATTTCTTGATACTTTCCATGGGAGGTCCAAGAGAATTTCCTTTCCTCTCCAGTGCGTGACATCCATAAACCACCTCTCTGGCTACCCACTGTGATGATAAACTTGTGTCCCTAGGTTTCATTATCAAGCTTTTTATCTAAATCTGAACTCTCTGATCTGTCATCTGAAGTAGTGAGAGAATTTGCAGCAAGGTCTTTCCCAGCAAAGAAAAACAATTCACTTGCTAAAGACATTATGTGGGAGATATAACTTTCACATACAAGAATTTGGAAATTTGGGTGTTTGTTTTATAATCTTGGGGATTGCTGGTGTTTAACTTAATTTTGAGGTTGTATCTTACATTTCCAGTGATGTAAGTAGGGCAACAGATTTTAGCCAGAAAGTCCACTTGAGACTTCTATTGATTTTGATGAGGTTTGAGAATAAATACTGACAAACATAACATAATGTAGGAATTTGCATTTTCCTAAGCCTTGTCTAGACTTGGATTTGGAAGGTGTGATGCACCATGTGACGTACAATGTACTTAAGTCAATGTGGTTTTAATGCACGGCTTTAAACTTGGTTGTTTTTCATGAAGCTATTACTACATTGTATTTAGCACTTGCTAATCTAGAAACCATCGATGGTAAGTGAAAAGTGAGGTTACAAATCAAAGGCAGGCTGATCTTGTGGTTACACCTCTCAGATGTGGCCTCCTGCTACACACAGGGCTATTTCACCTCTGACAGTACTGAAATAAGGGCTCTCTAGCCCTGTGTGGTTCTACTTCCCCAGAGAAGTGGTGGAATCACTGCTCCTGAAAGTGTTCAAAAAACATGTAGATGTGACACTTAGGGCTATGGTTAAGTGGTGGACCTAGTAGTGCTGAGCTAATGGTTGGACTTGATGGCCTCAGAGGTCTTTTCCAACCTCAAAGATACTCTGTTTCTGTGGTTCTGTGAGCTGGCTGTAAGGGTAAGAGGCAGTGGGGCCACGTGTGGATGTTGAGGTGTGGGACTACAAGGGGTTAACAATTAGTGTGCTGGGATGGCACATGGGGAGCAGGGCTGTGAGTGAATGACAGGGGGAAGAGACCTGAGTGTGCAGGCACCAGGTATGGATTTAAACTCTGGGGAAAATAGTGGTTATGGCCCTTGGGAACGGGTGAGGATAAAGCAATTGTGGCAGTGGGTGCACATTAGGGACATAAATTCATGCTGAGAAAGTCCAAGTATATATATTTTTAAAAATACTATCAGAATCTCCATCTCCTCCACAACTATGCCAGGGAGATTTCTTTACCAGTAAACCCAGCACTTGTGCCATCCAGGTTGGCCATCTAGGCAGGCTGAGGATCTGGAGGCCCTAAAGCACAAGCCTGGAGCTCTCACACAGAGCCAAGAGCTGAATTCCAAGCAGAGGAGGCTGACAGCTGTTCCCTCCAGCTATCACCATCCTTGGTACCCCCAGACCTGATGTAACCTGATATGTTTCCCCATTAGCCAAGAATTATAATTCAGGGAAAATCCACCATCCTGAACTAAGATGCTGCAGAGGAGGCAGAGGGGCTCACGGTTACCTGTCAAATTCTCTTCTGTGAATTTTCCTGTCTCTGCATTGCTGGTGGTAACACATTGTGTACCCTGGGACAATGGGACCAACAGGAAGGATTCCTCCAAGTACTACAGTTAGCAGGAATGGTCCACTCTGGAGTCCTTCACTGATTCGTAAAACTGGAGCCCAAACCCAGCCCTTTCCACCCAGTAGGACCAAAGTGCTCTGACTTCTAACCATGAAGTACCATGCTTTATACACCAATTTATAAGTGCCCTTACAGAGATCAGTGTTAATCCAGATGTGTGATTTGGGCCTCCAGCTGACTGTGACAGATCCCTCTTTCCTTTCCCCAAACTAATTTGAAATTTCATCTGAATGCTGTTTAGAGCATCAAAGTTTGCAGAATATGCCATGTAAAAATAGAAGTATGACTCTCATTGGTACTTGAACCCTGCCTGATGCACCAGGAGTTGCTTTTTCATTACTGGGCTCTGTCTCCCTCACTCTGCTTTTCAATCTGTCATGCAGTCACTGGTCATGTAAATGTCTGTGCAAACATACTGAATAAGAGTAATGCAGCATCTGTTACTATTTATTAAACTGTGGTATTATCCTTCATGGATGTGGCTTTATCTCTATTATTACAATACGGAATTAATTAAGAATATTAAAGTCTGCATCTTAAAAAATGATATTCCTAACTTTTATCTATGGAGGCAACATTTTCATATCCATTCTCTCCTAAAGGCAGCATCCTTTGGGAAGATGTGTTAGACACATTTAGGTAAATATTATTCCTCTAGCACACATGGTTTCCATTGCAATTGATCCCCTGCTGTTTCTTTCCAAGCACTTTCCTCTGTTACATATCCCACAATGGTGGCTGAAATACTGATCAGCAATAGCAAGACAAATTGATTCCATCAACTGAGAGTTTTAAGGGGAGCAAATGTTTATATCTGAGTTTGTATGTACTGTAGTTACTGAAATACGGTTTTTAGGCATGCACTGTAATTTTCAGTAGCAATGAAATCCTGAAGTTGCTTGAGCCAGTCATAATTTAGTAAAAGCATAGAATGAATAAAGGCTGACTGACTGAGATGGGACATAAAGATAGTGCACTACAAAACAGACACATGGGCCCAAAAGCTGTGAAGAAGATGCTTCCTCCTGTAGCCTCCCCTGAGATTTGGGAACAGCTTGGGTGCTTCACACAGACCTGCCACAGAAGTTGCACCTGAGCCACGTGTGAGCTGCCTGAAACTTGGGAGTCACAAGCTGCTCTCTTCAGTCTAGCAGAGAAATAATCCTACAAGCTTTTAAACTGGCACAGTCACTGGTAAGAGTTTATCAGCAAACAATAACAGCAAGAAGCTAGGAAAAAGCAGGGTGAGAACTGCTTTTCCCAGTGACTGTTTTTCCTCAAATGCATGTCAAAACTACTACATGTGGCAGGGTGAGGAAACATTTTCCCTCACCCACGATTCACTTGGCACCGCTGGGCTGCAGTCAATGTCACCCCAAACCAGGCTGAAGCTGGCATGCCCACCATGGGGAGCTGCACAGAGGTAGGAGGAGAAGCAGTGCATGCACCACCATATTGGTGGCAACTTCTAAGTCCCTAGCACATGAACAGCATTGGACATAAAGATATGCTTTATAAGTGCCCTGGCTACTTCTCTGTGCCAGTCAGATGAATGTGCGAGCCTTTGCCCAGGGTGTTCTGAATGTCCTACAAAAGCCACTTGCTGTGGCAACAGCAGGTCGAGTATTGTGATTCTTTAAAGCCCAGTTTCCTTTTCTCTTTAATTTTTTATTATTATTACTCGTTAACCACCTTGTGGTCAAAACTTTCAAGATATGATCAGTGTTCTCTTCTCCCAGGGTCTAACTGCAGGTCTGATGCTGGAAGCTCCATTTATACAAGTGACACTGGTATTCCCTACAAATTCACCATCTGCCAAGGGGCTGGACATGATTGGCAGCAATCCTACAATGAGCACTTGACAGAAAAACCTGCCACATGAAAGAAGCATCACACAACTAAAATATATAATGTTTTTTCTACCCAGAGAAATTTTTAACATGGGAAGGTCTTTCTAACACAAACTGGAACCATTTCAACTTCTGCTTCCTGTTTCTTCCTCTCTGAAATTACCCTAGGTTGGCCCTTGCAAGGCCTTGCTTTGGAGGAAGTACTTCTGATGTACATCTCAGGAGGTTGAGAGATACGGAATAAACTCCCGTTACCTCTTGCTGATGTAGAGCACAGCAGCTCTCTGAAGCCCTGCTCAGTGGGGTCGATGTAAAACAATAGCAGACCCCTGGTAGGACCTTCCGTTCAACTTCCACAGGACCTGCTCTAATGGAGAGAGGGATATTTTCCTGGCCATTTAAAAAGTTGCTGTCACAAAGCCTGCAGCAATGTGAGCATCACTAAGAGCCTATTTGTTGTGCTAACGAGGAATTCTCACTAATTGACATCACTATCAGAGTCCTCCAGCCCCAAAGTAAGCAGCAGGGGTTACAGTGCATGAGAAAGACACCATGCAAAGGCATTGCTGAGGATTAACTGAGCACTAACGAGCTGAAAGGTGTGGTCCTGCCGTAGAAAATGTGGGGAGACCATCAAAAACACAGCAGGGCTCCAGGCAAGGGCTCCAGGCAAGAGCTCCAGCGTCTTCAGTCCAGGGGTGCTCCAGCTGATACAAGGTCTCACTTGGAAATGGCCACACCGTTGTTGGCTGTGTCCCAAAAGCTGTCATTTCCGCTGAGGGCTCAGCAGAAAACAGTGTGGCTGCAGGGTGGCTCTCCTGCACAAAGCCAGGGACATTCCCTCGGAGGCATGAGGTCAATGTTGATTTAGGCTTTCCCAACAGTGCTACAGAACAGGTACTGTATGGTCACTGCTTCCAGGGACTCCCAGGAGTGGCACATCACACTGCTATCTCTTACAGTCTGGAATTATACATTTTTCAGAGACCTCATCTACAGTTTTAGCAAAGGGAAGTTGCAGGAGGCTCTTGGGACCACACTGTCTCGTCTACACTCAGGACCCTGCAAGCAGAGCCACAGAGTGTCCTTCCAGACCTGAGAGTCTGAGGGGGCTCAGGAACATACAATACTTGGAGCACTCACAGGCTGGCCTCAGGAGTGGGTAACAATGCTAGATGACCTGAAGGTAGAAAACATCAGCATTTCTTCATTTGGTTACAGTAAAAACTTAGGCAATTAAAGAAAAAAACCCACAACTTTTCACAGCAAGCTTAGAATAAAATCATTCTTTATCATACAAAGTCACACCATACATATAAATAATTTGAATGTTTCGCTCTTTCATGGAAAGTAACAGAGAAAAACCTTCAAGGTTGATACATGGGAGCTGGTATTGGAAATCACACAGGATCAACCCCAAATCCTGCATCCAAACAGATATTTGGATCCAGTGTTGACCTATACACCACTTCCCTCTCCTGCATTGGAAGGAACTGAATTAAGACCCTCCTTGGAGGGCCACCCCCATCATCAACCTCAGGTTATGGATCCAAAACCTGCAACCTTGGCCTCATCACTGAAATCCAGTCCTTTTCAGTAGTAAGAAAGCCCAGTTTGTAGCTGCAGGGAGAGCCATTGCCTTCTCCAAAGTGCATTATCTGTAGGTTTTTGGAGGTGACTGAAATAACTAAGCCTACCCAAGCTGGATCCCATATCCAATAGCTGAAAAGCTATTTCTATTTCTTGGCTGACAAGCTGGTCAAAGCAGCAAAGCTAAGTATTGCACAGTCTAGCAAGATTTGACTAAAACTGAGACCATTTATGTGGAATAGCAGTGTGGGAACAGAAAAGAAGCTAGCGGAGCAGCGATGAGAAATTTGAGCTTTGATCAAGGAGACAGCAGCATTTGACTCTATCTGAGCTGGCAGGGAGATCCCATCCCAAAGCAAAATAAAATAAGTCATTCTTTCCAGCAGATGAAATTCTCCCCAGTGGTTTGTTCCTCCCAGGATCATCTTATGTGATCTCATTGTCTTTAAAGTCTTTCCCCCGAGGAAGCTGAACGTTTAATATAGACTACAGCGTTAGTATCCGGTATTAAATCAGTCCAGCTACTCTGAAATGAGGCGAGTGGGCGTCCTGGAAAGGAAATAAAAATGCAAGTTAAATAGAGGAGAGAGGTTCACCTTGACCCATGCTATTTATTGCAAAAGACACAGGAACACAGTGCTTTCCCAACGGAGGGTCACTCTGCCCTGCCATAGATACGTTTTACAGTCCCCCAAACTTCAAATGCTCAGAGTATGCACAAGGAATGCACCATCCAAGCCCAAAAGCTTTTACAACTTGCTTTGCTTTACCAAGCAGCCCTAAGAGAAACCAGCACATTCCCACAGCTCTCATTAATCCAGCTGGCAAACTTAGGCACTCGGCATTTTTGGCATCTTTGGCTGCAAAGATGAGCCATAAAACTGCGAGGAAGAAAAATGTCAGGAAGGGAAACACTAAAGACCTCAGGCATGGTGCAGATGTCAGGGATCAGCACCGGGGCAAGGCACTGCAGAAAGGGTCTCTGTCCCATGTGCTTCTCCTGCATCCTCACCATGGTTTCAAGCAGGATTCTTTCCAGTCAGGCACTACACACAGCACTAACAGCTGCCCCGTGAGGGAGCTAGATGTGCTGTGTTAGGCACAACTTACACAATCCATTGCTGCTGTGAAACCTGGTGGCTTAAAGAGATTTATGTTGCATAGTGCTCTTATGTCACTAGTTCACCACATGCCAATTGCACACAAGCCCACAGAAAAGCTGCATTTTTGGTAGTTTTTTTCAAATGCCATGTGAGCTGACAAAACACAATTCTTCAGAATCATTGTGAGTGAAAACACTCATTTACCTCATTTAGTGTTTTACTTCAAGAAACAATTTAGCCCACGCTTGAAGTGTCAGCTAAATGAAATAATTTAAAATAATTCTGAAAACATGCTCACTGAAAGAGGCTATAATCAGAGCTAATTACAAGGACATTCTGGAAATCCCTTGGCTTGGGGCTTTAGTTTTGATAAAGGGGATAACAACTTGTAAGTGATGATGCTTTTAATTATAACAATAGTAACCACCTTCTTTTACATGGCTTCTTTCATCTCCAAAAACCCCACAGCTCTGCAAACTATACATACCACAGGGATTATTTAGCCTAACACCAAAGTGAAGCTATCCCTGCAAGAAATGAGTAAGCATTTAGCAATACCTGGCAGTCATGGGCAAAATTTGTAGAGGAAAAAAGGTGCAGAGGGAGAACATAATTGCTCTGTGTCTCCTTACAAACACTCAGGGGATTTCTGGATGCCCACAGTGGCAGCCATCTGATCTTGAGAATAAGGAAGGTGGCTTTTCTATGTGCCTGTAGACTCAAGGCACTATGGAGGAAGGCTGCAGCACCACATGGCAGCACCTGTCCCATCTGTCCAAGCTCACCTGTCCACGTCCTCTGCTGGGTGACGATAAAGCTTTGACACTGTGACTGGGAGTTACAAATGGCAGCAGCTTCCTCGGCACTGTGGATGGACAGCAGGCAGCCCAGGTGGCTGTAGGAGGGCCAGCACTTGTAGTCTGCTCCCTCCACTGTCCGGAAACCCTTCAGGGAGATGTAGTCTGGGGACAGAAAGAGGGTGTTTAGGGAAACACTTCAGGTGAGCTTTCAGAGGCTGGTTATGCTACACACTTAATCAGTGAAACTCCTAAAAGAATTGCGACAGTGATAGACTGAACTGACCTGCCAAGATGGAGAATGAGTGGAGCTGCAACATTAACAGAAACTCAAATTGCCCTTTGGCTCCGCTGTGGAGCACAGGACAGCAATTCCCCCACAGATGTAGGAGAAGGGTGAGCAGTCTCAAGGGTGAAGGGAGAGGGATGTCACTGCAGGGGTGGGTAAGAGGAGGAGGCTGCTGTGACACCCACGGACCCTCAATTTTTTCCCTGGAAAAGCCAGCCTCACAATAGCCTCTCCTACACCCCAGCCTCAACAGCAGAAGATCCTCACAGATCCAGCACCAAGCTGCATGGTGCACAGACTGACCTGCCCATCATGGTGCCAGCCACAGAAACAGGAGACTGAGGAACCCCAGTGGGGAAAAGGGAGGCTCCTGACAAGGAGACCTGACAAAAGACCTAACTAGCCTGGGCAGGTGCTGTTCAGGCTATTGTTCACTGACTGCTAAGAGTCTCTCCCCACCTTCCCACACCTCTAGGATGGAGATCATTTTGGCACAGCACAAAGCCAACAGACAGGTGTTGTTGCAAAATACCAGTAATTCCTGTTAAAGCTGCTGGTCCTTCCATGCAAATGACCAGATATCTTTGTTCATAACGGTGCAAATTCTAGTTCTTTCACATGTAAAGAGATTTCCTTCTGCAAGCCACCATCACTCCCTACCACCACCTCATGTGAATTATCAGGAAAATGCAGGCCATAGTGGGAATGCACCTCACAAAGGCACATTTATCCATCCACAGGTCCAATAAAAAGATCTTCAGAGAAAAGGCCCCAGTCACCCTTCCACACTCATCTCAGTGCTGTCACCTCCCCACTCTGTTTCCATAATAACCTGTGCCCAGCAGACAGAAGCCACACAGTGAAATGGGAAGTTTGAATATCAGCCCAGAAAACTGCCCTGTTGTTCCAAAGGATAAGGATACCCCGAGACAGGAGCCACTCAGTTTGCTATCCCAAATATATTCACCTGAAATGCTGATGCTCATTTTGAGAAGAGTGCAAACACGTCTGTTTGTAGGCCAGATTGTCTGCACTGCTTTTACTCTGCAAAGCAATACAATCATGCATAGCTCCCATGGAAAATAACCAAAAAAGCCTGCTCAAAAAAAGACACTTCTGGTGCTTTTTCTAGTGACTATACGCTGCCTGAATGTATGGGAGCTCAGAACTTGACCAGTTACCAAGCATCTCACTCACTCAGTAGTTACTTTACTTAGAGCATGCAAAATCAACTACCTTTTAAAAGAAGAGGTCTTTTCTGCAGATAGAGCCCAGACTTGTACAGATGTAAAACCTTTTCAAAAGCTCTCAGAGTTTCATTTATTCCGTACCGTAAATCACCTACATTTAGGAAAAAAGATGACAAAGATAAGCAAGTCCATGAAATACAATTCAGAGACTTCTTATAAAGAAGTTTATGAATATTAGCTGGTACCTGTTGCATTCAGAATATCACTCAAAAGTGGTCGCAAAGCTGGTGGTGCAGAGTGTGGCAAAAGATAGGTGAAAAAATACCTGCAAAAAATCCCACAGGCTGATTAGAATACAAGGCCTTCATTTCCCTGGTGATTAAGTTGTCTACATTTTCCTGTGACTTGATTATCCATATGTAACCAGTAAGTCTGCTTTGGTTATAAAGTTATGTTGGAGTACATCTTGGTGCCTCAGATGGCTCCTGTGAGTTGGGCTGAAAGCCTGGTGCTTTCTGCATGAAATCTACCTTGCAAAGGTTCATGCAATAAAGCCTCCCCTCATTCCCCTGGGCCATTTTTGTATACTAAATAATGTATTTCCCACAAAAAAAAAAAAAAAAAAAAAAGAAGTCCTGTAAAAAAGAAGACTCATTCAAGATCTTTTGCCCTGAAAAGGCTTGACCTTCCTATTGCTCTTGGAAAGTCAGAATGACTCATTTCCTGACCCTTCCACAAAATTCGTGTTCTAGAGAACAAGTGCACAAGAGACAAGTGCAACTGCAAGGCTGCAATAATCTATGCACGGATTTGCCCTTTAGCACTGAATCCTGGAAATCCAGGCTCTCTTACTAAGTCCTTCTATCTAAAAATCCAGTTGCCAAGGCTTCCTTCCAGGACTTGATCTGCCAAGCAAGTGGTCAGCAGAAGTCCCTGAGTTTTCAGCTGATGGCCCACATGAAGTGCTGCAGCAGCCTCAGCCCATTACCTGCTCCGTTGCTCTTCCATAGGGGCCTATAAAGAGATCTGGAATTGGAGGAAAGAGCAGGCCAGCCTGTTCCAAATAATGGGGACTCAAAGCTGGTGGGCTTTTGCAGGTAGCCTGCACTGCCACTGCTTTCAGCAAGCACAGCCCATGGATATCAGGCATCAGGGCTTGTTTGGCAAACATCAAATTCACAGGTGCAAGCTCTGGGGCAAGTTTTCAGAGGGCGTTGGGGAAAGGGAGCAGCAGAAGAAAGGTGCCTTCATTCTCAACAGACAACAAATACACTATTTTCCTGCCTTATAAGGAAAATAACTTGCTTCAAAGTGATCCTTAACTACCCTTTGACAGAAGTGAGGGGAATCACCACATGGAAGAAGGACAGGGTGCTAGAGGCTGCATGGTAGGTTGTGAGCTCAGCCACCCCAGATCTTCCCCCATGGAGCTGGACATACCGATATGCATTGAACAGATTCTTCTTCTCATTTATTCCTTCGCATTTCCCAACCACGGAACATTTGAGAGGGAATCTTTTGTTAGGGAAGTCGAGTGTGCAGTCACTATCTTCCTTGCAAGACAGCTCCTCGGTGCTAGCATCATCCATGTCTGTCACTTTTAGGTTTCCATCCACCATAACAAACTGCCTTGGCTGGAAATCCAAGAGGACTATTGAACCCAGGGGGGAATGTGCCAAGTAAAACAGCAGTTTCACAAGACTCAGGCAAATCTGAGAAAGAGAATATGAATATGCATGGAAAAAAACAGATGAAAAACAGCTATTAAATTGGAAGTAGAACAAAGGGGAAGGCATTCAATTAAATTAAAAGGGGAAAAAAGCATATAGAACTTAAAAGGTAATTATATGTATGCTACAAAATTTATTATCAACATTGCCACAGGATCTGACTGGTAAGTAGTTTAGCAACATTTTTAAAAAATGTGTGTACACAAAAAGAGACATTTGCAGTTAGAAGAACTAGAGGAGAAATCTTGGAGGAAAACAATAGCAGTCTTCATGTTTCAGAAGCTATATTGATTTGCTAGCTGAAATCAGATGGGTTTTTCCCATTCTGGCATAAAATTAATAGATTTCCCTCCCTTCCCCCATACTGCTCAATACAGACTGAGGCTCCATGGTCATTAATACCAGATTCATGCCTTGCTGCATCACTCAGCAGTATGAATTTGGGCACACAATCATGCTTCTGAATAATTAGTCAAGGCTCGCAATGTATTTATTGCCAGCCTTTTTGCTTTTATGACAACTTTCTGGCAGTATGGTAAGGCCAGACAATACCTGACCCAGCAGAAAGCTCGGTAAATTGGTTTTAAACAAACTAGAACTAGAGGAGTGCATTTATACTGCACCAGCACTTTGCTCAAGTTGCTTTTTGCAGCAGTTTTCTTTCAGTACCAAGAGCCCTGGCACCAGACAAAGTGTATCCTCAGCTAGGTGTGCCAGGCAGCCCCACGTCACCCCTCATGCTGCCGATAGCGATCTGTGCAGGCGCGAGGGTTTTTTTCCCTTGGAACAGCTCGCACAATCCCTGGTATCTGATGTGGCTCATCACAGGGGAATCCCATATGTTTAGACACCCTAATTAGGAAACAGGACTAGACAGTGCCAGTGTAAATTCTGAATTAGTGATTTCTGCAGTCAAGAGATTATAAAAATCTCTAACACCACAATACTAAACTTTACCAGCAGCTAATCCAGCATCATGGGTTTCCAGCTCTACAGGAGACTTTGGCTCATTTAAGAAGATGAGGCACTAGGAAAGCTATGTAGAAGCCAGTATGGAATCGAAGAAAGTAAAACTCCATGAGCCAAGAGAAATGACTGTGGAAGCTCTGATGCTATTTTAACTCTTTTAGTGAATCATAAGAATCCCAGCTTCGTGTCCCACAGCTGAGTGAGCGCAGTTGCCACACTCCCCCTCTGGCTCAGATGGCAAGGCTTCCCTTCAACATTAAGGACCTCATGCAGACAGGGATTTTATTTTAGGACTTTTGTTGTGCTTTTATTTTGCCCAAAGCATTTCTTGCTGACACTAAGATACCCTTACTTCTACATGG
>JAHLSL010000007.1:9556854-9574681 GCA_025920805.1 Petroica traversi
AGGGAGGGAGGCGGCGGCGCAGCCCCAGCGGTTCTGGAGGAGGTGGCCCGGGGTGGAACCGGAGCTGCCGGGTGCGAGCGGCACATCCCCGCAGACACCCGCCCACCCTCCGACGGCGGCTGTTTATAGCAAACACGCCTGTTTCACGGGCGAGAATTTCGTCAGCCCTGCAAGAGGGTACCTCAGAGTACAGCCGAGGGATGCACAACGGGCTGAAATCAGTGAGAACTGGGATATCACGTTTCCCTGACGCTTAAAATGCTCTGGTTAAGTTTCTAAGAGCAAACACTGGCAGTTTCTCATATTAGAACGATAAACCCTATTGGGTTGAATCAGCAATACACTGCCTAAGCACAGAATTGGATTTTTTTTTAGCACGGGGGGGGAAAAAAATTCTAACCAAACCCATTCTCCAGCAAAACCGGCCAATGCAGGCAGGAAACACACATTTATCTTTTCTTTGTGAGGCGATCTGATCGATCGGCGTGGTCCCGCAGCTCAGGGCTGCCTTCTGTGACACACGTGTACCTGCGCGGGAGAGGAAAGCGTTTCCGTGGGTGCGAGAAGCAGGAAAGGTGCCTATCGCGGCTCCGTTACTGGTTTTAGACACGTGTCTGCACCGGGCAGACTTTCTGCTGTACAGAAAGTCAGTTAGCTTGGTGCAAAGGCAGATGCAGTTTGTCTGCTTCTAATTTAGGCAACATGCAGCTAACTCTCCTCACTGAGCAGCCTGAAACACCAGCCAAATGGGTTGATTTACTTTTTTATTTATGTTTATGCTACTGGGTTAGAAAACAAAATAATGGTCTGTGTCTCCACCTGGTCTGCTTTATTTTCTGCCCTAATGCTTTCAGTGGCATAACTAGGCACCAGACCCTCCCCAGGAAGGGAGCAGGTGGTGCAGGGCACAGTTGGGGTTAGAGAGATTACAGCAAGTCAGTTATCATGACTGGTGATCCCCAAGGCTCTTTTAATAAAAATAATTTATATAAATGATCACTTTTAAGTAGTGTCCTTCTCAAAAGCCTGCAGAAAGTTTCCCTTTCCATTATTGATGGTTCAATACTACTGGAGCAGCCAATGAGAGAGAGTAAAGTGCCTCAGCAGAGCACACTTGCTCGGTAAGAGAGCAGGAGAAATGAACTCTGAATTCAGGTCATTTTCAGATGGCAGAGTTTGGGGAGGGAAGTTAAACCAATGGTCTCCCTACATGTAAAATAATCAAGTGGAAAATCTCAGGTCGCCTGCGCTTACCCGTGCACAGACAGGTTAGAAGCTGATCCCAGAACACCTCTTTCAGTAGCTGAATTTCCTTTGTTGCTTTTTAACCTTAATAGCTCTTTAATTACTGTTCTTATTTTCAAATCAAGTGTACATCTGTGTCATATTAATGAATATTCATTGTCACTGGAGAGGTATCAAATGTATTTTTACCTGTGTTTCCAAGGGAATAGATGCCAGCTGTGTGTACTATTATCTAATTTCAGCCTGTCCTCAGCACTGTAATAGTATCAAGACCTATTAGAGAAGACTCACAGATACATAAAAATAACAATGAATGATTATTTTCTTGCTTTACAGTAGTACTTAGGGATTCCTGCCAAGATCATGGCTCTGCTGTGCAAGGCTTTGTGCAGACTATGGCACAAGAGGTGGCCTTGCTTGACACAGCAGTCACCTGAAATGGGAAATAAAGCAAAGTGCTGCAGCAAGGATGCAGCAGTGGAGTTTGTAGTCATTTGAGTGTCTTTTAGTTCCTTGGTGGATTCTACCTGACTTTATTGCCTTTGATAGTGTGTGAGCACTGTGTGGAGCAGATGGGTACGTGTTTTAAATATCTGCTTTGTGATTGTATGGTCTCAGCAGCAGAGGCTGCATAAATCCAGGGAAGGCCTCCTGTTGCAGCTCTCATCATAGCACCCCTCTAAGTGCAAATGCACATATGGTTAACCTATGTGCTGGCACTAGGCCCATCAGTATCTTACACTTTCTTACCTACATTCATTCCTTTAGGAATATCCACAGGCTGCAGATGGAGCAGAAGGCTGTCCGCTGTTCAGAAAATACCAGGCTGTGCTATAATTTCAATGAGTGTGGTTGAATCACAGAAGCTTCTTAGCTTCTCCTGGCTTCCTGAAAGGGCTGGGATGAGATTTCTGTAATGAAAAATTGTCCTGGCACTAATGCTAGTTGGGCTCCTTTCTCAAAATGTATGAGTCTGTACATGAAGTGTAGATGAAAAATTGGGAGTCTCCTGTGCTCCAGACTAACTGGGATGAGAAAGCATCCCATTTTCCCATGCCAGCACAGAAAGTGTTTGCCTTGTGAAAGACAGACACCTCTGGGTGCAATTTCCCTAGCTGGTTCCCTCCTATCCCAAGAGATCTGGCAGCAGCATTTCCCTATTTCTTGTCTATGACACTGATCTAGAAAGGATAAGATCAAGCTCTTGGGTTAGTATAAAAAACCTGGGGAGAATTCCTGGGGGGGAAAGTTTTCACTCTGAGCACATACATGAAAGTCCTGGGCAGCAGTCCAGAAGAGGGAGGCCAGGAGTTTATAGGTCTGGGAGAGGGATCAAAGAAACCTGTAGCAGCCACTTCAGAACAGGAGGAAGACTTAGACAGCTCTAATAAAGACTCTTGGGAATACATGTCATCACTGGTGCCCTTGCCTTTGAGGGCAGCAGTTACCTTGATTCCTGCCAGCTGAGCTTCTGGCTGTCTCCAGACAGTTCCTGTCCAGCTGCAAGTGTGCACATCTGGGGCAGAGTGAAAGCCAGAAGAGCTGCTGGAGGGCAGGCACTCACCTGCAGAGTGCAGGGGCAGGAGCCATCCAAAGCAGCCTGACTTTGCACTTCCATATCAGCTGAGAAACCTTCTTGCATCCAACCTCCAGGCCTGTGTGTGGCCATGCCTGGGAGGCACCCAGGGAAAAGTTACCCCCACCAGCCATTTCCAGATTTCTCTTTGTATTGCCAGGAAAAGAATAAGCAGAAAGTTAGCTGCAGGTAAGGTACCTTCCTTCAAACAAGTGGACTAGGGAGACAGACCTTGCTCTGCTTTTTTGTCTTAGCAGCCAGGAGCCCTAGCCAAGGTCTTGGTGCAATAATGATTGCCCTAGAACTGAAATAATGTGTTTCTCTTCCAGTGTGAAGAAAAACTGTCCTTTTCTGTTGAGTCCAAGACAGCTGCAGGTCCCAGGTGTTTTTATAGCCCATGGCAGGCACAGCTGTGTCTCCCTAGGCACTTCTGGTCTTGGGTTTCTCAACGGGGTTTGGCAAAGCTGATGCCAGCACCCAACTGGCATATAGAACACCAGGAAGCAGCTTTCCTGAAACTGCTCTGTTTGTTTTTTTGTACTTTTTTTGTCAGATGAGCGATCACCTCATGGCTAGAGGTGCAGGATGAAGCCATGAGAACACTGCAGGGTAATTGCTTGGCCCCACAGGCCATCATCTCCTCCAATGGTCCAAGGGCAGCCTGACTTCAGAGAGGAGATGTGAAGGCTGAAGAGCGCTGCTGCTGTTGGGTGCATCAGCAACGAGTGCTTGCCATCTCCTAGGAGGCAATCAGCCTGGCAGAAGACACTCTTAGGTGCAGAAAAAGGAGAATGGCCTGTGCCAGTGGTCCCTGAAGAGCTGAAGAGCATTGGGGCTTGCAGAAAGAGCAGGAAGAGTACCCTCTGAGGAAGGTAAGCACAAGCAGTCAGGAAGCTCTGGTCTTGGGCACATGAGGGCTGACAGAACTCACTGCAGGATTTTAACATTCTAACGCCCCTCTTGAGCCCTCCTTGGAAGTGCCTGACCCCACTGCAGTAGGGGTTTGTGTAACTAATGAATCTCAACTAATTTATTGGTGGCACTGAGCAGAGCCCTGGTGTGGTGGCACCTCACATTCTGCAGTCACAATTTGCCAGTGACTGCCAAGCTGTCTGTGTGCTGTTCACAGCATAAGCCATTCCTGTCACAGCTTCCCCCCCGACTCCCTACAGCACCTAGACACTGCCCCGCCTTTGACATATTTCAGGATTCAGCCATTTGTTGTCTACCAGCACTTCCAGCCTGACTGACGTGGAATATCCTGCTCCCTATTGCATCAGCTCCTGGGAACACACATCCAGCTGAAAAGTTCTAAGTCTTCCCAATGAGATTTTATTAATGTCTAGGAGGATATAATCAGATTTCCAGCACAAGGTCTTGAAGAGCTGGTCTACTGATAGATGGACTAAAACCTTCCCTTGCAATACAGGTATTGGTACCCCAGGTGGAAGTCATATTACTACACTGTAAGGTGTTGATTGCACTATCAAAAGCATCCTCAGCCTTCTGGGGCTGCTATCCCACTGCCACACTGAATGGTATGGTGCACAAAAGGAGCAAAGTCAGGGAATGCTCTGGGATGTTACTCTCCAGGTATGGAAACCATCACAGGAACCTGTCAGTGTACAGACTGTGCTCTTGCCCTTTTAATTCAGAAAGAGAAGAAACAAAACTGGCAGTATAGAATGTCTTTAATTCTCTGTATTTCATGATAGAGGAGGCCCAAACTCCTATTAAGCATCCACATATTTCTGGAAGACAGCATTTTCAAATGATAGCTTTTCTCCCTAGCAGAGCCTGGCCACAAGCCTAAATGCAGTGAGCAATTTGGGGAGATCTGCAGAAGAAGGGGGTACAGGACCTTCCCTCTTCTGTCTCTGGCTCAAATAGCAGACACATTTCTTCAGTGGCAACACCATGTAGCAGCATTTAGGACAGGCACTTATCTCCAGCCCTCCTGTACCTACTAGACCATCTGGTCTAAGTCATACCGTAGCTTTGTGGCAAACAGGTTGGGGAAAATGATCCAGGTTAAAATAAATGCAGCAACACTTTCCCCAACAAAGAACAGTGTCTCAGAAGGATGAGCACAGGCTGTGTGGAGGGTGGGAGGAAGCAAGAGAGTTCCTTTCTACAGTATGGACTGGGAATCTAAGTTTTGCCTAATATCAGAGGAAAAGTAGAAGAGACTGAATTAAAATCAGGCAGTAGCAACAGGAGAAAGAAGTGGCCTTGGACTCTGATTTTTTGGTTTGTTTTTTTTGTGGTTTTTTTTTTTCCCCAGATGGTTCCTATCTCCAAACATCTCTTCTCAAATTCAGCCCACATCTATGCTCTACTCTTTTCTGATTTCATTGGTAAGTAGGAAACTCCCCAAACCAGGGCTTACTTAGACTGTGTTGTGTTGTACATAAGCTTAGTGGAAACCATGAGCTGGAACTGGAGTGTGGGATTGTGTGGGACTCCAGGAATACTCCAGTGAAAGAATGTTCTTTTCCAAGTCTGGTCAGAATCAAATGGAAAAGAACAAGCTTGGCAACTCCAAGTACACTTCCAGATTAAAGATGCTCAGTAGAGTTACTCTCCTAAGGTTTCCTTCAGTAAATTATGAGGAAGGTTAGAAAGCATTTCTAATAGTCCTCTAAAGGGATCTGCAAAATCTAACCTTTGATTAGTGTCATGATCTTCAAAATCAGAAGAAACACTACCAGTAGCATGTCATGCTCCCCTCCCTAAGTAGTCACGCCTGGCAGCCTCTTGCAGAGCTCCTTGGCTTTAATTTACATATTACTCCATCTAGTGGCTTTAAGGTTCCAGCCTCCAAGAGTTTGAAACTCTGTCCTGGCACCAGCTGGAATTCAAACCTCTGCAGCAGCTTTGCCATCACCACTTTTACCTCCATCTGTTAAGAAGAAAAGCAAACTCATTGTCAGTGACAGTGAATACAGCTTGGACTGCAGCTGCTCAAAATCAGTCTACTATCTTATGCTGCTTTGTCAATACAGAGATTTAAAAGTTAAATGTTACTCTGTTAATGCAGGCAGTTGAGTTTGGGCAGGAAAGCTGGGACTTCCTGGACTTGAAGGCACTAAGATCAGTCGTTCTGTTTATCTGTTAAACCCATTTTGGAAGTCAGACTGTAAAACTAAATCACTCTGAGCACTGGTGCTTAGGTGAGCTCACAGCCCAGACCTGAAGTGCTGCCCCTGGCTGTCCTGAAACACTCTCTGCCATGCTCATACACATTAAATGGTTCCTTCTGTCCATGTAGCCCCCTCCTCACCTTCTCTGTGCCAGTTCTGGCTTGTGTCCTGCTCCAGCTGATGCTTCTCCTGCCTTGATTCTGCCAGTGGCAGCCACAGGATGATGCCCAAGACCCCCTGCACATCCCCTGCATGCTTACTTGGCAAAGGGATGTGGACTGTG
The DNA here is from genome assembly GCA_025920805.1 of Petroica traversi. Classification (NCBI taxonomy): domain Eukaryota; kingdom Metazoa; phylum Chordata; class Aves; order Passeriformes; family Petroicidae; genus Petroica; species Petroica traversi. The sequence goes on from JAHLSL010000007.1 coordinate 9,563,102, forward strand.
ATTCCCATTAAGGGGGTTGGATTCAAGCAGGCTGACCCAGGACAGCTGGGAGGCAGTGCAGCCTGCTGCTCCTCCCTGCAGACACCTTGGCTGCATGGACGTCTGCTTTGTGATAGCATTTGAGAGAAATACCCACCATGGGCATGGGGGGAGATCTTCCCTCTCATGAGAAGTGGGTGAGTGCACAGGGCATCAGTGTGGCCTTTGATCCCCACCACCAGCTATGGTCAGTGCACCCTGAGCTGGCCCAGTGCTTGCTAACAAAGTGTTGTTCCAGGCCTCTACTCACCTGTGCAAACACCTGCCCGATACAGGATCGGGGTCCCAGAGAGAATGGAAAATAGCAGTAATATGGCCTGCAAAGAAAAGTGTTCAAAATTGTCACTCTGACAACTTGGTGGTAAAGAAATAAGCAAATATTTCATCACAGCAGCAAGGAATTGGTCTAAATATCCCCTTGCCTATCTAACTTGTTAAATCAGTCTTCAAATTAACTCTTTTCTTTTGTTTTAGAGCAGCAATACAGTTCTGCAGCATGTTTCCTCATCATCTCTGCTTACTGCATGGCTCAGCTGCTGGAGCTGTTTTGATGCATGCCAGCCTTATTTCAAAGCTGAATGTCAAGCACACTCTAAATGCTCTCCAGCCTGTCATGAGGATGTCACAATCCACCCAATTATTGCTCCTTTGGGCAGCCCTGAGCCTTGTGAGGGAGGGGTGCTTGGTTCAGGAGACCAGACTAACTCTGGGCTGAAGGAAAACTCCTGACTCATGAAGTAGTTAGTGCTGATCTCTGCATCTCTTTAGTCCCTCATTGGTCCCTTCTATCACACTCCTGACCACTGCCTAGACTTAGGCTGCCTGCCCATGTGGCTGAATAGCATCTTCTCTCCCCCAGCCTCTTCTCCCCTCTCAAATATGGAGACATTTCCAGCACCCTGGGACCAGGGCTGTCATGCATTAAATGCTTGTATTGTACTAAGGCAAATATTCAACCTGGTTTGGGCCCAAAGCTTTGACTTCAATATAAATATTTAATAACAATAATATTGGTCTTTTTTGTAAGTAACGTGGTCTAAAGAATTTTTGAATAAAAGCTGCGCATTATAGCCCTCTATTTACATTTGGATGATTTAGTGTTACTCATACTGGAATGGAAAAATAGTTTTGTTCTACTTTTCTTTCCCTTGAACTCTCTTCCTGTAATGGTTTCTTAATACATATTTAATAACATGGGAGTAAAAAGAAACTCACTTAGGTGCATCTTTGCTGAATCGATCTGGATCAAAAGTAAGTGGATCCTTGAAAAACTTTTCCATCCTTCCCATTACATAAGTGTTGAGCTGGCAAGAAAGAGTATATTTTTGTTAGTCAGGAGTACCACACTGAAAATGCCTCTTTGCTGTGAGAGGCATAAAACCATAAATGCCTCCCACTCCACAGTCCCAACTGAGAGTCTTAATTCACACCCCAGTTTTGGTCAAAATTTTAGAGAAGCTGCTACAATTATGCCCGGGGAAGATTTTGGCCCTCTCATCCACATTTGGATTAACTGGGGCAGCTCAAAGCTGCTGATGGTGGGTGGGACTCACAAAGACTGTGGTGTTTGCAGGAATTCTGATGCCATTGAGGATGTGCTCCTTCTCCACCCTGCGGAGTGTCCCCGAGACAGGTGGGTACAGCCGCAGCGACTCCTTCAAAACCTGTGCCAGCAAAAAGCACAAGAGGTCAGTTAGTTCATACACTGTAGGAAGCAGAAATAAAACTAATTACCTCCCTATGGCCTTTCACTTCAGCTAAATGGGAGAATTTTACTTTTGAAATAGACACTGGCGTATCTGCCTTGCACTCCTGTGGGCAAAATATAAGGCTAAGTTAGCTCCTTCAGGCCTAGTTCTTTATTACAGCTGGTAAGATACAGGGCAAGTGAGAAAAAACCTAGAAGAGATCCTGGAACAGATCTAACACCTCAAGTCAGAGGAACAACTAAGCAGAAAGTATTAGGAAGGAAACTCAAAGGGAATATCTAAGAATGAAGTCTCCTGGCCCTGATGAGCTGCCCTGGGCACTGGCTGCCATAAAGGTGGGTGACTGCTTCCACCTCCTTCCCACTCTCAGCTCCTGCCTTTATCCTGCTTCTGCTGCTCAAGGAGCTGAGCCAGGTCAGAGCCCCAAAATAACAAAAAACAACCTGGCAAAGGAAAATGAATAGTGAATGTTGAGAAAAAATGGAACAAGACCATTTCTTTTGGTGTCAGTGAGCTGTAAGAATGGCTTATTTCATCAAAGTGAAACCTAATTAACAGTGCACATGAGCATCACACTGAAAATGCAATTAACAGCGTGCATGCACGAGTGGACTAATGAAAAAGAAACCTGGACAAAAGGATTCAGAATTGCCTGAACAACAGGAGAGGAGTCTCATAGTCTCTGATACTCCAGTGATGGACTGGCTCTGACCAAGGGTGACTGATTTTGGCTGTACAGATCCAAGTTGTGCTGTTAAATAAATGGTCTGCTTTGAGAAGCTCTCATGTGATCTGTCTTAAAACTGAAAGGCTTAGATACTTCATCTTAATTGGAGTGGTATAATTGTGATGGTGTTTGGAGAAGCCTAAGGAAGCCTGCTGATTTCTGTAATCACATAGAGTTGCCTTTTCCTTCTGGGAAATAGACCTATGCAGTCTATCTGCTATCAAAGCACAGTAATTTGTGGGATGGGATATGCCAAATGGTAAAGCACTGTTGCTCACCTCAGCAGGGCAGTTTAAAACAAAAAGGATCATGGCAGACTACTGAAATCACCGGGCAATTTATGCAGAACAGCTGCCAGGACTGTGATTCAGCCTCTTCTGAGGGCTACTGGTGTCCCCCATGTTGTAAAAAAGAAAATGCAACACAAACACTGGCTAATAGCCAACCCTGGCTTAGCAGTTCATTACCAACCAGCATTTCTATACATAAGACCTCTTTCAGGACCAACTCTTTCCCCCACCACCCTCAAGTGACTGAAGACTGAATAATGAAAAACTGACATAAGAAAACCCAGCCATTATTTTTGGCTATTCTCAAATCCCACTTTATTGCATATGGTGAGATCATAGCTGGAAATGCTTTAACAAGAATAAAAAAAAAAAAAAAAAGATGTGAATTAAGGAAGTGTGTGAAATTCACAGGTTGGGCTCAAAGCTGCACACCTTTCTTAAAATTACAGCTATTGTTTCACCTTAAACAGGTAGGGATTATGCAACTCTACTCTGGCTCCCAGACTGGTAATAATTAAGGAAAGCAGTGAAAGAATCTGTAAATTTGAGGAGCATCTTTCCCAATAAGGCTTGGCTGTGGCAAATGTCTTGGGCTACCTGCTTGCTGACCCTCTGGGAACAAACACTATCAGGATAAAATATTAGCATTGTTTTCGAAGTTCTAAAAGTGTGGGGCTCCTCTATGACATGTCAGAGGTGCCACCAGACCTGGTATCTTACCTCACTCTTATAGTACCTGTGATAAGTAGGTGAGTTTGCCAAGATCCTCATAGTCAACATCTCTCTTGGCACCAAGAACCTCATCCACTTCAGCCTGAGCCCTGCAGTTCAATTAAAACTTGTTAGCTGCAGATGCCTGTTTCTTCCTAGGCAAGTTGACAATATACATTATTTTATCCCTTTCATCCCTTTCCAGACACTGAGTTGAACTTAAACACCCATCCTCAGGCAAAATGCTACCAATTCCCATCCAGGCTTCCTGAACTTGTAGCTCATATCTGGATGAGGCAATGTGTGTTCAGGACAGCTGAAACAGGTGGGATTTGGGATCAGTTATGTAAAAGGCTTTGAAAAAATCACCTAGGCGAAACTGAAATTGTCCATCTTAAGGTTTTTCTTTTTATATATTTTGGATATATTGGTACTAGGAAACTGTTTATTTTGGAAGGGAGGCTAGAATTTATTTGGGATGATCCTATCTTTTTAATAATGCTTACAACTAAGTTCACCTTGAAATTAACATCAAGCTAGGTCTGCAAATTGGAGCACACATACCTTTCCAGTATTTCAGGGTGCTGACCCAGTGCCATTACTGTAAATGTCATCTGATTGGCACTAGTTTCATGACCTAATGATAACAAAAACCAGTTTAAAAGTTAGTATGAAATAATAACATGACACAAAGATGATCTACTAAGATGATTGTGAATATGAAGTTTTAAACATCAAACCCCGAATATTTTATTTCAAGTATACTAGAAATTAAAGGAAATAGTAAAAGGGATGTAAAGTCTACATAAGGAGCTTTCAATAAAAGGACAAAGCACATCTTGTCCAAGTCAAAGCTGCAGTGGTTTCATGCAGCACCTACTGGTCATGAGCTTCCTGGCAGGAGGGCCAATGATAGGCAGTTTTTCACTTGTCACATTATGGAAGATACAGTTCTGCCAGAACAGAAGGATTTACTGGTTTTGATGGAAAACAGAGCTTCTTACCATCTTTCTTTGAAAGGTCTGCTTTATATGTTAGGATGACCCTGCTTGAGCAGGGAGGTTGAACCAGAAGACCCTTCCAACCTTACCCTCTTTGAGACTCTGTGATGTGGACACTTTCCCCTTGTTTTTCATGGATAGGCATATGTACCATTTTAAGCCATTACAGAAAACTGACTTCTGCATAGATGTCTGCTGCAATAACATCTTTCTTGCCAAAGAACAGCATTTTGACCTCATCTTCTTATGAACCTAAATCCTCTTGATCTGCAAAATGTTGTTTATATCACATAATTACTCAGCCCATACATTTTCTGATTGGCTTGACAGTGCCTTCTCCTACTTAGGCAAGAATGGCATTTAATCGTGTGGGTGAGGTGATACAAAGACACACTGAATATGTGAAAGATGTTTTTGGTGGAGTTTAGTGGGAGCTGGGTGGAAGGGCCAGACCCCATATGGAATAGCCTTGCATCCCAGTGGGCAGTGGAAAGACAGAGGCTGGAAAACAGAGGGGGAAGCCACTGGTTGGAAAACACCAGCCTCGCATTATTTGCTATTCTGATATTACTGAAAGGGGACAATATATCATTTGTCTCTAAGAAAATTAGTTCTCTTCAGACATCACCCAGCTGGTCCTCTGCCAGTGCAATATTGCTGTCTTCCAACCAAAAAACTCCTGGTTGCAGCAGCATCACATGGAGTGATGATGTTAATCATGATGTTAATTATGATTAACAAGGATTTTAATAATGACCTTGTAGACAGCTCAAGAATGAGTACAGCTTCCCACATGACATATCCAAGTATTAAAATAGCTACCAACCTGCAACAAAGAAAGTGATGAAGTTATCCAGAAGGTTTTCATCATCTCTAGTTTCCTCCAGAGCTGTCAAGATAAAAAAACAAATGGGATTAGAAAATGCCCTCATGCCCCAGCTGGACCAGCCAGAACGTTCTGCCTTTTTTGCCACATATTGGCTGAGGTAGTATCAAGAGAGGATGCTGAATGCACATTTCAGTGGTGACTTGTGACCAGTATTTAATCTAACACAAAGAAACAGAATTTTCAAAGCAAGTCTCACTATCTTCAGTGTGAAAATAGCTTTAAAGGAGGATGCAAGTACAGATCCCCAAAACAATCCTCCCTGAATTTCACAGCAAAACATACCACAGAGTAAATCACTCAAACAGGAAGGTGTCTCTTACCAACTCCTTTCAGTATCTGTGTAAGAATATCCATTGTGGCTTCCTTTCCATTCTGGATGGCTTCTCTCCTCCGGTCAAGGCACTCCTTCCCCACACGTCTCAATAGCCTCACACCCTCCCTGGCCTCCTTTACCAGCTTCTGCTTCCCTGGCATGAACTGAATACAGAATTTCTTGTGTCATTTTATTCCTTTTGCTGGTAAAAAATAACGTCAGTGTTATTTCATAAGTGAGCGCCTTGTTTTCCACTAAGTGACACTTGTCACAAAAAGATTTGCTCTCCATGCAACAAACTGAATGCCTGCAGGATGAAGGGCTTGGGCTGAAATATGAAAAATTTCAATCTGTGTGTGATGTTTTGGGCACTGTGAGCAAAATTCCTCACCTCTCCATGGAAAGAAACTGCAGCATGCAATGCAGAATCTCACCCCTCTCTCAAAAAGGAGAACAGGAGCTCTAAAAGCATGAACTACAGCTATCATGAGACACTGGAATAATTCTTTACTTGAATATTTCATATTACATCCATAATTTCCTAGTAGATGAATTTGGGTTGAAAATGTAATTTTTTCATGGCAAGAATGCTCAAATTTCTTCCATTCTGAGTGAAGGCTGCCATCCTTCTTGAATGAATGGCGAAGTTCTTAATTTTTAATGGGTATGAGAGCATAAAACTAGAAGGAGACACATGCAGTGGGGAACAAAAGGAAAAAAAGAAGCATTAAATATTTATGTTAATTTTGCAAGTATTTTAAAGCACTAATGAATTTTATCTTGATGCTCATTGGACGGAAAGATCTACAGATGACTGTTTCCCTGACATATATGGACCTTGCACCATGAACTCAAGCAGGAGCAGCTGAATGTGAGGAGAGAGGACTGAAGTGAGGAGAGTACAGACCCGTATGAAGGGGACGCGTGCCTTGTTCAGTCCCTCCATAATCTTAGTCACAGCATTGGGTAAAGGCGTCTGGTCATCACTCAGTGCATTTAATTCCAAGCCAAAGGCTACCTGAGGAGCAGGAGATAAAAAGGCAATTTCCTGGGGCAGGGTGAAAGAGTAGGATAGCCTCACACCACTGCCTTTTCTCCTAAAAATATCCCAGGCTACCTCCTACCTTGCAGGAGGCTGTGAGGGGAGGGAAATAATAAGGGTTTGCTCCTTATTTGGGTGGATTAATAATTTACTACTACTCTTCATTCCTCCCAAACTGTTTTGCATAGAAAAGGAAAAGGCAGCACAAGGAAGACTTCATGCTGGCATTTAATGGCAATAACACAACCTCCACCCATGAAAGAGCCCTGGTATGTCCCTTTTGGCATGGAGAGGTGGGAGGGATGAGGCTGAAGGGACTTTTGCAAAGGGTCCCTATCCTGCAGGCCACAGACCTGGGCTATGCAGACCCTTTCCTAAATGCATCTTCCTTCAGCCCAAAGGGAAGTGGCACAATTAGTCCTGCAGGTCTCTGGCACTGCTGGGTAAAGGTCTTTCTCCCTGCCTCCAGCTCCTGATCCCATCCTGCTGCTGGTAGGCATTATTTCCACTCCTTCCTGCCAGTTGCAGAAGAGATAAGAAGGGGACAGCTGGTACCTTTCCAATGATATCCAGAGTCACCCGGTTCATCATCAACAGCATGCTAAACTCTGTTTTTCCATCTGCCTTTTCCTCTAGCTTCTCCATCAGCTCCTCTGCTTTTTCATTAAAAGTTTCCATCAGACCAATCAGGTAGCTGAACAATCAAAGATGAACTCAAAGATGAGTAATGAGGGCTCTGGAGAGGACATCTTTGCTCAGACAAAATAAGAAATTTCCATAGAAAATTGTAAAGTTTTTTTTTTTTATTTATAATTAATTTGCCTTAATACATTAAAAAACAAACAGGTTAAATGAGCTACATTCTTCTTACAGCAGGCCTGATCTGCCCTGCCATGTAATTAACATCTGCCAAGTAATTAGCATCATGCCCATCAAGGCACATGGACTTTATCTTTGCACCCTAGACACAACGCATCAAGGCACACAAGGAAACCAGACCAACCCCCTGCCTTATCTTTTCCAACAGGATAAGACAGCCATACCCATGCTCCAATATACACAACCTGGGGACCTTTCTGCCATTGCTGAGTTCATAGCGGTGTCACTGCTCCATGGGAAATCTAGTCAAATTATACTTGGCATGGAAATGGTGGGCTGGATTCTAAGCTAAATGTGATTTTGGCACTAAATGTTGGGGTCTTTTTTATCCTAATATCAAATAATGGCAGGGAGAAGCACGACAATACAGTAAAAGAAACAGCTGGATCATCCCAGAAATATTTGCCTTACCTTCGGCTGAAGGCCGGATCCATTATCCTCCGCTGCTTGCGCCAATGCTCATGGTTGCAAACAGTTACCAAGCCATTCCCTAGAAACCTAGCACATAGGAAAACAAGGAAAGGAACAGTTTAATGCAAAGGAGCCAGCTGAACCCTGTGTGGTAACAAATGTAAGTCTTTCACAACTACTTTCTTTTATTTTTCCCATATGTAGGGAGCACTGTTGAGTACACAACCATTGCATGACTGTGGGCAGCAACTGGATCACAGGTATTTTTGTCAGGTAAGTGTGGACTGCTGAGTCCAAAAAGATGCTGGTTCATTACAGTGTTATGCAAATAATTAATATAATAACTGGATTATTTTATTTTGAAAAGCTTCAGACTAACAAAGAAAAATTCCCTTTTTTTTTGGAATTGAATTTAGAAGTTGCAAACTGCCATGCCTTATGGAGTGCTCTAAAATCTGAGAAGTTTGATGATGGTCTTGAGTAGGCTTTTCTGAGACTAACTGAACATCCCCAGGGGGAAAAAAGACACATGATTAAGGTAAAACAAAATCCAACATATCCTGCTCCCTGACTGGGAAGACATTTGACTTGACATATAGTTTAATAGGTACATACTGCTTCCATGTGTCTGGAATTAGAAATTAATCCCCACACTAAGGTAAATGGTCTGAGTCAAATGTCATGCCTGCGATATTATAAATCTTGCACTTATTTTCAGATCACAGTGGCTTCAAATGGTTTTACCTACCTCTCACCAAATAGGCTGAAGAGAGTACCATACACAAGCGGATCCTTTGGGTACTGTGGTGACATCAAGAACTCCTAAAATCAAACCTCAGGTCAACTGAGTGCAATTTGTTGAAACACAAAATTTCACTCACACACATTTACTCTCTTCTTCTGCAGCAATAGTCTGAAGAGTAGATGAATTATTTGGTGTGCCCTGATTCCCCAGTTCCTGTGCTGCTAGCTTGCTTTGCATGCCTCTAGCACTTTTTTGCCCAATGACCTGAAATCTCACTCTGTTGTAATTGCAAAGACTTAGACAAAGAAATTCAGTCTCTTGTGCCCCATTCATTTGAGATATTAAGCACTTGCAGGAAACCTGCCTTTCACAAATGGAAAATGTTTGCTATATGTGCTGTTTAAATAAAAGTAACAAAATAAATTAATTATCAAGGAAAAATAAATCAGGACAGCCCAGAGAGCAAAGCACCTCATCCTCCTAATCCTGCCAGAGCCAAGCATAGATTGGCTGCTCTGTGCTGCCCTGATCATCAAGACCAGCTGTCTCCTTATGGAGGGCCAATCCCCACTATTGACTTGGCTTTATCTTTCAGTACCTTCACTCCTTCAGGACACACAACCAACAGTGAGATCCTGTGAAAGGCGTTCACTCGTACAACAGGTCCATATTTCTCTGCCCTGTAAGAAGAGAAAATTTTTAAAAAGAGAATTATGGTACAGACCAACATGTAACAGCTCAGACCTAATAACCTCAAAGGAGCAGAGCCCACTGCAGTGGGAACTATCACAGTCACCAGCAAATAAAGTTATTGAGAGAATCACAGATGGACAGAATAACCAAGGTGGGAAGAGAGCTTCAAGATGGTCCAACCATCAACCCACCACCGCCATAAGCACCCCTAAACCCTATCCCCAAGTGCCACATCTAGATGTCTCTTGAACATTTCCATGAAGTTAGTCCACCACCATTCTGGGCAGCTTATTCCAATGGCTAACCATTTTTTCACTGAAGAAGTGTTTTCTAATATCTAATCTGATCTGAAAGATCAATGCTTTCTCTCTAGCTCCTTTGCCAATCTTCTCAATGATGCTAATTATGTAATCCAGTGACTTTGTGCCTTGATTTCTCCATATGTGCTACAGGACTGCCCTATTCAATGGTATTGATGTGCCTCAACTTACCACTGCAGGAAGAGATCCGGCGTAAACTCCCGTCTCCTCACCATTCTCCATATGACTGGCAGGTGTCCAAATAAAAAGCTGCAGAATATGAAGGAATATAAGAGTGTCACGAGGATGCCAGGTTAGGGTCTTGCATGGATTGCAATCTCTGTTGCTCAGGGAGTGTTGCTTATGTTTTCCTTGTAAGGGAAGATGAAAATAACTGAGCTGTGCCAATGCCCAGCTCTTACCAAGCTGGCAAACTGGAAACCGAAAACAGGCTGGTCCTTGCATGCAGCCAGGAAGACCAGTTCAGAGATGAAGGACAAGGTCTTTTTCTTGCGCTATATTATAGGAGATGTGTGGGTCTGGGTAGGATCCCCCCAAAAATTGCTTTGCTCTTTGCTGGCTGACTGAATCTTGACTGCAGCTGTTACACTGCTGTACATGAAAGAGACACTTGCATTAAATACTCTTTAATGCATGCTCTTCCCTGGTAAGTGTAACTTCATTTCTGTCAATGGATTTCTGCTAAGTGAAATTAGGAACCATCTCCTTCTGTTCAAAGCCACATCATTTCAAATACTGAGGAAGATAATCACTGGTTAATATGGAAACTGAAGAAATTAATAAAAATGTTAACTCTTAAATACAATAGCTGCATTAAAACCTTAGAGATCAATTCCTTCCTTCAGCTGTGAGTGGTGAATTCCAACTGGCTTTGCAGAAATCTGAGGGAAGATTTGGCCAAGCACCTCTCTAAATTAAGCAAGATGCACTCAAGATCTGTTTTCCATATGAGAGACAGAGAGCCATGCTATCATCCTTTTCAGTATAAATAAGCTGTGAGGGAAAACAGGCTCTTATTTTATTTCTGTTGGAACTGGGAGGTGCTTAAAATAACAAGCACTGAACAAAATTACTCATCTAGAGAAACTTTTAGTCCTCTACTCATTTAACTTCTCAATTGTAACTGTATTCCAAAAAGATGTGAAAGCCCCGAATACAACACAAGTCCCTGGAAACTGCTCTAAGTGCAGCACAGGAAACACTCATGGCTCCTTTGGTGTGCCCTCACTCAGTGGTGTTCCTTCACACCTCAAAATGAATCTAAGGATAAGCAGGTTCAGGCATGACAAGCTGATCCTCTGTCTAGTGTTGGTATGTGACCCTGATTGCACAAGCAGGCTGAAGCCTGGAGGTGGGCAGGAGATCATGGTGTCCCTGTGAAGCTGTGTGTCTCTTCTTGTGGCATGTTATGGAGGGCATGTGCATCCACAGGTGAGGTGAAGTGGGAAGCCCACACACTCCTGCAGGAACCATGACTCCTTGTGACAGAGCTGCCACTGCCTTGCTGGCAGCTTTCTCACTGCCCCTTATCACTTATGACATTTTGATTTATTTTTGGCAGGAACCAAACACCTGGCTTACGAAGGGGAGCACGGAAGGTGCCTGGTGGCGTTAGTGTCACTGTGCCTCCTGGAGCAGAGCGGGACGGCTGGCGGTGCTGGTCCCTCCTGCCTGGCCGATGCCGCTCAGGGTCATGAGCAAACAGCTCGGGCGAGCGACTCTAAAGCGCCCCTTCGTGCCGCTGTGGCCACCGGGGCGATGCGGGACAGGACAGGCCGGCCGTGCTGCTGAGCAGGCCGGGGGATCCCCGC
>JAHLSL010000007.1:9588993-9607285 GCA_025920805.1 Petroica traversi
ATTTTTCACTCAGGAAATACCGAGTGCCTTGGTGGCCGGGCCCGCCCCGGGCCCTTCCGGCGTGCGGGGCGTTTTGGGCTCGGGGATGCCTCCCCTCGGGGCCTCGGTTGTGGTCTTCAGCCGGGGATGCGGTGTTGGCGCTTCCATAATAAATTCTGTTGGGCGAAAAGCCAGAGAACCGTGAGTCTGTCACACTCTGGGCGATGCTTGAAGACAACTACCCGAAACCAGCACTTATTTTTTACTTATTTAACTAATTTCTTTGCCATTTGATCCCGTTGAGAGGCGATAACACTCTTAGTGACTCGGTATTTCCTGAGTGAAAAATGTCGGCTGCTGTTAGCTAGCAGGGAGGACTGCAAGGCTGAATTCCAACTCGTGAGCCTCTCCCAAAAAGGAAGCTCCAAGTGGTTTACTGGCAAAAATGTCAGCCTGGCCCTTAAAGAGTGCTGGAGTTTCACAGTCAGGAGAGGAGCTCGTCACCATATCCTGGCAAAGAGCTGCTGAAAGCCTTCTACAGAAAGGCGCTATTTCTGCTCTTCTCTTCATTACTAAGGATTGGATCATTACCAGAGGAGAGCGTGGCCTCCCCACTGGGCCAGATGCTTTATTCAGAGGAGCTGAAATCAGGAACACTCAAAATCAATTCTCTCTGGCAACCGGAATGTGCAAGAGGAACGGAGTTGCCAGGACAACACATAAAACAGGATTTGGGGTTGGGTTTGTTCTTCCTTATGAAAAAAAGAGAAAAAATAAAAGAGCCTTGAACTCTGAAGAGATGAAAATTCTTTGCTGTCACAGTTTCCAGGCGTTACTGGACTCGCTTATTCACATGCGCTTTATTTTTAGCTTCAAAATAAGTTCTGGTTTGCCAGAAGGAAGCAATTCAGAATTTCACAGAATAACATTTAACAGAGCTGGGACAGTGTCATAGACATTTGCAAAGACATCATGACTTTTTGAATTATATCCCAGATTTATCCATCCTCATTCATCATCTGCTCTGTAGTACAGAGAGGAGGAAAAATATCACTGTCTTATTTATGCTTAGTATCTATTGTCCCCAAAAGACAAACCCTTGCAGTGGTTCATGTTTTTTCAAATAACTGTCTTTGAAAAGGAATTGTATTCATGACATGAAAATATTTCCTTTCTTTGGAAGCTGAGGTTCTCAAAGCAAGAAGGAGATTTGAAGGCCTTACCTGTGCATAGCTCATTTGCTGGAGCTTGATCTGGAAAAACACTTAAAAACCTTGGAACTGATTGAATACTGTGTAGGACTGTATGAAAGGTAATGGTCATCTCAGAGGGCTTTTCACCTCAGTGGATCAAGTTGTCATTATGTAATACTCTGTTAAACTATTTATTAAATATACTTCCAAAAAATGCACTCATAGCTAATACAAGGCACATGCCCTGGTAATTCTATTACAATCAGATTAAATACTAAGCAAAACAATAAATATTTACAGCTACACATCCTTGTTTTCATGCCTCTGAATCAAAATGGTCATGTTTGTTTTTCACCAAAAAGAGAGTGTAGTTCTTGAGACACTTGGTAGAATCTGTCCCACTGTTTCTAGGTTTTAATTTATGATGAAAATACCTTGTAAACAAGCCCAAAATATTTAGTTATATGTATAGTTTAAAAATGTGAATTTTGGATTTGCATAAGCGGAAACACAAAAATGGTTGAACATGATCCAAGTTACTAATATTTGGAAACTGCCTGCACAGCTAGCAAAGGAGAACATCTCTCAAGATGCTGAGCCCTCAGGCATGTCAGCAGTCAATAATTAGCCTTAGAATTTGTTCCACCTTAAAGACTCAGTGTTGCAAGGTGCTGAGTACTCTCATTATTCCCTGAAGCCAAAGCTTCAAAACTTTCAGAAACTGTTAGTGGCTCAAATGCAATGCAACGTGATTAGTGTAATTAAAAATTAAATAAAAGTATCCTGACTTTGGAGTTCCTGCAGTACCATCAGCTTTGTGACAAAGTTCATGGACTATGCTAAGGGAAGTTGTTATGGTGCTGCCTAGGTGCTTACATGTGTAAATTAAATGCACAGGGGAAAAGAACAGTGATACTGCCTGGTCTACTTTTGAGATCCTAATATTGTGTTTATGTTTTTTTACCTCACATAAATAGTACTTGGCTTACTGCAGATTCAGCTCCACCACTGACTACTCCAGCTTTGGCAGTACAATTCTTCATGCAGTATGAAGCAATCAAAAGGCCTTGGAGGATTTGGGTAATCTAAAAGTTCACCTCAGTGCGTGATCACTGATTCTTTTGGGAGCATTTTCTCATCCCATATTTTCTGACTTTCAGCTAACATAACTCGGCTCTCATCTTGCTCAATGAGCTCCTTCCCAACTCTTCACCCATCATATTCTCCCCACTACCTGAATCTACTGCAAAAAAATCACTTGTCACTGAGAACTGCCATTGAGCACAGGGTCTCTGGACAGGAACAGTTACAGGGAAACCAAGTTGCTGGTAATGAAATGTACAATGTAGTATGAAAAAGGGGAAATGAACAGGGTCAGAAACTACAAAGCAAATTTCGCATGGCCAGGAAACGGGAAATACTTTATGACTTATTTGAATGAACTCTTCAGATCCAAGACAGCTGGAAAGATTTAATTTTGAGGATACCCTGAAGAGTGAAGTTCTGGGTGGTCTCCACACATGTGGACAGATAGTACAAATCTGGAGTTTGTATCTACTGCCAGCTAACAAGAACCAATAATAAACAGCAAGAGTTACACTCACTCTCCTTTGGCACAAACGGGATGCGCTTGCTTTTGACTCTCACTGGCGATGGCTCAACTTGGCATTTTCCTGGTGGCGCTCTCCTTGAAAGAAAGGGACACATACACTGCACAATTAATTCCTTTCCTCTGGCATTGCAGCACTTTGCTTCCCTTTGTTTTTCTAAGAACATGATACATATTGGAAAAAAAAACTCTTTAAATGATGCAAGTAGTCTCTTACAGTAGAAAACATAACTAAAGAATCACAGATCACCATTAATGAAAGTCCAAATATACCCAAGGGAGCGGAGTCCTCTGGCTGTGTTTTCAATTGCCACTGTTGAAGCCATTAAGGAAATAAAACATTGGCAGGTTCAAGCACTACAGAAAGATATTAATCAAACTGAAAACAAAAATTACAAAACTAGACAGTATATGTTGAATGCCTGACACAAAGGTCATGTGTATGCAAGATTTCAGACTGTTTTCACAGAAGCAAAATAGCACACTATTATTCATACAGAAAGCCCAAACAAATGTCATGCCAAAAATGCATTGGTTTCAGAAAAGAACTCTAAGTGTCTCCTCCAGAGGCTCTGTCTTAGTATGGTGCATTATTTTGACACAATTTGTTTGCCATAGAGATGTATCTCACTTCTGGGAAGTCACATCCAGTTCATCTCCACTTTTTCCTGTGATGGCTGCCTTGGTAATCCTCAGATTTCTTCAGGGGTTTTCAAATTGGTTCAAAAATTCATGGTGTTTGCATTTGGAGGGTATAACTCCTGTGCAATTAGAATTGTTTGCATTTGCATTTCTGTGGAAGTCAGAGAGCTTATCTCTCAACTACCTACAAAATTATGTTCCTTACTTTGTGAATTTTCCAATTACTTTTTTTGGTACTATGAACATGAATGAAATTCTTTTTAAACTTAGGACTTGTGTTTGACTTCTGCTGTCTTTATTTTTGCAAATGTTGCGTAACGCCACTTCTTAATACACAGTTTACAGGAACTCTTCTGTTGCATTAGATAATGGAAAATGCACTGACAGAGAGGAGTTGGAGGAAACATGAGAAATCTGGGGGCTCTTTAAATCTGGGGAGTGGTTTCAACATAAAACTAGACAAGTGGTTTGGTTCAAAATCCTCAGATAGCTAAAGCTGTAAATTTAATCCATAAGAAAATAAAATCTACAAAAATCTCAGTCTCCATTTCTGGCTGAAAGTAGCTTGGTGTTTAGCCAATAACAGTAACACTTTAAAAACAGGAAGATGGAAAAAACAGCTGTAAGTCTTCCCATAAACCACAGCTATTCCCTGCCTTGCCCAGTCTCAGATGTGGAATCCAGGAGGTGTAACGATGGTCTTGTTTTCTTATTGAATCCATATTGCTCTTTAAAACACTAAGAAGAATGTAATTTTTGATATTCATTTCTGGTTTGCCTAAGAAAGCACTGCAGGTCATGTTGGTCCAGCTTTGGCTGCAGTGGTCTGGGGGCACAGGGCTCTTGTGGGAGATGAAGAAATGGATGGAGAGGAACTGAGAACAAACCCCTTGAGAAAAACTGCCTCCTTTTGGGTAGGAATCTTTGCCCTAGAAAGACAATCCACCCATATAATACTCCTTTAGCATTCAGGAAACCTCCCAACCCACAAAACACCAAAAGGCCCCATAAAAATTTGGCACCAGGCAGTGTAGACCCCCATGACTGCAAGAGCAAAGCAGACACACAATGGGTTGCTCCAGATGTTCCTTGACTGACCTCCCCAAAAGGGCCAAGCATGGGAGAGGAGTTAATTAGTCAGCCAGCATCACTCATCACATCAAGTCCATCACATTCACACCAACCACACCAGGACTCACTGCACCATCACCAGGCTTTGCCACAAGAACATCTCCTACCTGGAGGTGTCCACCACTTTGTACACCACTCCATTGGGAGCTGTGGCACTTGGTACACCAGTAGACAGGAAGTACAATTCCCCTGGTAAAAAAATAAAAACAGACACAGCCATGAAAATTGTCCATGGAGTTTGTGTCCAGTAAGCACAAAGGCATTAACTCTGCCTCATGGGTCTGAGAGCTCATCTACAGTCCACTGGCATAAAATACTCTTAGTGAGTGGCAGCTTTTACAAATTGTCATGAATTACTATTTGGACAAATTTCCACTGCAGGTTCACCTACCCAGACTTTTCTTGTCATCTCATTATGATCTGTGTCCTTTGACTTCTCTAATGTAAAAGAGTCAAACCCTGAATTACCTTTGTTGAAATGAAATGAAAGGAAATAAAGAAAATTCACTGTCTTCTCTTCATTTGGTTGAAGTACTCCTTTGGGGTGAATTACAAGAGAACAAGATTTTGCTTTTGCTTTCTCTAGCACACTCACAAAGTGAAACATATCTCACACAAAAGAAATTTGATTCATCACAGTTCTGTCAGATCACACGTACAGGGCTCGCCCTTCAGCCAAACAATGTCCATCACCATTTATTTGAATTATTTTCTCTAAACTATATATCTATCCTTCTGTGCAGGGGAGCCTGGGATAAAGAGTCCTTCTGGCTCTCTTTTGAGAGCTGAAGTGCTTGAATGGTGCAACAAAAAGGATCAGAGAGAAAAAACAAATTTGCAATATTGAAAAAAAGGAGAAAAAATGGAAAAAGAGGCAACGTAGACTTGCTTAGTGAATAAAGCAGATTTTTTGGGGTGCCCTATGGATAATCCATGGGGAAAAGGGGATGGAATGGAGAGGTCAGCATGAGAAAAGGAATGTGTGGGCAGTTGGAGGCAGCCTCCCTCCTCCTACCTACTCTTTTGTGCTGCCCTGGGCTGAGCTCTGGATAATCCCGGGGCAGAAGCTTTTGGCTACCCCTGGCTGGTTTCTTCTTTTTTCTGGTGAACTTCATTAATGATAGGCCAGAGGCATCCTTGGTCCAAATGTGGATGGGAAACAGCTGGCACTGAGTTTTGGGGTGATGTGTTCTTCACATCCTGCCCTTCTTTTCTGGAAGTTATCAGGCAAGAGTATGGATGCTCAGGCCACGAAGCACACGTGACCCACAGACACAGTGCCTGGAGTGTCTCTGACATATTCCACTGGCCAGGATGGGGCTGATGGCTTTGTAATGACTGTGCAATGAGTCAAAACCAGAGATCTCCCCACCACATACACACATCCACTGCCCCAGGTAGATTAACATCCATCGGAGCAACACCCCCAAAACTTAAATGCTTCTGTGATGAAAAACTTCTTAAAATAAGGCAAACCTGTAAAAAAATGAGATTCCTAGCAAACAAAAAATGTGCAAGAGAAGACTGTTCACTGCAGATAAAGCAACTTCACTACACCATTATCAACAGATTTATTTCCATTACTATAAAGCAAACACAAGGCAATTCACTACCTCTGAAGAGTCTCCAGCCTAAATCTCAACTCAGCTCTATTTGACTTATGGAAAGCATAGCACAGGGCAAAAACCTGGCAGCTGTTTCACCACTACTTTGTTCAGACTTCGTTGACAAGCACAGGATGAGGGAGATCATCCTCATATGCATGAGCAAGGGCTGCAATCAACAACTTGGCATAAAGCTGATTTGATTTTAGGGTCAGATATCTTTCTCACTACAGCACTGTGAAATAGCTCTAAATTCCATGAATATTAACCATTAAAGAAAATGGAATTTAGCTCTAAAAAAAAAAAAAAGGTCAAACTTTCAAGCTAATACTTAACTTGGAGAATTTGCATTCACATGATAAAATTTGCATTTATATGATTTGTGCAACATCCAAACTTGACATAATCTGCAGGAAAAAAACAGATGCTTAAAAGCTGGGGCATTCTGGAAGCGGGTGCTTGTGACCACGAGCCAGGACCTCCCTGGAACAGGACAGAGCACAACTCCTGCACTGCTGGGTCTCACATGAGGCTCCTTAGCAATGGTGCTGAACATCATGGGGCTCATCCTCTCCCTGCTCCCAGCCAGGAGCTGCATGGGCTGCCCATTCTGCAATACCCTTGTACAAACAACAGGAGACACCACCAGCTTTCACCCCAGGACTCCTTATTTCCTCATCTTCAAATCAGAGCAACTCCCTTCTAGAAAGCAAAATGTCTCCAATCATGAAAGCACACCAAACTCTACTGACACTGTATCCTTCAGTCCTGTGTAAGGAAAATCCCAACTGGCACTAATAAAATATGGATTTAAGCAGCCTTTTGCTGCTGCTTCACTCAAGACATAACATAGGCCTTCTCTCTGCTTCATCTTGAGAGGTACAAACACCCCAGCCCAGGAGGAGCAGACACATAATTGCCATTCATGGCATCTGCTTCTCTCCATCCATTAATAATGCCCGCAGCCTCCTTGACTAGACAAAATACAGACTTGTTCTCCCTCGGGTATCAGCTTCTCAGGCTCCCAGGGCCTGCATTCCCCATGGCATGGCACTGTGAAGAATGAGGTTTCTTTTCTAAGCTTTGTTTTATTCCACTTGCCCTGCTCTGCTCCCTGTTCTCCAGAGGGATGGTATGTGGGCAGCAGCACATCCAGCACACCAGACTCAGTCCCAAGGCAACTGATCTCCAATTCCCACTGCAGGCACTGCATGGCACACAAACCTCAAAATCAGCATTGTAACTTTGGTTTGGAATTTGGGAGATCTTGGGAATCTGGCATTTTAAGGATTTGTTCTCTGCCTCCCTACTATCCTCTGCCTGCTAGGAGTCCTATCTAATCCCTCCTCTGGTGTTTCACTCTGAAGACAAACCACAAACATGCCATTCAGTGTCACATAAAGTTAAAAGGCTACCTGCTTCATCTTCAGCGAAGGAGATGATGTATTGGTAATAGTTATTGATAAGCCCAGGGAACATGCATGTTTGTCCCTTCCCCATGCAGATTTCACTGTACTGCCACTCTCCTGTAGCACGATCCTCCTTCAAAGACATCAATCGCCTGCAAGGCAAAAGAACACTTCTACAACCTGACCCAGATGATTTATGAATATTAGCATGGACACTGAAAGAATAATTAATGCTTCCTATCCACGCTAGCTGCAACAGGAACTGCAACTTCTCTGAAAAATGTTAATATTAACACAAATGCATTATACACCCTCCCCTCTTGTTTTTCAATGCGCTTGTGTGGCTCTTGAAAGACAAGGGGGGAGGGTTGAAGGGCTATCAGGCTATTTGGCAGGGGGAAGCGGGTTTTGGCTGGGGGTACAACTTAGTGAGTGTCCTAAGTGTTTACTTACCCACTCATAAAATCACCAAATATGTACAGGCCATTCAGGTTGGGAGACTCACAGCCTCGATAGACGTAGCCTCCTGTAACAGATTTCCCCATTTTGTGTGGATAGGCATAAATTGGAAGCACATCATCTGTAGGGCAGAAAAGATCTGTGACTTGTTTTGCACATGTGCAGAATAGCTCTTTATCTAGATTGTTCTGAGACTGACAGTACAATCATGTTCACTGGAGCATCTTCTATTTAAATGAAGTGCTGATGGAGTTGTATTTAGCTTGATTTTCACCTTTTCAGAATCACATTTGGTTGCCCTGCCTCCCACCAAGACACCTCAGCACTCTCCTGAGACCTTCTCCTCCCACTACAATCCATTTCTGTAAGTGCCACTTCTGGCACATTTCCACAGAGCTTGCCTAGTTTAGCGATGAATTCACAGGTCACTAGAGTCACTGCACCCATGTGGGAAATGCTTGCCCAATGTAACTTTGTTTAGGTGGTAAAAGGAAAAAAAGAGATGGGTGACTCCAGACTGTAGGCACTGATGAAAAGAGATGTCAGATGTCAGCATAAATAGCTTCTGTTCCTCTGAGATGGAGAAGCAACTTGAAAGGGCCATCAAATATTTATGGGATGGCACAGGCATGAATGATGTAGTACTGGCATATTCATTGTGAAATATAAGTTAAAACATAAGACAAATGTAAAACAGAGAGACATGTCCTGATTTTGAGGGTCTCCATTAGATGCTTCCTCCCCTTTCTTTTGAAACTCCTTGTGGTACCCTTTCCTCCTCATCCTCACAGCCTTTCTCCCTGCTTATGTAGCAGATGCTGCAAGTAGCAAACCCGGCAGCTCTGCCAGCAAGGAATTTGCCAGGGGAATTTCGTCTAAAGCAGGTGTTTCCTACACTTCAGCTGTACTTATCATTCTAAAGGGGCTGTGACATTTCACTGTTCTAACAAAAGGGTTTCTAAAGTCATCAAAAACTGCTCTGAATCCCTGGAGACCTCAGTAAAGTGTCTGCCATGAATGCTCTTGTGAGTACTGTCACACAGGAGAGCACTAAATGAGCTCTCTGAACAACTGCTTCAGCAAAGGGAGTGCAAAAAAATCTGCTCCCTGCTCTTGACTTTTTATTAAAAAAAATACTTAATTGCTCTCATTGTATTATAGCTAAGTTAATAAAAGGAAGGAATTAAAACTGAGTTAATAATAGGAAGAAAATTAAACAACAACACACAGCACATAGAAAAGTATCAGAATCTCAGCTAATGCAAATCAGTGCCAATACACTTCACTGCCCCCCCTGGACCTCTGGGAGCAGGTTCTAGCACAAGACATGGTCCACATCAGCCCTTGCAAATCAATATGTTCTGACTTCTTATGCATGCTGGAATTTAGCCAGCCAGCAAATACCCTCAAATCCAGTTTTGAACAGTTTAAAGAAATGAAAATAAAATTAGGTTCTCCATTTTGGCATAGCTAAAAGAAACAAACATACACCATACATTCAGTTACTTGCAAAGCAGGCAACACACATAAGGGTTGATCAGTGGATGTTTTTCCTTTTTTTTAAATAAGGACACTACTTGTGTGTTATGGAGAAAAATACAATTCCTCACAATTATTCTCGCACCTGCACAAAAGCTTATTTTATGTGGCAAAGATGAAATTGTCCCTCTAAACCACAGAATCACTAAGTAATTTTACTAACACCACTGATCACTTAGAAAAACAACAGCTAGCACGTTTCACTTTCCTCCTAACTCAGGAACAGTAACATTTGTACTTTCAGTATTTACACCCAAGCCAGTTCCCTTCTAGACAGAGACAGCAGAGGTTTACATCTCAAAAAAGGTGTATTTACCACCAAGCAGCCAGGCTTTTAAGGCAGGAATTAAAAATGAGAGCACATCTCTTTACCCAATGAAGAATTGGTGCAAAGCTTTTTATCGTAACAGCTGAACCCTTCCCGCGCCCTCCAGCCGTAATTTTTCCCTTTCTCCACGATGTCGACTTCTTCGTATTTATTCTGCCCCACATCTCCGCAGAAGAGGCGCCCTTTCCCTTCCTTGGTGTGGGGGTCCCCCCTGTCGAAGGAGCAGCGCCACATGTTCCTCACTCCGTAGGCGTAGACCTCGGGGCGAGCCGCGGGGTCGCCGACAAAAGGGTTGTCGGGAGGGATCCGGTACAGGGGCCCGCGGTCATTGTTGTTCACATCGATCCGCAGCACCTTGCCCAGCAGGGCGGATCTGCATTGGGAGCAGAAATGAAAGAGAAAAAGGAGTAAGACTAGAGCTTGGTAGAAAATTGGGGCAGGGCGGTGTTGTAAAGTCTAGGGTTTACATTCTTTCTGTTTTGGATATCTCTGAAAAAAAGAACCATTTCAAGATAATTTCATCTGTCCCTGAACAATCTTCAGGTGGCGGGCATTGATTTCCCACACCCTGCAGCTCCCAGAGGAATGGATCCACTCACTTGTTCTGGGCATTTCCAAAGGTGCCAAAAGGATCCCCGGCCATGCCTCCGTCTCCAGTGAAGATATAGAGATACTCATCGTCTCCAAAGAGCAGTTCCCCTCCATTATGGTTGGAAGCAGGCTCTTCTATTTCAAGAATTATCCTAAGTGACAACAAGGAGAAAGCAATTACCTACTGCACAAGCACAAAGCAAAGGGCAGAGCAATGTCATGCCAAAGTTGCTCTTGACAGATGGAAGCAGCTACAGATTGGTTTTGACACAAATTCCTCCATATCCATGTTACTGACTTTTTCTTGGGCTTAGCTGATTTTCTAACCTTAAATAGTTTCAACATATTTTCCAGATTACACAAACACCAAATTGTGTAATATGGAAAGTCTGGGAAATCACATGATAAAATATACTTTTAATTACTTAAACTTTTCCTCTAATTCTTTCTTCCTCCTTGTTAAATTTCTTTTTACTTTTTCTTTATAATTTATTAAAGAAAAGGCATCTGAGCTTATAACCAACTGGAAACTGTAAGAGAAAGAACGCCAGTCCATCTGTGCATCTGTACAGCTTTTGGCAAATCCTGACAGCGCTTTCAAGATGAACATAAAACATTTCAAACATTAAGGAATAGTTAGATCCTTAAAGAGAGAAGAATCCTTAAATAATAATTACACACTCAGGACCTTATGAGTTTAAAAAGCAGTTAAAAGCAGCCCCACCAACAAACTGACATTTTGACAAAGGTTATTCAAAGCAGTAGCAACAAAGTTTACTTTCATTTTAACCCCAAACTCTCTATTTCATTTATTTTATGCACCTGGAACCCTTTCCATAGCAAGAAAGGGTGAAATATATAAAGTATAATTTTACAGAATGGCAAAGCCACCAATACATGTAGTGGAGGTACCCAGGTATAACAACTGAAGTTTATTTTACTCCAGCTCCTAAAAAAGTCCAGATTTCATGCTGGAAGTTCATCTTAACATTTAAAAGAGCAAATTATAATATTTACCTACACTACTTCATTTTAGACACTTTTTCCTTCTGCAATGTTGATAGTTATTGTGAGTTGTGGGAAGGAATCCAATTACAGATTTATTGACACCTCCTGTTAAATGTCAGCACCTCTGTGATAAGGTAACTGTGGAAGAGTGCACAGGCTCCATCTGTGGACTCAAAGGTGAGTCTTCCTCAGCTTCCCAAAGAAGATGGAAAAAACCAAAATGCATTGAGCAAGTAACTGAGGATAAACAGACACACGCATTTGCGCCAAAGCAATGCACACCACGTGTCAGCCTGAGCTCCCTCTTGGGCAGCAGCTCAGGATGAAGTCAGTGGGACCTGTGCCTACACAAGCACAACAGGACCACAATTTTGTTTTCTTAAGCTTTTGCTATACTAACCATAAGCTAAGCAAGCACAAGACTTGTTTAAAACATAGAGCCTGAGGATTCTTAAATAAGACAGCTCATGGGCTGTCAATATCTGAAGGTTTCTGATTTGCTTTCCTGAGTGCCACGTTGCAATTCCCCTTACCTGTCATCTACAGTGCTGCTTACACTGGATTGCTGTAATTGCTTTATAAACCAGTACCCCCTCTCTATCATTAAGCTATGTGCATTTTTGAGCTAGAAACATTGGAAAGCCCCCAATAAAATCCAAATAATGGGGGAAAAATCTTAGCATTAGTAATATTCAAGAGTCTCTTAAAACAGTGGTTCTAGGACATAGTTCTGCAACAGGTTATAAACCTATGAGACTAACTCCACAAACAAGTCTCTCAACATCTGTGCATATTAGTGTGGAACAACTGCAAGACCACACTCAAACAAATGACATTTCCGATTAAAATGCACTCAGTAGTAACATAATGGCTTGTATTTTATTTAATTTTATATTAAATTTGTAATATCAAAGGGTTGAATTGTTGTTCAGATAAAGAAATTTGGGACCAAATCCATCTCTGGTCTGGTATCACTTAGTTTGTTTATACTAATTGTGGAAACCTTTGGCTTTGGAATGAATTTCACTCATGCTTTGCAGAAGTCTATTTTAAAGGGTAATCTTAAAAGTACAAAACAAACAAACAAACTTCCAAGCCCTACCCAACAATAACCTCAAAATACTAACTATAAATATTGTCTAATCCATGTTTAGTTAAATCCTCTGACATGCCAGAACCGAGAACTGTACGTGTTTTTTCCCTGAATACTTGCAGTTCATCCATGGAGGACACACACATTCTGTACCTCAATAAACTAGACATGGACATGGACTAACATGCTAGCACTCTGGAATGCTAAGTAAGTCTTACTCATTAACAGTCTTTAAAAATGCACAAGTTGCCATCTTGAAGATCTTAAATTCATTTGCCAGAGAAAAGTGTACCATACCTTTCAGAACCATGGTCCAAGGCATTCATGTCAGCAGGAGAAATTCTGAACTCACTGATTCGGATTATCTCTTCATAACCAACTTCAACCGAATAGTAGACGTACACTTTTCCATTAAATTTGAATTTAGGGTGGAAGACAATACCCAGAAACCCTCTCTCATCTCCTTCCCAAGGTGAGGTAAGCACGGCTTCACTGATGTTCAGGAATGGCTTTTTCAGCCTGGATCCATCGGGGAGGTAGGTCCACACCAGGCCCACCTGCTCTGCGATGAAGAACCTGTGGGTGCCGTCGTTGGCATGCACCATGGCCACGGGGTTGCGCAGCCCGTTGGCCACCTCCACCAGGCAGAGCTGCAGACAGCCCTCCGCGTCTGCCGTCACCCGGCCCAGGTTCTGGTTGAGGTTCTGGTTGGCCAGCAGGTGTGGGAAGCAGTAGTCGGTGTCCTCCAGGGACAGGTAGCGGCAGAACTTTGCCACGTTGTTTTCCAGTGCAATTAACTGTGGGTCTGCAGAGAGAGAGCGGAAAATGGAGCGGCAGTTTTGCCACACTTGCACACAATAATCCTGGCACAGTCCTGGTATCGTCCGCACGGGGGTGGAGGGATCTTCAGCATCGTACAAGTGAGCTGCATATGGAGAGCATTCCTAGAGGGAGGGAGAGAAAGCTTCAAGTCCTTTCTTGGACTGGATTTGAAACAGCTGAGCAGTGATACTAATTGGAGATATTTCATCTTAATTACAAGATATGTTGCGGTTTATTCTGAAGATACATTAACAGAGGGAAAGATCTTAGAAAGGGGGTTTGTCTCAGCACTCATTGAAATTATCTTCAATATTCCTGGTGAAAGATGACTTCCTCAAGCTGTTACTCATTTATTGGAACCACAGAACTTTTAAAAAAAAACCTGCAATGATGCCTGCATTGCTACATCACCCTAGTAGACTGTACTGGGGAAAAAGAGACTTTTCTTCCTTGGATGCTCTGACTTTATGAAATAATAAAATCTATCACAGAGCAGAAGTGAAACCAAAGAGTTCATTGAGAAGATTCAGGCCTTGCATCTCCACACTGACAAGAGAATTGGAAAGGCCATCAGGGCCAAAGCCTGGGACATTCATACCCCATCAGATGATAATCCAGGCATGCACCTCAAACATGGATGTAATTTACAGCTTGGGAAGAGTGGGATGTGAAAGTGGAGGAGGAGGGGAGGACACCATCCTTGCTTGGGTCCAGCTGCTTTTGCTGGTGACCTTTGCCTACAGACAGTTTATGTCCGCAGCCAGGAGTGATGAAAGGCATCTCATGATCAGGACATGTGTCACCAAGTTCTGAGAGGGATGCTGTGGTTACAGGATTTCAGATAGTCAGCACAAAATGGCCATAATCCAGGCAAGGTCCACTGGCAGCAGCTGCAGCTCAACCCTTGTTTATGGAAGGTGCAGCCTTGGAAATCTGCTTAAGGACTGGATCGAGTTCACACAGCTCATTGTAATCTCCATGATGAGAGCTCCTACAGACACATTTTCCTTATGAAAAAGCTGCTATCCAGTAAAACTGTCTATAAGTTGCAAACTGACCAAAGAGACTCAGTTCTGCTTTGCAAGGGTTTTTGCTTGTAATAAACACAATATTTTCTGGTTATAATGCATCTTCCCTATGAGCACATCAAACATGTTCTCCCAATAACACAACATGACTCTGTGGAGGCTCAGTTATTTTCAAAGTTATATTTCAATAAATACCTGAGGCAACAAAGGTCAGAAAAGAAACTACTACTTAAATAAATCCTGTATTTTTAATTCCTAGCTAGCTTTTTTTTTTTTTTACTAAGCATAACCAGCTTAATTAAAAAAAAATAGGAAGCTATTTCTAGAGCTATAGGGAGCTATTTCTTAATGCAGATTACAACACTATTCAATAGCTGAAAAGATACAACATCTGAGATTCTGAACTGTTTAAATTAGCCAATAAGCACACACAATATTTAATTTTTATTTTATTTCCCATAACATACCATAATAAACGGAGAGGCCATATAACAGATCATTAGTGCACAATAAGCTTTCCTCCTGGAATGTCAAGCCATTCATTGCAAAATGAAGGTTATTATGCCCTCAAATGAGCAGCAATTAATGTGGTAAAAAGAAGATTGCTTGTGACACAAAACACTAAAATTACACAGGCAGATTGGGTAACGCACTCGGCTTGGTTACATGAGGTGTGCCAGGGACAGAAAGAGACAGAACATTTGTTGATTCACTTGTAATGACTGAAAAATTGGCCTTAGAAGAAAATTTGAAATGAGACAAAAAGGTATTTTATGGGGTGGGGTGGGGGGTAGCTCAATCTATTGTTGCCTATGGAGGCTTCCCATTCAGAGAGGAAGCCCCTCACTCCAGTACTCAGGTGTACCTCATTTTATGAAAGCCTCTTTCAAAGCAAGCACTGATCTTATGCATGATAAAGCAATGCCCCGGCTTCAGCATCAGAATTAAAAATAGCCCAGAGATATGTTTTCCCTGTCTCTTTGCCATTCCAGTTTGTGATTACCACCTCAGGTATGTCTGAATCAAAGTTGTGGGCAACTTCTTCCCTCCTTACCACATTCCTGGTGGCATACAGCTGTTACAGCAGCATTACACTGGCAGTGATATTCAGAGATCTATCACTAGCCTGAAAGTACCCAAGCATATCCTAGGGTATTTTCAAGACATGTGAAACATTTTCCAAATTTTATTCTGTAAGAGATGGAGCTTCATGCTTTATGTTGAATTTCTCTGCTTCTGAAGCAAATGTTGTGGTCCTTTAGCCACCACATCATCCTGTCATGTTCACATAACTCTAAATACCAACCTCTACCATTAGCATCAATATTAGATCTAATTATGTTGTCTGTTCATTATTTTTAAACTATGTCGTGGTCCAAAGACCGAGGAAACTAACGGGCAGATGATCGGCTACTTCAGTAGGGATGGAACAAGTTTGTACTATGAAAATAACTCATCAGAAAACAAAACAAGTCACATTAAGACATGCTAGCCAAATGCACCCTGTCTGTTCCAGGAATTCAGTGGCAGCTCCTTATCTGGGGAATTACAAGAGTCTGAATCTGAAGGAACACCCACATCAGACAATGTCTTATTTACTGCTGCTATCAGCCTGGAGGAAGCAACAGGACTGCTCAGAAAAGTGTGTAACTTCCATATTATCCCTGACATTCCTTGTCCACCTCCATCTGGAAACTCAAGCCTTTAAGAAAGCTATTCCCTGAGAAGCAGAGTGAGGCATCTGTTCCTGCAGTTTGGTGGGGAAGGCTCCAAGGTAACCTTATGGCACCATCCGGTATCTAAAGGATCTACAAGGGAACTGGAGAGATGTTTTAGAAGGCAGTGCAGTGATAGGACAAGAGGTAATGGCTTTAAACTGAAGGAGGGTCTGTATAGATTAGATATAAGTAAGAAGTTGTTTACAATGAGGGTGGGTGAAATGCTGTAACTGGTTGCCAAGAGAGGTGACAGATGCCCCATCCCTGGAAACATTCAAGGACAGGTTGGACAGGGTTCAGAGCAAGCTGATCTGATTGAAGCTGTTCTTGCTCGTTTCAGGGGAGGTTGGACTAGGTCCTTTCCAAATCAAACTATTCTATTATTGTATGAATTCAAGGGAAGGCAGGATTCCACAAGTACAAGCTGAGACACTTGTCAAAATAATTTGATCACATTTGAGAGAAACTGTGAGCAGAAAGAGACAGAAGTGTGCGGAACAACATAGAAATACACTAATTCAGGTCTAGTATAAAAATTGTATGTACAATGAATGAATAGAAGCAGAATGTTCTAGAGTGTTTGCAATGACTGAACTTCCATTACATGCTTGTGCAGCCAGAGGTGGTGGCCTGTAGCCGCATCTGGGCTGATGATGCACTGAGCTCATCAGAACATTTCAGTGATTCACTGCTCCCACACTGAAATATTTCGCTGTCTGAAGATGTTTTCAACAGTTGGCTTTCTGACAAATACAGGAGACTTAGTTCTCACTTCCAGAAGGAGGAGTGCTTAGCACACACTGCTAGCTGGTTTCCTACCTGCAAATGGACTACTTGTTTCAGAAATATATTCAAATGTTTTTTGCTTCCAGTACAAAGTGAGATTAAATATAAGTCAATTATTTAGAACCTGGTATGGAAATTTTTGTCTTTCTCTTCATGCTTTAAGGAACCCAAGAGGTACCAGCAAAATGTTAATAGTACGATTTTTGAAAAGCCATTTTGCTCCCATCTGAGCACAGCAGACAAGACCCCACTGTCTGAATTAATTTAAGGTTTGCACTTGCACAGTGCCGAGCCACACTGCTCTGAGTCAGGGGCATTTCCATCCTGCGAGGCCTCCAATGATGATAGGGTCAGACACTTTGCTCTGCACAGACTGTGGTCATTCTGTTATCATATCTGGCTACAGAACATCAGCCCTGAGCAGAAATTCCTCTCTGTGCAGGATGGCCACCACAGGGGTTCCTAGGCCACATCTGCAGGCATTACTCTGCACCCATCACCAGGACTGTTAGCACCTGGTACATGCTAAAAATGCTGTAATACAATAGAAAAAATCCTCAGCTTACACTATCAATTAATCATAACAAGGAGCATGATTTTTGCAGGCAGGTGCCCTGTGGGTTTCTCCACCAGGTCTGGTTCCCAACCCCGTGTTAGGATGAGAAGTGGCTACAAACTGTACTGCCCACAATATCTCAGAGTCTGCTGCTCCTAAACTAAAGAAGAGCAACATCCCTATTCCTCTTTTTAGACAACTGCCAAAGGAAAAAAATTCACTGGGATATTTGATGGACAGTCACTCCTTCCAGTGCCTGGGATCAACATGCCTAGGCTGCTGTGCACCCACATGTGGGCTGATGTAGCCATGCCTGTGCCCAGGCACTAATGCTGTGGCTGATGCACCTATGGGTGGGTACTCCAGACTGGGCTTGGGAATTAAAACCATGGCTTACACTCCCCTCGATTGTCCAAAGCCCCTGTGCCTGGACTAGTGCATACGATCGATGTACCCATCGGATCAATGCACCCGTGTCTGGACCAAAGCATCCATACCCGTGTTTGATGCAGCCCTGCAGGAGTGGGTGCACACAACCCTGGGCCAAAGCTGTGAGATGGGGCAGAAGCATCCATGCCTACGCCAGAGCTCCTGGCAGGGGCTGAATACCCCTGTGCGGCAGCTGATGCCCCGTCGCATTGGAAGACCCCAGTGCGGCTGAACCCTGCGCAGCGGGATCCCCCCAGCGCAGCGGCAGCTCCGGGGGTCCCGGAGGTCTCACCTGGCAGAGCAGGTCCTGCAGGTGCCCGGAGCAGGCGGCGTAGGCGCGCTCGTCGAGGCGGGCGCTGAGGCGGTAG
>JAHLSL010000007.1:9607685-9632034 GCA_025920805.1 Petroica traversi
ATGGTGTAAGACGCTCTTCCGATCTTGTCTTACACCATGTACGGCGGCACCGAGCGCTCGGGGTCGCGGCGCCGCTCGCCGCACGCCCGGGTCTCCCTGGTGCCTTCGGACGGGAGATCTTATCTTGATTCCGCCCAGAGCGCAGCCGGGCAGGTGCTCGGCTGGACAGACGGCTCTGGTGTCACACCGGAGCGGAGCGTACAGCACCACAGTGGATCGTACTGCCAACTCATTCCTTAGCCCGACAGCTCAAGTGGTGACTGTTGTGCTCGGATCTGTCGCTGAGGTTTTTGTATGACCCAAACACTACGGAATATAGCACTCGGAGTTTCTACAGCCGATGGACATATTCAAAAACAAGAAAACCGAACTTCACTACAGCTAATGCTTCTGCATCCTTTGTCAGTCTCGTCCTGGGCTGAGGCTGATTAGTTTTAGCTTTGAGGGTGGAAAGAAGAGCTCTGGTGTAGTCTTTACACCGTGTGGCCCTAGGCAGCCCAGGTGACATACTCTGCTGGGTGAAGCACTCAGAATGCTGCTCCTTTGCCCAAATAAAATAAAACAGCTGAGGACACTTTCCTTACCTTAAAGTTCCTCATGGCACACCCCAAGAAAATAGTTGCTCCATATAAACATCATATAGCCATATAATATGTGATGTTATCAGCTAGTTAGATCTAGTCCCGTGCACGTTTTTGTTGTTAAACACAGCTAGCTACAGTCTATTGTATATTTAAATATTAACACACTAACCACCCCTCTAAGACCAAGGATGGAGTTGGTGCTGATATACTATTTCTGACTGATATACTATTTCTGACTGATATACTATTTCTGACTCTTACTTTGAGACCAAAGGACTACTGTATCGTGCATCTGGACTATAAAATCATTGCCTGGCATGGAACATCCTGTTGGGAGACCATATGCGTTACACATTTAATATGAGTTTATTTTCCCTCCATATGCTTATGTAACTGTTGTTAAGGTCACTCGAAATTCTCCAAATGTGCAGGCAACCAGGATACCAGATGACCTCACTTGAGAATTCTCATTCCCTTTTATTTTTGGTCACTTAAAACCGCTTTTTTCACAGACAACCTTCGCAAGCAGTTTGGAAAACACGTGATCAAGTTGCTGCCCCTGAAAACTTTGCGTGCTGTGCAAAAAATGAATATGCAGTTATGCAACTCCATACTGCATAAAAAACCTGATATAAAGACATCTCCATCTTTATCCCAGCTAGTCTTTTATTCCTGTGGTTAACACTGGTAGTTGTTTAAGTGTTTATAATGATTATTAGACACTGCAAATTAACATGGAATCAATGCTTAATATAGAATGAATGGATTGCGGTAGCCAAACATATTCTGGATAATGAGATTTATCCTATAGCCTCTTGATTTGCTATTGCAGTTTTTGATTAGTTTGGCATCCGTGAAACATTTCAGAAATGCAAGGAAAATTAAATGCTGTGCATATTTAGCAGTGAGTTGTAGAACAAGAACTAGAGATTTGGTCTGCTCATCACTGTGAAACAGCATAAAATACCTTTAGAAAGTCCTCTATGTGCATTTACAGTACACCCCCCCCATGCCAGAGCTACCACTGTTTTTCTCTATCAGGTGGGGAAATTTTTTTGTTATCCTTCAGGCTGGGGGCTGCACAGCAATTTGTAGGTAAGGCACTGCTAAAGCAGAGACTGGAGCTGCCTTGGCTCATTAATGAGATCATTCTGTTAAAGATGGCTTGTTTTACAGCTTTTTGTGAGCTCAGTTTTGAGGCTTCTGAGGCCACAGGTAGGAGCTCATGGGCTGCATTTGAGGGATCTGTGCATAAAGCACACAGCTCTGGCTTTTCTTCCCTGCTCTGCCTGGAGACTTAACTTACTATTCCCAAGATACTGAGTTTCTGCCTGGATTCTCCCATTCATAAAATGAGGGCAGTCAATGCTCATCCACCCCATGGCAATCTCTCAAGGTGTAGTTTATTGATATTTTTAATCATAATTTTTCCTTTTTTTTTTTTTTTAATGAATTCTCTGCTGAATTTTCTAGAGACCAAACACAGAAGGGAACTGTTACCCTTGACCTGACATGTTAAATTTGAAGTAGCCCTTTTTCCAACCCAGGGGCAACAACATGCATCTGTGGAGCAATTATAGAATGGGGATGAAATTAGATTTAAGCATTATTCTCCAAGATAATATGGTAGTTTGAGAATTTGGTACTCAGAAGGTTTTGTATTAAAATGACTCATTTTTAATTTGGATAATTTGAACATTATTCTTACGCCTAATGATGGCCTGAATCAATCAATTGAATATTTTGTGCTGTATATCAGCTACTGGAAACAAGTCTTTTTTTTTTTTTTTAATTTATTTTTTGGTGGCTTTTTAATTGATATTTTTTTTGTTAAGATACTGGGTTGCTCCTATTCCCAAAGAAATCCATTGGAGTTCTCGACTTTAATTAATTCTCAGAATTAGCATTTTTATTGATGGATGAAATTGAAAAAGCCAGGTGTGAAAATGCAGTATTTGCTTACAAAAAACACAACATTAAGGCAACAAAAAACATTTTAAGAATGTTGTGTATTTTTGGGTATGAAACCTGAAATCTTTAGTGACCATTGAAGCAACTGATAATTGTAGATACCCTGCAACTCAAACTCAGCTCCTTGAATGTGCAAGGTCCAGATTTTTTCACTCTTTCTGCATACTTTAGAATTTGTTAGTGTTTATGGGTCTGTGGGCATGAATGAGTGAATGTGGGCACATTGATTAAAAATGCAAACAAATTGCATTTGATCAAATGACCAATATTAGACCTCATGTCTGGAAGTCCATCCATAAGGGGAGCTTAATGTTCTGAGCTTTAATAGCTAAAGGACACACTGCTCATACACAATCCCTAAAAACTCAGTAATCAGGAATTAAATACAGGGTTATAGCTCTTCACAAAGGAAATTAGACTTTGCTCTCTCAATGCTCATCTGATCACAAAACCCTTCTGCTCCTCATTTATGTTCTCAGTGTTTAATTTTCCTTACTGGTGGAGATATTGAGAACAGATTATTATTAAAAGAATAAAATAAAGGAAAATGTGTATGTGCCTGTACACACAAACCCACCATGTGAGCAAGGTAACATCTGAACAGAACAGAACTCATGCTAGGCAGTCTGTGATCCACTGGCATGGAGACTGCTCATTCACACAACTCTTACTATTCTACACAAACAATTGAAAAAATCTATTTAGCCTTTGGAAAGATGAAAGAATAGTTTTACAGCGTGGTCAAAAGCAAACGGGCACCTTCCAGTCGAGGTGATTTTCCAGAGAGCACAAGCAGCTGAAGTCACACTGGCTGTGACAGGCCTCCCAATACATTCTGAAACTGAGGAAGTGTTTAATGCAAGAAACCTGGGGAGCCAAGGCAGTGCAGGTGGCACCGTGTGCTATATCGGGAATGCTGTCAGAGGGTTCGATAAGCGGAAATCCCGCTGCGTCCTGACAGCCTGGCATGACTCAGATGTGGAATGAACAAGCTGCTGCAGCATCAAAGACCTAATTTCTCCTTTTAATGGAGCCATGCAAGTCCATCACATCCTTTAATCATGCTGTGATGAAGCACCTTCAGCAGTAGCCTCTGGTGCACATTTCTGGGCTCTGTGTCATGTGTCACGGCAGATTTTTGTACCAAGCAGTGGGGCAACCCTGCAGAGGATGTAAATCAGCAGAGCTCAACCATAGTGTATAATATCCAGGATTCCCACACAGGTGACACGTTGTTAAATGCTTTCCTTGTCCTTCTTATGCTCATTTTATGCACAGGCAGGATGCAAACATCACAGTTTTACAACACTGAGATAATTGCTTTTTTTGCTCTCAACTTGCCACCATAGAAATTCTAATGTCAGAGCCCTCAAGAGACCATATGGGCAGTAAACATTCCTTGTGTGTTGCATGTGCAGAAAGAACATATTTTCTTATCAGTTCACATGAAAGCAGATCATGTAGAAATGATTTTTTAAAATTACTATTATTTTCCCTGCGGTAACAGCACTAGAACAATAAGTAATAACCCTTGAATGGGTTCTTTCTGTTTTACAGTGCATGGATCTTTATCCCTTTTTGGTCACAAGAGAAATAAAGACATTAAAATGTATGTTTCTTTTCAGAAAGCATTGTATTGATTTTATGTAACATCTGAATACTTTGTGTTGTAACTTAACATATAACCATATAATTTGTCTGCAAGAAGAAATAGACCAAAAGACTTGCTCAGTGAATTGTACAAATGAGCCTTTCCTCATCAGTGATCCAAGGCATAATAAAATACCCTGCTTTTTCATTTCCCTCTGTGAGGTGAAAAAGCTCACTTACAGAAGCAAGTATATTCCACTGAAAGAAAAGGCGATTAATCATAGCTTGAGCTCATACTCAAAAGGAAAAATCCCATTTGGATCCATGCCTTTGTCCCAGGATCATTCAGTTCCATCTCTAGTTTGGAGAGAATAAGGTTTTTTTGATTATGAACCACAAAAATGTTACTTTGTTGGAAGAATGCTAGCAGCAGCCAATGTTGCTATTATACCACCCCTGCTGAAGGACAAAAGGCTAATAAACAGGTTGTTCAGATATTTTCTAATAGTTGAAAATACAAGTCATAGCCAGTAAAAGCCAGCTGTAACTTGAAAGATTCTTCCCCAAAGTAATCAAGTCATGCAGCAAAGAATGGATGCTGGTCTAAACCCAGAGATATTACAAATTTAGTATTTCTGAAATCTTTCTGAGAAATGAGGTGTATAAATTGACAGCTCAACCAAGCCCTCAGACATGTATTTCATAAAAAACATACCTAGAGGCCAAACAAATTTTCGGTAAGGGCAAAATAGGAACGAAAAAAGAAGTTGCAAAAGTCCATGTAGATGTTCTAGTGGGCTCTTTTCTAGAGGAACAGGAATCATGGCTGTGCAGACCATACATAACGTAGGATACCTGGAGAATCCTGAACCAATCTGGCAACTCTTGGGTAGTGTCATCCCTTATATATCTGCCCCAGTACCAGCAGGCAGCTGGTAACCACACTGCCACTGGTTTCCAATCAAATCCAGTGTCTTAATGAAATATGCAAAGAATGACTTTCTCTGATAAGGAAATGTGCAAATTTTCAGTTTGTTTACAGTAGCATTGCGTTTAAGAGCCAAGGTGACCATACTCCTCCATCACTGATTTGCTGCCTTTTCTTTCATATTCTCTGGGCAAGGACAAGAAGAAGCTCATGTGATTGTTTCCCTCCCCGAAGCTGAGGAGGCTTTGCCCCCAGAACTGCTGTGGGGTATCGGCCACTGTGGGGTATCTTCAAACATCTCCCTTGGTAAGAGCAAATGCTGCTGTGGTTGGGAACATGGCTACTAAAACCTGCTTTAGGTGCAGTACCTGGAAACCTGAGGGAAATTCTGAGCAGGTTCTGGTTGTTGCCCTTCTGTTGCTTTTCTGCCCCACAGAAAAGGCTGTAATGGAGCAACAGTACTGCAGACTACTAAATTCTCTCACAGCCAAATTCTGGAGGAAGTTTGTGATGGCCTTTTACAAGTCCAAGTGGGTTAGGTGCCCACCTGTCACTGGTATCCACACAGGTTCAGTGTCTGGTGTGTGTCAACATTTTTGGAATTTCCACTGTCTGTATGTGCCTCTAGACTTTTGCAAATCCAGCTCTAAACTCCTATTGACCTAAATCATGGAATTAAATCCTAAGTTTTGAAAGAATGGCATTTTCAGACACTTAGAGTTATTTTGCCATCAGCAAAATGTCTCATAGTCTGTATATCAGCTATGATTTATGAGCCAACCTGACATAGTTCAAAATGCTGAAAAGCAGATGTGGCACTTAAAAAGCATTGCAGAAACATAACTGTGAAAGCCAAAAAGGCACAACCACATCAACAGGCACAAACTATAGTTGTTGTGCAGAATTTTTATTTTTGCAGAGTTTTCTAAGATCTGCTAGAAATAACTGCAAATTGAGAGCTATATTTATTTCATGTTTAATTCATGAGCAATAGTATCTGTTGCTGTGAGAGTACACGGGTTTAAAGGAGCTTCTACTCTTTGCTCTTCCCTGGCCTCAGCATTGGCTGGAGCATTTTCAGAGGGGACCTGATGGGTGTCAGGAGTTGTCAGCTTTGGCTGTTGTAGGCAGGAAGGAGCAAAGCTCAGGAGCAAAGGGGTTTTCCCTGTCAGTGACCTGCCACAAGCCCTGAACAGGTCATACCTGGGAAATGATGGTCTGGTCACCTCCCACAGCCCCAACAATCAGGGAAGGGGGAGGTCAGATAAGGAGGTCTTGAACTAACTACAGCTAATACATATCAAAATTAACAGCCTGATTTTCACACGGAGATAACTGGGAGGTCACTGGAGATCACACAGCATTGCTAATTCTGGATGCCCTTGAGGCACAATGCTGTAACCCAAGCTAGACTGAGCAGAGTCCTGTTCATCAACATCTGGGTCAGGAGCAGAAGGAAACCCACTCTGAGCAAGCATCAGCAATGGAAAAGCACCCCTGCTACTGGTGCTTTGGCTATTCATCAGTTAAGGAGGATCTGATGTTTCTAAATGCTGAATCTGTTTTATGCAACACAGGCAGTGTTCCATGAAATAACCACCATTTATCCCTTGACTGAGACCAGCTTCTCAGGGCCTGTCAGCTCGTTACTGCTCCTAAGTGGATTGAAGAGGAGAGAAGGTAGCCTTTCAGGATCACTCCAAGTCCAAGGAAGGCATTGAGGTGCTCCAGGATGGATTGCCTCTGGACTCCACTGGAGGAATCCAGAGCTGTGGGGATAATGCAAATCTTGTAGCTGCTCTAAGCTTTCATGCAGGATGTTTTGTCAGCAGATTCTCAGTTAAATTGTGGTGTCCAATGCATAGCCTGCTCCCATATGGATATTTCCTATCTGACATGGCAGAGATAATGGGATGGATCTGAGTCTAGTATTAATGTGGGGTTTTTTTTCTATTCTTTATGTGTATGGTGGTTTGGTATCTAGTGGGTTGAAATTCAGGTTTTCACTTCAGAGTCTTTGTTTCAAATCTAATTCAATAACACCTAAGAGCTGTTACCATACAAATACCTGCCATGAGAGCTGTATCCAACAACATCTTTATTGACTTCTATTAGCTTGCTGCAGGTGGGAAACTGGCTTGTTCACAGCACTGTCCTCACAAGAGAATGCCCACAGTCAGCTTTCTTCCCCTCCATGCCTCTTCATCCAAGCATTCAGCACTGCCAGATTTCTTATTTGTAAGCTTCAAGAGAAAATTTCCTGAATATCTCAACTAAAGATCGATCCTCCCTGTGAGGCAAAGCATTGCCTGCTCTGCATTGGTGCTTCATGCGCCATGACTCCATCTCCTGGTAACCAGGGGGAAATAAAGCCATCTGCTAATTGGGAGTCCCAGGATCATTCTTGGCTTTTGCTGTTATAGGGAGTGTGTGTATCCCCTGGCTGTGCCAGTGATATCCTGGAGGTGTAACTGGAAGCTGACCACAGGGTCTGGATTCCTCCAGTGTGACACCCTCCATGGTCAGGCCAGCCTGACGTGGCCAAGTCTCTCTCTGTTGCAACTGCTGTACATGAATTAGGAATATTTATCCTGTAACTGCACAGATCTCACCTTTGATGCTTTAAGGAGAATTGAGCCCACCCAGCAGTGAGCAGGTAGCCTGGATGCTGAAGATTTGGATTCAATTCCCTTATGATGAGACCACCATGAATGAAAGGCGTTCATGACATCTGAGGCAGGAGGTTAGAGTATGTAGCCTAATTTCAGTGCTTAGTCTCTTCTTTCCCGTTTCCGTAAATAAAAAGGGAAATAGGTAATTTCTGCTTCACAGTACTCTAATATTGTACCAGTGCAAGCCATAAAAATACAGAGAAATTCTCTTTTCATCTTCTCAAATAAAGATTTATTCATTTTGGACAAGAACATCTTATAAGACTTTAAAGTATAAATAATAGAAAAAAACCCTGATAATCATAAAAATAGAGAAACTGTAGAGAAGTTGTATCTTATGCAGCAGTTCACTACAACGATGTGAAAGGTTCCTAGAAATGGAAAAATTCCTGCTTCACAGTGATGACTCTTGCCCTTTAAAAAACAACCAGATGAGACTCTTTCTACCCACAGGGCTCTCCTGCAGTGACAGCTACATTAACCTTTGCTGACAAGCACTTCTCTTTGCTTGTAAAATCAGCTTAGTGAGTGCAAAATTCTTCCAGACTTTAAAATGTTTACTATCAAATGGGGATACACTCCATGCAAAACAAAACATCCTCGTGCCTTACAATTACTCCTGTGTTTTTTTGTTATGAGATCACTGGGTGGGCTGATACAGGATGATGCCTGGGCATCTGTCTGCTTTGGCTAATATTGCAGAGGAGATGGTGAATGCAGGAGAGGATGCTGAGGTTTTTGCTCTGTTTCTCTCCCTGGGCATTTTTCCATGCTTGGGCAATAAGCAACAAAGCAGAGGAGCAGTAATATATGCTTGGGCTATTTGTCTGCTGCTATTAGAGAAATGGTCCAGAATTGCAGAGGAAGCCAGCGCGCTCCCTCCTGCGCATGGGCACACGCACACATGAACGCATGCTCTGTCCCTGACATCCTATTTCCCCCTATTAATTTCACATCCTTCTGGATTATTCATCTGAGCTGTCCTCTATATGAGAGAAACTCCTCCCATGCACAGGGAATTCTTCTGGGCTTGGGCAAGAGGAGGGTCTGCCAGTCTCCTCCCACCCTGTGGCAGCACCAAGCCTTTGAAACTGGGTCACACGAGCTCTGCCACCTCGTCAGGGTTAAACTTTCACATCACCTGGGGCCATTTCAAAGACTTCATAGCCCCATGGATTGAATTTAAACCATGCAACATATACAGTTTTGATGCACTCAGCAGTTCTGGGATATTTCTACGACATTTGTAATTGCTGACCAGAAATCTCCAGGACTAGGGCTTTGGCATGAAATGCAAGTCAGGCTCCCAATCTAGTGCCACCTTGTCACAAATTTTCATGTCCTGGATATCAGCAAGGTACAGGAATCCAGTAAATCCCTGAAAAGATTAAAAAAAGCTTGGAATGGAATGGAAGGGAATGGAACAGAACGGAACAGAACAGAATAGAATAGAATAGATTAAAAAGTATAAAATATTTGAAATTACAATTTTTATATCTGGCTAATTTTGCAGTGTATACACAATGTATTCTTATGCTGTCTTCCCTTTAAGTGCCAACTTAAAGGACACTGCCAACCCCATGATGTTAATTGCAGAACTCCTTATGAGCTCTAAGATGCCATCCTGGCTTTCGAGCCTGTCTTTTCACTGTGTTTGGTGGGACAGGAATTGCCTAAGCCAAATAATTGACTGTTAAAACCTAACAGTAAAATAATAAATTAAGTGTCAGAAGCAGCACACTTCTGCTACAAAAGCAGTGGGAAAGTACTTCACTGCAAACCCAGATGCATATCAAGTGAAGTTACTTTTCTAATAGTTTCCTAAATAAGTAATTCTTATTATTTACATTATTTTGGGATGTTGGATTTGAGATACCTTTGTAAAGATGCAAAATTAACTGGTAAATCAGACCAAGAATGCTGCATTTCTAAGAAGCTCATTGTGTGTATTTGGTATTATGAAATTAAATTTTGGAGCTGACCTCATCTGCTATGTGATAAGATTTAATTGTGTCATATGGTTCATTAAGGAAGAGGCCCATGAACTCTTGCTAAAGCTAAACTGAGTCCCTTTGCGATGTACGTTTTTTAAAAAAATTTTCCTGGCATTTAGAGGGAAAATTATTTTCTGTCTCCTGTATACTCACTTGAAGGACTGCCAACATCTTGTTTAACACAGGTATAATTCCTTTATTTTGACACCAAACAAGAAACAAAATTCCAAAATAAATACAGCTGTGAGAAATCAGACCTGTTTTCTCCAGATCACAGAGGCACAATCTTCAGCCATGTAAGTCAATGGCAGCACAGCCCCCAGATTCATTTGGGCCAGGTTTTTAGCTTTATCATCCAAGCTTGCATATGAAAAGTTTTAAAATAACTAAAAAAAGAAAAATATCATGGATTATGCAGCCAGTGTGCATCACTCAAATGGAGTTTAGAGACAGCTCATAACCAGAGCTCTAAAACACAGCAATTGTATGGTGAGGTCCTTGGGACTGAAAGCAATTTTTTTGCTTCCTTTTCTGAGGCACTGAGATGCTTCTTTCATTGAAGGACTACTTACAGATGGGAATTCAAATTATTCCAGTGAATGGAATTAGTGAGACAATAAACTTGGGCAAGTTTTTTTTCCTGCTATCTCTGGCCATTTAGCAACTTAGCATTATGGCTGGTGGTGGCCAGCAACAGGCTCTGACTTCTTCCTAAACAGTGTAGCCCTTTGCTAAGGAAAAGAGAGAATTTAAAGTCATGTACCACTCCAGTACCTCCTGGATATCTGTCCACTCCCCTCAGACTCAAGTGTTCTGCTGCTACAGGGTCCCAACCTCCTGGCTGCTCTGTGCCCATGTTTTTCAGACTTCCACACCTTCTTTATTTGCACCTAAATTGCTACGAATAATAAAACAGCGGTTCAATTTCTCAGCTTTAACAGATGCGTCTGACTTCTGCTTTTGCTTCACAGTTTTAGCTATGAATAAAACTAATCAAGGCATGTGAAGAAGCCATGGGTTCAGAACAGTTCAGAAAAGGGTCACTAATAATCTAAAACTGTAGTCAGAATGTCTGGATTTTAAAGTCTGAAAGAGCCATGGGAGGGTTAGGCAACTTTTTTATGCTCTTACATTCATGTGTAGAAATATTTCCAGTTTAATTTCTGCAACTGTTTTGACTTAAACTATCCACAGTTTCTGGAAAGAGACTAACAAATCCTGAAATTGGTATTTGGGAAGTGGTGTGATTATTATTCCAGTCTGATCCAAGATCTAAAAGAATTTCTAATTTATCATATCAAGGTTTCCTGATGAGTAGCCATGAGGGAGATTTCAAAGGTCAGGAGAAATGAAATGCAGATTTACATTCAAATTAATCAGAGGCAGACTCCAGACTGGCTTGCACGTACATGGATAAACATTCACTGCAGAATATATATCACTCCAAAACATGGAAGTGTAATCTAGAATTGAATTTCAGAGCACTGAACAAAATGTAAACCATAGGAAAAAAGTTGTGGCTGAAGGTGAAAATCACACAGCAGAGACTGGGTAGCACCAGAGCAGGGAGATGGGTGGACATGACTCCTGGGTCATCTGCCTGGCCAGTCCTTATCACACCCTGGGGCAGGGGGGGGAAGCTGCTCTGATTGATTCTATTGTTAGCCTCGAGATGGTTTTCCATGGCTGGATCCCTGACTTGCTACTTTTCTGAGGTTTGTCATTTTTTCAGGGTGGGAAGAGATCCTTCTCTGGGACCTGTTGCCACAGCTTTAGGAATGGCTGAGCTGTGGCACAGAGACCATAATGCTGACCAGGTCAGAAGCTTAGACATTTTTTATGAGAGCTGTAGAAAGTCTGAAAGTTTTGGTCAAGAGCTTGTCAGGCATATAGAAGCTCTGGTAGATGTGTTTGCTTTATTTAATCCATATATTTGCCCATTAAATAATTCAGAAGATGTTGTATTAAACAGACTTCAGAGAAAAGTGATGGAAGTGCATTTGCTGAAGCAAGAGCTTGTATAATGAGACATTTCATAAAAGAAGCTGGACTTTTAAAGTCAGAATGGATTAAGGGCATGAATTCATGTGTCCCATGAGAACTTATTACAAACTCGAAGGACATTCAGAGACCTTCAGCAAGAAGCAGCTCTCACACTTTAGTTTAATTTTAGTACCATTGCAGATGTAAATAAATTGCTTTTATGGTTGTTTCAGTGTGAATAAGAATTTTATCTGATCACCCAATTAGCAGTTTAGGGGTTTTGTAAAGAATGAGAAATGCATTTGGGAAGATTTTGTGCACTTCTAAACACAAAAAATAATCTCTACAAAAATCGCATCTTTCTTTTAAGTCTACAAAAAAAAAAAAAAAAAGAATTTAAGTTATACCAAATAAACCACTTTGAAAAAAGACAAATAAATTTTTCCGTATCTGTGGCAATGTTATAACACAATCAGTTGGACACTGACAACAACTCATCATATTCATGGCTGATTTCACATTCTCATACAGTAATAATTGTATTATGATCACTCTAACTACTATGCTGCCAAGGCTGCAGGAAAATGATAACCTGCCTGAAGGTAATACCTTCAGAAGTAGTATAAAAGAAAGAAACCCAAACTGGAATATTTCCCATTATTCCCCAGTTGCAGGTGAGGGCCTTTTTCCCAAACGTGGTTGTGGACACAGGCAGAGCAGTGAGGATGAGGGAGATGAGATCTCCTGCTGGCAGCATCTCGGGCTGGTCTGTCCTTTAAGATTTCTTTTTCAGAGCCTATTTTGCAAAGCTTCAGTGTGGCTCTGCCCCGATGTCTCAGCTAACACAGACACTTCCTTCTCATCCTGCTCTATTTCCCTTTTCCTCCTCATTTTCATGAAGACTTCAGCTTTCTTTTGGGCAACTCAGTTACAGGGAAACCACTCTTTGTAGCAGTGATTAAGTGACTAAAGTCAGCACAGTCAGTGACTTGAAGACAAGCAAAGAGGAGTCCTGCATTTAACTTTCACTAAGAATTTAAAAACAAAACAAAAACAAACAAAAGGCTGTATTTTCATTCCTCTTTGATTTTTCTGTAGCAGAATTACCTATATATTTTAAAAGTGGTTTTGAGCTGTTCAACAAAACTCTGCTTTGGCCATGAGCTACCACTGTTCCAGGTGTGTGCAAATTGTGATAGAATAGAATATTCTGGTTTGAAGGGACCTACAATGATCACTTGGTCCGCCTAGGCTGCTCCTATATGATGGACTTTTGCTTTTGCTTTTTACTTTTTGCTTTTGCTTTTGCTCAGCTGAGGGTAAGGAGACTGTTATGTCTCAGCCATCAGCTGTGCCTGCTGCCAGGGAGACACTTTCCTGAGATTCTTTAGCTAGGTTTGACCTCTGGTATGTGACAGGTGAAAGACAATGACTGATCTGAGGCCTGGATCTCATTTGGTGATTCTGCTAATGAAGTAGCATGTGGACAGGCAACAGCTTTCTGTAGATGGCCATTTTTTTCCCTGCAGTGACTTTTTAGGTTCACAGCCAGAGTTATGCAGGAATGTAGGAAGGAGTCTGAGAAGAGGAAATATTAAGTTCACTCAGGCACCAGGTTGCACTCTCATCACAAGTTTAGTACTAAATAATTATATAATTAGCTAACATAATGATTTTTATTTTAAAAATATATGATACCATTTATCAACTGCAAACTAATTTCACTTTTTCTGTCTTATGAATTTTAGATTCATGTAAGACTGATCATGCTGTAAGTGAA
Source organism: Petroica traversi (assembly GCA_025920805.1). Lineage (NCBI taxonomy): Eukaryota > Metazoa > Chordata > Aves > Passeriformes > Petroicidae > Petroica > Petroica traversi. The sequence goes on from JAHLSL010000007.1 coordinate 9,621,188, forward strand.
AGCATGTCCTATTTTTACTTAGCCCAAAGAGTATTTGCAGTATGTTAAGCCATAGTTGCATTTCTTACTGTTCCAAGCCTTTTGCATTTCAGTTGTCAAATGCAAATATATAAAAGTCGTACTTCCAAGATTTTTAAACTTCTAGTGTTTAATTTGGTTTCTTTTTGTTTTTTTTATGACGCTATTAGCCTAATATTTAAAGCACTTTAAATATGTGATCAAAAAAGCATCTCCTTAGTTTGTGTTCTCTTTGTTTGGCTGCTGTAGGCACAGATCTGTCATCTCTTGCCTTGCCCAGGTCTCTGGAAGGGCAGGGACAATTTCCATAAGATTTAAGCAGGATACTGGAGTATTTTAGCACTATCACAGTAAAAGAGCAGGAGTGTATGAAGTTACTGAAACAACAAGGCTTGGCATCAACAAAGGCTTAACCCTTCTGTTTATCCCAGGGGCAGTGGAGGGAAGGGGCAGTACAGCAGGAGACATTTTTCCCCATCAGCACCCCCTACTCCTGGCTGGGACCACATTTCCAAGCTCAAACTGCTGAAGGATTAATTCCTGTTTTGGTACCAGGGGAGGGATGAGGCCGATAATTGGTTTCTCTTTGAGGTGCTGAGATGGGGACACCTGTTAATGAGAAAGTTGACCAAGGACACCAGCACAATTGACACCAACTATTTAGCAGCTGTCAGGCAGTAATGACTCCCAGTCACTCCTGTCTCCACTGGGTTTGAACCAGTAACCCAGAGACAAAGGGCTCGTATCTCATTACTGCCTCTCCCTTGAGCCAGCCCACTCTTTTGCAGCAGATGTCTACTGCATTAGTGTCCAAATCATATATTTAAAGGAAGAAGTTTGCAAAGGTACATGTGTCCAGCACCTAAAAGCTCCCTCCTGCACCTAGAAGGTTCTGTCTCAGGCTGCCAGCTGACAGGGAGGTACTGCAGGGTCTGTCCCCATTGTGGCTCCTGCACTCCCACACCCCTTTGCTTCCCAGTGCCCAGTGTATTTCCAAACTAAAAGTCTTTACCATATTCGTATTAAGAGCACTATGTGTGGCATTTTAAAATATCTGGAGGACAAAGGAAAGGGCACCAAATTATAGACAGGTAAAAAATCCATTCAAGTTAGCTGAGCTGCTCCCACTTACCCTAAGAGAGGATTCAGCTCACTCAATGAAAAGAAAATGAGGGCTTACCTGTCTGACATACCTGATAAGTACAAGGGCTGCAAAATAATCTTCCTCTAAGGACATACACAAACATATCAGCAGCCAAACACACTTTGGCTTGAATTTATCAGGAGTCTGATCCAGACAGTATTCAGTAGTGAGCACTACCGAAGTTGTATTTACAAGCTCCAAAACAATATTCTTCTGGGATAGAAGTGGCAATAAAATGTTACCTGAAGAGACTACATGCAAAAATAGCTCTTGCATCTTCCTCTTTCCCTTCCCCCTTCTTTGAACCTGGCAATTCTGGGCTCTGCCTACAGAAATGAACAGCTCCTGCTCTGGTGGGGATGCTGCTTCCAGTAGGGCTGGTGCTCAGCAGTGGGCAGTGTCCCCTCCCAAGCCCTAAGGCAGCTTTTCCAGTCTGTCAGGTCAGGTAAGTGAAGTGAAGAACAAAAGCATTGCTGTGTGCAGGAAGGGGAAGGGATGGCAGCAGTGACCTCTGGCTCCTACAGCTCACCTTTCCCCTGCCCAGCCCCCAGTAGTGAGGAGAGATCTTTGCTCAAGGGTTAAAGCATGGGAAGTGCCACTCATGTTGGTATAAGTAAGAAGAGATTTTGGCACGTCTCTCAAATCTTCTGCATATTAGTATTAGTGTTGATGTTGTTATTATTGTTATTATTGTTATTATTATGCAGTTTGTACAACAATAACTTCTGATGTCCCCAGTTGCAGCTCCAGGCCATGCAGGGTAACAGTCACCACAGAAAGTCTTCTTCTCTAATCAGCAAATCTCTCAAGGACACCAGACTTGCATCTAGGAGCTGTTTGCTCTGGATAATCTGTGCAAAAGCAGCAACAGCAGTCCTTCTCCTACGGGGAAACTGTGCAAGATGTTGATGTGCTCAGTGGTCAAGGGAGTAGGAAAGGGAGGTGCAGCTTTTTTGCCACCACAGCTCTCACAGAAATGTGGTTCAGGGAGTCATGATGGGAGCACATAGGCTTGAGGGGCTGAGCAGATACCAAGTGGCCAAAGGGGCATGTGCAGGAGGATCCAGGAGAGACTCTGATCATTGTTCCCTGCTCCCCAGGCACTGTGATGGTTCCAGGGGTGTATTTTTATTGCTCCCTGAGGAGCTAGATCTAACCTAGACACATATTCTGAATTGCCTGCCAAAGAAGCTTCCACTTCTTTTTTTTTTTTTCACTCTCTCTTTTCATTGCTTGCACAGGTTTTGCATGGATATATGCTTCCCAGTTCAGGTAGCATGAAAACTTCCTTTCTCACAGCCTCTCTCTTTCACTATTCTCTGCAGGTACCTCAGCTGCAAATAAAACAGAAGTACCATGTATGGCAGTAACTACTCTTTTTCTTGGCTCAGAGAAATTCACTGAGTGGGACTATTCCTAGTCCAGAGATAGACTTACTGAAAGAAGCAGAGATAAACTTTGAAAGCTTTGTGGCCAGACTGGACACAGCTTTCTGCTGGTGACAATGTGTGCTGCTCCCTCGTTGCCACCACCCTGCCATATTTTCTACTCCAGCAAAAGGCCAGCCCGGGATCAGAGAGCCAGTCCAGAGGGCCCAGCTGGAGGCACCAGCAGGGCTGTTCAGTCCACTGCACATTTAACAGGCAGGCAACCAGACCAGAGTATCCTCATCAATAGGACTGGTCCTCCTGGGTGATGCTGTTGGTGATCCCAGCAATCAGGCTGACCTAAAGGACAGGGGTTAAGCTGCAGGGAGCACATGGGCGTAATAAATTTGCTTTGATTTGCTCTGTTCAGCTGGAACTTTGGTTTCCGGAGTTGTCAATTCTGGAAGCTTTCCTGAGCATTACATTCACTCCTAATGAAGGCAAAGAAGGGAGTACAACAAATAAGCTCAAATGTGCAAGCAGAACTGATCAATTAAGCCCAGTACATCCTGTATGCTATCAAAATCTATGTACATCATGGCTGAAAAGTAGTATCTGCAAAACAAAGCTCGAGTCGTACCCAAAATGTAAATCCTTGAGTTTGTCTGCTCTGGAAACTAAGAGACTAAAAATAAAATTATAAATATGGGGATCTTGGCTGCTCTGGCTGCTAGAATGGTTCCTGTGTCTGACAGATTATCTCCGCGCCACTAAAAATGATCAGAGCCCTAAGGCAATTAATTCCTCACTTTCAGAGTTTCACTTCTGCGGCAACAACGATTGCCACGGACAATAACGCGGGCCGAGAGGGGCGGGTTCGGAGCGGAGGTGAACAGCTCCGGCAGATAATGAGCGCTGAAAACAAAGGCACGGCAACCTGCTCGCTGGAGGGAAAAGCCCGAGCCAGACCAGCATTTCTGTGACCCTCTGAGCCGTGGGAAAGGCTTCATCACACTGGTGACAGGGTGCAGGAAATGTAATAACAGGCAGGGCCATGCTGGGAAAGGTGCCTCACCTCACCTTGGCAATCTGATCATCCCACACCACCTGGACTTTCCCTGAGCTCCCGTGGGTGGAGAGTGGTGTCTTGCCTCTTCTTTATATTCAGTGGCATCCCCCTGGTAATGAGGACTCTGTCTGGCAGTGGCAGCAGATGTGGGCAGAAACCAACCAGGACCTGCTGTGGTCACCCAGGCCAGGAAGGGGATTTCAGCCATGCCAAAAGGTATGTTGACTGAGATCTCCTGTTAGGAGGTCAGAAATTACACCACCTTCCTGCTTGGTTCACATTTGCAGAGCACATCATGTGGTCCCCAGCCCCACTCCACAGAGCTGGCAAGGTGTGGGTGTTCCCAAGGCATTCATTCCCTGCCCAACACTCAGCCTGAAATATCACACCCAGCAAGGTCACCAGTCAAACTAGGGGTTGAGAGAAATAGAGTAGAAAACAGATCTGCAAACTCCAGAGGATTTTTTATTTTCACACACACATGAAGAGACAAGCTGGAAGTGCTACTTTTATACCAGAAGTGCAAGTGTGATTTCCTGGAGGGCTTTCCCTCACTCACTTCAGTGTGATAGTAAAGGCCCTCTGGAAAAACACGAGTCTGGCTTCAATCCAAACCATCCTCAGAATTCCCAGATCCCTGATGAACCAGCAGCATAAACACCTGATCTCCAGCCTTTGCTTTGACTTAATTGTTTTGAAAGGCAGTTGCTATCAGGAACAGAAAGTGATGCATAGCCTGGAGACCTGCGACAGCAACCTGGGGTCTGCAACATCTCTGCACTAGAATGAGCCTAAGGGGAAGAGCACTTTTTGTTGTCCCTTTTCCCAATCTGGCCCAAATCTATTTTCAAATACAACACAAGGCAAAGGTAACAGGTAATGTGTCCAACCACAAGGAAATCCCCATGTTTTGTGTATCACTCCACTTCTGGTAACACTGTTGCCATTCTTCATTGGAAAGAGTGATGATAGATTTTGTGTTAGAAAGAAATTAGTGGAATATTAATTTTTGTGCAGAATATATTAAAACTGGATGTTGGCTCTTAAGACACTGTTCCTTTAAGTTGCACTGCTTGACACTATGAATTATTCAGATATCTCTATGATATATAGAAGTGGTGTCAGCATTTTAGGGCATGACTCTCCTCTCTTATCTACTATAAAATCCCAGTGGCTTCACTAAGCTATAAAAGGCAAAATTAGGTCCTCAGCAGCATTGTTGTCTTGCAAGCAGAAAATACTATTTACCACTGAGTGAAGGGTACCAACAGGCCTTTCTTACAGTGTAAAACCAGATATTTGTAAGTCCCTGGTGCATCAATACATCCAAAAGGTCATTTATTCATTTGGGAATGAGAAATCAGAGTGTAATGAAGATGGGGGATAGTGTAACATTGCCTATTTTCTCTATTGCAGAATTACTCAGGTTGCACCGACCTCATGCTGTTAATAGCAATGGGCTCATCTGCTTGAATAGCGAGGTGTCTGTGCTGTAGCCAGCAGTGCTGAGCCTGAGCACAGAGCTGTGCCAGGGAAAAGGAGGGGATGTGTGAAGTGGAGAAGCCCAGAACAGCCCAGGGGCTCCTGCTTCCCCCAGGACATAGACTGTTCAGGGCAAACCTGTCAAGCTCAGTGGCTGATAGGGCTACAAACCACTTGCAATGAAACTGAGCAGTCCCTGGGAGCAGTGCTAATAATTTTTCCATCCTTACATTGATTTTTTCTCCTGTTTTTAAACCACTGATGTTAAAGATAATTCCATTTAAACTTATAAATTAATTGTCAAGCATAGAAGAGCATTCACTCTGCCTCCCCAAAACTGAGGGGCTGTTAGACCTGTAAGAGAAACAAGAATAGAGATGACAAAAGAAAAAAAAAAAACAACCACATGTGATTGTGAATATACTCTTGGTAAAGGCAGGGTGTAAATCACCAGTGGCTTAAAAGATAGAGGTCTAAGTCCCTGGAGTTTCCTATGCCTTATCAGTGGGTGGGTACTGCACATGCAGGAAAGATGCAACTATAAACCAGGAAGTGTTTTTGTCTGGCAAAATAACCTCCTGCAGGTTCCTCAGCCTTCAGGAACCATGTTCTGCCCCCACATATGCTGAGCCCCCCCTCCTGTGAGCTCGGTGTTTAACTCGGGGTACAATTTGTCCTCAGTGATGCACCCTGAAGTCAGGGTAACTGAGGGCTGCAGTTTAGTGATACCAAGGCAGATGTAAATTCTTACCTTGCATTTCTCCCAACTATTTGCTGCAACACTTGTGTAGGTATTTACAAAAGGCAAAGACATATCAGGCTATCTCTGGCCTTCTTCCCATGTTAAATAGGATGGTAAATATTTTTGGAAGGGATGTAAACCTTAATGCTTCTGGGAAGAAGCCAAGCAGTACCAGATGGCAGAGAGGAGGAAACTCACCCTATGGGCAGGTTTTTCACAGTATTCTCATCAGCATCTGGTACTTGCCACTGGCAGAGACAATACAGGGGTCAGCACTCTGATCCAGTCTGCCTGTTTCTCTCTTTCTGCTACTGACTGATTTCTTACCTATACAGAATAAGTTCTGTCAAATTGTTTTCTTGACACACGCTTGAATCCAAAATCTCAGTGTCTCTCCTCTTTGATGGTGGAGGATGTGACAGTTCCCCAGCACATGGCTTCACAGGCATGTGGCAATCCTGATCATTCAAATCTTCTAAGTGGAGTTTAGAGATTTTTCTTAATACTTAAAAAAAATTGCTCTGATATTGTATGTAGACTTTTGACTGCACAACGAAGCTGGGTCCCACTATACACTAAATTAGCAGTGAAAGTTTTGCTCTAGTTTTTATGCGTGTGTTTGGGACATGTCAATCACCTGCAGCTCCCAGGTAGGAGCAGCATTGCCTACTCCTTCTTAAGATTTAGCTTCCAGTCTTTTACCAACATACAGATTAGGGATGAGGGAAAAAGCCTCCATATTTACAGTTGTACAAAATGGTTATAAACTTCCATGAAAATGAAGTAGCAAGCACTGTTGGTGAGGGGATTTTTATGGGCTTTTTCTCTTTGGCTCAAACATACTGTGTATGCCTACTCTGTAGCTGCCACTACAAGAGATCTGACTTGTTATTGCTCTATCAGCCTTGTAAGGGGGCCTGCACAGAGCAGATTTGGATCCAAAAAGTGAATGTGCACCTCTTGGGTGAATGCAGGACGCTTTGAAATGGAGTGGAAAACAGCATTTAAGGCCCATCTTGAGAACACACCTCCCCTGCCTTTGTTCAAGGAACAGCTCTTCATCTCCCCTGGTCTCCAGTTTGGACGCTGCCCTTTGTAGCAATGTTTAAAGCCTACTGCTTATGCCTTTTGGAGAACCTGTTTCTCTGGCAAGGCAAAGAATTTGCTGGTCACAACCATAACCCTTCTCTGAATATCCTGAAGTCCTTTAAACGAGTTGGTGCATTGCAGAATTTTACTAGCAGTTTCAGGGCACAAAATAAAAAGGCTTTGTGGACACAAGATGAAATCCTTCAGTAAAACATATTATTTTCATAAGGAGAGGGAATGAACTGGATGGCCCAGTTATATTGCCAGAAGCCAGCATTAAGGAGTGCTGCATAATCTTCCAAGAGACTGCATTTTCCTCATTGCTCAGCCAGATGGGCAAATGGAGGCATGAAGGTTTTTCACAGGATGGTTCAGCTGATCTGGGAAAAGAAGGAGGAATGACACAAGACTGTTCTTCAGATCATTGTTTCCTGGAAAAGTGTTCTGCCTGAAAATACTGCTTAATCAGGCTGGAAGCGAGGTGCCTATCTTGATAGCAGAGATCAGAGCATTGCACATTTTTTGTTATGGCACAGCTTTGTCTCACAAAAGAGAGCTCCCATTGTTGCAATCTGGGTGCTGGATTTCAAAACATTAATCAAGGATTAGGCCTTGGTGCTGATTCATGGGAAAACATCACTGCCACAGAGGATATATCTCATATAAATGATTCATGGAATATGTGTTCTGCGAGATGGGTCCTTAGCACATATAAACTGGATCACAGCCTGGATGCAAAGGCAGCAGCGTGCATTCCTTAGGTTGCCTCGGAAAACCAAGGTCCAGAGAGTCTCACTGGGATTAATCCTGCTCCTCTGCCCACTGCCACACCTATGAGTGTGCTTTGGAAGAGCCACCGCTCTCGGGGGAAGGGAGGGAAGCAGCAGCACAGCTCTGAGCTGAGGTGGTGCCTTCTGTAATACTGACGTATCCCTGTAGAGGGAATGCTTTGGTAAGACTTCAATGAGGCTGTGTGTCGCTGTCTTCTATCAGAGACCAAATTCACTTTTTGCATCACCTGCTGAGTTCAGGAGTTAACATCAAGAGCATTTTTTACCCAGTAGGTTGCTGCTAGTTGTTTTGTTGGGATTTTTTCTAAAATTCTTATTTTGCTACAATTCGCTTTAAAATTTCATCCCTGACTGAACAGGGTGGAAGTGCCCATCTGATTCAATGCAAGCATTGGCTTTGATGCTGTCTTACATGAGCATCAAAAGCTTAAGATAACATGCATATTAAAAGTGTTTTTCACTGGCAGCTTGCAGAAGGCCCCATGGCCAGATGTAACAAGAGGGAATCCGTAGTGTGTTGTTTACCAGCTGCTCCTACACTTCATCTAAACTGGCACGAGAAAATCACAATGCCTTCTGAACAGCACTGGGAAACTGGGGTTTTCACTAAAACTAAAACTAAGAACCCACCAAAAATACCCCAACATTATGCATTATTCATGTTGATTAAAGTATGCTTTGCAATACTGGGTTTGTTATTGATCATACAACTGTGCACTGGCCTAGTCCTTTCCCTCCAAGCTATCAAAGCATTTAAAAACTTATCCTAACCCAGGCCTTGGTTCCACTGTGCCCATAGATCACCTGGGCCACAGACACTTTTGATACCTTCTTGCACTGCTGCCTTGCCTTTCCAAAATGAAGGGATTTTCCTCTACTGCACTGCAGGTTCCACTTTGAAGGGAAGATGAGGGAGCAGTACAGGTGATGATGCATAGTGTCCATTTGATTCAGGTCACAGTCACTCAGGCCATTTGCCATCTGGACACCTGGCATCTTCAATGCCACCTCCTAAGCAAACAGGCCTCTGGCTGCCCAAGCACAGCTGGTCACTGTGCTCAGCAGGCACCGGGGCAGCAGAATGGCAGCACTGACAGCAAACCCCTTGTGGATGGCATCAGGGTGGATCTGTGGTGTTGACATTTCCAAAAGCACAGACATACCCACTGAGCACTGAAAGCAAGCCTTAATCCATCACGGTGACTTCCTCTGTGGATATTAATAATCTCCTCACTTTCTCTGAGGACCCCTCCTATCTGCTGAGCTCAGTTTCTGCAGAAACACCAATAATGCTCAAACTTTGAAATGTTTCACCTAGGAAAGACAGCTTTTCTTGGGAAACTGATGGAGCAACTATCAGGCAACCACAGGAACAAACTGCCCGGGCCAGGCACTGCCACAGTGTAGCTTCACCTGTGTCTGTGATGCAGCTCCCAGAGGCTTCTCTCTGTTTTTGACTTCAGTCAGTGATGAACAATTGCTCTGCAAAATCTCCCTGCTCTGCTCCTCCTTCCCCCGGCCCCTGGCCAGGGACCTGCTAGTCAGATCAGTGCTTGGGAGGGTCTGGGAGAAGCACTTTCCTCTTCCTGTGGGGAAGGATATGATTAAAACCTTGTAAATAAAAGACTTGGCGCAAAAAAAGCCTGGGTGCTTTCTAGACACAATGCAGCCTTGAGCTGTGGCTCCAGGGGGTGAGAAGCAGGAGATGGGACACAGAGTGATGCCATGCCACGCTGGCCATGGCCTGTCTGCCCCAGAGCCTGGGAGCACGGACCTCTCAGCACGGACACCTGCTGGTTTCCATGTCCTAAGGGCTGACTGAAGTGGCAGCCTTAGGAAAGCCTGACCAGCCACAGCCCTTCTGGAGAGCTGTCACTAAGGTGGAACCCAGGTCAGAGCACTGCTCTTGTCCTGGGTGGTTCCTGTTTTACCTTCTCAGAGCCCCCCTGAAAAGAGCAAACAGGCTTCACCACTGCCTGCACAATGTGATTCTCTCTGTAGGCAACTACTCCAGTGTGGGTTTGTGCTAGGGGAGAACTGACCTCTTCACATCTTCATGTCTGTGCTGTGTGTTACCAAGAATCCACCTGCAAATCCCACATGAACTGAACCTGTGTCCGTGCTCTGACCTAAGCTCCTCTTACCCTTTTGATAATGGGATAAAAAGCTTCCTTAGGAGAAAACAGACAACAGCGCCCACGGAGTGGATGAGCTCCTCCAGGAGCAGGGAGGGTCTGCTCTTTTGCTTTGTTGGCTAATTTGCCAAGGGTATATCTGGGCTCAGAAACTCAGCAGGATAGACTTGTGCAGAAAAACATGAAGAACCTGCAGCTTTATCAAGACTGAGAAAGATAACATCAAAAGGCAGAAGTTGCAATCCTCCATCCCTCTCTGTTCCGATGTTCCCTCCATGCACAGGCCATATGCTCTGCATCCCACGCTCTGGTATTGGATTTGATGTCTCTTTATAGCTAGAGGGTGTCTTGACCAGCTTTCCAGTGTGGTCAGAAACCTGATGTTGCACTGGATTAACCCTGGAGTCAAACCATTTACTTAGGGTCCTAGGGAACACAAAGCTGGCAATTCCCTGCAGCTTTTTAAGGATATTCATGCTGTGTCCTGGTGTACCTTTCATTTTCACATTGTGACACTGACCAAAAAGCAGCCCACAGAGACATATCATAGCCCAAGGAAAAGGGCATTAGACTCAGGAGATGTGATGCAAAGATGTAGGGAATCTGCCCACATGTTGCCTAGGAAATCCACTTAATGAACTTTCCATGCCCTTTACTAGGTTCTGTCCGATGTGTGCAGAAGCTGAGCGTGGCATGTCTGCCCCTTGGTAGTAACGACAACCAGAACCTGTGAAGATTTTACCGAGGAATAAGCGTTATTTGCGACTTCAGTGCCGTTTCCTCCCGCACCACTGAGGTCTAAAGGAATATGCCATTCCCAGGAGCAGAGAGGCATCAGGGATGCTGGAGCCAGCTCTTTCAACCTGCCGAGGCAGGGGGGACCCGGGAACAAAGGCGGCCACCCCAGGGGGAGGGCGGGCAGCGGGGCAGAGAGGCGCGGGGCCGGGGCTCGGGGACAAAGCCCTTGTTGGGGGTGGCAGCAGCGGAGATGCTCCGGGAGACCCCGCTCC
>JAHLSL010000007.1:9632434-9756858 GCA_025920805.1 Petroica traversi
GGGGGGGCGGCCGCCGCGTACTTGTTTTGCCCGGGGTAAGTTGGCCGATCCCTGCGGAGGCTTCGCTTGGAGAGTGCAGCGCTTGGTTCCCGGCTCCCTGTCGCCCCCAGCCCCAGGGGCAGTGGGGGCGCCTTTTTTTATTTCATTCCCCCCCCCACCCCCTTTGGTTTGTGTTTTCTTTTTATTATTATTATTATGGGGTCTGTGAGGGAGCGGAATTTCCAGTCCGGCGTTGTTCTTCTTCCTTGTCCAACGCACAACGGAGAACTATAATATTTCTTTCCCGAGATGCTGTGGTGAATTTTAGTTCTAGGAAAACAGGCGAACAAAATCATCCGAATAACCCGAACCATTTGTTACCCTGTGAGAGCAAACGCAGCCTAGGCACAGATGATGGCAAAAAATTCCTTGGAAGGGTCTAAAGAAGACCTGAGCAAAATTTCGGAAGAGGAGATGCTGAGATGGAGCAAGGAAGAGCTGGTGAAAAGACTGAGGACAGTGGAGAATGAAAAGATGAACTTAATGGTGGAACACGGCAACTTGATGAAAGACGTGAACCGGCGGCTGCAGCTCCACCTGCACGAGATCCGCGGGCTGAAGGAGGTGAACCAGAAGTTGCAGGACGACAACCAGGAGCTGCGGGAGCTCTGCTGCTTCTTGGACGACGACCGGCAAAAAGGCAAGAAGCTGTCAAGGGAATGGCAGCGCTTCGGGAGGCACACGGCCAGCGTGATGTGGAAGGAGGTGGGCATGTACCAGCAGAAGCTGAAGGACCTGGAGGCGAGGCAGGAGACCCTCCTGCGGGAGAACGTGGAGCTGAAGGAGATGGTGCTGATGCTGGACGAGGAGCGGAGCGGGGCCGGCTCCCGGAGCTCCATCGACAGTCAGGCCAGCCTGACCAACCTCAACGGCGGCTCGGCCACCAGGGACGTGGGGGACGGGAGCAGCACCTCCAGCACGGGCAGCGCGGGCAGCCCCGACCATCATCACCACCACCTTCACCACCACAAGGCCGGCGACAGCAAGGCCGGGGCCATGCGGAGGTCTATGGATGACCTGTCCGCGCCTCTTCACCACCGGAGCATCCCCAATGGCCTGAACGGTGAGCCCCTGCCTTCCCCTGCCCTGCCCCGAACAACCCCCCCCGGCATGGCCGGTTCCCCTTGGCCGGGGGGGTGGGGGACTCTGCGTGAGGGGGTCTTGGCCATTCCCTACCCGGTCCATCCCTGGTGACCTCTTTGGCAGAGTAGCCCTGGGAGCCGGGGAGGGACACCTGTGTGCGGGGTGTGTGTTATCAATGTGTTGGCTGTGTTATCAATGTCCTGGGCTGAGGGTTGGAGCCTTCTTTATCTCCAGAAGGGTTGGTGTTTGGTTTTGTTGGTTTGTTTTGGGTTTCTTTTTTGACAAAAAGCAGCCTGAGTTTTCAGGGTTAAATAAATACTGATTGTGTTCCTTCTCTTTCTCTCCCCTTTAAATATTTTGGTTTATGTTTGGCTTGTTTGTGTGCCAGTTTGATAAGACTGATAAAGATGGGATGAGATTTTGGAAGCATCTGATGAAAGTGTAGGTTTGTCCCACAGTGCATCACCTGTTAGCTCCACAGGCTCTCAGGGCAGGCTGGCTGTGAAGTGCTCAACAGTTTTGGAGAGGAGCAATTCGGCTTTCCTCTGTCTCCACTTCAGAAAGAGGAGTTTTGTTTGTAGAGAAGAGATTGCTCTCGAAGGGACGCTGTACTCACAATTTGTTCAGGCTAGTCATTGAAGTTAGAAACAGGCTTCACAATGAAATCGTGCCAAGCCTCCTCTGGCAATTCATATTCAAGCAAAGTTTCTCCAGTTGTCTAATAGTGATCAGGCATTAAAATAATATTATAATGTCTTTAAAATTGAGATAAAAAAAATTAAAACCAACAAGACCAAATACATGACTTTTAGAAGGAGTAGTGTGGTCAGTAGGAATCAAACTGGGCAACAATCTAAGAAATTCGTATATATAAGACTGCTTTTAAAGTTCTTAATCCTCTTTTCCAACTAGAGAAGGCTATTTACTGGTTTGGGTACCCTTTTCTCACCTCCAATCACACGGAGGGGGATGGAGCCCCAGAAGTTGGCTCTGACTGATGTCAACAGTGGATGTGTTTACCAGATAACCATGCTTTCAGCTCCCAGAGCTTTTGGTGATTTGTGGCAAATCTTTTTGTCCCAAGAGTCCTGAGGGCATGGAGGTTTGATCAACTCATTTCACAAGTGTTCATCCGTGAAGGTGCTGTTTGCAGCCCTGTTGCCTCAGCTGTATGTCTCAACTCTGGACTGGAGACGTTCTGGCCACCTTGCCCAGTAGTCAGGGGTTGCTGGTTTCGAGGGTGATTCAGTCACCAGACGGTGCATGGTACAGCAAACATCTTTAAATGTTTGGTGTGGAATTTTTTAATCTCCCTCTTCTAGAGCTGTGTAAATCAGAAGTATCTGGTTTGTAAATCTGCAGATAGCTTCTGCTCTTGACGTCTCTTGACTTTATTTTCACAAAGTATTGCTCTCCACAGAGGCTCGGAGAGCACGTGACAGATATTGAATGTGATGTTACTGTTTTAGGACAGAAGGGCGTCACAATTCTGGTTTGTGAACCTGGACCTTGTCCCTTTTAGGTATTGGTAGCTGAGTGGGACAAATCCAGTTGAATTCCTCTGTTAACTCAGGGCTCTTGAGTATACAAAACATAACCAATAACTTAGAGCTGTCCCTTAAATCCGGATGAAGGCACAGTGGGATGCTTCACCTGGGATTCAAAGTGGTCCCTGTCCGCACAAAGAGGAAAGCCTCTGCTTGCAGAGCTCGGTCCTCATTGCCTTCCTCCAGCGCTGCGTGGGACTGTGCCCAGCAGCATCGTTTGGAGGGACTGAGAGCCGAGTCTCATGTCCTACCCTAGGTAGGGTAAGAGCAGGAAAGGGTAGCAGACCATCTGCACACGCGTGTGTTTCCAGGCATGCCTTTGCACCCCTTCTCATTTCCTGTCGGAAGGATGGGTATCGGCTCGAGCCTTTCAGGCGTGACCTTTGGGATTTAGTGACTTCTCGTTCTGGGATGCCTGTGGAAGGTGATCTTTGTGGGAAAAATTGAAGCTTTTCTTGTGAACCAGTGAGGCTTCATTTCTGAGGGTGCAACGGATATGATCGGCGCTTTTAAAGCTAATAATCCTTGTAAAGATGTAGACAAGCCTGATCTCTCCACTTAGGTAGTGAAGCTGTAAAATGACTTGAATAGTTGTCATTCTCAGATAGCATCGGCATTCAGCAAGGCCATTTCCCTGACTGTGCCTTTGGAAATGCCTCTCAATACATATGCAAATGCAGGGCTTATCAGGCCCCTTTTTTGACAGCAAGAAGTCTGGGAGGGGTGTTTGCCTGGGACCAAGCAACAATTCTCTTAAGCCCCTGACGGTGTAGAGAGCAGGGCAGGGGCAGGTGAACATGAAAAACCACTCCAGTGAGTCAGGTGGGTGGTGGAGCTGTCACGGAGCAGCCGAGCATCCTGCCTCGTGTCTCCTGCTCCTGTCCCTGCCTCCCAGGGAGCTGAAATCTCAGCCTTGTTGTGCTCTCTTCTTGGTGAGTTTTTTTTCCCCCTCAGGAATAAAACAGAAGGAAGGCAGAGGAAAGAGTGCATGGCCCTTCATTTTTTGTTTGTAAGCTTTGAGTCGGGTTTGCTGTTGTCTCACATCCTTAAAGCACTGGAGAACTAACCAGTGAGTGAAACACATACTGCCCGGCCAGCTCAGCTAATACTGAAACGAACAGCACTGTGTGCTTTCTTGGGGAGAAGAGGTGGCTGAAAGGGATGCAGTGCAGAATTCAGCATCTGTAGTAAGAACACAGCAGAAGCCTTGGGCAGCTGGTGGGAGCAAGGTTGATACTTGTGGGCTGCTTACTAGATTTTTTGCTTATGGAAAAGCTGGAAAGTCCTGAAATTGGTAGCTGGAAAATGCAGAACTGTACTGCCCCTGTTAGTGATATCCATTGAGCTGCACTTGCTAAGTGCTTTCCTAAAGGAGTCAGGAGTATTGTGGCTGTTAAAACACTTGTAGGAAGGTAGATTTTTAGTAGAATCTTAGCAATCAAGGATGGGTTAAATGTTTCTCATTTTCTGTTCAGCGATTCTTAGAAGTGAGTTGTTGAACCAAGGCTTGATTTATTGGCCTCAGTGACCCACCCCAGAGTGAGGTGATGAACTCTAGATTTGTAAGGTGAATTCAGAATAAAAGGTGTAAGTGTAAAAAACAGCCCCAACCCAACTGGTGGTCTGCCTTTGTTTTACTTTTCTCGAGTCTATTTACTTATGCAAGTTGTCTTTTGGAAGCTGATGATTAATTATTCACTCATGGGAGATAAGATAATGATTATAACACAGTGTGAAAATGGCTAGTATTAGAAGGCATGTAATCCTGCTTGTTCTGAAAGTGAGGTATGGCTGCTCTCTGGGGCACTGGGACCTGGGCTGTGGGACAGAAACTGAGGCACAGTCACTGTGTGTTCCTGTGAGTGCTTTGGCTTCCCTTTTTATGCATGGTGTGGATTTCTGTGTGCACACACAGTCGTGCCCATCCTACTTTACACAGCCCTGTTGAAGTGGCTGCTTGGCTCCTGAGAGAATTAGGTTTAAAATAAGAGAATTAAAAAAAAAAAGAAAAAGGCAGGTACATTTGGTGATATTAACATGACCTAAGGGAAAAAACCCTCAGGTACCACAGGATATGTCCCTGGGCTATGAGGTATGTGGGAACATTGGGAGGAGTGACTCAAAGCTCCCTGAGGCCAGGGCAAGGGCTTCTGAGGGTTTTAGTCTTATCTAGATCTGACTGGGACAACTGTTCATCCATCTACAAGCCTGGAGGCATACAGACTCTACTACTGATGTGCCCGGGACAAAATCTTGCCCATAAGGGGCAAAGCTTTCAGGCTTTAGTTTTATTTCACACCCATCAGCTGAAGTTGTCATTAGAACTTCACCTTCCACTGAAACTCTTTGTTCTAGATTCCCAAAACTGGGAACTGGGACTGGGTGGTTTCTAGTGTCTCTGACTTTATTCCAGTTGGGTGAAATGTTAATTTTGAAGTTTTGTTTTTATAAATTATTGTAAATATCAACAATTAAAAAGTGGTCAGAGAGGCTCAGAAAAAGCTGTGGGTACAGCAGTCTGTAGTAGCAGAGATATTAATCTATGGCCTCTCGTTGCTGTCTTCTCCAGTGAAAGAAGAATGGTCTCTCTGGGTGAGGGGGTAGGAAGATCTCTAGTTCAATTGATTCCCACTTGTACATGTCCACATATTTACCTAGAGGGTACAATATATTGCAGTTAAAATGGTGGCAGAGAGAAATGGCTGTTCCCTGTGGGTTGGTATTGATTGGTAATGCAGCTACCCTGTACTTACTTCTCTTCTTCGCTTATCCTTTAGGCCAAAATACTTTGTTTTATTAGTGCATTAATAATCAATATGCTTATTATTTACTATGGCATATTAATGAGGCCTTTGAGACAAGAATATCTAGGGGCAGAAGCAAAAGATGAGGTTCATCTCATTTAATTTGAGGTATCTCCAATATAGGCTTTAACATCTACATTCCCTTGGACATCCTTTATTTGCCGTGTGGAGAAAGGCACTTTGGTGTCATGATTTATGTGAACTATGTCTGCATCAAAGAGAGCAGAACTGTATGCTGGTTGTGCCCTTTCTCTCTGCTGATTAGAAGGAAGCCTGGTCAGCTCTTTCATCTGCATCCATCTAAAGCCAGAGGAGATCAGCCCTGTTCAAGGGGTTGTGGTTCCCATTGTCTACTTTTGCAGTGCAAAAGGGCCTTTCTCAGCAGCACTCAGATGTCACCTCCTTATAGTCCCTACCCTGCATGGGCAGCCCAGGCCAGAGGAAATCCTGTTCTTTGTGCTGGACACCTCTCAGAGCTCAGAGGCTCCTGCCAAGCTTAAGCACAGGTTTGGTTACTTGACCAATTATTTTCTTTCTTGTATCATTTAATCCTCTGAAAATGGCTTTCATGTTCTTTATTTAATACTGCTGTTTTTAATGTGTTGGTATTTTTGGTGCTGAAGGCTGTTACATACAGACTCCTTGTGATTAAGACAGACAATCAGCTCTGGGGTGGTACACTAGATAGATGTAAGACCTCTGGAGAAATACCTGTTTCCATCTCTGCTGTAAGTTCATGAGTTCTGCTAATTGGCTTATCAATGCTGAGGTCTCAGACAGGAAGGGTACAGCTTGAGTTTCTTGTAGCCAGTAGTCATTGGTCATTTGAAGGACTTCCATGGGGTGCTTCATTTGAGGCACCTTTGTCATTGCTCACTTCTGCCTTCTTGCTGGGGTACTGCGTGTGTGCCAGCCTGCTTGGCTACCAATCTCCAGGGTAGCTGGTGTCCCTGAAAACAAGGCTCAGGATGCTTAGATTAAAATTGGGCCATATCTGAAAATATATTCTCCATGGTAATGTGTTCTAATTTTGTTTTCCTCTTTCGATATGATATAGAAATATCTTATTCTCAGCTGTCCTGTTGAGGGAAAAAAACTTGTATTGACTAAAAGACAAATTTCTATGGGCCTTTGATGGAATTATCCACTTACTCTCGTCAAAAGCAATCAGAATAAGGGAAGTAAACTGTGTTGGTTACATGTAAATGATTTGGTCCTCTGGAGACATTTCATCTAATAAAGCTGAGGATCAAATTAAATGGTGATCTAATGAAGTGGCAAGCATGGGAACCCAAAATGCAGCCCTGGCAGATGTTACACTCGATGTGTGTGTGGAGATGAGGGGCCAACACTGTCAGAAGCATTGCATCTGAAGGCTGAAGGGTTAATACTTTGTGGAGACAAGGGTGCCTGCATCTATGTGACCTTGGGGATGCTGGCGGCCCTCCCTGGGAGGCATTGGGCTTTTTGTCTGCCCCACAGCATGGCTGTGGCCTTGCTTGCATCTCACAGACATATCCATGGCAGGGTCTGCTAACGTTGTCCCCCCAGGCTGCCCTGGCAGCTTCCTTCTGTACTGGGGCTGCCCTTTGGAGATGCTCTGGGAGCAGAACGATGGACAATAGCTGATGGTAGATGAGGTGGAGGTGACATACTTAAACTGGCAAAAACATCTGGTAAACATCAGGTGTGGAGTGAGGCAAATGAAAAACACCTGAGTCCATTTAAAATGCAGCTAAAATGCTTGAACCCTGTAGGCTGATGTTCTTTCCATGCTCACACGCAGGCCTTAATGCATCCCACTGCATAACACACATCATTGCTCGCCTGGAACAGGGAAGGTTTGGGGGCTGCACATCCAGTTTTCCTGCGAATTAGCTGCAACTGGCTGGGTTTGCTTCTGCATTCTGTATTTTTAACCTGACTTTTTTTGTCTGCCAGCCAGAATTCATCCTGTCCTGTCACCAAATGTCATCATCCCCTTGTGGTTAAGTTGCTGCAATTCATGAAACACTTGGCTGCCATAAATAGTTATGTGCAGAGGTTTCTCCGCACGCGGAGCGGGCAGAGCGGCGCAGGCAGCGCTCCCAGGCACTCGCACACGAACATGTCCACCAAGAGAAAGTTGACCCACTTCTGCAAATAGATAACTCCTGGCAGAAAAAGTAACACTGTCTCAGAGAATCTATCTTCCCCTTGCCTACTGAATTGTGAAGCAAAAAGCAAGCCAGCTCCATCTTCTGAATTAGCAGTGATGGGAGCTCAGTATTCCCCATTGAAACCAGGGTGTGTAAATCAGCCCTTGATCTGAGGAGGGCTTAAAATGGCCACAATTTGGTCGTGATTTTTTTTTTTCTCAGTATAATGAAAGCTTTTGTTAGTGAATGAGGTGCGTGGAGTTCAGGACTCAGCTGCTCTTAGGCATTAGGAAACATTTATCACCATGGCAATTGAAGGCTGCTGTGCAGGTTATTTTGAACACTTTTCTAGTGACTCATGTCTAGGTCAAGACCATTTATGCCAGGTTACTTTAGCCCCTGTACATACAGGTACATATAGTCTTCCTTCCCTCAAATTGTTTCTTGCCTTGCTATTTTGCCCCTCTCAGGGAACTCGTTGCTTGTTCGGACTTATGTCTCCAAGGTGGTGGTGCCAAGTGTTCACCTTTCTCAGAGCCTCTTCTGTAAAGAGTCTTTGTGACCTAAAGTCCTTGTGAAGTAGATTACAGGTTAGTTTTGACTGGCGTCATGGATCTTGCAGTGAGATTGAAGCAGTCCCAAATCTGATGTGAGTTATCTCATTGTCTCCTTGGGCTCTCCTAGGGGCTTGTAGGATGGGAGGTCTCCTGTTTGCCAGGGGTGGCAGTGGTGGGAGGGCTGTCTGCAGCAGAGGGAGCACCGTCGGTGAGCGTCGGGCTTATGGACCAGGGCTTTGGCCAGCTGCACACTGCAGTCACAGGGTGACACGCTAGCTGTCTTCTGTGGTTGTGTCAACGCTGGCTTGCTGGCAGAATTAGTTCAGTCAAAGCTGGAGTGCTCTGAAAAGCCCTTCATACTTTGCTCAATCGCCCAGCTCTGTGCAGTGGCACTCACAGTGCCTTTCCCCCCAGTTCATCCCAAACTCCTCTGCTGCATTTGAATGTCCATGGGAGATGAAAGATGAAGTGTGAGGATCAAATGAATGAAGTAGGGCTCAGTCTAGGAAGCAAGAGGAGATACTTAGCTGCTCGTTCAAACCATCTCCAGGACAGTACAATCAAACCATCTCCAGGGGTGCCTGTGCCTGGGGGTTTGACAGCTGTGTCTGACCTGACCCAGCATTCCCAGGATAATGAAAGCCCCCAGGTGTGGTGGGGAAGGCTGCAGAGCAGCTGCAGGCCTATGAAGAGGAAAGGAGCAGGCAAAAGGACTATGAAAACTAGAGCAGCAAAACCAAATCATTGTTTTAGAAAAGAAGAAAAAAGGCTTACAGCATTTCCAGTCCGCAAAGAGTAATATTTCTGTGGAACTAGATGGAGTAGGCTTGCTGTTGGTCTCTGATCTAGTGGGGCTGACTAGATTTTGTTTGTTCTTCCCCACATCTTCCATCATCTCTTGATCATCTGAAGACAGGTTGCTGTGCATCACAAATTCAAGATTCCTGCTTTTTGACTTTCGATTAAGTGCTAAGCAGTCTCTGGAGGGTTGGCATCTATCTTTCATCTGCAGTTTTTTACCTGCTAAGGTACATTTCTCTCACTCTATGACACCTATTGATAATGCCTTATCCTTTAAATGTCACTTCTGTGACACTCTGCTCCTGGCTGTGACTTTGAATGAGGCCTTGGTCTGTTCAGTGGTGTGGTACTTGTCAGTGACCAGTGAAGTTACTGTGGGACACTGTTGAAGTTGAATGAAATTGAGACTTGGACTCTTTGCTCTTGCTTTGGTATTTTTTTTTGAAGAAAATCCGGAGTCATTTATATCCGACAAGGGAAGAAATCTGTCCTTTTTTAGGCAATGTTCTGCTTGATTTTTGTGTTGCCAGAGGACTACTGCTGGTTATACACATGCAGGAATTTACCATTTTCATGTTGATGTTTTCACTTTTCCCCCACTCCCCCCATTTTTCTTTTTAGTAGGATCTAATAGAATAGGTTCCAGGACAATCTAGATAAAGGTCTACTGTTTTATGCCAGAGTAACATCATCAGATGCTAACAGAGTATTGGTAATTAAAAATAACTAATTTTATTTGATGCTGAATCTTTTCTGCCTCCTAAGAAAGGTGTTAAGAAAATATTATTTTTATGTTCAATCTTGAAGGGCTATTGTGATGCACAGTATTCTTTTGTCTTCTTGGTTTCCTTTTCTTATCTCCCTTACTTGGAATTTGCAGTCTCATACTTATCTATTTCCCAGCAGCTGAATATAACTTTGATCTATGCTTTGGATCTACAGAGCTTTTAATCCCTTTCCACTGAGTTAAAAGCTTGTTTGCTGTTGAATGTGATACATAGTTATAGGTTATGTGATCTTCACCAGCAGCTCATGCATTGCACAGGGATGGCACATTGTGACAAACTCTGATAAAATGTTCCCTTGTTCATTTTCCTGATTGCACCTGAAAGCCAGCATGGGAGTGAGTCAGTCCTTCACTCCTGGTCAAACTGCTGATACACCTCTCCTTTGCTGTTGCAAATACTTCTGCACTTGCATGCTTCATTTCAATTATTCATTAATTTCTCTGTGATGTTTATTTTTAAGGCTACAAAGCAGTTGAGTATTTCAGTCAGTGCAGCAGCCTTTCCATCTTTCAATTCTGATAACATTTAGAGGGTTCTCCTTTTGCATCCTTTTAACGCCTTTTAAAAATAGGGATTAATTTTTGAAGCCTATGTGTTTATTCCTCTTTGATGTCTTGAAGCATGAAAATATATGCCTTGTTTGTGGTGATCTTATCTTCTGGAGTGGCTGCAGTTTCCACCTCAGGAACAATAATGATTTCTGCAGCTTTGCCCTCCAGGCCGTGTGGATGTAGCTGCACAAGTGACTGTATCCAACCATCTTCTGAAAGCTGTTCTTTTCGAATTTTTGGTGCAGCTGTTTGCTTCCTGGATTCTGAGCAGTCTGTTTGGAAGTCTCCCATGCTTGTCTCCTGACCCCCTGTAACAAAATGCAGTCCTCTTTTTATGACGTCAGTTAAGACTGTATTGTTTTAGATGTGAGCTTTAAAATAACAAAAGGATGGATGGTTCTGCAAGTCAGAGCACAGAACGAGGACTCAGATTTGGAGTGCTGTCTCATTGTTAAATGGCTTTCTGATGTAGTCTTAGCTAAATTATGTGATTTGTGGTTCTCCTTTTATACAACCAGGATAATGTATTTCCTTGTCTTCTTCAAGTTTGTTGAGGTTTGTTGGGTCATTTATAACATGCTCATACAGTGCTCAACAGAATTAGACCCTTACCTCAAGCAGGGCCTCTGACCATTGCTATGATACCAGAGATAACAAACAGGTTTTGAATTATATTGAACTAGCAAGGAAGGAGAAGTCATTATAGTAACTCCACACATTTCTAATTCTCAGTTTTGGAGTAGCTTCAATTCCTGTTTCAGGTTTACTGGGATAAAAGCACTTTACATGTCGGGTTGCTTTCCTCTGTATTGTATATACTACTTGGAACCACAGGATGATGAAGTGTGGTCAGTCTCCAGCCAACTGTAAAAAACCCAGAAGCTTGTAAAATAATAATTCTCCCAAATAAGAAGATGAGCAAAATTGGATAAAAAGCAGTCTTTGCCTCTCCACAAACAGACTAGTTCAGAAAGATTCTGCTGCTGTTGCAGTTGCAACCACAGGTTACCTTGATACCTTTCAGAGAGTGGGCACAGCATTTGTTTATTTCAGCCCATCCCATCTATGCTACCCAGTTGAATATCATGTTATATATGTATATTTAAAATGAAGTTTATTTGTCAGCCTGGTGCAGTTTTGGCTGAGGTGAAGAATCACAGCTGTGAAGCAGAAGGGTCCTTCTTGTCACGTTGCTCCCCATGTCACTGCAAAGCAGTGATGTCTTTGCTGTAACTGCTGAAGGCACCCTTCCTCTTTCTTGTTAAATTCTTACCTGATCCCTTGATTGCTTTATTTCTGATGCTGGTAATTTGGTAGCTCCTGACGAGTCCTGACTGAAAAGTCATCAAAGTCACTCTTGGGTGTGAACTCAGAGTTTCTTAACCACATGGGTTTTTATTTCCATTTGCGTGGTGGAACTGGGAGGGGGATCTGTTGTCAGCGTATCACTGACGCTTTAGGAGGGTGACAAGGCTGCAGTAACTCTTCCTAGGCAATTATGTATGAAAGGTTGTCAGTATGAGTAGTATGGGAAGTTAAAAGCCTTAATTTTCGTTTGGATTTGAAGCCCTAATGACTTTCCACTCCCACAGCTCATAAAGACCATGTTTCAGCCTCAAGTTGACCAAGATAAAAAGGGGCGGGGACATCTTTTATTTCAGACTTTTTTTTGTGCAAATTTTTCATTGAAAAACAGATTTATGAGTCACTGTTCTTTGTTAAAAAGATAATTACTGGGGTATGAACCTCAGAAAAGTGACATTTTATGACTTTGCCACTAGCCACGCAATGTGAGCTTTTGCTTTCTCTCATTTCAATTAGTTAAGTTAAACAACATCTCAATTTGAAAGGAATAATTTTATTCCTGTTTATTGTTTGCCTTATACACTATGTATTTTCTCTATGTAAAGCTAAACAGCAGAGAAGGGAGGAGAAAGGATCATCCCAAATGAATGCTCTCTAATTATTGAAAATGATGGGTGTAGATCCGGTGAGGTTAAGTGAAGTGTTGTATTTGGTCACATCCCTCACTTGCAGCCTGGTAAGAAAGAGAAACTGGATCACGCAAATCCTTTTGTTAACCCTAGGAACATAATTAAGTCCCTCTGGAAATTTGTTCTTTAAAAACACAGCCCTCTGAACATCAATATTGTTTGATCTGTGCTTAAAAGTAAAGCTGTGTTTTTATTCACTTTTGTGTGTTTTGTTGTTGTGCTTTTGTTTTTTTCCAAGAAATTAGGGAGCATTTTGTTACTCAGTAGCATCTGCTGCCTAACGCAAGTGAGAGCCGAGGGCAGGAGTGTTGGTAGAGGTGGCACGTGCAGGTCACAGTCCTGCTTTGGCTCTGTAGGTCAAGAGCTTGCACAGTGACAAGTGATCCACAGCATCTTTGTGGGTCCACCAGGGATACTGAAGGGCATCTCTGTTCAAAGCACAGGTGCTCAGCATTTTCAGACTATTAGGTATTCTGAGAGTGATGCAGGCTTCACTCTTGGAAGTCACTCTTGAGGTGACTAGCTAATTTTCTTGGCCTGTGTTCTTGCATAAGCATGACGCCAGAGCTGTAAATGCCCTCTGTGACATCATAGGTCCATCAAGATCTGAAAGCTTTGAAGAAACATCTGCTCATAGACCTACAAGATGAGGAATGGATCAGGTAAGCAGCAACTGATGCAGTTGTTGGAAAGAACAGTATTTTTTCTTTCATCTTGGCCAGGTTGGACAGAGAAGGCTTTCAGTGGAAGACCTGCTGTGCTTCTTTCTGCCTTATTTTGATTATTACAGGACTGCCCTTTTAATTTTTTTTTTTTTAATTTGTCAGTTTAAAGTGAAGGAAACACAATATTTTTGGGAAAGCCTTGGAATTACCCCTGTAAAAGAATGTTGTTTAAAGAGTAAAACTCCCTGACTCTGTTATGTTCAAGGCTGGCAATATTTAAATCTTATCTTTTCTTTTAATGGAGAGATTTCATATCTGGATTTAAATCAAAACTGTGTCATGCACAAAGGGACAGGTTTCTTCTGTTGAAAACAACATCTGTAGAGCTGGAGGGGAGGGCTGGGCAGCATGAATGATGTGTCCTAGCATGGGGAGCCATGGAGGTGCTGACTGCCTGGAGCTGCTGTGGGAGGGTAGGGAGCAAGAGAGCAGTTGGGGCAGAACTTTTGTCAAGCTCAGAAGAAGATCTAGTGCAGCCCTTGTGCTGAGCTGGGGGGGAGAAGCTGTTCTCGGTGTGTGAGAAGTGGGCAGCAAGAATTGCTTGCCTCGCTCAGATGGAGTTGGAGACCACCACAAAGGGATTTGGCAGCAGCTGAAGGAAGGGATGGAGTAAATCACTGCAAAGATGTGGTTTGGGAGCTAGCTGTTATTTTTAACAGCTGATTTCGTTGAACTGGATTGAACTCCCTCCAGCTCAGCATTGATGACGGTGCCTGGAGCTATAAAGATTGTATTTTGATCAGCAAGTCAAAAGCAAGTGTACCACTAGTTATGAATACATTTTCAGAATTACAAGCAAAGGAGATCTCAGAATAATAATAGGCAGAAAAAGTTGCCTGAAGGAACCAGTTTCCTTGATAAATGCTAGAAGAGGTATAGACCTGAACTTTGCACTCTTTCCCATAT
The DNA here is from genome assembly GCA_025920805.1 of Petroica traversi. Taxonomy (NCBI): domain Eukaryota; kingdom Metazoa; phylum Chordata; class Aves; order Passeriformes; family Petroicidae; genus Petroica; species Petroica traversi. The sequence goes on from JAHLSL010000007.1 coordinate 9,646,368, forward strand.
CAGCTTTTAAAAAATGTGCAATCAGATCTAGAATCTGAGTTTTGAACCTGTTAAAATCCTGAGTAGACATAATGCAATATGGCAGGAAAACCAATAATGTTGAGGTTTTGAAAACACAAATGGTTCAGTTGTAGATGTGTGACGTGAGTTCAAAAAGGGCATGTGTGTCCTGTGCTGTATATCGTTGACCCAGTTGGTTATTCAGTGATGAATTCTGATCTGTATGTTTTGAATGACAGATCTGGGTTCTGAAGTGCTGATGATTAGATTAAGACACTGTAGTAAACCTTAATGGTGCATGAAGAGCTACTGCTGGATTTGCAGTAATACGTACTTTTCTGCCTTAGAACAGCATGAATAATACTTTATGGTTGTATAACTCCTTCCAGACAAGGAGTCTAGGAGTGCTTTGTAAACGCTAATGAGTTTGGCCTCATAGCATATTTATAAGCCTGAGAAGTAGCATTATTCCCCTTTTTTACAGTTTGGATGTTGACTAGCCTAAGTATGCAAAGAGCAGGCAGCAGAGCTTTCATCTGCCGACCCTCAGTCCTGGGCCTTATCTGCAGGACTCTGTAGGCTTCCTAAGTGTGTCTGAGGCATGCTCAGAAATTTACTGCAGATTCATTCCAGAAAAAGGGTTGGGTTTTTTTTTTTTTTTGCAAACCTCTGGGTGTCCTTTGTAAAGTGTAAAGCATTGTAATTATTTGATGATAATTTTTTGCTTGCCTTTTTGTTCTACAGCAGCAGAGATTGAAACTAATCTCTACTGGAATGAAATCAGATTGGGCATTATGAATATTGTTTCCTTGCCCAGAACAAAGAGACTTAGTTAATGTGAATGCAAACTTCTGTTATCTTTACATGGGAGTTGCAGGTGGGTAAGGAATGTGAGGTCAGAAGGATTGGGAGCAGATAATTGCTGGTGTCAAAGGGCAGTGAGAGTGATGCCTGTGAAAAACGCCTTGCAAAGTAGGTGGGATCAGACACTGCAATGGGCACACATAGATTTTTTCCTTAGCAGCTTCTTCAGATGTTCACCCCAGAATGCATTATTTCTACAGATTTATGTAGTAGGATACTCTACAACATGAGCACCGTGTAGATTGTAGATAAATTTTATAAATATTTTGTGTGTGAAGTTAGTGTTTGGTGACATATACTGTGAAGACAGTCCTAGAGGGATAAGTCCCTCTTTAGCTGTAGGATAAGCATATGCAAGCAGACATTTCACATAGCGCGCTTTTACATCCCTTACCTGAAAACTGCTTCCAAATCTCACTGCTTTTTCACGGACTGGAGACCAATGAGCATCCCAGCAAAGAGTCTGCAAAGTTCTAGAAGTACAGGTGGTGATATTCATAATGTGGTTGTTAGAATTAGCAGCTTTTCTGGTCTCATAAAATCATAGAATAGTCTGAGTTGGAAGGGACCTTTAGAGGCTGTCTAATCCATCCCCCTTGCTATGAGCAGAGACAACTTCAACCAGATAAGGCTGCTCAAAGGTCCATCCAGGCTGACATTGAGTATTTCTAGAGATGGGCAACCTGTGACAGTATTTTGCCACCCTCATTGTAAAAAATGTCTTCCTTAGATCTAACCTAAATCTACGCTCTTTTAGTTTAAAAAGAAACCATTACCATTATCCCTTCTTGAATTGAAACAGACCCTAGTGAACACTGTGTCCCCATCTGTCTTATAAACCCCCTTTAAGTACTAAAATGTCTCAAAGAAGGTTTCCCAGGAGCCTTCTTTTCTCTTGGCTAAACAACCCCATGTCTCCCAATTTTTCCTTTTGGAGAGGTGTTTCAGCCCTCTGATCATTTCTGTGTCTTTCTTCTGGACCTACTCCAGCAGATCCATGTCTCTCTTTTGTGAACTGGTGTTCAGTGTGTTGCTGCACTTCAGACCTGTGTATCACTGAATCAAGTGCCATTAGAGCAGTTGCCTGTTCCTTATGACTGGACTGTGATTTTCGCCCGATTCTGGTATAATAAATACTTTATTGGCATGTGACTTTTCCTTATCTGGCTACTTCTGCAACACAGCTTAGCCTTAGCTCTTCAGCACAGAACAAAAGCTTTCCTGAAACGCTGTTTGCACATGGCTGCAAATAGAAACCTCAGGTGATTAGCAAGAGATTTTGGCAAGTCATGCAGATACACAGGGTATTTCAGTATGTGACGTGGCATCCTTGCAGAGCTGGGGGCAGGAGCACCCTGTAGAGAGGCTCTTAGTTGACTGTGCAGTGCTTAATCTTTCTAATATACCCCATAATGTGTAGTGGAAGATCTAGATAATGCAAGAAAACAGTTATTTATCTGGGATTAACCTACATAAAGCATTTACATTAGGCAGAAACTAGGCCAGAATACCATTCAGTCTGATGAGGAGTGGCTGAGGGACCTGGGGAAAAGGAGGCTTGGGGGGACCTTATTGCTCTCTACAGCTACCTGAAAGGAGGAGGTTTATTCTCCCAGATTACAAGCAATAGGACAAGGGGAAATGATCTCAAGTTGTACCAGGAGAGACTGAGTTTGGATATTAGGAAAAATTTCTTCAGTAAAAGGGTGGTCAGGCACTGGAACTGGCTGCCCAGGGAAGTGGTGAAGGCAGCATCCCTGGAGGTATTAAAAAGAGTGTAGATGTGGCAGCTGGGAACAAGGTTTAGTGATGGACTTGGCAGTACTGGGTTAATGGCTGGACTCAATGGTATTCAAGGGTCTTTTCCAAATTAAATTATTTAATAATTCCATGATCCTGTGAATTGCAATGTGGTACATCTTCTAAAATCAAAAAGCCTTTGTATTTCTTTCAGTGAGTGGACATTAGCTCTGGATTTTGTCTTAATAGCCCTGTTTTTGGTTTGTACCACTTGACTTCAGCTTCGTACTGCAGTCTATGTGTATTGATGTTCTTGTATTAAAAAAAAAAATCAACTTTAGCCTCCAAAGCACCCAAACAAACACACCGAATAAGTAGAGCACAATTAATATAATCTTTTTAACAAACTCTCATGTTGGCTGGTTATCAGTATTCTCTATGAATAATAGCCTGCCTGCTTTTCCAAATTCCTTCTCTGTTGGTGGTGTGCAAGGCATTTTCCTGAAGATTTATTATGGTAGGAGCGACAGAGTAATCCTTGGTAAATAGATTTATACATGTGACACTCTACTGAATGGGAGATTTACACTTGGCTATTCCACTGCTGCTCATTACCATATGATGTTTCATTGAATGCAATTATATGTCTGCTTCTGCTCTTTAAAGTCCAGAAAGGTTTCACAGTATTACTGCCTTCCTCTGCCCAGCAGAAGCACTTTGCCGTGTGATGGATGGGGTTTGAGGGTGGCTTTGTCCCTGGAAGGCCTGGATGTGTGAGGGAAAGTGGGTTTCGGCTGTCAGGAAGACTCATGGAGCTGTCGTGCTGAAGGTGTTTGAGAAGTTTTGCTTAACTTTGCCTGAACTCTCAGAGATTTGCACTGCAGAGCCAATCTGGTCTTATATGTTAATTGTGAAAACCCTTAAAGACTCCTACAGGTCTTAAAGAGGTGTAGGTCTTTCCTCCTGATGAATTTATTGTAGCACATTCATTACACTAGCTCAAGAACAAAATACTTTTCTGACACTAGAAGCATGATTTAGATTTCTATTAGCTGATATTTTTTCACCTAGTTTCTTTGGCCCATATTTTACTGCTTACTGCCATTATCTGCTACATTTTTAATAATAAAACATTAAATAAAAATATTTTTTTCCTGCTTTGGAAAACAGTGTGATGTAAAATGTTTTCAAAACTGTGTCCTAAAGCAATGGGGTCTGCTAGGTATTTTCTTTAGTACAGATATTTTATATATTTACAGATATAATGGGGTCTGCTAGGTATTTTCTTTAGTACAGATATTTTATATATTTACAGATGTAAAGTCAAAGACACCTTGACTTTACTGAGGTTTGTGTCAAAACTTTCCTTGGCTTTGAAAGGACCAGGATTTTACTTTTTATTTTCTGTTTGCCCGTAACTTTTCATTCCTGGCTATTGCATATTACATCTTTAATGATTTCTCTTCAACATGGCTTTTAGAAACCATGACCTTTTTATCCATGGTCAGGCCCTGTGTTGCTGCACCCCTGTGCTCTGAGCCATCATTCATAAACATCTCTCCAAACATGGCTCTTTATCCCGTGCCCAGGGATGCGAGAGAGAATCCCAAACAATAGCGAGGCTGAGACAAAAGCCGGCATTGTGGAGAGGGCGCCAGGGCCGAGGGGCCCGGGAGCCTCTCCGGGCTGGGACCATTGTGCCCGTAATTGGATTTCTGCTGGTGGTGGCCGGTCAGAGGGAGCAGGACCCACCAGGACCCGCTGCAACAAACCTGGCAGTGATTGGAGGAGGCAGATGACCTTTAAAGTCCGTGTTGTTGAGCGAGATCTAATACGGTACAAATGCACCAGGTTGCAACTTTATTAGTGATTAGACACAGAGATAAGCCTCAGCACATTGCCTAATCTGCAGAGTCTAATTCCAGGCATTGAAGCCAGGGATGCTGATGCAGACCGAGCGCCTGTTCAGGCCCAGTGAGCTGCAGTGACTGCAGAAAAAATGGGAGGGAGTTTCTGAGTGACCCAGGTCTGGGGCAGTTTCTGATCAGCTCCTGCTGTGGGGGACACTGGGGCAGGAAGGCAGGCACTGGAAGTAAGGAACTGGGGACAGAGTCATACAACTGGTGACTTCAAGCCCGGCTTAACATTTGCAATGGCTGATCAGGAGTACTCAAACTGAGCAAGGATTGCTCCTTTCTGACAAAGATAAAGATGCAGACTGCAGCTCCAAGTGACATGTTGAGTATTTAAGAGGGAAACGAACTCTTCCACATTTCAATTTTTGCATCTGAAGCTGTTCCTGATGCTATTCTATTTTTTGTCATCTTCTTTTAGACTGGGCTCCCTTTCCTGCTATCTGGGATAATGTCTTAGGTGGGTTTGGCCTGTGGTGATTGATCCATGCTGGATGTATTAGTGTGTGACTGAATCCTAGCAATGTGTCTGCATGAATGGTGGTGGAAAATGTCAGAGGTTGCAGGCAAAGATGAATCACCGGAGGCCAGGGGCTAAGACAGCACAGCAAGTATGATGCTGTGGTATGCTCTGTTATTGGATTTCCTCCAAGGACTGCTCTTTGAGGAGCTTTGGCCTCATGGCACACTGCAGAGACCTGCTGCTTGGTGCCATCCTTTAAGCACAATGTGGGAGCCTCCATTTGGATTGTACGCAGATCTTGGGCTGTGCTACAAATACATGCATTGAAATGTTTGGCAGATTCACGCTGCAGATCCAGACAAGCCCATGCAGCCCTAACTTTTAAATCCATGGCTTGGAAATCTGCCTCTCAGAGCCACTGCAAACTCCCTTGTCCTGGACTCACTTGGATGACAACTACATTGTCTTCGGACCCACCTAGACATGTACACAAACATGATCCAAGAAAACAGCTTACTAATTGTCAAATCCTCAAAACTTTGTTGTTCAGAGGAGCTGGTTTTGACCTTTATTTGGGCAAACTGGTATTAAACTAATCCCACCCAATCTCTGTAGTGACAGGGTGACCTATTTCTTTTTAATCTTGTAAAATTATGTTGTTAAAGTTACTGCATCTCACCACTTTTGCCCCTTGCCTCCAGGCAAAACCCATTTGGGATTCCTGCTTCTCTAGTTTTTCTCTTAGCCCTTCCTAACTGTGTTTTGACTTGTATTTTGGATCACCTGGCTCTGTATTTGGGACTGAAAAGAGGTGAGAAACTTCATTTACTGTAAGGGAAGTATCACTGGGCTAACAACTACCCTCAAGCAGTGGCAGGTCACAGAAATTACCTAGGAAAACCCAAAATCTTGTATTTGCAATGTTAAATATTTCAGTTTGTTAGGGGGGAATTTGGAAATGTTAAATTCTCTGATGGTCAGGACTGGGAAGTGACCTGGCCAAGGTCTAGCTGTAGGTGAGCTGTAGGTCCCAGGTCAGCACTCCTACCCCTGAGAGAGCACTTTGTTGGGCTTCTGTGTCAACTTCCCTGTGGCTTTATGCTGTTTTTCCTTTTATCACCCAGCCAGGGCTTGTTTTTGCTCTCCAGAGATTTGGAGAGGAGCTACTGACTTCCCTTTCTGTCCAAGGCAGCTCTGCATCAACTAGTCCTCTCCTCTGGCTGAAAAGGTGTGAATCAGGAGAAGAAGCTTCTATTGCTTTAAGTAATGTTGGATTGGATCTGTGAATAGCAAACCATACAAACTATATATCTGGTGCCAAGTGTCCTGTCCAGGCCATTTGGGCATCTTCCCTGCAGGTGTAAAGTGGGTATTGTTCCACCAACCTTGTGTTTCATGCATCACCTTCCCTCAGGAGAGGATTGCTCTTTGTTCTGGAGGTGCTTGGAGAAGGTGAAGCAGGAACTGTAGAGGAGAGATCAGTTTCTCAACCCACAACTTGATGGCTTGTCTGTGGGGGGTGATAAGTGTGAAGGTTTCCTGGACTGATGCAAATTTTGGCTTTGTACGTCTATTTTTGTTTTCTGCTTGCATGCTTTGCTCCAGAACGATGTTATGCTGCTGTAGACACTTCCTATGCCATAGTTTCTGCTGGAGCTGATTAGAGCAGGGTCGCACCTAAAGCATTGAGAGAAGCCTGAAGCATTCAGCCTCAGAAAAGGGGAGCTGCTTGTTTGCTCTGTTGCCTTAGAAGGTGGTGGTGCGACTTCTCCCCACCCACTTCCTTGGCGGTAAGGACAGCAGAAGCAAGGCACTAGAGATAACAACTTGTATTCGTTCTGAGAGCAATCATTCATGTCCTGGAAGGAGTCTTAGCGAGCAGCAGGGTCCTCACCGCCTGCTGAGAGCTCATTTCTGGGAGCTGGCAGTGCTGCATCCTCTGCTCTCAGCCCTCAGCCACCCGCAGCTATGGGGGCTCCCCGGCACTGTGGGGTCAGGGGAATACTTTGTTTGCTAATCTCCAGACAGTGTGGCCTTGGTTAGATAAATCCATGCCTATAGGCAGCTTTCTGGGGCTCATTATAATACTAATTCAGTTGAATTCCTCATTACAGACCAGTGGTTTCGTGTGGGTATTGGAAGTTGGTGTAACTTTCTTAGGGTGGAGGTATCATTCGCTGAACGCTGCCTTGGGGACAGAGGCTGACATGAGATTGGAATCTAAAAAAGGATATCTATAAAATAAAATATCAATTTAACGTGTGTTGTATATCTGGTGTATTCTTTCGGATCAGCCAGGGTTTGAAATTATTATTTTAGTTGACTTTTTTGCGTGTAAAACTGTCCATAGATGAGGGGATACCTCTACCCTGAAATACTTGGAAGGACAGTTTTCAAGCCCAAGTCCAGTGTTTCTCCTTTGGAGTAGGTGAGAGGGCTGCTTCTGATAATTTGAATTAAGATTAAATAAAAACAGGTTTCAAGAGACAAAGAGAATCCAAAGCAAGCCTATTCTGACCCTTTGATAACTGTGGAACAATCCAAGCAATATCCCTCTTTGACCATTCAGGGTTAGATATGTCCAGACCAAGCAGAACAATAATTAATTATAGCCCATGTATTTTAATTTTGTAAATTGGAAGAAGTAATCTGTCCACTCTGTACCCATGTCCTGGTTAGGCTTATGATCTCTTCTATTTATATTGCCTCTTCTGTTTGAAAAGGCTGTGTTAGAAGGGTTTAGCTCAGGGAGTGATTGTGCATGTGTTTTTGTATTGGTGTTGCACTCTATCATTGCTCTAATGGATCTCTGGGGAATGTGATACAATAGTTAATGCCAGCTATGCTGTTAAATAATAGCTCTTTCAGGAAGGAAGTGAAGAATAATTTATGTACAGGAAAACAGAGCAGGTATAGAGAACAATAAAAATAGATAAGCAGTGATTTCATTAGAACAGTTGTGCCAAAAGTAGCTTGTGCTCTCTGGTGCCTTCTGGTGCTCTCCTGCATGCTGCCAGCAGTGACAGCTCAGTGACAGAGGATGCTCCATGGATGGCCATGGCTGGGGCTCCAGGGGCTTGGACACACAGTGAGGAGTGGGCAAAGCCTGGAGTTGTTCAGCCAGTGCTGAGGTGTGAATTCAGCCGGCCAGGAAGCGTCCTTGCCCATGCACTGCCAAAATCCTGCGCTGGTTTCAGGAGGGAGAGCGTGTTACCCCTAAGTACAATTCTGGTGTGAGGGACACTGGTGAAGTTTGTTTATACAGAGAATGGATTATCAACTGTGACCTGCCTTTTGATTGTACCAATATGCTCACTCTTGTCTAAATAGATCTGTGCATTAGTCTGCTTAATTATCTGCTGGACACTCTCAACTATTGTTTGGATTGCCTTCCTTTTGCATTTAAAGATAAATAAATACTGGATTGGGCTCCCTATGGGCTATGGGGCTGAACAGGAGTCTGTGCTCCTGTGTGTTCCTCAAATAAACAGAGACCTTCTCAAGGGCTACTGGGAGAACTCCCACACCACTAATTTAAAAAGTAACCTATAAATCAAAGCATATCACTCTCTTTCCTCTAGCATTTCACTTTTTTTTGCAGTGCCCAGCTGAAATGGCAGCTTTTGATTAGTCCTTGCCTTTAGTCACGGAGATATATTATTTAAGTGTAAATACACTTGCATGACAAGTGGTGTCTTGTGTCTAAGCTGTTAGGAAGTGAGCACTGTTTATCTTGTCATAGCAACTTCTTACCCTTTCTCCAGGCTTCACCTGTCCACCCGCACCTCCCCTTCCCCAAGCCCCAGCCCCACTCTCCCCATTTCATGTGTATGGTGGCCTCTCAAGCAGAGAAGGCATGAAATCAAAGAAATCCCAGTTGCTTTCTTGTAAAGAAACAGACCACCTATGTGATGGGGCACTGGGCACATAGGTCAGCAGTATATTTTGAGAATGTGAATTACCTGTGGTGGGGCTGCAGTTCACATTCCCATATGACAGGGGATGGGATAATGCTATCTTGTACCTCTGGCTATAGGACCACTATCGCTTTTCTGCTAAAGTTCAGACGGTAATTTTAAACCATGGGAAAATATTTTTTCCCTTTGAAGAGTATTGTTAGTCACTTGAAGTCTCCTCCCTTGTTCTTTTGCTGAGTGCATCAGCCCTTGATCAGATTGTGGGAGCCCAGGATTCCCCGAGTGGCATGGGAGGGGACTGCCCACTGCTGGGGTGAATGCAGGGGGCAGAGGGAACTGGCATTGCTTTTCTTTTTGACTCATGTGAGGGTGCTGGTCTGTTTTTGTGAGGCCAGGAATGCGACAGACTCTTTTTGAATTATCCTTGGATCAAATTAACCAACATTTCAGAAGAGGACTTTTACAAATTCACAAATTACTGTTAGGTCAAGAAAATACTAATTGCCTGCAATTTTCCTTCTACCCCTTCTCACCTCCCAGCATATCTGTGCTCCCTCACTGAATAATATTCCACCTCTCTGGAAATGTAGTCAAATGCCTGCCTGAATTTCAATGGAAGTGTCATTACAGTAAAAATGCTTAGTGTGTTATGTACTGCCAGGTGTTATTGGCACAGGGGAGAAATCTGCACTTTAACAGATCCTTGGCTTAATAAAGAAGTGAAAATGATGCCTGGTATCTCTGGTTTGGTTGTTTTTTTTAAAATTGAAAAGCTATCCCTGATCTCTTATGAACAATGCACAGTCACTGTAAAGTACTTGCATTTCAATAGTACAGTTTTTTTTCCTCTCTGTGCTGGGTTGAGGGAGATCTGATAATGCAGTCCAGGGTGGAAAACCTTGAAAACTTGAGCTGTTAAAATAAAACACACATACTGTGTTGTATTAAAAGATAAGGCTTTAAAGGTGTGGTGCTTATTTTTGTGGGTTTTTCTTTTCTAGAGGCAAGAGGTGGGTTTGACAAAGTCAGAGCAGGGAGAGGGGTGGAGGCAAATTTGCTGCTGGAGGAATTTCTCTCATGATGAGTGCGTGCTATCAGGCCGTAGATCCATTTTTAGATATTAGAAATACTGGGTCTCTCCTAGAAGATAATGAGTGACAGTGGGAAGCAACTTGTGAGATTAACGTAATACCTTTTTGAAGCTTTCTGCCTTTTTACCCTGAGCTCCTGGGAGCTGTTTCCACCGAACGTCTCTCCAGTCCCAGGGAGGGTAAGGAAATCCCCGCCTGCAGCCGGGTGCGTGCCAGGCGTGGTGTTGCCCTTATGGTAAAAACAAACCTCCAAAACCCCAACAAAACTAGAGCTTGTGCAGCTTCAAAGGGAAGCCAGGGCTGCAGGCGAGGGTATGCTGAGAATCTGACCCTGGGCGTGCAAAGCCAAAAGGGCAGCGGCAGGAGCAGCTTATGGCCATCCCGGCACAGCGGCTGTCGAGCTGTTTGTTCAGTTGCAGTTTAATTAAAAGCTGGGGTGGTTGCAGCCACATTGTTATTTATTTATTAGTGCTGGTAGCAGCTCTTCTCTTTAGGAAAGTTTATGTTTCTGGAACGGAAGTGGCTTGAGTGTTGAAGAAGCCTTTCTAAAGAATAGCTTGTGGCAGTGCCTGCTCTCCAAGGGGCTCAGTCCCATCTTCTTTGGTGGGCATGGTCCAGTGATAATCTCACAGATACAAAACTGACAGTAATGCTGTTAGAATTAATTAGCTAGAATTAATTATCATAGTATCATAGAAACGTTTTGGTTAGAAAAGACCCTTAAGATGGTTGAGACCAATCCTTAACCCAGTACTGCCAAGCCCATCACTAACTCACATCCCTAAGTGCTTCATCTACACCTCTGTTAAAACTTCAGTCACTTCCCTGGACAGCATGTTCCAATCCTTGACAACCCTTTTGATGAAGAAAGTTTTCCTAAAAGCCAATCTATCCCTCCCCTGGAGTCACTTGTTGCCATTTCCTCTTGTTCTTACTAGGACCATCTCCTACTGGAAAATAGAAACCCAGAAAATGCTCTTTCTTGGTGAGGGAATATTGGTTGGTTCAGATTTCTTTTTCCAAAGAGGCCAAAGCTCACCCTCTGCCATTTGTGTCCCAGTCTTATTACTGCTGTTTCTCTTCCAGAAAGGTGAAAGCACCAATCCAGATATCTGTGTGATCCAGTTAGATCTGGGCAGGCACAAACATTCCCAAAAATGTGATAATCCAATAAAATTTTTTCAAAGGGGTGGAGTGCTCTCAATCCATTCACACCAGAAGATTTTTAGGTGTATTTTATTTCTGTGCATCAAGGCCTGTGATCTTGATGACATTCATGACTTGACTTTTTTGTGAGGTTTTCAATTAGAATATTACATTAAAATTCAATGGCATTCTGCTGTCTTTAATGACACTCATGTGGAAAGTACAGGCAGGTAATTACACATAATTTTCTTGGGGTTTTTTCCTGAAATAGACAACAATCTCCACATATACTAGGATGAATGACACAGAACAATCTTTTATCGAGTATGCCTTAATTAATACAAATGTTAACTACTCTTACAAATAAGCCTCATTTAAATGTCAAACATTTGTTATTCATTGCCTATGAGTAATTTTTCTTGCTTGCATATGTGTGAATTAAACATACGTTTTGAAGACATTAAGTATCCGAGGTCAAAACTAAAAATAGTGAGTGTACGTTGTTTGTTTGCCATCAAGGGTAAAAGAAATTCTTGATTGCAGACACTTTCTGGCTGCGTGGTGTTCAGGAGAGAGAGAGAAGAAATGCTCTGAATCATATATGTATGATGAATGCCAGAGTTCTGAATGCCAGAATTCATAGGTTAGGAATGCCAGAGTTCATAGGTTAGGAAAGAATGTTTTACTTTTCATTACAAATTCCCTTCTTTGTACAGTCTGCCCAGAACCATCACTGTACAGGAGTCATTCCCAACTGCAGAGCTGTGAATCCAGATATGCCACTTTAAAAAGATGAGTGACAAGGCAGAGTCCTTCTATTTGCTTTCCCTCTGGATTCACCAGTGTATTTATCCTATTGCCAAATGATCAGCAAAGAGGTAGTTACGAGCCTTTGCATTTCAATAATCTTTGTGTGGAAATAAGTGGCAGCAGTTGAGCCCTGCAACCTGTGTTGGGTTGAACCCCTGTTTTCTGGTGGTGTTGCTGCAGTGTCACGGTGGCCAGGGGTGCCTGCCCTGCTGCAGGCTGACACAGAGGAGCTCTCCTGCTTCTAGGTGTGCAGTCTTAGGCTGCTTGGTGTCCTGCTTCAGCCCATCACTGCTGGTGGGACCAGCTGGAAGGGTCATCAGTCAGGATGTTTGGAGGTGTTTCTGTTGGGGAGACTTGGGAAAGTCCTTGTTGGGGATCCTTGGAGCAGTCCTCAGTAAGCACTCTTGAAAAGTCCTGGCATAACCAATCCTTGAAGCTATTTATCTGGAATGGATGTTGCTTTTATTATGTACAGGAATCTTTCATTTGCAGCTTTTGCTGTTTTAAGAGGTGGAGAGTGAGGTTTTCCTGTGGTGAAGGAGGTGGAAAGGGAAGCTTTTGTAGGAAGCCACAAAGCCAGTGCCAAGATGCTACTTTCCAGTCGTGCTTTAAGGCTTTGTGCAGCTGCTGCTGCTGCTGAGACAACTGGTTCATGAAAATGCTGTTGGAGCTGTAATTCTCTCAGAGCAGCCATCTCATTTGGCCATGGAACTGTGAAAGCACCAGAAGGAAAACCAAGCTTGTTCTGCTGGAAAGTCCATCCCACACAGGAAGGTTACTTTGCAGAACAAGCCAGTGAGGGGATCTGTAGCACTTGGACATACAAACCCCCTCATTGCTGCAAGCTCAGGAGAGCTGGCTCTTGCCTGAGCTGGCTTTCCATGTCCTCTGTGGCCTGGCCATTGAAACTGCTGGATGAGATGGAGGTGCAAGAACTGAGTAAGTGTCAGAGTTGGAAACTGGAAATGATGCTCTGCATCTAGAAATGCTACTGGGAAAAAGTCTCCAAATGTTGGCCTCTCCTGCAAAACTTTTGGTATCCATTTATAATTCACCATAGCACAGCATTTTCTGATTTTATTCTCTTTGTGGAGGAGACTGGGACAGGGTGAGGGAGAGGCTGTAAGAAACTGTGGTCTGTGGGATGCAGAGGTTTAAAGTATGGAGCAAGGCTGCTAGGAGCATGTGGACTGGGGCAGTTGTTTTGGAGCAGAACTGCTCCCCAGACAGCCTGCTTTGGGGGGGAGGCTGACCTGGCTAACCTCCTCCCGCTGGCCCGACCCTCTGCTTCCTCTGATGCTTGGTACTGGGACCAGGGAAGGGGCCTCTGATTATTTTATTGCTGAGTTTAGGGCTACTTCTGGAGCTGTCTTGAGCTTGATGCCTTTGAGGAGGGTTAGCCTGTGCTTTGATTAGGCAATCTCTGCTTTGAGCAATAAAGAGCTTTAATTCTGCACTGAGAGTCTTGCAAAGCAGACATGAGGCCTGGAAAAACAGATATTTGAGTCAAGGGGTCCATCCTGGGCTGCTCAGTTCCTTGGCACTAGGTAGGAAAGAAGAATTTCTGTGGTTCTGTTCCTTACAATATCATGGCCTTGGGTGACAACAGAAAAAAAATCCAAGATTTTTCTCCCGTGTTATGAAGGAAATGAAGAGTGACCCCTTGGACTGCCCATAACCTCCCACCTTGTCAGGGATGCTCTCGCAGATTTCCCTGCCGGCCTGGGTTCCTGCCTTGAAACACATCTGATTTATCTAATCTCTGCTAAAGCATCTTAAGTGATAAGGGATGTTTTTATTTCTCCATTCCTCCTCGTGCTTTCCAGGAGGCTGCAGTATTTCATAAAAGCACAAAGCCACCGTTGTAGGCAGCAGAAGGCTTGTTAGCTACTCGAATCAGGTGCCATGTCTTTCTCCAGGTTTTATGCAGAGCTGATCCCACTGGCAGCAATAAATACCAGCAGTTCCCTGTTGTGCAGATGGAAGTATCTGGGGTTGTGAGCCAGCCCTGGGGGTTACCCACAACTGGGTTTCCAATGGCTACATTGAAATTTTTGATGACATAGTCCTGTTCCTATCTCACAGGGCTTGGTGTATATCAGGGGTGGCTGTCAAGCTCTGAATTGCCATCCCTTGAGCTGGGATTGGAAGCTGATCACTCTGCAGAGCTGCCAGAATGTGCCTGTGACCTGCTCTGGGATGGACTTTAGCACCTGCTGGGCTCTGAAGTTGTACTTGTGGGGCTAAACTGGAGCTGCTCCCTCAGCCTGAGCCTTCCCCGGAGCCAAGCCAGCAGAACGGGTTCAAACAGGCTGCTGCTGCTAATCTGCTTAATGTCTCGACACGAAATAGCACATCCACATTGTCTGCTGCTGCTGGTGGGAAACAGGGCTCTTATCAGTGCTGGTTTCAAGTGCCCGGTCACACTGCTGAGACAGACACAATTCAAGTCACACAGCTGATCTGATGAAATTAAAATTAAAAATTAGATGTAGTTATTTATTTAATTATTTTCTATTTAAAACAAGTCATCATTTCATCAACAGCATTGAACTCCCCCAAAAAAAGTGTCCAGCCAATCCTCACTGTTTAGCTGTGGCTCGTTTGATGCTTGTCGGTCTCTTCTTGTGGTGTGTCACTCTGGCTCCTCTCTGAGAGGGGAGCTGGGAGTGAGTGCAGTGCTGGGAAAGAGGAAGAGCACGTGGTGCTGGTCCTGCTCTGTTCTCACATGCTTCTAGGACTGGGAGAAGGAATGGGAGCCTCCCAGGGTGTGTCATTGCTGCAGTACATACTCAGGTCTGTGGGTTTGGTGCCTGCTTCTGGTGTTTGTTTGCTCTCTCCTATGCAGTTCCTGCTGTCTGAGGTGCAGCTTCACTGCAGGAACATGCTGTACATCACTGCTCTTGGTGCCAGGAGCGTGGTGGAGGTGGTGAACGTGTGTGTATGCTGGTGTGATGGCACCAGAGAAAAGATGGAAGGGGCTGTTTCTTCCTTGGCTGCGATGGCATTGTTGTGGTGATGTCACTTACGTGTGTTCAGACAAGGCTTTGGGCAGAAAAGTGGTATTTTTGGAGATGGTTGGCCTGGTGGAAGAAGTTGCTCTTCCCTACGAAGTGGGACCAGCTCGTTGATGTCTCCACTGATCTACCAGTGGAGCACAGGTGGCTTGGAAAAAGTCTTCATTTTCCTTGGCCAGAGCCAGCAGTCAACCTTCTGGGGCAGAAGTCTGTGTTTTGTTATAAAGGGGAGAATAGGTATTTATCATTTTGCTTCTTTAAATATGTATAATTGAAGTGAAAGTAAAGCATAAAGCAACAGCAAACAAGGCAGAGAAGAGGCAAGAAATGAAGATGTGAAGGAAGAAGAACAGCAAATGAGCATAGAAAAGAAGAAAATGTAGGCAGTGACTAAGAAATAAAAGCAAGGCAAAGACATGGTCAGACAGGGCTTTCCTTGAGCACAGGGTGTGCAGAGTCTCTTCGAGGCAGCTGTGGCAGCCGTGCCTGGGGGTGCACTGCAGGAGCTGTCTGCCTTGGGTGATCTCCCAGGTTAGGGTCCAGCCTCCCAACTCCCCTTCCATCCTCAGGGATGTAGTCTGAGAAAGGATCACTTGCAGAGCACTAGAAAGGAGACCAGCAATACAGCTGTGATCCCTTCAGTGAAAGAGTAGAGACTTCAGGGGATCTTTTCTTTTGCTTGCATTTGAAAAAAAAATATAATAATGGTGATGAGAAGCCTTTTCTGAAGTGTCTTGGTCTTTTCAAAGCCTACAGAAGATATATTTTTGCATGTTCCACCTATCTGAAAATATGTGGGAAGAAAGGTAGTGCTCTGCAGCGCTCATCAATGTGTACTCGAGCTCCTGGTACAATAGCTAATGAGATTGCTATCAAAACCTAGTCAGTGATTTATATGAGGGTGGCTGCTAGCATCAGGCTTATGGATTGCTCTGGGATTTGAATAAAAGTTTGTATTTTTATAGGAAATTATTCTCCAAGCTTTAATAAACAGCATTTCATTGTCATAACTTAAGAGTGTCAAACTCCATCTGAAGGCATCATTTCAGCACATCACATCCTTATTTGTCTGTGGTGTTCTGCTTCACCGATACTGTCCCACCATGGGGTGAAAAGCTTCAATACAAAAGCCCAAGGGCCTTAAAAAAGAAATCTCTTGTCATAAAACTATATTACTTTCGCACAAATGTGGAACACAAAGCAAACTCTTCCTTAACAGCCACTTAGAACAAGTATTTAATTGATAAAGGAAACACTTTCTTTTCTTTTTTTTTTCTTTTTTTTTCCCCCCTCTTTTCTTTTAGAAGTTCAGAAACCATTCTCTCTTGTTTGGTTGTTTGGGGTGAGTTGTTGTCTGCTCTTCTGAGGCTGAATTAAAGGTTTTCTGGGAGCCACCTGAGACTTTGAGAACTATTGTAGTTAATCTCACCTGTCTGTGGTTGGGAGCTGACCTTGGGCTCCCTGCTTTTATGGTGCCTGGGGTAATGGGGCAGTAAGTGCTTTAAGCGACTTTAGGCACTTCCACAGGAGAAATAACAATTAAGTGTAATGCAGGAGAACATGTGCAGATCCCTGGTATGTACATGGGGAAGGTGGGATGGATGATCACAGCCGGAGGTGGGGCTGCTCTGCCTCAGTGGGCACCACTGCAGGATCTCATGAACTTGGTGCAATTATTCTCTGAGCAGAAACAGGGAGGCAGCCCTTGTGTGGCTCCCACAGTCCCTTGTGTGTCCCTGCTTTTGGCAGTGATTTCTCCAGTCTCTTGGGGGTGAAAAACTTGACTTTATTTCATGTCTGAACAGCAGCTCAGACAAGACTTGTTGTCTGTCTGTGACTAGGCTTACAAAGCAAATAACAACTACATAATAATAATAATAATGATATTTAGGCAAAAGATTGCTAGCAGGATTAGGATTGCAATCTGGGTTTTTTTCCAGTTTTTCCTGGGGTTTTGTTGTTAAGTAAATGTTCATCAGCTCTGTCTGACTGCTTGTCACGCAGCATTTACAGAGATGGAGTCTTGTGCATTAGTAACATCTTTTTATAGAGGTTTGTCAGATGAAACTGTGTAGCTGTTTCACTTCAGAAATTATCTTTTCAATACTTCTGGGGTTTTGTTTCCCACCATTGTTCCCTCCCTGTAGGTCTGCCATTTAATATGAATTGGAGCTTCAAAACAAGCCCAAAGATGTCCCTTTCTTATGACCATGCAAGTAATTTTCAACTCTTTGGGGTAGAAAGAGGTAGTTTGAATCTTTTCAACTTAACAGATATATTAATTTATTTTGCTAAAGTCAGGCTACCTGCCTCCCTCCAGAAGCAAGGTGTCAGATCTGGAATTGGATTTGAGGAGGGGGCTAAGAGGGAGCCTAAGGACCAGTGGCATTCCCAGTCACTGGCCATGTCCTTCAGCTCTGGGACAGGGCTTTCTTCTCTCACCCCTTATTTTGCTGAAGAGGTGACCAAGGGGAGTTGGTGCTAAAGCTGGTCCAGGCCAGGCAAAGCTGAGCTTCTCCCAACTGGAGAGAGGAGTGGAGAGGCTGGTGGCTTGTGGTTTTAGTCCCACTGAGAGAATGGGAAAAGCAGCAGGTGCTGTATTCTGGTTGTGTTCCTGCCTTAGCTGAAATGGCCCTTTGCCTTACTGCTTTCTATGTTTTCTTATGCCTCTTGTGCAAGTGTGGAGGTAACATGATTTCAGGAATAGGTGTATAGCCCAAATTCTCAGCAAAGTCGAAGTGCCTCATTCCCCTTGAAGGAAAATTGAGTTGAGTACTTAAATGCCCGTTGATAATGATGCCGATTGCTTTGGTGTTTTGCTGAGTTATTTGCTTTATCAGTTAGTTAATGTCCAGTCTCAGACATAATGGAGGGACTGGCCCTTGTGGCAGCAAAAATATTGTGGCTGCTGCAGAGTGTTTTTATTTAGAGACTGAAGGCAGCAGAGACCCATTGTCACAGTATGTTGTGTCACCCAGACCCAACCAGTGCTTCTGTAATTCCACCTTGGGGTCTGCAACCAGTAATTCTGCACTTGCATTGGGGTTTTCTGTTCAGATTTTCCCTAGCAATTCTCTGAAGTAAGGGATGCAGGAAATTGCAGATCTGGCAATCCCAGTCTTGGGTCCTCTTGACCCTTTAAAAAATGGAACCAACATTGTCTGACGCTTTAAATCCTTCCCCCCCCGCCGGGCAGTGTAGATGGGAAGCTGAGCGTGTTCAGTTCTCGCAGAAGCTGAGCTTTTAAATTGATAGTGCCTGTAGTTACTTGCTACTCTTGCTAAGGAAGAGAAACATCTTAAATCTTTAAACCTCTCGAGCTCATCCTTTGGTGCCATGCTGTGAGACTGTGTGACTGTATCAGAAGAAATCCTACCTGAATGTAGCCATGCCAAGATGTGTTTACAGATCGCAGCCTTCTGCCCCTGGGTGTGAACCAGTGCCTGCTGCGGTCACTCCTGGGGGTCTTTCAAGGCTACTGAGGGCTGTTATTACTGTACCTGGCTTTTGAAAGCATTGCACATTTCACAAAGCCGGGGAGTTGTAGTTGCTCCATCCACACCATGGAGATCTTGAGGATTATTAGTTTCTGTGCTGAAATATTTTTTTCTAAAGTAACAGTGGATGGCATGTATGTCTGACCAGATCTGTTTTGAGCTCTGGGATGAGTGTGGTTTGTGCTTTCATTTATTCAGATTTGGCTTAACTAATGAGAAGCACAAGTAAATGTTCTTTGTTGCCTAGAGGGAGATCTTGAATGTGGATCATTAAGAAATGGGGTCAGATAAAGAAGAGAAAATACCACTGTCCCCAAACTGGAACTTGCAAACCCATGCACTGTGCAACGCCCCACAGAGCTGGAAATCTTCTGTCAATGCTCATATGACTGTGATGGTCTGCAGTGATGATAGCAGTGCCTGGCTCCAGGGTCTGTGCTATCCCTACTTGTCACAATCACTGCGTTTCAGAAGCCTGGATTGTATTTCCTCCCAGAGAGTTTGTCGGATTGATTGCCCACAGCACATAACAATTTGAAAATGAGTTTGTTTTTAGTAATAAACCTTTATGGCTCTTGCAAAGTGGGTCTTTGCAGACTGTTTGGGGCAGAACAGCTCCACCTGACCTCTAGTTTGGGAAGAATGCCAGCCCACAGGGAAGTAAGACAAGGTTATCAGGAAAAGGGGAAGTGAAAGGGTTTTCTTACACTTAACACTTACTGTGAGCTGAAAACTCACAGCTTGGCAAACTATATGTTTCTCCAAAATTCTGAAAAAAATATTGAATTAATGTAGCTGTAAGTTATGTGAAATGAAATCCAAAGGAATTAATTAGAATTCTGAACCATATGGTCATGTGAATCTGGAGACCCACACAACTGCGTTTTCATATCTGATGTTGACACATTAAAATTCATCAGTTTGCAGGCAAAGTTGTCTTAGTTAATTTAACTAATACCATAACATTCCTGAGATGCATCATTACACCTCATAATGTAAACATAAACCAGGATGATTAGGGGAGAACCTTTCGCTTCAAAGAATTAATATAGCCGAAAAAGTACTTACAATTTAGAAGGATTAAAATAAGATGCTAAATATGTCTCCTTATGCCCCTTGTTAAAGCCAGGCATTTATCAGTTTACACAGAACCTGATTTCTGGTGGTGCATATAAACCAATGGTTAGTTTACACTTATATCTGTACCACTGAGGTGCTCCTGTGTTTGGGGCTGCCGTGCACGTTCTGAAATGAGAGTATTAAGGAGCAGGTTGTTCAGTTTGTTGAACTGAATTGGCCCCTTGGCTCCTCCAAAAATGTGTATTCCCCGATACAAGCTGCCCCTTGCCATGCCTTGGAAGGAGGAAATGATGCTCTCAGGGTGAGGAAGCTGGAAGGGAAGCCAGCATTTCAGCTGAAATGCTGGCTGGTGGCTTGGCTGCACTGTGGTGGGAAGCAAAGTCTGGCCCACCTCTGTTGCTGGACGTTCCTGCTGATGTCTGGTTTTTGGTGTAGGGAGGTGGAAGTGGCTTGACTTTCCTCTCATGCGCAGGTTTAACTGTAGACTTTCTGCTTGAAGGTGAAACTAAGGCAGATGTATGTCACAGGAGAGCTGGGTTCAGAAGGTTAATACATTCTTGATGTCTGCTTAGACACTGGGATTTTTTCCCCTGATGGTTACTTGTCATGTTGTATGTCTTATGTATCTGTGATGTATGCATGTACCAAGAGACAGAACACACTCCTTGTGGTTACAGAAGTCAGCTCGCAGACTTTGGTGGATGGCAACAAAAATGTTCATGGGGCTTTGAAAACTGTTTTAAAAACCTCTCCATTTGTGTGCACAGCTTGGGGCTGACAAAGGGACACCAGTTGAGGAGAGCAGTGGCTGTGCTTCAGAGTTTTGTGTGATCCTTTGTCAGCTCCATCATCATTGGGAAATCTCATCTTTGTGAGCAAGACCAGCTACTTTGGACCTCCTCCACTTCACGGAAAACAATGTGCAAAGCAGATATGCTCTTGTGGTTGCCTGCTTTGTTGGCAGGAGTCTGGCACCAGCCTCGGACAGGGCAGTAGTCCTGGGAGCATTGGGCTTAGCACAAAATATGTGAACGTCAATAACAGACCTCAAAAGAGCCAATTGATTTGAAAATTGTGATATTGACTTGTGAACCACTGTTACTAATTGATTAAGCAGCAACAGGATGTGAGTCTTTCAGGGGTCATTTAGCCCATCTCTCTGCCCAAAGGCAAGACCACCTCACATCTAAATAGATGTTTTTATAGCCTGATCTTTAAAACCTCCACAGATGGCAATTCCATAACCTCAGCGGGCAGTGGATTCCAGTGTGGCACTGTCATTCCCAACTGGAAGGCTTTTTCTAACCTCTAACCCAAATCTTTATCACTGCAGTTTATGTCTGATTTTGCTATGTCCAGTCTGTTGTGGGAAAGGAGAACAGGTTATTCTTTCCACCTACTTGTCATATATTTTAGATAGAGTTATCTGTCTTCACATCCTCAGTCTTCACTAGACTAAACAACCTAGTTCCTTCAGTCATCCTTTGTAGGTCATGTTTTCTAGGCTGCAGAGAAGTCTTGTTCCCCAGTGGACTGTCAAATCAATGTGCTTCCTTTTTTGAAGCATTATGCCCCAAACCAGCTGGCTGTGTGAGAGCGATGCTAAGCAGAGAGGGAGGAGCTTGTACAGGCTGACTGCTGGTCACCAGGAGCTCAGTGTGTCCATCTCTGTGGAGAATAATAATGTCCTTGAGGAAGGCATCCTTCTGGCACACGTGCCTCATGGCCTGCCCTCAGAGAGGGAGAAACTGCCTTGGCACAGGGGCTGGTGCCTTTGAGGTTCCCACATGCCCAAGTGGGTTGTTGGAGCTCCAGCAGAGTTTGCAGACTGGGCTGGGTTTCTTGGCAGGGCTACTGGGTCCCCAAAGTATCCATGAGCAGGTCCTTGCTTTTGTAGACCCAACTCCCATTTAGATTGTTATTATCTTTTGTATCAAGAAGAAATAAATGAAAAAGAGGAGGCTGAGGGGAGTGGAGTACTTTGTTTGTCCCCCTGGCTAATGCAGTGAGTTACCCGAGTTTCCAGAGAGCCGCTCAAGATTTGCCTCTTAAAAAACTTGGCAGGTTGCCATTGCTTTAGGAATTAATTTTTTTTTCTTTGCTCCTAGTGCTTCAGTTGATTTCATAAGAAACTGTTGGAGTGGGGGCAGGGGGAATACCCCGTGCAATGAAACCAAACCAAGGGACCATCCCAATTTCCTTAGTGTGACATGAGTTGTGGGACCTCCTCTGCCTTGGAATTGCAGTTTTTCCTTGGGCTCAAAATAGACCTTACAGGGTGACTGGGAAGGGTCCAGCTACCCAGCATGTTTTCTTCAGCGGCAAAACTGGTTGATTACAGCCTCTCCTTCCTTGCCACCAGTCTGCTTGTCCTGGTCCAGGAATTCCAGCATCAAAGTCAAGCCAAGTCCTATATTCACACTTAGAATAAAGGATAAAACAAAGCAAGCTCCCAAAACATGGCCAACAGGTACCTTGCAGCCAAGCTGCTTGCCCAGAGCAGGCATCAAGCCGGTGTTCCAACTGGCATTACCTGTGGCAAAGGAATGACTAAAGGAGCCCTCCAGCCTTTTTCCCAGAGCTCAGGATCACACCCCTGTGCATTTTTCTCTCTGCTTGTTGATGGATGCTGCTTCCATGCTTTCCCCTCCCTGAACCAGTGGGCCGGGTGCCAGCTCTGGAGTTGTGCAAGCACTCAGCCTTGCGAGGCTGCCAGGCACGGTGATGGTGCAAGAGGGCACAGGGCTCTTCATGCAGCATTTGGAGGCGATAATCCTAATTTCCCATTTTTTTCCCCCCAGTTCTGGCAACAGTTATAAAAGATGGAAGATAATTACCCTGTGAAACAGATTTGATTTCCTATCAGGTCTTTTGTCTCTGCCAGACACTCTTAAAACTTGAAGGTTTTGAAGGGAGAATTTCATAACACATGACTGATCATTCAGCAGTCCACGTGTGGATTCGACCTTGGAGTGTTTATACAGACTTGGTGGAGCTGCTGAATACAAATATTTTTCTTTTTCTTCCTCTGTATTTGCAAAACATTTGGGTCTCGATCGTCTGCTGTGCTGCCATTTGGAGCTGCAGAGGCTGACACACAGACGCTGTTTGTCCCACTGCCACTCTGCAGGTTAAACAGTAACCTGGTCAGGACACTCATTACTTGGTGAAGCATCTCTTGGAGCTTGAGACCAGGGCTCTGCTGCTATACACAGCAAGATTTATGGCCTGGTGGATAAATTCGATTTAGCAGAGCTAAAGCAGTAATAAAATGATTGTATCAGATTGCAGCGTGTGAATGTGAGGGTGAGGGTCATGTGGGACTCAAACACTTCCTGAAAATACTCACTTTTCTTGTACAGCCTCCCTCTCCTGTAAAACCGTGCTAAAGCAGTGAGAAAAAAACAAAGCAGATAGGTTTGGAAATAATCACTTCTGACTGGCTGACTTCAGAAGGATGGGTAATTTTAAAACAACAGCATTGTTTCTTTGAGGTTGAACTGGCTGAGAATGTTTCTCCCCCTTCCCCCACCCCAAGGGAGAGATTGTATTTTCTTGCAAGTACAGGTCCAATCTGAGAAAAAAAAAAGTAATATTTTTTTTCTTATTTAAGGTTTTTAGGGGACCCTTCTTGGAGAATACTTAAATCTTTTGAGTAACTGGACTGTACTTCCATGTGTGTTTCTTTCTCTGCTCCTCCACTGTCCCTCTTTGAAATACTTGTTACCTGAAACAGGGAGAAAGCAGTAAGAAAGTTCTGACAGTATAAGGAAAGGAGGATGGAAGATCAACACAGTCTTCCTACTCTATCCAACATCCCACTGTGATTAATGTTTTGAGCTGTGATTGTGTGTTTGTTGGTTTTGGACAGAAAGTGTTTCTGATCAAGTGCTGGATGAAGGTGGACCAAAGCTGTGGGGCAAGCTGGGCCAATGGTGTAGGCACAACTGTTGATGCATTTGGAAAGGATAGGCCTGTACCTGGCTTTAAAACTTGCTCTCTGGTTGTTGCTGTGCCTGCCTGAGTATGCCTCTCACTGGCTAAGATGGCTTTTGATCTGTATTTTGGGTTTAGCCACCTATTATTAGTGTGCTCTCCCTGGCTGGAAGGGTAGACTGACACCATATCCATATGGGAAGCTGGTCCTGTTTATTTCTGGGTCTTCTCAACTCAGAATTGATGTAGAAAGCTTCTTAGATGTTGTATGCTCCAGAGCTCCCTGAGAGGAGATGAGAAGCAGCCAACCATGCACTGAAAATCATTAGGATTAAGTGTTCTCTTCATGGGGAAAGAGGAAGGAGGAAGACGAATGTGTTGAGGGCATCAGGAAGAGGTGTCTCTTCCCTTCTGGAGCAAAGCAGCTGCCCTTCCAAGTACTTCAGAGCCCTCCATGACCACCACGAGCCTCCAGCCATGCAGGCTAATGTGGATTACATTAATATAGTCAGTCCAAAGATTAATTCTATAAAGGCTACAAAGCAAACTAGACTGGAGGAGGGAGGCAGGTTAACTTTCTGCCTTCAACTAGTTTTCATTAAAATGATTTGGAGGGTGTGCCTGTACCTTGTCAGGGAGTGCAGCCCAGGGATGGATGGATGCCTGTGGGAATGAAGGCAGTAGCGGAGGATCCGGGCATAACGTAACCTCCTCCAGGGAGAGTTGTGTGTCAGGACTTGTTCGCTTGGCCGCAGCACTATCCTGCTCTACTCGCTCGAGATCTGCCCAGCAGTGCTCTTGGTTCTCCCTGCCACACCTTCTGCAGGCAGCAGATAAGCCCTTTTTGGGGGTGATGTAAGATTTTCCATGTATGAAAGGTACAAAATTGATTTTAGGGCAACACAGCTAAATTACATTCTACCTAATAGTAAAGAGTGCTGCCTGGATAGATTTGACTCAGTTTCAGATTTTGTATAATCTAGAGAAACAGTTGCTGTTCCTGGGAAACGGGCATTCCCAATACAAATGCAATGCTGAGTGAGAGTGGTTGACAGCTAGGGTGCACAGGAGATTTATTTGTATCATATATGTGTATATATTTACAGAGGTAATAGCAATATCAAGTAATAGCAATAGTGGTTGCAGTCTGAGAGAAGTGTGTCTGGACATTTTGTGGACACAGACATTTTCTGACATTGACGACTATAGTTGGTAGAAACCCTGCTCGTTCCATTAAAAATAATGTTCATAATTGGTCGATTCAAAATTTACCAGTACAGATCATTGCTTTCCAGAAGCAGCATTTTATGCTTTTCATTGGACATTGCTTACAGCATCAGTGGACAGTGCAAGGAGAAAATGGGCTCATTAGAGATGAACTTAATTGAGAGTGACATGACTGGGTATTAATATTAGTCTTGCTGCAGGCTTTTCCTTTCTTTTTTTTTATGTTTATAGTCATGCTAGTAGATACTGAGCATGTTATCCATTTACCAAATTCCACAACAATACCTTCAATAAAAGGCATAGATTTCCTTTTTTGTTTCTAAATGGAGATGCAGCATCTGATGTCCACCTCCTCCAGATGCAGGGGTTGCAAAGCAGAAGGGTAGAGCTCTGCCTGGCTCCAAGCGCAGGTCCCACTTGCTACCGACGTGACCTTTTTGATGGTATTTCTGTTTGCAGGAATCCGCGTTTGTGGTGGTTACGGTGGCTTATGGAATTTAACTTGGCATTTATTTTTCTGAGGAATGGTCTGGTGACAAGAAGCTGACACAGATTTCTTTGGGGTCCTGTCCCCGGGCACTCCTACCTGTTTCCCCTCCCCCCTGAAATATGCCTGGGAGAAGATACAGATTATGAGATGGCATGGAGGGGTCCATTTTCATCGGGAGCAGGAGAAGCGCGCAGGGAAGCGGGGTGGGCGCGGGGCTCTGATTGGCGCGGGGGGGGAGGCGCTGGTTTGTATAAACAGCAGGATGCGCTCCTTTGTGCTGGGGATATTTCTCGAGTAAGGCAGAGCAAAGATGCCTGGTGTGTTGCTGTCACGACCAATTCAGCTCTTTTTGGTACCTAAGCTTCTCTTTAAAGGCGCGGTTCCTTCCCCCGGCTTTCCTTGCCCCGCGCCCCCCGTGCAGACCCGCGGGGCGGGGAAGGCTCCGATGCCCCGCGCAGGTTTGCGGCCGCACGGTCCCTGCTCCTTGTGCTCTCCTCCTGGCCAGGGTGAACAATTACCAGAGCAGTTTGTCTCACAAGTCAATGCCATCTGTGCAGGGCGCCTTGTTTGCCGAACAAAAGGATTTATGGGGGCTCAGGGGCTACGGCTTTAAAACCCCAGCTGAATGGAAGAAAGGATGCTGTCACCTGCTTCTAACTGCACGCAGGAGCATTGTTCCCTAACGAAATGATCACCATCACTTTTATTACCTGCAGCCATGCCAGCGCCTGGCAGTGAGGGTTTTTATTGGGAGATAGGGTAAATAGATTCAGTCATTCTGCCTGCTACTGATATGTTTTGTTTGGTTTATATATATTTTACAGGGTTTGGTCTCGCAGTTTTGTCTCCTGGGTAATTAAGCTGAATTATTGAAGGCCCTGAAATTAACACTGTCATTTTTTAATAATTAAAATAAAATAAATCTCAGCCTGTTTCTCAAGTTAGGTTATTTCCTCCTTCTGATTATGAAGGGGTGTGTGATCTTGTTTGAAAGAATGTGAGCACTCAGGTAACTTGGTTTTAAAATTTTGCTTAACAAAAATATGGGGAAAAACCCTAGGTCCACGTAAGATCTCTTAAAACATCCAAACCTTGAATGAAAAGAGAGCAGTAGATGGGAAAAGTTCAGAGTATGGTAAGCACTACAGGTCAGAGTTTTTTCTGCCTAAATATTAGAGAATAAGTGACTCTTGGAGATTGTTCTGGAGCTGGGAAGGAGCTTTAGAAATATATTTTCATTTATTTCTTTTAGATTGTAATACTGGCACCAAATTTTTTACTGGCCTGATGTGTAGGTTTAAATTTTTTTTTTCTTCCAACATTCAAATTTCTTTTGTCATTATTTCATTTTTTAGTATTTCTGTATTCAATATTAGAATTTCCTATTTGCTGTGGATTTGGGAATCCTCCTCCTTTGCTGTCTGGAAAATCCTCAATGGTGGATTTCCAGGAGCCTGATTTGGTTAACTCCAGTGTTAACACCAAGGTTCTGACCTTTGTTCCCTAGCTCCGGGTCAGCTGTACTCAGCCTCATGTCTGTGAGTCACTCAGGTTTCTTTCTCTTGACAAGGATGTACAAAATCTGGCTTTTACTTTTCTGTACCAAGTTCTGTAATTTCTTGCAGGATCTAGAGCTGTCAGTGTGGATAGTGACATCCACATTTGTGGAGCTGCAGCAAAGAAAGGGGCTGTTCCCCACCAGAGTGGTCCAATGGGGACTGAGGCACTCAGATCACATCAGTGCTGCTGCCTGTTGAGAGTGAGCATTTTGTGCCAGTGAAGGAGCAATTGGAGTCAGAACAATGGTCAGGAACAGGTAGTTCAGGCTGGAAAAGGCCTCAGGAAACCTTTTCTCCAACATGCTGCTCAGAGCAGGGTTGTCCATGAGGTCAGAGGAGATTCTGTTTGGTCTGGAGACCGTGCAGCCTCTTAGGTCAGTCTGTTGCAGAGATGGACTGAAGGAACAAGGAAGCTCCTCAGGCCAGTAGGTCTTTCTGTGTGTCTGCTTGTGCATGTGCTAATGTATAAAGCCACAGAGAGGTCACAGGTGGGTTAGGACAGCTGCAGAACAGGAGGAGTGGCTCCAGGCCCAGCGAATTTAACTGGTTTGTCTGTGCACACCCAACACTTCTTATTGATAAGAATATTGTTGTATTTCCTTGGCAACAGTGTTATGGCAACAACTGACTTCCAGTTTGCAGACTGAAGGTAAAGGAGACGAGGTGGTGGAGATCCTGGCATTGGCCAGGGCAAGGGCTGGGGCCAAGGGGCTGTTTTTTTTAAGGGGAGAAATATGAGCTATGGTCTCCAGTTGCTGCATGAGGCTTCAGCACTGCTCTCAAAGCTGCTGGCTGCTGCAGGACATGTGCCAAGGAAGGGCTTGAGGATGTGGCTTTGCCTTGTGAAACATCAGCAGCTCTTCAGCTTCTGCCCCGCCACCACATAAAAGAATAAAAGAGAGGAGCTGGTGTGTGGTTAAGCAGTGGATTGGGCCTGTGGGACTGAGATTGGCCACAGACTTCTGGTGTGACCTCAGGCAAGCCACTTAGTCTCTCTGTGTCTGGGTAGCCACTGGCGAAATGGGAATAGCAAGGTGTGTTCCATCCAGCATGTCCAGCTGAATTATGCACTCTTTGGGCAGTGTTGGCTTCTCGGGCACTGCAGGATGGGGCTTCAGGCTCCTGTCTGGGTTGTTTGGGTGCTGCTGTCACAGCCAGCTCCAAGGCCGACATGCTCAGGTAGACCACTGCTTCACAGATATTTCCTTAGGAGCCAGGAGGACACAGCTCCCAAGGATTGCCACCCATGGGTGGGTTTGAGTGGGCTGTCCCCAGCATTCAGCAAGGCACGGGGACTGTCTCTCCTCTGGTCCTGCAGAAGGAGGCCCTGCTCCCTTACCTCCCCACAGCTCTGCTGTTTGCATTCTGAGTTCTCAGAGCCTCTGTCCTCTCTGCAGAAGCAGAAACTCAACTTATCCCATTGGGGTTCCTGCATGGCAATGAGTGGCTCAAACCTGCCTGGAGGGGGTTTCAGCATCTTGCTTGGAGAATTTCTTTGGTCTGAGCAAAGCTCAGGGGGAAAAGGGATTGTAGAAGACACTGGAGGTGCCCATCTCCAAGGCATTTCCAGACTTCTCTGTCCTTGCACCATCTTGCTTTTCTTTGTCACCCCTGAGCATTTATAAGAAAATATGCATTATTCTCAAATAATACTGTTTTTAAAGCATATATTTTAAAGGTTTTAAACTTTGTCTGCCTTCTGGCCCACATTCCCTTTCATTCCCTCACAGAGGAATGGGTGAAATAGGGGATCACTCAGACTGTGTGTGTTTCTGGGGAATATTCACTGGAGCATCTCCAATATCAGTTGCAAAGAAGCATTTTAGCATTCAGATGCCAAGCCGGTACTTCAGAAAGCTCCTTCAAATGAAATATTTGGCAAATCCATTTTCACATCTCTTAAAAGTGTGGGAAGATTTTTTAAATTGGAAAATCTGGTTTGGGCCCTTCCTAATTGTCAGGAAAGACTGATGGAAGGATTATGACCAACCCTAATTTTGCAAATGAGGTAAGGGAGCAAAACTAGTATAACAAAACCACAGGATAATGTGTCATCTTGTGCCCTTTCTTCACTCAATGGCTGAATACAGTTTACTTGTAATGATGTGTGAACTTTTCTTCAAGTGAATTCTGAAATATATTTTGCCAAAGGAAAGAAATCTCAGGACTACCAGATCTCATGATATCTCCCTGCTGTTTGGGGCATGCAAATTATGGGTGAGTTTCTAATGTGTTAAGTTCCCACAAGCCTAAACCAAATCCTTAAGGAGAAGCCAATGGGAAAGACATTTCCCAAGACTGCAGGACCTTTTTTTTTTTTTTCTGCCCCTTTTAGCCTTGCAAAGAGTCTTGGATTTGGTTTGGTGGGGTTTTTTTTCTTTTTTTTTTTTATTTTTAATGAGCAGCAATATTAGCTAAGATTCCTGCTTTTAGGAACACAAGGCATGAACTTTCCCATTGCCGTATGGGCCTGTTGTGTGAGCAAGGAGTGGTGGATTCAACCCATTGAGGCTCGGTGCTCCCACTATTTTCATATTGATGTCTTTGAACTGAATTCTGAACAGATGAAAGCCTGGGTGACCATGCAGGAGGGGGTGATGAACTGCCCCGGGGTGAGCAGAGGGCAGCGGGGCTGGGAGGTGCAGGGATGGGGCTGATGTGCAGACAGGTGCTGCAACAGCAGGTTTGGTGTCTCAGGGGCTGTGTTGGCAGGGAAAAAGCCTTGCTCTGGGATCACACCTACCAGTGCTGGAAAAGCCTGACTCTCTTGCCCTGTCTATCTCCCCAGTGCTCACTTTGAATTGTCTGTTGTCCTCCCAGAAAGCTGCTTTTCCTAGCTGTTGATCCCTGATCTGGCTGATACCCAGTGCTGTTTTTGTTTTCTTGGATTCCAAGTGCTGCATCCCTTTGCAGTCTGGAAACCAGGCACGAATTGTTTGCCCAATATCTTTTCCTCAGGTAAACTCTGCTTTAGATGCTGCAGCTGTGTTATGCAACACAGATAGGTGGGGACAGCAGTAGAAAGGGAAAGTTGTTTTGCTAAGATAAAAATGGGATTTTCTCCAGTAGCTGGGTGCACAGTATAACATCCCTTCCTCAACTTGGTTATCCTTGGAAGCTAGAGGTGCCTGGAGCTCTGCTTCTGGTGGGTGAGGTGGGCGAATCAGACAAGGTTTTTCAGAGTGCAGCATTTTTGACCAGGGTTTTGGACAGCTCCCTGTTCTCCAGGGGCAAGGAAGGGCACGAAGTGGGCTCTGCACTCACCCGGGGCAGCACCCAGGGCTGTCCTGGGTGCTGGCTGTGGCTGCCCCTCCAGCTGTGATCCTGCCTGTGCTTCTGGGCCAGCATTGTGCTCCTCCTGCCAGCGCTCTCTCTCCCTCTGCCCGTCAGCTGAGATGCCGCTCCCGGCTGTGTCCTCATGCTGCTGCCCTCGGCACATCTCACCAGGGGTTTGCTGTTGTTGGGGCTCTGCCACTGGCTGCTGGCTGCCTGCGTCTGCTCAGCAGACGTCTTCCCCAGATGCCAGCGATGTTAGTGCTAAAATTAGAGCGGCGGGTTGTGGTCCCCGAAGGCTGATGGTGGCACATGGATCACCGTGGGGCTGTGAGCTCCCCAGTGTGGCAGTGCCATGGGCAGGGCTACCTGCAGCCTAGAAGGGCTGGCAGCTACCTCTCCCCACGCCCTGGGCTCTGCTGCCTCAGTGACACCCAGCACACCAATGGTCTGAATGAAATAAAATAGTTTGTGCCCTCTTGCAACACTTACCGGTAATTTGGGGACCAAGAGGGAAGAGGACGAAGAGTTAAATTTTCTGTCTTTTCTTCCTTGTCCTTGGTGATGTCCTTTATGGGCAAAACCACAGACAAGTATAATATGTGTTCATCATTATTTCCAATTCAAAAATGGTTTTAACAAGTCAAGGATGACCCAGTAGCTGTGGTAAATTCCCTGTGATAAACTTTCCAAGGGCCTTGTGTACTGAAGGCTCCTTGCCTTTTATGGTGATTGCAAACCCATTTAGTAGGTGTATAGTAGCTTAATAAGCTGCCAGTCATTTCTTGGAAACATGAGAATATTTGTAAAATATTTGGTTGTTGTGTTTTTTTAAGTTATTGTCACTGAACCTGTGGCTATGGTGTATTTGAATATTTAAAACAATGCCGGTAAATGCAAAAACGCCAAAGAGGGAATCTTTATCCTTTGCCCACTGTCTAAATTAAAAGTAATTATCAAGAGCATAAGTATTTGCACTTCATTATATGAGGACTGACTTTTCCAACTGAGGAATTGTGAGATTGTGAAGAAAATTCAGTTCAAGGAAGAGCCCAACTTGGAGTCTGTTAAGTAGTGTCTGTCATCTTCCCTTCTTCAGTCAAGCTGTACTAATCTGTCTGAAAGCTCATATTCCCAAGGGCCACCCAGCTCTTGCTATACTGTTTCAGTGACCTGAAGGAGAGTGTGTTACTTGCATTATTTTGAAGAAAAGCTGAAACTAAATTTTTTGCCTAAGCAAAAGCATCAGTGGAAACAGCAACTGAGTGCTAGAGCATCCTAAGCCAAGAGGCATTTTTATCCATTGCCTCCATCCTGGGCATGCCCCCGTCTCTGTATGTGATCATGCTTGTCCAAAAGACTCCTTACTCCTTTGTAGGTGCACAGCTCATCTGGTAATAATGAGACATGGGTATTCAAATTGGCCAAATTCATCCCTGAGGTCATTTCAGATGACTCCAGTAGAATTAAAACAGGACTGAATTTGCTCCTGAATCTTTGTGTTTGCAAATTAATTTCTGCGAAATCTATTTTTAATTATGCTGTACCTAATTATACCAGATTTACTGTCACAAGGGAGAAATGCTCTAATGTTCAAAACACACAGTATTTTCTACTATCCAAAGCACAGTGAGTATGGCCAGCCCCTTAGATTAATCTTACACTGATGCTGTGTGACCTATGGTGGTGGGTATATGCAAAATACACCAGTATAAGGACACAGGAGATCAGAAGGGGTTTTTGGGGTTGGTGAAGGTGGTCTTGCACCACAGTGAGCACTCCCACTTAATACTGACTGTCTTCTGAAATTTTTGTTCCTGCTGCTTATATTGCAAGGCAGATTATATTCCTGAATCTCATACCTGCCTTTCTATTGTAAATCTCTTCAAATTTAGTCTGTGTTCATATTTTCATCTCTTTCAGTTGCTGAACATTTTGCTTTTCCTGCCATATTATTGCCCAAGGCAAGTGCTGCTGAGTCCTGGAGGAACACAAGTCTGTCGATGTGAATCCTGGGTTCTGCTATCATGATGTCCCTTTCATCCTAATAGCAACATCTAACCTCATGATACATGCTGTGAATGTCATAGGCAGCCCTGCAAAATGAGCCCTTCAGCTCCCACCTGGGAATCTGTGTTAATGCATTACTTTGGAAGAAGACCTATAAGAGCACAGTCAAGGGCACCTTAAAATTCCCAGTTGGTCGGTACCTTTATAGAGAAACATATTTGGGGCAGCCTTGGCTCATAAGAAAGGTAATGTAACTCCTGTGGTGTGCAGTGTGCTGCTGTGCCTGGCAGCTCTGTGCTCAGCACTTCTATCTGTGCTGGTGAGCAGAGATGGCCCTGCCCATGGGCTGCACCAGGCAGGGGAGGAGTGGCAGGGAGAAGAAAACCTGCTGCCTGAAGCATGGGGCTTGGGGGTGGGAAAGGAAGATGCTGCTCACGGCTGTGCTGAAGGCTTGTGATACACAGCTCAGATCCAGAAAAGCATATGGAAGTATGATTGACTCTAGGCAATGGCTTTTTATCATCCCTCAGGTTACTGAGCTGTGCAGCCAGGGTTTAACACTTGCATAGCTCTGCAGGAAGTTTTGCTTAGCTGGTATTAAATTTTTTCAGAATTTTTTTTCTTTATGAGGAGGCCCAGGTCAGAACTTGGGGTTGAGAAGTCATACAGCCCCACTGGAGACTGGAGTTGCCAGGCTGGTGTTCAGAACTTTATCAAGTTGTGTGGGAAGTGCAGTAAGTCCTATGAAGCATACTGGCAGTCCCAGATTTGTTAATGCTGCAGAGACAGCAGGTTTGCTACCCAGAGTGGCAGGGATGCTGCCCTGACTGAATAGTGCTGTAGAACATCAGAGTGCACTTTCCATTCTGCTCAGCTGAATATCCTGCGCTGTGGAGGGGAAAAAACAGTGGGGAGCCATTAGCTCCGCTTCGACGGTGCAGCACCAGGCATGTGGTTTCACAGGCAGCTTCGACTGACCTCGTGTTGGGCAGCTGCCAAGGGCTGGTGCTGGCTCCCCATGCCCAGCTGCACGTCCCCTCCTGCCTCGTGCCAGCCCCAGACAGGGATGCTCTGCGTCACCAGGTCATCCCGGGATGTCACCGGGAAGCATCGCCCCTTTGCCAGCTGCCTGCGGGTGGATGGGCACAAAAGCTGACGTCCTGCCCATTGTTGGTGGCAGGCTTTTAAGCAGAATGTAGACTTTCCAGGTCCTAGGCTTTGGCTCTCTGCCTCCCCCGCACTGCAATTCTTGCCCTCTTTGCTATCACTTTTACAGGATTTCACAGCTCTCAGGTCCCTAGCCAGCTCTGGTATCTTCTGTGGCCAAAGCCAGCCTTTTTATGCATTGAGGGAGTAAGTAGGAATGCTTTTATTTTTGTGATACCTCTTAATGCATTTTGCTTGAGGAAGTGTTTGTTAAAAGGGTCGAGTAGGGTTAGAGAAGATAAATTTGAGCCTCTGAGCATACTATGGCTTGATGGGCATGAAGTTCTTTCTGTTTCTGCCTCTGTCAGAGACTTGCAGTGCCATCATGTCAAAGGCTGGCACCGGCTACTGCAGCACCATCAGGACTTGCTTTTCTCCTCCTTCTGGCAAGAAATTTGCTGGGAAACCATTTGTATTATTTATCAAATGATGACTAATACTTGAGAGTGGGTATCTGAGCATTGTAAGAATGTGCCGGTCTGAGGTCAGCACTTACCCTCTGGGTTTTGTGCCTAAGAACATAGCCTTCTCTAAAAAGATAAAAATCAAACAAAAAAAATTGCAGGAATCCTTTCACTCCTCCTGAGAGTGAATTATCCTGAAAATGAGTTCTCTAAAAATTCTCATCTCAGTTTTTTTGAGGCAAAACTGGATGATAAGAAGTTTTGGGGGAGAAACAGAGAAGTACTGGAGTCCCTTGTCTTTTCTGGGACATGGACTCCTTTGTTTGTGTGGTTTTTTTTGTCCTAGCTCTGGGTGATAGCCAGCTTTCCATCATGTTCCTTTTTCAGTCCCTTGTGTGTAGATGCAGGTGTAGGGACTAAGGACATGTAATCTCTATGATTCTGAGACTGTCAGAGGCAGGTCTTGGCTCTCGACAGCAGCCAAGGATGGCTGGAGGACCCCTGGACTCTGAGGCTGAAGGGCAGAGGAGTCTTTGCAAACATAACCCCATGCAGTCCCATTCTAGTTGCTGCAAGGGGAGCAGCAGCCCACGGCCTGGACACTGTGCATTGGGCAAAGTCCAAACAGCTCCTTGGAGCCTCTCATGCAGCTCAGGGTGATGGAGTAGCCTGACAAAGCAACCCAAAATAAATCTTCTCTGTGACATGTGCAGCTGGTTGGGCTGAGCTCACCAGGAATGAAGCTTTTGCCTCATGCATCTCATTTTTGAGCACCATGTTATGTCTTGTGTATTGCTCTGCTTTGGCCTGAGTGTCCTGCTCTTGGGTACTCATGAAACCTCCAAGGTCTGAGAAGTCTCAGAGGTCTCTGTTTAAATTATTATTTTTTTTTCAGTTTTTTACACAGTTGTAGTCTTACTCTTTTCTCCACATTGCCTTTCAGGACAGCACCTGCTTCCCTCCTAAAGAATCCATTAGCTTGCATGCTCTGAACCAAAATGTTAGCTCAGCTGTAACAGATAGATGGATATGGGCATCATGTAGCAACCTAATGAATAATATCTATCACCTAATTTCCCAAAAGTTGGCATGTAATGAGGCTGGTGCCATGATTATTACCTCTGTAAATCATGACTTTAAGATGATGACAATCCCTCCTGCCCCAAGGATACGGGACAGCCAGGCAGTGATGTACATTTAATTGCTGTGTGAGAGAGGTGCTGTGTTCGGGAGCACACCATTGCCTCTAAATTATCTTCTGCAGCTCAGACACTGGAGGAGATTAGTGCAGATTGGAGGGGAGGGAGCTGCTGGGTCTGTGTGTGTTTATTCCCTGGAGCCAGCTGGTGGAGGTGGTGTGAGCTGGCCAGTCCAGTGTGGGATGGAGGTGTGACTCCCAGGCTGGCCTTTTTGGTCTCTCCTCAAGACTAAAGAAGAAGGAGTTGAAGACACAACTGTGTAGAGATGTTTTCTTTGTTTTTCTGATGAGTGTTTGTGGTGAATACCTCTGTGAACAGAGGACTTTGACCTCCCAAACACAACCTTGGCTTCAAAGGTGTAAGCTGCCAAACCTCTGCCCAAACCTCCTCCCACTACAGGAAATCTTTGTCCCTGATTTCTTCCTACCACAAACCACATCTGGCCATAAAGCAGAGCCAATGCCCATATTGTGGGCTCTCAGCTTGCTCATGCAGCTGATTCCTAGCCAAGGGAGGCATCACTGCTTGCAGAGGCCTCCCAGACCTTCTTGTTCTTCATCAATTGATTGTAAAATTATTACAGTGATGGGCTTTTAAGGTGTCTTCCATTAGATACTCTGCTATGACAGTTGATAGGGATGTGGTTGAATCAGATATTGCAACTGACCCTTGGAAGCAGCTACTGCATTCTGCCTGTACTGCTGGTTAACGCTGCTCTGTTTTGCTGGGTTGCCTCCCCTGCTTGAGTACTTCTATGTGTTTAATTTCTCTTTCCCTTTTAATTCTGCCCCCATTTCTTGAAGTGTGGGTCACCATGGTTATAGTTGGCTGGATGTGGGCCAGAGCAATGGACATCCTGATGCTGTGGTCCTTTCCTCCACTGCAGTCATATGAAGAGCAGAGGTGAAAATAGCCTGAAAACTGTGACAATGGCTGCTTTGGGTCAGACTGAAGATCCCCCTGGCCTGATGTCCTATCTCCAGTGGTGCTTAGGGGAATTGCAACTAGGGTGGAGTGATGACCACATGTGATGATGAGTTTCCCTACAATACTCTCCCAGCCACCAGAGGTTAGTAGCTGAAGGACTTCCCAAGCCAGGAGTGTTACCTTTGGGTTTGGTGGCCCCTATGCAGCCACCACTGGCAGTATCACAGCTGCTCCCAATTCTTGCAGCTCAGGCCCTAACCCCAGATACTTGCCTGGTTTGAGAGGAGATGGCTGTAAAATCAGCAGTACTGGGAATATCTGGATGATGTGAGCCATAGGTCATTTCCAAAGCCACTCTGAGCTGCATGGAATGGGACTGCTCAGCCATGTGCCAATGCCTGTGTGTTTCAGGGGGGAGGTGCTAGAAGAGGACACCCACAGTGCTGATGTACTGTGTTTTGTGCAGGGTGTGAGGTGTCTGAATTGGCCTCTCCGCCCTCCCTCATGTTGACTTGCACAGCGGGGATCAGTGTCACCCCATATGGGTCAGCTCTCACAGTGTGACCCAGTGTGACCCCCATCTGACCCTGGCTTGCAGGGCTCCCAGCTGGAAGTGCAGGCAGGTTCTGCAGAAGGAAGGTGAGGGTGTGAGCAGCCTGCAGGGGCCCAGAGCCAGAGAGGGCACATGCAGATGTTCTCAGGCATTTACAGCCAAAAGATGCCCTGGAGCATTTCCTTGCTTTCTTTTCTTCCCCCAAGTAAACAAACACTGTCCTGCCATGCTCTGCGGTGTCAGATATTTCCGTACCTGCTGGAAAACTACTATCTGCTAAAGCAATGCTGGCCATGCTGATGGATTTCCCAACAAAACACCAGTTTCTTCTCTTTAACTCTCAGCAGTGAATTGGCTGCAGTTGGTCTGAGCCTGTGTTGAGCCTTTTTGTCACTAAAGACATTGTAGTGCTTATAGCATTAGTGGTTACATAAGCTGGCTGTCTCCAAGGGGCTTTGCTCTGGCACGATGCTCCTTTAGGGTAAGGGAAGAGCCAGCCTCTGAACAGGGGGACGTGAAAAAAAATACACGTATGTAGTCGACTTATTTGAACTTAACACACCCCGCAGGAAAACCCGGATTTTGGAGTTTTCATGTATTCTCTCTGGCTCCACAGATTAGAATGGGACCGTGGGAAAGCTGCCAGGGCTTGGAGATCAATCCAGCCTTTGTAAATCCTTTCATCTGACTGGCGGCTTCATACAATTGAGTATTACCCACTTTATTATTGTTGGTTGATTAAATTCCTGTTGGTCAACACAAATAGTGCTGTGCAGGCTGTGCGTTCATGGGATGGAGATTGGCATTGCAAAGCACTTCCTAGAGAAAGGCAGGGGCAACCTGTCATTTAAAACCAAATTCAGAGGGTGTTTGGCAGTGATGGGAAGGAGGAGGGAAGAACAAATCCCTCCATGCAAGCAACTTCCCAGGCATTTCTCACATGCCTGCCGAGGTTCAGTTGGCAGTGAAGGAGTGTGAGGGTTGGGTCTCCACTTTTTTGGCAGTGGGAGCAAGCAGCCTCAGCAGGAATGCACTCAGCAAGCCCCTGTGTCTGCAGGGTGGGGGAGGTGTGGTGTGGGGTAACTCCAGCCTGTATAACCAGGATTAATGGGATGAAATTAGGTGAAGGAGAAAGTTGTCAGGAAACCTTGTTTCCTCAAGGTGAAAGCTCTTAGGCTGCAGCACAGTTTCTCAAGAGAAGCAATGGGCACTTACCTACTTGGGTTGTGTTTAAATGACAACATGAGAAAAATCAGGCTTTGGGGAGAAGATGGATGTTATCAGTGACTTCAGGGAGGAATGACTTCTCCCCAGGGACAGTGCATTTCTGGGAGGAATGGAGAGGACTGCAGGATCTTCAGCTGAGGTTCAAATTCTAAGGAGCTGTGAGCTGTCTCCCAAAAGAGGATGTCACCAGTAAGCTGGCAGCTGGGACTTGTCCTGGTCCAAGTCAGGTCTTTGGTAGTCCTGAAACAGCACCCCCTAATTTTCTTGGCCTTTCAAAATGCTATTTGTATACTTGTAAGAAGGAGGACATAGAACATATTTCTCAACAGTGGAAGTTGCCAGTGGAACTGGCAAGGAAAACAATTTAGGAACCTCTGTGCCAGATGAGCTGAAACATCTTTATCCTTTTATGAATGGTGTTACTTTGACTATCCGTATATTTGACTTCACCATCCTTGTGCCTGAACCAAAGGAACACCCTTTATCCTTAGGTGAATGATCTGTTTCCCATCTCTGTACACGCCTAGAAAATAAATCCTCCTGATTATTTGGGAGGCAAATGGGGAATATCAGCAGCTTTAGAGGGCCTGTGCTTCGTAGTCTTATTCTTCTATGGGTGCAACAAATAGCTATTCTGTGGAAATAAGACCATCTTCTTTCCCTCCACTAGTTCTCAGATAGTCCTGAGATATGGACACAGAGGAACCCCAGGTGACCTCTGCAGTGAGCAGACAGGAAAAGCCTGGAGCAATACGTGGTTGAGAATGAAGTTGTTCATCACAGGGTCCCTTTGCACTTTGCTCCCTCTGCCCCAGCTCTGCCATGGTGAGCAGCCAGACCCAAGGGAGCGAGCAGGGGTTCACATTGCTGAGAGCCTGCTCTTCAAGCCTGAAACACAGAATATGCATTTGAAAGCCAGCAGGCAGAGGTGGATCCTATGGGCCCCTGTGCACTGCTGGAGCCGTGAGGCTGAGAGCGAGCCATGCTTTGTAGCCTAGAAAGGCACATGTCAACCTGCCTGGCAGGGAGCCGTCAGCAGCCAGTCCAAAGGGCTTGAGTGAGAGGCAATAAATAGGTTAATAAATGACAGGGAAAGCTGGCTGCGTTACATAGTTTTAGTTTCTGCATGTAACCTCCGAGGAACCAAAGGTTCGCGCAGCCCTTTGCAAAGCTGTCTGAGCACTTGTTTGGCTTGGGGGGATCGGAAAGTCTCCTCCAGCTCCTGTGCTCTGAATCATTGTGGGACTGATTTTATTATCCCCAGGGGCCAAATGCTTGGGCTCTCCTTGGCTACCCCAGGCAAGGTGGTGATGCAGTTCCATGCTTTGCTGTGATCACCAGGGAATTTTCCTGTGGGACACTGCCAGGCCACTTCCCTCGCAGCCAGATTTGCTCAACATCCCCTGGAAGGGGTCAGTTTTGGCACAGACCAGCTTTATGGAGCACTTCCCTAAAACTCCTAGCATGGACAAGAGTGAGTTACAATTATTAGGGGAACTTATCTGAGGATGAACTTGCTTTTTCTAAAAGATATCTCCTATTGTTATTGTAGTAGCACTGTACTATTAACTTGTTTTAAAACAGGTTTTGTTCCCTTGTCTCATTGTTTCAATGCAGCCCAGTGATACACTGTAATCTCTGCCTCCACCTTGCTTCTACTCCTGTCTGACACTGTGCATTATGAAATTCTTAGGTATGTATTGTCTGGCCATTCTTTCCAGGCATGAATTATACATTTGCTGTATTTGGCTTCTTAAGCCTTACTCTGTGTCACTCACTTAGGTATCTGGAGTCCCTGTTCTGCTCAGTTCTGGGTTATAGCATATTTTTGGTTGGCCTACTGCTGTTCCCAGCCGGTCCTGACAAAGCCCATGCTGGTTTGGCATAGCCAGCACATTACACTTGACAGCCCTTCTCCTGTTTAATTTCCTCTTGCTGACTCCCGCAGCAGGGCAGCGGGTGCAGGCAGGAAAGGGCTGCAGGTAGGAGCAGGGGCATTGCTGTTTTCCAAAACAAGGATTTCCCTCCACCCTCAGGTAAAACATAGGCAACTGTCTCTGCTCTGTTTGTG
The DNA here is from genome assembly GCA_025920805.1 of Petroica traversi. NCBI lineage: Eukaryota > Metazoa > Chordata > Aves > Passeriformes > Petroicidae > Petroica > Petroica traversi. The sequence goes on from JAHLSL010000007.1 coordinate 9,685,988, forward strand.
TAATTTGATGGCATAAAGTGTCTCCTCTGTGACACAGTTGTTCATGGCTTTTTGGTTGAATTTTTTCTCAGGTGAAAGCTGGCGGGCATTGGATCCATGCCATCTTCCAGCTTGACACTGAAGTACAGTGAATTAAGTGTACATACTCTATCATTTTTTATGTGTGGCTGTTTCTCTGGTCTGTAGTGTGTCCCTAAAGATGTTTAGGAAGAAGCATACCTTCATCTCATCATCTCACACTGCCAATGGATTGTGTTTATCAAAAGCCAGTTAAATTAGCAGGGAATTGGAGCATGTAATGTATAACTAAAGTCTGCAATAGGAGAGCGTGAGGCTGAGGGGTTTCTGCCGCTGGATAGAAAGGAGGAAATGAGCAGGGGAAGAGAAAATAAATTCCTCAGAAAACCCCCAAAGCACAGGGGGGGTGGGAGGAGGGGAACAGGGTCTTCTGCTCTGGACTGCAGCAGAGCATTTCTTCTCAAAACACTGCGTCTCTGGGAAAGTCCAGCACATTAAACCGGCTAACTGCAAAACACACAGAGGTCCAAAATGAACTGTAGGTGAACACTGGAGCTTTCACAGGTGCCCATCCTTGCTGGTAGGAATCACTGACTCTAGAACTGCAGTTATTTTTGGCAAATAGGACCAGGTGTGGGGTTTCTGCCTGCAGTTTAGCAAAGCTCCACATCCCTGGCCATAGAAATTTGTGTCTTTGACACATACACGTACAGTCCCCAACGCCAGAAGAGCTTAGTGTGCAGGGTTTTAGTCTTTCCTGGTGATGGCCTTAAGCCATGGACTCACAGCTATTTTAGGTTTTCTCTCTGAGGGTCTGACCAGAAATTTCTTCCAGAGCTAAAAATTGCATGAAACTGAGTGTGTGGGATAAAAAAAAAAATGCTCTTTTGACAAAGCAGTGTTTTCCTACCAAAAACTGCTTTACCTAAAGCTTCCCAAGCAGCCCTCATCCCAAGCAGTGTAGCACCATGAAATCAGGCATCTTCCTCTGCTCTTGGCCAAGAGCCCTCCCTGGCCAGACCCCACGTGGGAATGAGGTTTGTTGGCATCCTGTTCACAAATGCCAGTTATAACTGGGTATATGTTTTTTGCTGGAAAAAGCATTAGCACCTTTGGTACCTTGCACTTTTTTGGGCCCAGGGAGAGAGATGGGGGCAGAGAGTGCTGAGGTTAAAGATGAGATGTAGGGCAGCCTATGCAGTGTGGGGGGGGGATAATGAATTCATAGGCACATGGAGACCATTCAGCAAGCTTTGGGCTCCGGTGGGCCCCTGGGTAGAAGGACTTTGATCTGACTCCAGCCTTTTCCCAACGAGGCATTGCCTTTGAATGCGTTCCTGCTCTCAGCCTTGCCGTGCACAGCAGACAAAGACGAGGGGAGCAGGGAAGAAGAAGGGGGGCTGTTTACCCTCATCAGGAATGGTCGAGTGGCCCAAGTCAATACAGCCTATTTTTCATTAACCTAATCATTAGTTTTTTCTCACTGCCAATTAAATTTTTCCTGTCAGTACTCAGAAGGGCATCATTTACATCTATGAGATATATATATTTTTTTAATAGGGAGCTTCCTGGACATGGTGGGGTTATTTGAGGAGTGGAAATGAAAGTTTAATTTCTGTCTGAATGGAAGAAGATTTTTAAGTTTTAATTATCACGCAGCTTGGATTCCTGATGGTTGAGGACCGTATTGGAAAGGCTGGTTTCCATTGTGTGCAGTGGATAATTATGCAGCCCTCTCCTGGGCTCGCTGCATTTATTGTCCAGAAGAATCTTCCCAAGCAAAAAGGGGGAGCAGATTTACAACCCAAAAAGCATTTTTAGAGCCTGCAAAAGTTTCAATTTGATGCTTGCAAAGGAAGACTTCTGCAACTATTTAAATTTTTTTTTTTTACCCTTTTTACAAAATAGCCTCCATCAATTAATCTGGTAATCTGCCTTTCCCCTCACAGGTTGCTTAGGAAATAGTTTTGTAAACTCAAGAGAACCCTTCTGCAGCTGGACTGCTTTGTGCTATCAGTTTCTAAGCAGAATTCCTTCAAAGACAGTGGGAATTTCTGCATAAATCCACTGGCCCATTTGAATGTGCAGTGTCGAATAGAAGATTTACAGCCATCTGAAACTTGGCAGTGCTTCTTACCTAGGAGGTAATGTTAATCTAGCCAGGAGAACGTGTTAAAGGATTCAAACAAACCTAAAATGTCAAAGCAGAGCTCATTTACAAATGTTCTCTTTCACAAGCCTTTGGATTAACCTCGTGTCTTTCTCACTGGATTTTTAACAATTGATGGTTAGAAGTTTGCCATGAAAATGGAGACATTTCAGAAAAGGTCTTGTCAAATCTGGTGAAGCTTTTGGTACTGTAGCAATCCCACCAAATCCTCCAAGACTGGGATCAAATCTGCATGTGTTTGGGTGGGTTCAGGTTTGGGGACAAACATCCTGTGCAATTTTGATTAGCGTGACGACATGAAAGAGAAAAATGCTTATTGTGGATGTCCACTATTTTTCTCCTTGCTGAGACGTGGAGTAGCAATTGTGAAAATTGGGGACCAGGAAGAGATTCTGGAAGCACTCGTGCCCATTTCAGTGGATTTGTAAGAGATAATTTAACAGGGCAGCTGTGCATGCAAACATTTCAGATAAGCCTTATTTCCAGAGCTTTCTGACTGTGACAGCATGGCAGAGGACTCTGAATCGAGCTTGTCTTTAATTTGCAATTCTTTTTGGTTTAACTAGTGTAAACCCAAGAGGTTTTGGGCGTCTGGTAGCTACCTTCCAGTCTCGAAAGAGCATATGGTTGTTTTGGGGAAGTTAGCAACTTATTATGGAGGTTTCTGGATTATTAAAATAGCTTAAAACAGCCCAGTCTCCATTCCCTCATCCTCAGTTTTCAAATCAGCATTTTCATTAGTGCTGCCTAAAGACTCAGACATGGACTCAGCTGTAGCCTTGTCCAGCCCATGAGCCTTGACCACAGTTAGACTGTCAGTGCTTCTGAGGCTGTTTGCTAACCCACGTGGGTTCCTGGCATTCTCCAGCTTGCCTACATACACTGAGCATCCTCTTTTTTAAGCTCTTTCAGCTAGAGACCATATGTTGTTACTATAGTCATACCAAGCCTTGTGCATGTTGGCCTTCTGTGATTTAGGACTGTGAATTTATGTCGAAAAGCTGGATAACTCTTAAAGATAAAAACCCTTTTTTTTTTTTTTGTGAGGAAGTACATACTAACTTTTGAAATCTCTGTCTGTATTTTACACAGCCATCTGTTTCTAATATAATCTTTTTATTGCAAACATCCCAGTAGTGTCAGAGAGCTCTATCCCAGCACTTATTCTTCTTCTCACAGTCTTTCCAGCCCTGTTTTCTTCTTTGCCAGCTACCCTGCAATTAGGTGAGACTTTCTGCAGGTGATGGAAAACCAAAAGACATGGATGGTTTCAGATTAATGAATCTGACATGACAGAGGTTGCTTGGTGATTTTGGTTTTGCCTTCAAATAACTTGTGATGTTTGCTTTCTGGAATTAAAGTGAAACATCCACAGATTTTCCTCATGTGATATGGTACAGGGTAGACATGGAAAACAGGATTGAAGGGCTCTCAGTTTCACCTTACCAATCCCTTTGCCCCAGGTCAGGCTCAGCTCCACCTAAACTGCTCCTGACAGATGTGTTTTTTTACCTGCTTGTGAAAGTCACCCTCAATGGTAATTCCACTGCCTCCCAAGGCAACCTCTTCTAGCCCTTTAATATTTCTGTTATTAGAGACCTTGCTCTTCCTGGATGGAGACAGAGTACAATTTATTTGCTTTTTCTTTTTCTGACAAGCATTTACATATTTGAATCCATTACTGCATCTATGTTTGGTCTTTTCTTCCCCAGGCTAAGCAAGCTGGATTCCTTCAAGCTCTCCTGCTAGATTATATTTTCAACACTCTGATCCTCCTTATTTCTCTCCTGAATTTTTTCCAACTAGCCCACGTGAATCTTGAAGCGTGATGCCTAAAACTGGACAGAGATCCCTATTCAAGATCTTTAACAGCACTGGTGGAGGAGGATAATTTCCCCTGTTTACATACAGGTCTCTTGTTTCTGCATCATGATACGATCTCAGATATTGTTTTCAGCCTAACAACTGGTTCATGCACAGTTTACAAATTGCAATAGTCTCCAAGATCCTTTTTCACAGGATTGCTGTGTTCTGAATTAGGAATCAAAGGATGCTGCCACAAAAGTTTGGGTAACCTTGGCAGAGGCTGTGAGCGTGGCAGAGGGACGGACTGAGCCTTTGGTTGATGCTGTAGAGACAGGGACAGCAGCAACCACAGCAGTATCCAAAGTCAGGCAGGAAGGGTTGGGTTTTGGCAATGGGAGAGAGGAATTGAGTAGCTGGATTGGTACAAATAGAAATGAGTACAGCCTGTCCCATCGGTTTCAGGGAATTTCCCCTGGGACCATGTTCTCTTGCTGACTTCTAGAGGCTGAAGTGTTCCTCAGTGCCCCCAAAAGGAGGCTGTGGAGCAAAACAGGCCACTCTTGCTGAGACATCCACTCTACCCCAAATGTTGCGTCCTTTGTAGCCGGTGGAAAGACACTAATCGGCTTTGGGGCTTTTTTTTGACCTGGTCACGTGATCATGCTATCAAGATTAAAGCAGCACGAGGAAGGAAAAGAGGCTTAAACAGCTGAGGGTGCCTGGCAGGTCATTTTAACCTTTTCATAATCATTAAAGCTGCAGAATCCCATTAGCAGTGAGTGACTTGCAGCTTCGCTCCCCGAACAAGCACTGGTGACACAACTTTCTGTTCACCTCTGTTTTCCCCCGCAGGAGAGTCCAACCCAGCTGGGTGCTGGGACCCAAACTTCCAGCAGAGTCTGGCCATTCCTTCACGTGGATCAGGAGTTTGTTGTACCAAGGAAATACAATCCATGGGTCTATCAAAAGCAGAGGATTTATCTCTCAGTTTCTAAAATTAGACTCTCATGGAAGGTCCTGCTCAGGCCATACTGTGGTAGATCAGCCCTTGCCCATCTGTGGTAACAGTAGAGAGGTACAGGATAAGGAAGATTATGATGATCTCCTAAGTCACTGCTTTGGCACTGGTTAGTGGTCTATGGCTTTACTCTGCTGGGATTGGTGACAGCAGAAGAACCTGCACTGCTGCATGCAGCTCTGACATGGGAAGCAAAGCTTTTTGAATGAAGCTGTGTTAACTAAGGAATGAGGCCCTCAAAGAGTGTCTAGTTTGTTGGTGCTGCTCATCTTCTCCTCTCTTACAAGTTTTCACGAGCGCAGCATCACATCCAGTAGTCAGTCTGATCTTCCCATGTCTTTCCTCTAACTTCTGTATCTTCTATTGTCTCCCTTCATATCAACTAGTAAGCTCTGATGTAGAAATGCTTGCCCCACAGTGTTTGGAAGACAGGATCACCCTGATCCGTCTGAAATATGAATACTGTCTTACTTTCTTTAGAATTGTTCTTATTGCATTCTGGCAGAAATCATTGAGTACATCTAGTTGTTGCACAGCAAATGTTTTCTTGAAGAGGCTAAGGAAAACCTGAATTTAGCCTGGGGTTACTGGGCTGTGATGGGTGTTGCAGGTATTTCAGCATCTGGAATTGATCTGGAGAGTACCTGCATTCTCAGACAGGGCAGGCTTCCATGTGCAGGGAGCAAGAGCACTGCAGGGAATGCAAATCAGCTTTTCTCTGTTACATGTACACCAGTCAAGACTGTCTGGCTGTGCATGTCTTGGACATTAATATTTCTAACACCGTGTTTGCTTATTTAATCTAATTACAGTCTATTATTAGTATTATTAGTCTACACTCTTGACTAAAAGCTTCGCCTGAGGCCGAACTATCAGAAACTCACACTGATTTTTCTCGGGGTGACGCCCACAGTCAGGCATTAAACACAACTTGGGAAGCAAGCACATTTTTTTCCTTGGCTGTTTACTTTCAAAATTTCTGAGGGAATAGAAGGAAAAATCTCCCTAGGAAACCCGGACAACCAGCAGTGACTAGTAACCAGGGCTGGGGCAGGCTGTCATGCAGACAGACATTGAGCAGCCTGGTGAAGGTGCTGTCCTCTGCATGTAGGTTTACAGGAGGGCTGTGGAGAGCCCTGGAGAGCTGCAGCAGCACTGTGGTCCTTGCCCACTCCCAGCAGCAGAAGAGCAGCTACAGGTTGTCCCCTCAGGAGGGGGAAAGTGTGGTTTCAGATGATAAGATTAGAAGTATTTTACTGCCTTCCTGTTAGGCAGGTTTCATGGGATGTGTGGGTTAGACATCCTCAGATGCAAATGTTCTCCAGTGGTGCCTGCTGCTCTGTGATAGAGGGACAGCCCCACAAAGATTGTCATGTACACATCACTTAAGTGAGGAAGGGGAAACTGGTTGGCCACTGTGCTGCAGTCATGGGCACATAAACTCCTCCTTCCCTATCAGCCACTTCCTGATAGTGAAATCCTGGGTCAGGAGCTCCTGAACTGTTGACAATCATTGTGGACAGATATTTTGCTGTGTGCAGAGATGATGTAATGGCTGAAAGTCTCAGTAGTAAGCTGTAACAGCCAGAGTCAGGAGAGACCTTACCAGACTCTTATAGGCCAGCTTGAGGCTGCTAAGCACCCAGACAGGTCTAATGAACTGAAACTGAGTCGGGAACATGCAGTCTTGAAAACCTTCAGAGCTTGTAGTTAGAGGCTGCTATGAAATGTTAATTAAATAGCTGCAGTGGCATATGTTCCATCCTGTCAGAGCTGCAGCACAGCCAAGTTGCCAGTGCATAGCCACTGTCTTGTTAGAGTTAAAAATGTATATTATTCTGAGACCATATTTCTTTGTTATTTGTGATTGGACTGGCTACACACTTCAGTCGTTTTGACTAGTGTTTGAATACCTAAGTTATGCCTGCACCTTGAAAATGAGGCCTGATCCTATCAGTCTTATTCAGACAGATGTTATTGTGGGTGGCTTTGGATACTACAGATGGGCCTTTTATTCTGTTCAGTAGATGTGCTGCACCTCAGCACCTCAGTTAGGGAAATATTTAAGATTTTGCCTTAATTCTCTTTCTGTAAGTGCATTCCTGCCACCTCTTTAACACTGGCTGTCAGAGTGCAGAGGGAAATATGTCCCTACACAACTCATGGTGAATGAGGTGGTGGGGCAAGAGCTAGAGCAGGTTGCTACTGTTTGCTTGCTGAATTTCTTGCAGAGGTATAAAATGCTGGGAGCTTCTATTTACCACAGACCTTGTTGTTGAAGGTTCTCTTACCATATCCCCAAGGGGAGACCTCAAATTTTGCCTAAGCTGCTAGTGGAAAGACATGGGATTTAGGATTAGCAGAGTATGGACTTGATGATCATGAAGATGTGAAGATGATCAGAGGGCTGGAACACCTCTCCTCTGAGAAGAAGCTGAGAGAGTTGGGGTTGTTGAAACTGGAGAACTGAAGGCTCCAAGGAGACCTTAGAGCTGTACCTAAGGGGGCTCTAAAGTACCCTTTCAGTACCTAAATGGGGCTATGAGAGAGCTGGAGAGGGACCTTTTACAAGGGAATGTAGTGATAGATGGATTCATGGCTTTGAACTGACAGAGGTCGGGCTTAGATTAGATATAAGGAAAGAAGTTTCTACAATGAGAGTGGTAAAACACTGTCACAGGTTGCTCGGAGAGGTGGTAGATATCCCATCCCTGGAAATATTCAAGGACAGGTGGATGGGGCTCTGAGCAACCTGATCTAGTTGAAGTGTCCCTGCAGGGGCTGTGCTAGGTGACCGTTGAAGGTCCTTTCCCACCCAAGTTGTTCTGAGATTCTGCACCAAAGCAAACCAAGGAGTGTTCCCAAAAGCCCTGGTGGTGCCATAGCAGAGGCAGCACCTGTGACACTGAAGCAGCTCAGCACTGGCATTGTGGTGGCTGTGCTCACATTTGAGCCGTCCACTGACTTAAGCCTGTTGGGAAAACTTGCCTTGCATACCAGTCTGAAACAGGACATGGAATGGGGTTTGCTGGTAAGACCAGGAAGATGGGGGCTGTTTAGGAAAAAGCAAGGGTAGTGCATTTGTCCATCTCTCCCGACAGTTTCCTTTAATGACAATATTCAAGATATGTGAGTTTCATCTGCCTTCCAACTGCTCTGAAAGAATGCTGTTGCTTTAATAAATCAACTTCTTTACAAGATATAACCACTGACCATTTTTCAGCCTGCTTGTGTGTGTCAAGAAGCAAGACCAGCAGAGCAATACGAATCTGAAATATGATAGGGAAGAGCAGAGATGTGATAATGAAACTGCCAACAAACAGCGAAGTGTTTTATTGAGCACAGGTGAAGGCCTTCTTATGAGATGATCTTTGATGGAAGGAGAGGAAGAGAAAATGTCAGCATTCTATCATGCAAAGAAAGCAGCTGGTTGCAAGGTGGAAATCTGGCAGAGCATCAGTCCTTCGTGTGCCTTTCCTCCGTAGTTTGGGAGAATCCCTCTAGGGATGCTGCTTTTTATGAGGATAGGAAGATCCTTGTTTGCAGGACATTGACAAAATATAGCTATGCTTTACTGTTTTAAATTATACTTAGTTAAAGTAGCTCCTGGGTACAAAAAAAGCAGTGGAAGCAGTGGGTGTCCAGCCTTGCTCCTGGGTGTGTGGGGCACCTCTGAGGTGCACATGGGGACAGAGCTGCAGTGGGGCACCATGGCCCTGACCTGCCAGTCAGCACTCCAGCTGGACACTACATAACCACTGCTTTATAGCAAAAAGGCAAATCAAAATACAAATCAAACCTCAGTGGAGCACCTCTGTTGGTTCGAGTCTGCTCTTGCCATGTTTGGTATTGTCCTGGCAATCCTGGGTGTAAGAACTGTCCTGCTGTGCATGAGTTCCATCAGAGGGCTCTTGGCAATTTTCTCATCTCACAGACACCTACATGAACTTTTTCTGGCATCTCTGGTGTGAACTGCACTAAGTATAGAGCAGGTTTTTTTCTTATATTCATTTAGATGCTAGAGTCTCATTATGAAAAGGTCTTAAGTAAAAGTGTCTTGATCCCAACCTCACAGCTACCACACAAAAACCTCTGCTCTGCATGCATGTTAGAGAAGTGGCATGTGGAAATACAACCATTTATTTTGCTGCCGTCAAAATAAATGTGTAATTTATCATATTTACGCCTCTGACAGATTCCTCTGAAATCTCAGATGAGAATCAGAAAGGCTAAAACTGTCTTTTAAAATTACACTGTTCTGTGCTCTGCAGGCTGTAAGATTGTTTTGTTTGTTAAAACAATTTCTAATTTATGTTTTTACAAAGCTTGAGGAGCCAGGCAGTTCCCTGCTCTCTGAGAGACCATTGAGTTAAAACAAGGTAGAGTGATTTGTCTTGCCTCCATTTAGCTGTAATGAGTATTAAGTGGTTTATCTATGTGGAGAAAAGTTACTCAGCTAGATTACATCCAAGTTGAATTATATCCCATTCCAGATGGAGTATGTTTTTCAGAACAGTAAATCTTGAGGAGGGTGGAAAATAGCAGTAATGCTCCTTCCTGAGCTGGAACATGGCTCTTCTACCTCTCATGGAGATAGCAGTTTTTCCAAGGCTTTGTAAAGAAACAGGACTTCAGATTTTACAGCTCTGTGAATGATTTATCTTGTAGCGTTTACATTGTGCGAGTGAGCAGTGGCTGAGGGTGGTTACAGTTTTTGGTGGTGATTACAGGCTTTTTACCCGAGTTGCTGTCGTGGGCAGCAGCCTGGCAGGGTGCTTTGATGCCTCTCTCCCCGACTTCCTCTTCTGTGTGATGGCTGCCACAGGGACGGTGCCGAGTGGGATGTGAAATGTTTTGATGGGAAATTCCGTCCCTCTGGTGCCATCTGGCCCACTAAGGAGCCCCCTGCTCGTGTGGCTGTTTCTCATGGCCCCAAGGGGTGATTAGAGGAGGATGTTGGCCCTGATGGAATCCCAGCCTGCTTTGAGTGCCAGAGAAAAAAGAGTGCCAGAAAGGTTATCCTTGGCCACCAAACTGGTCTGGTCACCAGCAAGGCACCAGGAGGTGTGAGTGGACTCAAACTCAGTGACACAAGGTGTGGTTATGTGGGTGTGCTGGGGGTATGCCCCAGTACCTGAGTCTGGGAGCTGCTCCAGCCAGTGAGGAGAGTGCTTTTGGGCTGGTGAAGGTGGAGCATTGGTCTCAGCTGGCAGCAGGCTTTGTCTCAGCAGTGAGGACCATTTCTTTGATTTCTAATGAAAAGGGATGAGGGGGTCTGATTCAGTTCTGCTGCCTCTCCTGGATGGGTTGTTGGAGCTGTCCTTGTCTCCTGGCTCTGGGGGAGGCAGGAAAGGAGGGAAACTCACTGATAAGAAAAAGGTCAGAGGCAGAAAAATGTTGGGAATGTGTTTCTTGATATGACATGGGTGAGAGCTAGCCTGGGGTTTCACTGCTTAGCCTGGCAGTGTTACTGCCTGCTGTTGTGAGAGTTATGAGATTTTTTAAAACTGACATCGAGATGCAAATGGCTCATCTGGCACCTGCCTCAACACAGGCAGGGCCAGAAGATGGAGGTGATTCATGGAGGGCACAGCAAGGATTGGGATGGCTCTGAGCACTGTTTCTCAGCCTTTGCCTGAGATGGAGGATCTTCTGCTGACAGAACAGCTCATTTGGTTTTTTTTTCTTTTCTTCCTACGTATATTTTATGTTGCCATGGGGTGTTTTCTGGCTGAGGTCAGACATCAAACATGGTTTGGGGTTGAACAGTAGTGTCTGAAGAATTCTAGCAGTTGTCAGGTCAGGCTTTCAGGATCAGTGTAGTTGTGGTGCACACTGGCTCCTGAGGATGCAGAACTTGCCTTCCTAAGGAGTACCTCTCTTTTTGGTAAGGGATATAAACCACAGAGATACCAGAATTCTCTGTTTTCTTTTCTTTGCCAATCATGCTCTATTCTTTTCATCAACCAGTCAGTCAGTTCTTGTAGGATTCAGGTTCAGCTTTTGTGACACCATTATTCCACTTAACCCAAATTTCTCACAGCTGCTAGCACAATGAGAGTACTGGTGGAGCTGGAATGCAGATGGGAAGGGCATCTTATCTGAACAGATCTACCAGTGGAAGCTGTTGTATTCAGCACACCACATCACACTACAGTGATGTAGTCTCTGGTTTCTTCGGACAGAGATGGAGACTGGTTTTGGAACTGTTTAGCCAAATGGGTATTATTGTACTGAATTTAGGACTGTTAACAAAGTGTCATGGCCTGGGGAACAGAAGAGGTCAGACCAAAGGATCCTTAGTCCTCCTGGCTTTATATTTAATAATCTCAAACTCCCCTTGCACCCTCCTGGAGGAGAGTGCATTACTAATTCCGCAAGTTCTTCAAGCTGATCCTGAAGTCTTGCTGATTTCAGCACTGGTCTACTGCATCATTCTACTCACCACCTTCAGATGTGTGTGGCTAATGCTGCGGTGCGCGAAGCATTCACAGGGAAGGTGCTCTAGATTGATTCTATAACTTTCTTGGTTTGTTCTCTCCTCCACTGGCCTGGAGACTCCCCCATGTTAAGGTGGTTGTTGGGCCGAGTTTGAGGTCTGTGCAGCTCAAGCTGATGTTGCTGTGAACCTTGTCACCACTTAAGCTGTTCACTGAACTTACAAAGCTCCCTACAGTGTCTTCTTAACCTTTCTCAGGAGGACTTGTTTGGATTTCCTGGGCCTGAACAAAGCATAATCCAGTCAAAAAACTGAGCATTTTTCCTCTGAGAGTGTGCTTTAGATGGGCACTTGACTCGGATCCATCCTGCTGTTCCTTTATGTGTGGTTTGGCACTGGTCTATGGTAGCACTTTTTTGAACATGTTCCAGTTTTTTCCTTCAGTGGCCAAAGCAGTCTCAGTGATTAGCTGTAGCTTCCCTGCTGGCCCTTCTGCTGAGCTGCCCCCAGAGTGGCCAGGAAGAGCATTCGGGCTTAGAGCCGAGAGCGTTTGGCAGCCACTGGCAAAGGCAGAGAGAAGCTGTTCAGCACAGAGCCAGCCTAAGCCTCACACGTGTGCGTGGGTGAGTGTTTGTGTGCCAGAGCTGCAGCCAGAGGTGCCTGCTCACCCTGGGGGGGCTGATCCCAAAAGTGCTGGCCATGCAGCACACACCCACTGGCACCGGGGCCCTTGTGTTAGCAACCCTGTATTTGCACTCAGCAAGGAGTTCTGGGGTTGAACAGTGGCTTCTGCATTCATGCCCTAATAAATGAGATGAGGGAAATTATAATTTTGCACTTTGCAGAGCTCTTTCAGAAGTGTGAATAATATTTGGGGTTTTTCATATACTTATGTTGCAAAACTTTTCCTCCTGCTGTAACAGCTCATGGCCTCTGCTACTCAAATTACAGGTGGAGGAGAAATTTTGCAAAGATCCAAGTGTACGGGAGGAACTCAGCAAGCTATAATGAAAATGGAGAAAAGGTTTTCCCAGGTTCTTTCATTTTCTTCCCTGTGAAATTTTCAAATGTGTTTCTTCAAAGCACAGTTCAAACAAAAGCCAGATGCTTTGGAGAGCAGTAAACCACCCACAGAGTTCTCCAGGCCACCCTATCTGGTGTTGCTGTCTTACTGCAATGGTAAACCAGCCATTGCATTCATTCAGGTTGAATATTACCATTTTATGTGAGGGTATTCCGTATTTTATTGTCCTGATATTTCTTCTGGTTAGCGTCACGTGCTTCCACAGGAAAAACAGATATCCTGGGTAGGCACTTGTTGTGTGTGTCAGGCTGTGTGCATGCTGCAGCTCTGTAGCCTTGCTGAATACACTTCTCCCCCTTTTACAGCACTGGGAGCTGTGGCATTGACCTCCTCTTAGAGCTGTGCCAACAGCTTAGTTTTGTGAGTTTCTCAGTTGCTTTTGAAAGAAAAAGGCACGTGTGTGGAGGGGTTGTTTATTCAAACCTAAAAGGAAACATCTTGTTCTGTTATGGAGTATTTTGGTGCATTCTAAATGAATGAGAATAGCTTTTAAAACTAGGAAATTGCTTTTATAAAAATACAAAACAAAGTGTTTCAACTTCACTTTCCTTCTGTATCACCCACCCCTCGAACTGCCATTGATGCAGATATTGCTTTTGCGGGATCTCAGCTTTTTAGTGAAAAAACCTTTGACAGGGTCCCTCCTTACCCTATACACTTAGAGTTTTATTCATCAAGTCTGTCCCAAACTTGCCTTCCACAGAGTGGGAAAACATGTTGCTGTCTGACAGTACTTGCCTGTACCACAAGAAACTGAAATGTGTTTTGGTTTTTTTTCTCTTTTCCTAAAGATTCGTCTTCCAACTATATCAGGCAACTTGAAACAAAAGTGAAACTGCTGGAGGATGACAACAAGCTTCTTTCTCAGGTAGGTTTTATTGCCTAATAGATTCTAGCGTGGCTCAGTTCTTCTATTTCCATATGGTTGTGTCTGACTGCCCATTTTAGTGCACACTGACTTTTGGTAAACATCCTGTCCAGGAAGTACATAACTCATATTAACCCCACACACAGCTTTTGTCTCCTTTTGTTAAAATAAAAAAAATAGGACAAAAAAAGTGAATCCTCTGTTAGTGTCTGTGTGTATTTCAGAGATGCATTAGTGCCTCCCTGCAAAACTCCTTTATTCACCTCTGCTGCTGGGGATGCTGTGAGAGTCCAGCTCTGCCTGTGTCCTTGCTGTAGGGTTTTGTCTTGCTTGCCCATTTACATTGACTTTTATCTCGTTGAAAAGGGAGACTATTGTCAAAGGACGGCCTTGGGAATAGTTGTGTGTGGTGCAGGCTCCCAGATTTTATTTGAGATCTTACATAAATCTGAACAGACTCTCTAAAGGGGAACTTTTTGCTTGCATCTCCCTTTCAAAGCCTACTCCATGTGCCACTGTGCTTTTGATCACTCATGATGCTCACCTGTCTTTATATAGCAATGTCAGTGGGAAGAAAACAGCCATTTTCTCTGGTATGTCCTCTGGATCCCCTGTAAAACACAGCAGCTGGTGTAAACAGGGGCAGCTCTGCTGCATTCAATAAGACACTGTCTATTTAAAACATCGAAAAAGTTACCTTTTTTCCCCTGTTCTTTGTATCCTTTCAGTGTTTTGTGTTCTACCTTAACGGCATTTTAAAAGTTCCTTTCCATACTTTGCTTCTTACTTCAAGCACCATGTTTCACAGTCATTTTGTTCCATATTCTTCCCAATTATCAGGTCTGAAAATAAAAAAGCCCTTGTAATATTTTTAAATGCCTTTTAGCCAGTTTATGTTGTGCTGTTTTTTGCAATTTCACCAAATTGGAGAATAGACTGTTCCAGGATCACATTTCTAAAACATTCTTATTTAAAATAAACAAACAAATATAATAAGGAGCTCTATGCGCACTCAAATTTTAATAATGTAATTTTTTCAAATGTTATTTTTTTCTGAAGTACACATTTTGACCTGACTTGGAGCTTTTTAAAAGATTACTCCTTTCTCCCAGCGTACTCATTGGCACGGCTAGCCATGAAAAAAACTCATGCCAAAGGGTTAAACCCCAAAAGGGTGCTCAACTCAACAGCTTTGGAGTTGCTTCGTGTATTAATCGATTGTTAATTTAATTTGAACTCCCTGTGTCTTTGTCCCAAAGTGTGACTGAGCTGGTGTCTGGTGGCGGTCGAAACCCTGCGACTGTTTAATTGGAGCTATTGATAGGCAGATGGTCTGTGTGGGGCCAGTTGGGATGGGCATGGATTCGGGGATAGGCTCCATGTGCCCTTGGCCTAGCTTTGTCCTGCCACAGCCAAGAACAATACTCTGTCAGATCTGCCTTAGGAGGTAAAAAAAAAGTTGGTGATAATGAGTAGGGGCTACATGGGCTCACTGCATTGGGAGGATGAAACCCAGATAGTTTTGTGGTGTGTGGGACTGCTTCAGGCTCCTGCATCAACCCTTCACCTATGTGCTGGGTTTGAAGGCTGTGCCTTTTCCTCCACTGTCCTCAGGTTTCATCACCTTTTGGGCTACGTTATTACAAATATTTGAATCCAGGTGGGAGGGAAATTACTTTAAAGTTGCTGTGTGTTCTGGAGAAGGCCAGCCACCTCCCCAGCAGCAGCAGGCACTGATGCCAGCCTGATGTGATGTGCTGTGCAGCCCCTGTGTGATATCTCAGGGGCCCTCCAAAAAGACCAGGATGCAACCTCTTTGAGACTACATTCAGGAAATAACTTTATTTATCATGAACAAGGAGTCAGCTTTCCCTAGGGCAACAGGACTGTTGAAGCTACCACGGACTGGCTGAACTCCCTGGGAATACTGAGCTGCATCACTTCCAATCTACCGTGCTACAAACCCAGATCTAGATTTTTTTCTCTTTTAATGAGAAAGATTAGGAAAATCTGTATAGACACAAACTCACGTGCATATGCACATATAGCTCCCAGCACTTTCCCAGAAAGTATTATCCACTTACTGTGTTTTTACTGGCCAGGTCTGATTGGGAAGTGTTTAACTGTTGCCATGTGGATCTTTGGATAAGACTCTAGTCAAAACGGATCCTGGCAAACTTTCTCCTGTTTTGAAAGTTGCCAGGTGATCCTGGCTGTTTGAACTCAGCATTGCCAAACTGGCTTGTCAACACCAAAGTCACATTTTAACTCAGCTTGGCTTTCTCCCTGGGAGTATTGACTTTGCAATAATATTTGCAGCCTGGTGTCAAGAAGTTCTATCACCAGCGTGCTGAGGAGCGATGAAACCTGACGTCCTAAGTAACAAACACTGCCTGTGCATTAAGGGATTAACAAATCAGGGGTGGTTATGGAAGTCTTCCTGGCTTCTTTCCAAGTGCTAAACATAGAGCTGAAATAGTGCTTCATCCAGAGAAGGCCGGTACTGCAAAGGGTATTTGCAGGCTTTATAGCAGGATTTATATTCCAGTGTCCAGTGTCACAATACCCCTTTGCTGGCTGGTGCATCCTGAATGACATTTGTTGCTTTATCTTCTTCAGCATCTCTGGAGTGAAGGTATACTGAGAGGTGATGTCTTTGTGGCCCCTTCTGGAATCAACTTGTTGCAGGGGATCCCAAGCTTGCACTTTTTCTCCTGCTTCCTAACATATCCTTTCTCTATAAGCACTTTAGAAGAAAGCCTCAGTGGGACAGGCAAAAGCTCCCCAGCCTGTGCCTGGCAGCTGCTCTGCACTGTGCATGTCACCTGCAGCACAGGTGTGGTGGGATTCACACTTCTGTTTTTCTAGTGAATTATTTGAGCAGGTTAATGGAGAGAGCTTTTCTTACTCATGAAGATCAAGAAATACCCTCTCACAAGCCACTCTGCAGTGGGAGGAAAGGAAATGGAGATAAGGGTGTTACTATGACAGCCATATATGGGGCTTTTTTTGTTATTTTGACTTATTTTGCTTTCTAGGGAAGGATATGATGTGTATTTCCAGTTGGAAAATGATATGCTTCTGGCATTGCTAGCCCATTAGTAGTTATTACTCTCCTCATTTTCCTATCTCTGAGAAATTACTCCCGTTTTTACTTTTTTTGGATGCAGTTTATGTGGTTATGTTTTGTTGTGTGACCATGTCAGCTAGAAGGTCACGCTCTTGGATAACATTGCTGGGTTGGAAAAATCTCTGGCAGCAATTCTGGCAACTCTCAACTTTTGTTGCCCTGGTTTTGATTGTTGAGGAATGGTTGTAGAAAATGCCACTACCAGAAAAGACCACTCAGTCCTGCTCTCCAGTGCTGGTAGGTGTCTGTGGGGTAGCTACAGTGGCAAAGATCCCACAGAGCCTGGTGGGGATGGTGTGAGCCTTTCTCAGTGGTGTAGCTGGTTTCTGGAAGTTTTAGTTGTAGTGTAAAGAAGATGAATGAAAGCTCTGAGAAATGCTGGGTGTTGGTTTTGGAGAGCTTCATGGGCATCACTTTCGTAGTCTCACAATCTCCAGGGAAGAACTGCACTGAGATCTGCTGTGTGCATGCATTTGGTCTGTGCAACACCATGTGGGTGAAGTCTTGCTTTTCCTCTGTGTCATTGTGGAAATGCCCAGAAGAGCTGTTGTTTAGTGGTGTCTGGTTGACTATACCTTCCATATTGCTAAGATACAATCCCTGAGGTGGGAGACCATATTTGCTTTCCATTCCTCTGAACTGGAAGTGTCCAAGCACAAAATAGGCCCCTTTAGCCACCTCATGCTGCCCCTTGAACAAAAAGGAATTTTTAATTATGCGCTTTTCCCTTAAGCCTAGAGAGACCTGTATTTACAACATTTAGGAGCTCCAAAGGTCAGTTCTGGGTAGTTTCATAGCTACATAAATTTTAGAGATAATAATGGTAACAAACTTCTGTCCATTCCTTCACGTTATTTTGCATTTTCAGCTCTTCAGATTGAGCACTTTTAACTAAAACTGAAGTTTATAGGCTGTGTGGACTCATCACTTTTCTCTCTCCTTGTAACTAAGTACCATGCACTGTGGGCTGGCTGTCAGGACTCCTTTTGGTTTATAGTCTCTGCTGAGCTGTGTCTACCGTGTCCCTTGAGGGCAGGAATGCCAGAGGCATTTTTCTGTTCAGAGATGCTCAGGGCACATTACACACCTTTGTTTCAAAAAGCCCAGCTTTTTACAAAGCAGATGCATTGTGCAGGTGAGGCTCTAAGTAACTGAACATTTGACAACGAAGTCCTGATGCCTTTTTCACAGAAAATTTCAAGTCCCCTGGTGCAGAGCAGAAACAAAAAAAATTCTTCTCTAGGGAATGACAGCCCTTGGGATTTATGAGGATCATAAGAGTATTTAATTAAAATTGCCAAATAGACTTCAGTAGCACCAGCACTTCACAGCAGTTCAGCCTGCTAGCTACCTGGGATTTAGAGTGTCCTTGCGAGATCTTTAGAGCATCTCTAGAAGTTCTTGAAAACTGTTCTTAGTCTTACTTTTAAGTAACTGCATGCTTTTCCTGAATTAAAAGAAGGCTGCAGCTGTAGAGTTAATAAAGTGATAGTAGGCAATGCCTGTAAACACTGCTATTAAGACAGAGCTGAGGTGTTTGAGCAAGGAACTTCCGTGGTCACAGCATCTGCAGGCTGCCACAATTCTTACAAATGGGATCTTGGCACAACCATGCACTCAGCAGGCAGTTTCCAGCATATAGTTCTGAAAACAAGGGGGAAAATCTGGACCCCAGGGCCAAAAAGAGCCTGACAATCGTTAGTACTGCAAAGAACAAAGATGTAAATGCTATTCAGTGGAGAGCCTGATCTCTTCCAAGGAGGACAAAAAGAAATTGCCCACAATGCGCTGGCTGGCTCCAGGAGAGTCAGAGTGCAATTTCCTCTGTTGTTTTATTATCAGTCACTTCTGTGCCAAGTCTGCCATTAACAGTTCCTGCTTGTAGAATTGCCTCTCGGCTCTCAGAGTTGCTGTAAGGTCTCAGCATTTGGGCCTCTCTCTGAATTGGCTCTGGAGGTTTGTCTGAGGCCATGGCTTGTGCCAGGAGCACTGCACACACTCACCACGACAGGAACAAAATTACAAACCTGTCTAATTTCCCCAAAGTCTACCTATTGTTTGTGCATGAGGAGGATAAGTATAATTGCTTTAATTTAAGGTCTCACAAGGGAAATTGAATTTTTTTTTTTTGTAATACAGAGCAACTCAGACATGAAAGCTTTCCAGGCAGTTGGTCTCCATTTAAATTCAGAATACTGACAGGGATGTGCCCTCAGTTATTCTATTACCATTTTTAGACAGTGTTTAAATGTTTAGCTGCATATTAATTTTAAGTAATAAAAAAGGAGATTAGTATTTGGGGTAGCATCCAAATATTCCTTTCAAGTCAATGGTGAGAATTCCTACAGGATTCAATGCATTTTGGAGTACAGCTCTTGAAGAACCAGATTTTCATGAGACCTTCTCTCTTGAGACCAAAACTTTGATACAGTTTTGAGGGTACACTGCATTGCTTACATGTGTAAATGCAAAATGTGATAACAGAATCCCTCAAATGTTGCTTTCTTAGTTGTGGCAGCAGAATCTTCAGAAAAACATAGCATGTAAAACCAGTGTCCGAGTGTGTTCCATTTCATCTCCTTTTATGAATTACAATGTCAAGATGGATCTGACCATTTGCTATTCAATAAGTTGACTTGAAATGTAAATATCAATATGTACTGCTTGAATTAAATGTTTTTCCTCCCCAAATAAGAAATACACCATTTTATAGGAGCAGTTAGAAATACCTTCAAGCCCTCTAAGACAGTGGAGTTCCTTCTATTTACTTTGGACATCAGGGTTTGAGCTGCTACCTACCAAAATAGATATTCTCTTGCATTCATGCACATCTAAAATGCACGACCAGTGACAGAAATGAACTTTTGCAACTTGTAATGAAATCTGGGTGCTGTACTGTGTCTTCTGGGGGTTGTCACCTGTGGATCCAGGGATTTTACGAGAATATAGAGTTCCCTAAAGACCTGGGAAATACAATTCAAAAGATCTGGATCCAGAAGTCAACTCACAGATAGGCAGAGAAAAACTGGGTTAATTGAGTCTTACAAATTTGAGACCATCATATAATTTCTTGCAACTTGAAATTTTGGAAGGGCTGGAGCTGAATTTCAGTGTTGAGTGTGTGTGAGACAGATACACACACAAAAAGCTCAGCCATGCCCCATTTGTTTCTGTTGTGGGTAAGCAAGAACATTGGGTTTAATGAGGCTCAGTTTAACCTCCAGCTGTGAAATACAGGATTAGTCATATCCTGTGCTTAACCAGCTTTGTAATAATTTCTCTGGATTCCACTTTTTTCTCTGTATGAGGACAGAGCCAGGGAAAAAGCTCTTAATTGCAGTTAGATCAGGGTATGAAGAAGCAGCTTTTTTTGTCTTTGAAACATGTGGAGAAGTTCAAAGTACACAGAGTCTCAGTGATCCGTCCATCTGAGAAGTACTGAAAATGTCTTGAGGGGAAACTATGTAATAACTGCAGAGGCTTAAAAATAGATTTTTGCAATGAGTAAAATACCAAATTCGAGCCCAGATCAAGAGGAAATCAGAGTCTGATATCTGAAAACAACTTGGGCAACAATGGGAAGGATGTTAATCATTCATTACTTTGAGAAAAAAAAAGCCTCTTTACTCAAAACTGTAAGTTTATGACAAGATTTTCAGTTCTCTTTTGTTTTTTATTAAGCCAAAAATGCAAATCTAAATCCTTATAAGAGATTTTTAAAGAATATTCAGATTATCTCATGAAAATTGGGACTGGCTTGATTCTCCCTGTCTGAGTCCTGGTTCAGCAGAGAGCTTGGAACATCCGAGTGGAACTTGGGTGCTCAGTCAGCTGGGGCTCCAAGGGGCTTTTGCTGTTTTATGAGGGGAGGTTTCAGGTCTTTATTCTTCTTATTTCTGACAACTCTGTTATTTTATGGGGTGTGGGGACTGCCTTGGAGGCAGCACAGCAGTGTTGCTGTGACTGAGATTTTGGGAGAAGGTGCAGTGGTTCCCTTTGGCTTCCTTGCTTGGAGTGCAGTCGATGGAAGAAAATGAAAGGTGACTCCAGGGAATGGTCCAGACCTGTGCTGGGTACTACATCCATATCAACATCTACACCCCTGGAGGAGCTGGGGCAGCGTTCGGTATCTTCTCCACTTGCACCCCTAGTAAAGACACTGATTTTGGTTCTAAGGAGCCATGATTGGCTCTGTTAGTCTGAGACTTGTGGCATACAAGCCACAGACCAGACTTGGGCCACACCAAATGCCAATGGCTTCAGCTCCATTTGGCTTTGTTAACTATTGAGCTGCATTTCTATTTGGGTTATAGGCTGTGATACTTGAATCTCTCAGCTGTGCCAGCTCATATTTCCTCTTGAGCAAAGCCTGCCAGTTGTGTGATTATAATTATGTACTGCAATTTGGTTTGAACTGATTATCTGAGTCTCCTGTGAGTTATGGGTTTGATCTTTCTCTGCAGATCTAAAACAAGAGGACAAAAATACAGACATTCTTGAATATTAACAATGTACTGAAGTTCCCTACCTCAGTTGCTACAGAGAATGGAGAGGTTTGAAACTTGCACTGCTTTTATTCCCTATACTCCACTGAGAAACTAATAAAAGTCTTTTTCCAAGAGTGATTTTACATGGTAAAATCTGCTAATCTTCTTACTATCTCCTGACTTTTCCCAAGTTGTTAGCTCCCCCAACAACAGAGAATTCCACCTCTCGCCAATGCAACCAGGTGAAATCTGGTTGCCCCTCCAGCCCCTATGAACACAGATCATGATGTGAGGGGGAAGTCAGAGCCTAGGCAGAAGTGGGGATCCTCATCCCTCTGTTGCATTTGTGAATGGCCTAGATCCAGCTGTGGCACAATGCCCAAATGCATTTTCAATTCCACATGAACTACTAAAAATGGATTTAGTGATGGAACTGGCTGAGGTTGTGCTTGTGACCTCCTGGCTGAATACTGAAGAGGGAATCAGGAGGTGTCTTGACAGACTGTTATCCTCTAAAGCCTTTGTCACCAGTTCAGGAGTGATCCCCAGACGTGCTGCATGTACAACAGGGGTATGAACCAGTGTAAAGGAATTTAATCTCTCCTGTTACAGAAAGCTCATATTATTGCATGACATGGAAGATGTTAAATAGTTTTAATCTCATCCCTTAATTTTTTTTCCTTATTTGCAGAGTTCTCTCAAAATCAAATCCGTTGGTTTTTTATTGCACCCTCATGTGTGTAATTTCCAACTTGCCTGATAAATGCTGTTGGAGCTAATGGGACTCTTCACATATACTTAAAGTCAGATACATGCTTTGCTGAGCTTATTTTTGCTTGAATATGTCTTGTAGTGATAACTGCAATTACTGAACCTTAATTCAATTATTTGCTAGCTTCACACAGTGAAATTGCCCATCCCTCAGATTCCTGGCGCATGAGACACTAAAACATGGATTAATGAGATAAGGGGTAAATGCTTATGCAAGGTCATGTGGTAAGGGATGTTCTCTGGGGGTCAAGGCTGCCTGACAGGGCCACTCACTCGTGGTGCTGAGGTCACGAGAAACAGAGGCCATTGCCCTGATGCCCATGTGAGAGCTGTGCAAGGCAGGTGCTTTGCACCACTCCTGCACATTATTTGAGGTGTGTTTCTGCTTTGCTCTAGCTCAGAAAAATATCATTGCTCTGCTGAGATACCTAAGGTGGTTCTTACAGAGCTGTGTGCCCTGATAGTGCCATGGACCTCTGCAGGAGGGGTAAAATGCCTGTAGCTGAGAAGAAGAGTAGAGTGATCAAGCTTTATTGACTATTTGGGGGGAATCACCATGCTCTAAATCTGAAAAAGTACAATGTTAATGATTGTGCAGATAATAATGGGTTCTGCAAGGCTTCGTTCATGAATATAGGAAAAGAGGTTGAAGTTCAAATAATAATATTATCTTATCAAGTGCTGTATACAAGACCATTTGGTCAGCTGTGGTAAAGATACAGGTTTTTTTCAAGATGATAAAATAAATTTATTTCTGTTAAGTTTCCACGTGTATAATGTTCTTCTGTTCCCTTCTACCTGGGACAGTTTGCCATGAAATTTCAGTAAGGTAGAGAGAGCTAATGCATCCACAAGCAGCTTTTTGGACCTCGGGGCTACCTTTTAATACTGCTGCTGGTTGTTTAGGGCTCTGATTGCTTAGTCTTTCACTTGCTAATGTTGGTGATTTCCATTTTCTAATAATCTGAATGTATTAAATATGCCACTAATTTATTTTTATTTCCTTCCTGTACTAGTGCAAAAGACATTGGTTAGTAATATCTGTGTTTTGGCCAAGTTCAAATCAATGCCATTTAGCTATATGAAGACAAGTGGGCACTTTCAGCTAAATTGCTACAGGAAGTAGCAGGAAAAGATTTTGAGCTAAACCTTCCATTTAATTACTCAGTAGCAAACAATGGATTTTTGAGTGTCAAAATTGAGGCAGTTTCAATTACTGGAACAATTATGGTTCAGAGTATTGTTGCTGGTAGGTTAAGAATTTATATTACAGTGGCAGGCAAGTAATCCAGGTAATGGGCAGTGCAAGAGTCCATAAAGATGAAGACAGCCTGACATAGTGGGCTGAAATAAAACTTCCTGCATTTTCCTTCTCCTCTTCACAAATGTTTATAGTCAAAAGCCAAGGTGTCAACAGAGTTTTCCATCTAACATCCAAGATTCATGGGGTGAAACTAAAATCTGAAGTAAGGGTTTTTTTGAATGTAGCCTTTTTTTCTTTTTTCACACGGAGAGAATTACCCAGTGAACCCAAATCCTTATGGGTTGTATGGTCAGGCTGTGATGCCTTTGTCCTGTTGCTAAAGATCAGGTCTATTCTGATGTTTAAATGATGGTTGAAGGAAATCCTGTGCTTTGTAAAAGGGGAGGTAGCCACTAAAAAATGGAAATTGCTTGTCTATCGGAGAGCTGGGTGATGGTGTGGCATAATAATTTGCCCAAAGAAAATCTTCTGAACTGGTATCAATAAGGGTATGTTCTCTTGTCAATATTGAGTTCCTTGCAGAATTCCTTTCCACCTAGTTGCATTTCATGCTGTTATGTAATTTCTTCTCAAGTTATGTTTAAAGCAGATATAATATTAATACATTTAAGTGGTGTGGTGTGTAATCTGCTGTCTCTTGAGCTTAGTGCAAATAGGTCTGCATTGTAGGAAAATGAAGCTGATTATTATAAACCCTTGGAAATGACAGCCCTTTGGGAAGTCGGCTGTCAGTGACTCCTCTATGCTTGATTCTCTGTATTCTGGACACATTTGGCCATCCCTTTATAAATGGACTCCCCAGAGGTAAACAGAAAAGGGCTTTGTAGGAATCCTGACCTTCACATTGATGCTTTGTTGTGTGTTTTTTAAAATGGTTTGTGAACCAGGAGAGGAAGTTTTCCCAATGCAGGAGGTTAGAGATGAGTTACAGAGGTGAGGAGAGCAGCAGCTCAGGGGCTGAGCTGTACTCCTCAGGTGGCTCCAGGCCTGTCCCTCCTCACTCTTGCCGAGCAGCAGAAGGATGTGACCTCCAGCAGCTCTTTATCACATCTACCACGGCTCCCTGGGTGCTTTGGATACACTCAGGCACAGGATGCCCGTGTTTAGACACCCAAATTGATCCCAAATGACCCCACAGCCCATGGGGACAAGGAAAGCTGTGACCCTTTGTGAAGGCTTTAATATTTCCACAGGGCACAGGATCAAACTGATTATTTATGATTAAATACTTTTTTTTTAACCTCTTTTTAGCCTTCATCTGTTCCAACTTATGCGAAAGGGAAAAAAAAAGTGTTTTCAATTAAAGGCTACTTATGTAACAACCCTGTTTTGAATGCTAATTCATGAATTACTGGGAGCTGACAGTGCTGCTTTTTCCTCGGTCACTTCAGCACATAATTCTAATTGAAATAGTTTTTGCTAATCTCTTTCATAAATGCTGAGAACTTTCTGTCAAGTAAACTTCTGTCTTTTTGTATTTAATTTATGTTAAGAACAGTCCATTTTGTTGCATCAAAGTATTTCAGAATTAAATATTTATCTTCTTTTTTCTCCTTTCTAGCAGAAATAACACTGAAGTGTAACAGAAAAGATAATTTGTCTGACTTGTCTCTAAGTTTTCAACACTTTATCTTCACAGTTGGTCCAACATGGCCACAGCACTGATCTGACTTTACTGGACAGAAACGGAAAGGAAAATAAATGTTTCTTCATAGTACTTTGACCTTAAAATACCACAAACACCATCCATCTTCCTGTGTTATTTGTGTTATTTTTCAGTTGAATCACTCAGCGCAGCAGGTCAAAAAGTCAGAGGCCACCATTTCTTCTCTTTGCTTGCAGGATAGAAGGCTTTGATAGGAACAAGTGTTTGCTGTTTTCTCATTGTTTTGGTTTTGTTTTGTTTTTGTTTTTAAATGTAATTTTAGTCTTTGGTAAGCACCAAGACTTTAATTTTTATCTCAAGCATTTAAAATTATACATTGTTTGTTATGGAAAATACCACTTTCCACCCATCAAATTGCTTCTGTAATCAAATTCCTTCTGTTTTCTACACAGGAAAAAAAATTGAGTTTGCAGTCTATTTTTACTAAAGCTTGATTTGTTGGCCCTGTTCTTTTCTCATTGGTAGAAGCAGGCCAAGCTTCCTTCCCTGGTGAGAGGGGCATGTCTGTGTCCATTTGTTTCATAACAGGCAGACAAAGCTCTAGGGCTTTGGGCAAAGAACAGTATCTTCTGGGGTCACTCTTTGTTGAAAAATTTATCAATAAATGTTATGTCATTATTTCCGAGTACTGAAGGGCGCTTGTGTTGGGGTCACCGCTGTGGGGTGTCAGTGCTGGCACTGGGTGACTCAGGTTTGTGCTGCAGGCAAAGGTGCTGGCTCTGCAGGCTTGTCCCTTGTCCCCAAGCTCCTCAGCTGGGGAGAGGAGGCAATGCCATGGAGACAAGTGCTCAGTTATACTGAGGGCAGGTCTTGCACTTTTGAACTGCTGTGAAAGTCAGGATGTGCCTTTTATTTTATTTTACTTTATTTTATTTATTTCATTTTATTTAATTTTATTTTATTTTAGCTATGGATGGAACTGGAGTTTGAAAAATATTCACAGCAAGAGAGCAAGAACCACTCTGGAGTAGTCAATGGGCAGTTGTTGGTGTTTGCTGGGGACAAGTGTGTGAGTCTCCTCAGCTCTCACTTGGTCTCCTTTGCTGTGTCTTTCCTTCTGTCTCTGCTTCTCAGCTTAGGAAACATTTCCAATAAAAGTTGAATTCAGACTGCCTGCTCCCATGGAGTTTTAGGTCAGATGAAAATGATTTTGCTGATAAATTCCTTGAAACATCAGAAATGTGAAGTGATTTTACCTGAAGGATAATTTATTATAGATACGTTGCCCATTAGTTGAGATAATCTCCAGCAATGATGATGAACAGAGATGATCAGGGATTCTACTTTTAAAATGTCTTTCTGACTAGAAAAGCAATTTGGGATCCACTTACATCTCAGTAATGAAAATCGGGTAAGGTAATAAGAGATTTCATTTTGTGAGTGAATTGACAATGCAAATACCAGGATTTTTAATTTAGGTTTAAGTGGAGTAATGGCTACTCATTCTGATGCATCATTAGTCATATTGCTTTTTAATGAGGGATTCACTTTTTTTTCCCTGGTTAGCTCTAACACTGATAGCAAAGCCCAAGGAATGTGCAAATGTTTAGGGAGGTCTGTTGAATATATGTCAATGCACCATTTTAATTTTAAAAAGGAAGAAAAAGCATGAAAAGTGCTTTCTATGGTGAAAAAATACGCATTTGCTTTTAGTACAGGGAAGATAAATAGTGATTGGTAGCCTGTTGTAAAAAAACCACAAGCAATTAAAGTAAGATAAATTTCCAAATAACTTCTAGAAAATATAGAATGAAAATGGCATTGAATGGAGTGCTCATGAAGGGGGCTGGCTTTATGACAGTCAGTGGGAGGAAAAAGTTTACTCTGCCCATCTCTGACAGGGATGTCTTAAAATAATGGCAGGTGAAGACTCTTTTTGCCCTAGCAAACCCACTCTCTGCTCCAAACATCTCGTTCCTCTCTGGATAGATCTCTGCTCAGCATTTTTATTTCTTAGATGTTTTTTCTTTTTCTTGTCCTATTTTTTCCCTCTCTTTCCTTTCTGTTCTTTAATTAAGAGCTTGTTTTGATGTTCATTGAACTCAGTGGGAATCTTTCCATCAAATTGAATGCATTAGGTCAGAGTCATAATCAGCGGCCACTGAAACAACCTAACAATAGTTTTGTCACACACTAGTGCAGTCTTAAATGGGATTTGCTTTAAAAAAGCAATAGAACTAATCCATTATAAACACTTGTTAGAGCAGAGTTTTGACTGAATCTGTGTATTTACCAACACAATTTCAACCAATTTAAGCCAAATTGAAATTAATGCAGACTTTTGCTCCAGGCAGGAGCGTAGGTCAGTTAATTAAATCAATTTAAACTAGCACAATTTTAGTGACAGCAGTGTGATGCTGCCTGTTGTCTGAACTTGGGTTTGGTTGTCTTCCTTCCTTAGGTGGGCAAAGCATTTTGATGTGCTGTAATGTGATGAAACACATGGGGAATCAAATGTAGACCAACCCATTCAGATTTGGGGGCAAGACAGCAAGTTTCTGGGATGCAAACAAATGTCCACCAAATCTCTCTTTCTCAGACCTGTTTCTACACTTTTGGTGCCCCACAGTCATGTGGCATCCTGCAGGTCTCACTGTGGTTTGCAAAAGTCTGAGTAATCCACAGCCTCTAAACTGTTGGGGCCACACACACCCTGCTGGAGCAGAGACCTCAAGGAGATTTGCAACCTCTGGGGTCTGTAGCACAAAAATACAGCCTCACACTTTGGCTCTGCTGTTTTATTCTGCTTTTTCCCTTGGCCATGCACATGCCCCTTTGTCACAGACATCAGGGAACAGTGCCTGAGCTCCTGAGCTGGCAGCCTAAAGGAGTGGCTAGCAGGGTCAGGACCTGTCCAGGAGGCTGCACACTCGAGAGTGGAGAAGAGCTTGCACACAGCAGGGCAGTGGGAGCATAACCAGCCAAGGTGAAACCCTTTCAGGGTAACCTCCCAGAGACATCACATGCCTTGGACACTGCCAGTAAACTGAGAATCTTCTCATCATCTTCCTTTGTGGCCTGCTAGCCTTTATTTGGCATTATATACCTCCCAGGAATAGAGGTGGAAACTCAGTTTTGTAGCAGTCACTTTTCAGCTTCAGAAGGAGTTATCTCCTTCAAATTTCTCTATCTCTCTCTCTCTCTCTCTCTCTCTCTCTCTCTCTGACTCTCTATTGTGAAAAGTGAAAGAAATACAGGCCACATCTCTCTCTGTTAATTCAGGGGAATCCCAGACATCTGATATGCTGAACTCATCCTGTATCACTTGATTCCATGTGGGATACAACAGTTCCCAGCAGATTGGGTCATACAGGAGTAGCATCCATTTCTCATGATGGCTTTCTTGAGAACTGCCCTTCTCTTCACAGCTTATAAAAGGAAAGTTGATAGGGTGAGGGCTCCAGATGGTTGTGAAAGCCCTGGGTCACTGTAGAAGTTTTAACCTAAGAAAACAACATTTTGAAATAAAATCAAAGCTGAATGTCAACTAAAACAGGCCATGTAGCTACAAGAAAATATTTCTGACACTGATAGAAAATGATGTATCCACTCAGAGTGCACCATTTCTTCTCTTTGAGCAGGAAATGGAAATGAACTTATTTCCAGAGATCTGTGCATGACAACAGTCTCCAAAATCTCCATTATGTTCAGGCCTTTGGGTTACTGTGGGGTTTTTATATACAACTGAGTTGATTTATGAGATTTCCTGTTAAATTTTATTGCTCCAATGACTTTTCTTTGGCTCTTTTGAAGTAGAAAACATCATTTCTGTAGCAAATGCAAGTCGAAAGTCTTAATGGAGCATAAAAATCTGAAAGGTCATGATTTTTTAGCTTTAAAATAGAGGACAATGCACTGCTTGATACTCTTAAAAATATGAAAAGTTAATGAGGATGTTTATTGGTGATAAAGATAGAATCTTCTCCCAGACCTTTGATTTTATCTACTTGTATATTGGCTTTTTGTGGGTGCTCTTTTATAAATGAGAAACACGTCTCATTCTTCACATTATAAGATCACAGGGACAGTTAATAACACAAGGTAGGAACTTTGTCCCAGGGAGATTATTCTGTATTCCTAACACCCAATGCTCCTTCCCCTTTGAGTGCAGTTATCTGGTTTTTAGGGTCATATAGACTACCATGATTTATTTGACTATGTTTAAGACCTGTGGGTGCAAGCAAATTTGTAACCAAATAGGAAACTGTTCCTGTCAACACATGTTTTGCAGGCTTATGTGAATCGTAGTAGCACTGCTTACAAAACCTCAGTCTCGAAAATGTTTCCTGGTGTGGGTTTTTTTGGATTTTTTTTTGTTTGGTTTGTTTATTTGTTTGGGGTTTATGGATTTTTTTGCTGATTTTGATTTAATCCAAAGTCTTAAAATATTTTTTATGTGCATCTTAACAAATGTTTTTATTGAGCATGGAGGAACTTAGGTAAAACAAAAATGCCTTCCTGCTGTATCACTTAATGTAACAGACTTTGAACAGTTCACCTCCAGCTGCCTGCAGATATTTTCTCTAGGACTGGACATGGAAAAAGCATTTTATTACAATGTTGGTTGTCACCATTGGTGCAGGGAGAAGTAATGAGGACAGGTCAGGGGAAAGATGTGGTCATGGGAAAAGCCAGGACAGCAGGATGGGCACAGCTTTCTTTCTTCTTGTTAATATGGACTGTCCTGTTTTCTGTTGTCTTTGCAGCAATCCAGCACGGGGGACCTGAGGACTCTGAGGAAAGGATTGTCCCCGTACCACTCTGAGTCACAGCTCTCGTCACTGCCACAGTACCAGGACGCCCTGCAAAATGTAAGAGACGTTTCCTTACCCATACAGACAGAGCCATGGGTTTCCCCAAAAGTGGGCATGGCTGGAGGGGGCAGGTGAGGATTACAGGGGACAGACATCTATCCATCTCCCTGGAGATGCTCGTCTGGCTGTGCCAGCCTTACAGTTTTGGAGATTTTGCTTTACTTCCCTGGTGCTCAGGCTTTTGATCCCAGCTTTGTTCCAGGTGGGTGATACTCTGTCAGCCTGTGCTGGTTGCCCCAAGGAGTGCTGCCACTGATGATTTTACCTTTATCTTATCAGTCAGGCTGGGATACGTCCAGCAGCTCTCTGCAGAGGAGCTGTGCTGTGCTGAGAGCTGGCAGGAGAGTTTTCTGCTTGAGCATTGGCCCCTGCAGCTCACCGGGGCTGTGTGAGGGCTGGTGGCAGATGGTCCTGCCTGCTGGTGGCCTTCCTGGCTACTTGTCCCTATTTTCTCTCCTTCCTCAAGGAAGAGATGGCACCTGGCGTTTATGGAGAGGCCTGGGTGCTATGTGACATTCACTTTCATCTGTCACCCTAGCTGTGTTCTGCCTTCTTTGCAGGAAGCTGATAGAGAAAAAACAAAAACAGCTTTGGATCCAAATCCTTGCTGTCTGAGATACTTATGTAGCTGTTTATTTGCTTATTTCTACCAAAATCCCTTTGGTTTGTGGCTTGATAAGATACACTGTTTTTGTGACAAAGGATAATGATCACAAATTCATGCAAATGTCTTTGAATATCTTGAACACGCCCAGAAGTGGTCATTTAGATGTACGTGAGTTTCTCTGAGGATTTTTTTTATAGACAGCAGGCATGAGTTTGTGAGAAATTATTTTCTTTGTGCTTGCACAAGCTTCATGTGGGTGAGTGATGGACCATGGTGTCAGCTTCAAAGCTGTCACATCTCTCCAGGGTTTCATCATCGCCACTGCCTATGCGATGCTTTGGGAAGTTCCTCAGTGCATCCCTCACTGTCACACAGGTTACAAGCAGGCACCACTCCAGCTCTCCAGGGCCCTGATGTACCCCAGTTAATGACACAGATGAGTGTTTCTGATCAGGCCTGGATCAGGGCCACCACTGCACACGCAAGATGCAGAGCAAAAGACACTCACAGTTGCCCTCTGTGCGTTGGGCTTCATGCACATGGGTAATTATAGATTTGTTTTGTAGTCTGCAGTGGTCACCAAATACCCAGGAACATCATTCCTGGAGGTTAGTCTGGCCTGCAAGACCCTGGCCTTTGCAAGGGGAGGTGTGATATATATGTTAGCTTGAACTGACAGCAGAGTGGTCAATCTCCCCAGCTCTGGGAACTGCCACCCAAAGCCATTTAATGGTTTACCAGAGGCTCCCTGTGTCCTTTGGGAGGTGAGGGCGATTTTCTCTGGCTTGGACTCATGAGAGGAGGCAGCAACAAGCTCCTGATAGGACCTGCCATTTTCTGGAGATGAGACTAAGCTGGATAGGCTGGCTCCCCTTTCCCCATTGCCAGCAGCTCAATCTCATGTGAGTTGATGTCCTGTCCCAGGCATGAGAGTTTCTTTGAGGTACCTGTAAGCCAAGCACTGCCGAGGACTCTGTGGCCCACCTGGCACCTGGGTGTCATGCTTTAACTGCAGCTGGCAACTAAACCCCACACTTCTGCTTGCTCACTCCCCCCCGTGTCTAGGGGGACATCCAGGACCCCTGCAGTGCAGCTGAGGATGTGTTGAGGGGCTGAGGCATGGCCCAGAGCTTGCACCTCTCTCTGTTCTTTGGTCTCCTTGTGGGTATTCCCTGCAGACGTTCATGTACCTGTCCACTGCCCTGTGGCTGTGCCACAGGCCCATCTCAGTGCTCAGGCATGAGGAGGTGACCTGAGGGCTGCTTGTGTTGCTATGGCTGAAGTACCATCACCTCGAGAAGCTCATAAAGCGGCTGCCTGGAGGAACCATTTATCCACACTGGCAAAGAACACCATTAAACATGAACCAGCTTGTTGCTAGCAGTCGGAGCTAGCCTGGCTGGCTTAGACTTAAAATCTGCTGGCAGTGTTCATGTGATTTATAATGGGAATCCTGCCTTTGGTGGGAGTTACTGTAGAGATTTGTAATGGGGATACTAAGGCTAGTGTGGATGGAGTGTGGGTGGAAAAGTGTGTGTGAAAACTCCAGCAGGAGTTCTAGAGGAAGGGTTGCTTTGCCTGTACTGATGGCCAAAGACGTGACTGGCAGCAAACAAATGGGTAAACACCACAGGATGTGTGGTTTGCGTCAGGAATGGAGGTCTGTGCTGTGATAAGGCCCCAGCACAGATGGCTCATCAGCAGAGGACTTGTTCCCTGATAACAGGAGCAATGTCACAATGTGAGTTTTCTTCCTGTGGTTCCAAGAGGAAGGAGTAGATAAGGTAACCAAAATGATGGAAAGGAGGCAACAGGCAGCAGATTTCCTAAGGTTTTTGGAGGGTGAAAAGGCAAGATGCTGAGATAAAGATCAGCCTGTAATAACCACTGACTCTTACGGCATGTGAAAAATGTGTCCCAGAACCCATTTCTGTGCTGTCAATGAGGAGGAATGCCAGGGCTGTCATTAGGACTCGCTAGTGAGTTGTTTTCTGTGCTACTCACAGTGACCATGACCACCTTTTGGTGAACATGTGAATGTGTGTTTGTAGATGTGTGGCTGTGAGTGACATGTTAGGTTAAAATAATCATCACATTCCCCTTCCTTAAGTTTTTGTACCGGGTTTGTAGCATTCTTTTGCTGAAGAGCAGGAGCTCCTAGAGGTTCTCCACCTGGGTACAGGAGGATGTGTCTGGAGAAAGGGACCTGTGCTCTTCCAGGGTCTGGAACTGGAAATCCCTGGGGAAAATACCTGCAGATACATTTGAGAGCAGAGATAAGCTCTCTCTTTTTGGGAAGACAATGCTGATGATGCCAATACCCAGATTTATACATGCCCCCGAGGACTACAATAAGTATCTCCAGCTAAAAGTGAGATTTCTGTTAGAGTGTTCAAAGCTGCCTCTCTCACGAGGTAGACTACAGATCAGACTGGGGAGACACAATTTCTTTTTCCTCTCTAAATCTATTCAGAAAACAACAAGGTCCATAGGAAAATGCAAAGAAGTAGTAGTGTGGTTATGTAGTGGGGAGCATTCCATTTAGAGGGCTGCTGTGTTTCTGGCTTCCTGACACTGTCTCTGATTGTATTTTTCTCCAGTGTCCACTTCTTGCAGGATGCAAGATACCTCTGGCAGCCTGGCTGCAGCACCAGCCCCTTCACTTGGTTCCCACCATGCTGTCACAACGAGTTACGTTTTGTACCTCTGCCTTGTAGAGATACTCGGGGGAAGTGTATTTTGTTTTGCCAGATGGCACTCTTGCTATTACAAAAACAAGCGCAAATGTTTGTGGTCTGTAGGTGGGAAGAGAAGCCATTAGGTAAAGTGGGAAGGGATGATGAATCCTTGGCTGAAGCTCTGGCTGTCTGCTGAGCCTGTGAGAGCAGTGGTGAGAAGTGATGTGAGGGCACACAGTAGCTAAAACCCAGCCCCAATGACAGTCCTGTCACTCCCTTTTGGCTGGAAAGACAGCAGTCTCCATCCTGTTCAGTACAAGGGCTAAGGCAGAAGAAAAGCAAGGAGGTAACTTGGTACCTCTCCCTCAGCTCCCTGCAGAGGAAGGACCAACCTGGTTCCTGATCCAACTGGTGTAGGCAAGGGGATGTAACTGTGGTCCAAGCCTGGTCTTGGTTCTCACTGGGGAACCCAGAGCAAGTCTTGTAGTCCCTCCTCAGCCTGCATGGAAGGAAATCTATTCCTCTCTGGGAGAAGAGCTGGATTAACTTCTTGAAGCCAACCTGACTTTTAAAATCAAGCTTTAAATGGCAAAAGATCACCACACTGTTCTCATTGTGGTGTCCTGAAGATGCACCCAGAAGAGTCAAGGGAATCCTTGGGGCACCTTCGCAGGGCCCCAAGGTGTCCCAGCCGAGCACAGCAACCCCTCCACTGCCAGTAAGGAGCCCCCAGCCCCTCACAGTCATACATGAAGTCACTGGGCAGGGGGATCCCCACCTGCCCAGTGCCTCTGGCATCCCCAGAACTGCATTTACATCTTCAGCATCATTTAGTGGCCTCTCAAAATACCTTCAACCCCTTCTGTTGTTCCAGAAGCCCATCCTGTGCAGTGCCCTGATGGTCCCCTGCCTTCTTCCATCCCTGCACCCCATTCCCTGTAGCTGTCAGGCAAGCTGAGCACAGCTGGTGTGTGTCAGAGGATGACTCTAGGCTGGTTTGTCACCTTCCCACACCAGTGATGACCATGGTGCCATTTTAGGCAAGGGGAAGCAATGATTGAGAGAAGCATGAGAAGCGAGGCAGAAGGCAGCTGCTTCCCACTGGCTCCACCAATACCACCAGGATGTTATTGAGCAGACAAAAAGATAAATTAAAGGCAGCTGATTTGCTGCTGCAACAACAGTAGCTGTGGAAGAGAAAGTAAAATGAAAGGTTTGTCAGGATTTATGGCCCAGGGAGTGCTATGGTGAAGCTTCAGGGTGTATCACCAGCAGCTGAGAACAAACCAATCCATTTTTGAAAGCAGCTGCCCTTCATCTACTGTTATTGCAGAGGCTCTGAGCAATGGGTGGCTTTTTTCCCCATGGCAGTTAACTGGCACAAAGTTTGGCAGTGACAAAGTTTGGGGGTTTTATGAGCAAAAGAGGCATTGACAGGCTGTGCCTATAATCCGCCCTTACAAGTAACCACAGAAAGCAAGAAAAATTCTTCTACTTTGAGGATCTCTTGTAGGTTCTCATGCTTATTTTTCATGTATCTTTGCATGGGGCTGGCAATGGGTTGGGGGAGAGGCAGGGGCCCAACAGTCCCTTGCTCTGCCACAGCACTGGAAGGGCAGCCAGGCTGAAATGGAGTTCTGATACAGATGTGCACAGGTACCCTCCTGTGCCTGCATGCATGGTCTGCTCTCTCAGAGGCTTTCACCTGCATCATCCACAAATCAGGTTTGATTCAAAATCATGAAAGTCTGAAAAATGCCCACCGTTTCCTTCTGAAAACAAATGTGCTTGATGTTCTTTTATAAAAAATAGTAGCACCTCTTAAAATCCTTACACTGACAGTGCCCCTGTGAGTCAGGCAGAGTTAGTGCACTTGTCTGCTGCTGCTGCATGGGCTCGCTCTGTCCGGACAGGCTTGTTCTGTTTGCTGGTGTCAGGTGGTTACAGGCTGAAGACGCTCTGAATGTATCACATTGGAAAGGGTTTCAGAGTCCGAGGGGGCAGCTGGAGCTGTTGGTGCTTTCTGCCAGGGTGCACCCGTCCCAGCTGCCCAGCTCTGTTACCAGCTCATAGAGTGACCACTCCCCTGTCCCCCAGCACTGCCGGGGGAGGCTGACTCACCGGCTCTGCATGCTCCAAGGAGCCTCCTGAGTCTGGAGCTGCCATCAGCTCAGTGCTGACAAAAGACACCCTTCCTGTTTGTAATGACATCCAGTTGCAAACTATGTCCTGACTTTGTTTTTCTGTTTGGGGCAGTCCCTGAAATCTTCCCTTCGGTGCCCCAGCATGGCCCTTACAGCCAGCACTGTCATGGAGAGGAGCTATTATTTTGTTTGGTGTCTGAGATGTTTGCTGAGAAAGCAACGAAACAGTTAAATTGTTTCTTTAATAATCAGAAAGTGCCATATAAGTCCTTTTTATTACTTAAGTAGACATCCGTGCGTGATGGGGACACCATGAAGATGCAGGAGGAGGTGGCTGAGACACACAGACGGTCTCTGTCTGGCTCCTGTGTGGACCCAGCAGTTAATTCATGGATTTGGATGCTTACATGGCCAGCTGCTCTCTATGATTAAAGGCAGCAAATTAAGTAATGCCAAAGGAGATTATCATCTGCAATAAAGTCCCTTGATTTGATAAGGAAGATGCTAATACAGAGTACTGATGGCTCTGCACTCACTCCCTGTCAGTGGCCAGGACCAGTGTTGTACTGGAGAGCTGGGTCTGTCTGAGGAATCTTCCATAGGTTCCTACTCCTGGGGACAGGCTGTCAAGTGATCACAGCCATGAGGCAGTCCACTGTATCTTTGGGAATGTAGGACTGTGCAGACATTTAAGTGCCCAAGAAGGGAGCTGGTGGTTGGGTTTGAGTGGGATGCTGGCAGGCTTTCTGCACAGTGGGCATGGAGTAACAACAGCCAAGCACCATTGCTGCTCTGCATCATCTGCCAGGCAGACAGGACACACACGGGTGCTCCCTGGCTCCAGTGAGGGTGTACCACGCTCAGAGGCCTGGCATCATCTGCAGTAGGGTGGCAGAAATGTGTGGTCTGCAGAGGAGCTGGCACTGGTCGATTCTTTGTGCCTCCAGGGAATCTTGTGGCCAGCAAGGAGCCCTGGGGCTGGTGCCAGAGTGCTACCAGGTAGCCCTGTCCCTGCAGGGCCATGAGAGGAGCTGGGCTCCCTCAGGAGCACCACTCGTGGTGGCAATGGCATTGCTGCCATGGGCATGAGAAAATACAGCAGGGAGGGAAGGGACTTTGCAGGAAGGAGGGTGAGATGTCAGCCAGAGTCAGTCACGGCTCAGCGCCGCGCGGCACCGGCGCTTTGTTTCAGCCAGGAACCCTCGGCAGCTGCAGGATGCAAAATGATGAGGGGGCCCAGGGAATTTCTCAGGCTGGTGGTAACAGGAGATTTTTTTTTGTGTGTGATCACCCAGGAATGCCACTCATCTTTGAGTGAAGGGAGATTTCTCATTTTGAGTGGACCATCAGTCCATGTGAGCCCAGTGCTTATCCTTGTGCTGCCTGGGCCACTCTTCTGATGGGGATGCTGTGCTTCAGAGTTTTGGTGCTTTCCCTGCCTTCCCTTCTCCCATGCCAGAGTGGCCTTGTGCTCTCAATCCTTGGTTTTGCTGCTGGTTTTTCCCGTCTGCCCCCAGCACTGCTTTGCTGGAGCTGCTTTTGCTTTTGCTTTTAGCCATACATGCCATTCAGAAAACCAAAATGTGCTAGGCCCCCCATTCTGTCAGCACACCAGGAGTGGGGTGCCAGACATGGCACCTTTCCATGGCACCACCCAGCTCTGCCACTCACTTTCCATGAACTGTGGGCATGTTTCTGCCTACTGCTTATCTCTTAACAGTTCCTAATTTTCAGTGTGGCATTGACACCTTTATTTATTTATTTAAAACACTTGGATGGTGACAGGTGCTAAGGAAGGGTCCAAGTATAATTCAAACCTAGGTAAGCAGGCTGCAAACAAAACCACTATGAGATAAATAGACGTGCCTGGGAATTTTATTGTGAGCTGTCTGACAGTGCCTGATGTAATGTAATTTTCTGTGTTCTGTCTCGGCAATAAAAACTTCACAGTGTCTGATATGACTCCATTTAGCTTTAAGGTTGTCTGAGGAATGCCATTAGAAAAGTGTGGCTTATTTAATCAGGTTTGAATTCTAAATGCTTGTTTTTTGAAATGGGAGACAAAAATTAATAGAAGGCAAGGGGAGAATGTGAGGTTCACAGGCATTAATATTTGCTCATATGTTCTGTGTTGGTCTGAAGCATCCTCTGTGCCTAGGTTGTGCCTGCTGGCTGAAGTAAAAACAGCATGATATTCTCTTCTGGGTTTTGAAACTCAGTCTTTTGCAGTCTTTCTGCAGATCAGGAATAGCTCTCTTGGAGGCGAGGTAGGAAAGGGTGTCATTAAAAGATAGAATATAATTGAGCAAAAAGAGATTGAAAACTGATGGAAGGACCAAGGTTTCATGTCTTTTCAGATCCCTGGAGGAATCAAGGAGAAATTGTTTATCACAAATTCTTTGTTCTTTTTTTGAAATTTCTGATCCAAAACCTCTAAAAGAGCAGACACCTGTCGTCCCCAGTTAGGCTCTTTTCTTCTTGGGATCCAAAGCATTCCCACTGTTATTAAGAGGTGTTCATATTTTAAGCCTTACTTTGCCGCTATGGAGGTGTGCCATTATCAGGGTATTGCAGTGTGCCCTATTGCAGAGAGTCTTATTAATTTGGGTCCTCCAAACACACAGGAATGGAGTATTGATGGCAGTGCTTGTCAGCATCTGTGCTGGACCACATCCCATGCAGCCAGATAAGAGCCAGCAAGGACTCATTAGGAAACTTGGTCTTAGACACTGCTAATGACATTGTGGCGTGACACAGAGCAGCAGATGTTTGCCAGCAGCTGCAAGTTGAGGCCTCTGCTCTTCATTTTTTTGGTGTCAGATTGAAAAGGATCATTGGCAGTATTTGTGGTCTGGGGATTTTCTTTCTTACATTAGTGCTATTGCTTTGCTGATGGATTTTGGGCTCCTGGCTGGGATAGTGAATGGGACTTCTTTGATTTGCTTTGTTTTTTGCTTTGGATTGGAGGGTGTCAGTGTGTCAAGTGTCATTCTAGCAACAAAGAACTGGGGAACTTATCCCCTGCATGTAGCATATTGCTTCAAGGATGCTCTGGCATGAGAGACTGCAGAGTTTCTCTCTCGTTTCTTAGTCAATTATACAGCTGGACTGTGAATCTCCATACAGACTTGGAGACAAGCCCTGCAGGCTCCAGAGAAAGGTTTCTGGGAGGTCTCAAATAGAATTGAGCTTCTCTGGTGGATTTATTGTTTGGGTGTGCATGATGTGAGGTTGGTGGGGTGGGGAGGGGACTGATACCACCTGGGAACAGTAAGCTTTGAGAAGTGCATTGGTTCCATTACTGATACCAGCAAATATTCAGCACTGATCTGCTTGAAATGGAGGAGCAAGCAAGGGCTGAATGGGAAATGTGTTCAGTGGTACTTCAGTACTGCTGTTTGCACAGAGGCAGCAGAGGAATAGCTCTTGTTTTGGTTTTCCCAATGGAAAATGGCCTGGATACAGGCACTGTCCTCCTTTGAGGGATGTAAAGAGCCTCACCAGGACCCTCTCAGGGCACTGCAGTCCCAGAATCATCCTGGCAGCAGAAAAAGGGCTGTTCTTTCCAAGACTGAGCTCATCAGAGACCCATGCCACAGCAATCTCGAATGTTCTGAGCAGCCACAATGGTTTGGAAAGAAGAAAAAGCATCAACTTGCTGAGGAAGCACAGGATGGGTCACACTCAGCTCCACAGCCTCAGGTTCCCTGGGATTTTTGTGTCTTAAGGAGAGCTATCTTTGGGTCTCATAGTGCAGTGGGCGATAAAACCTGTGCATAGGGAAGAAAGCACCTGGGAGCTCAGAGACGTAACCTAGACCCCCCTCTCCTTGGTTAGACTGGTGATCTCTCTGCTGGGCAGCTCTTCCTTTTGGAGGGGTGACTAAGGCTGTGGATGTAGCTGAAAGTGGTATGCTATTTCCCAATGTCTTTATTATAAATTTTAATGGCATTTTTGGCAACTTCTGAGCTGTTTTAGAGCACCATTCATTTATATAATTATGTGATGCCTCAGCCACATATCTGAGGGTGAAGAATGAACCTCCTCTGAAACACTATGAAAACCTAGCAAGTGGAAAAGCCATGTGTCCATTTAATACAAAGATTGCACGCTCGACAAAACCAGACAGGGAGAGGAAACTGAGAGTGACGCGTGGCTCAAAACACACCATATTGCTTTTTGTCTATATGGACAATTTCTGCTTCTTAGGATGTAACCAGATTAACCTTGCTATTATTGTCTGCCAGGGTGCTGAGTCAGTTGTGTTCCTATGTCTGTGAAAATGTCAGCTATAGGGAACAGGAAGGGCATGGGTTTCTGCAGTGGTGGGGCTCCTCGGATTAGCTGAGTTAGAGTGCTGGGGTGCAGCTGTGGAAATTCTTGCCTACAGTTTCCAAATGCATCTGTTCTAGGCATGAGGAATCTCCTCCATCTGTGCAATTTTACTTACTACTTTAACACTGACTTCTTAAGATTTTCCCTGCCCTCCTTCCAATCTCCTATCTCAAATCTCTGCATCCCTCTCCTTTGCATTTCACCTCAGTGGGTTTCCTGCTGGATAAAATACACATCCTCCTCTTCCTTCCCAGTCCCTCCCTTCTCCCACAGTTGGCAGTTTGCCAATACAGCAACCTTGACCTTATCTCCGATTCCTTCCATTTCCTCCCCTTCAGCTAACACTATTGGTGAACTCTGCCCATTTTCCTCTCCTCCATCCTCCAAAGGCTGACTGTGCATCCTGCTGGCCATGTATCCTGCTGGATATGTTGTCACTTCTTTCCTTGCTGACTGCAGTCCCCTCAGTTCTGGCCTCCTTTATGTGTGCCTCTGTGCAGGAAGCTGATAGGAGTTTGGTTGAAGCTTTTCTTTTTTAAATTTTTTGTGAACCACACTGAAATCATGGGAATGAAGCACCAACCCCTTAAAAAAACACCAAGAGCCTTCCCCAAGGGTGCAGTGATGAATACTGAGCCACCCTTAGCAATGTGTGTATTTTTACTGATTGCATCCCATAGATGCAAAGATTGGAGATGTTGGTGAGATCCTTGTTTGTTCCCCCACTTTCTTCACATGTATGTTTGACCTTTTGTGGCACCAGCCTGGTGTGATGGGGAGGTCTCTGTGGCCTGGGGCAGGGAGCCAATGGTATGGCCCTGTGGTGCACTCACCACTGCTGATGATGGCACTCAGCAATTTAGACATCTCTTTCTGTTGGCTGGGGCTTCTGGCTTCCAAGCTAAGGATCAAGGATCATGCCTATTTTAGGAATGAAATAATCTGTCACTTAGACTCTGACTGCAAGTTTTGAGTCTACCTCTTCTGCTGCATTTCTCATTCTTTAAAATTATTTTTCCCTTCTTCAGTCAAGTCCTCTACCTGTGTTCAGGGGCCACTCAGTTGATTGCTCTTGTCTGAAAAGGAAGGTGACCCTTTGAATGTTTTTTGTGTGATATGATACATTCAGTGTATCACTGTGTTTGCAAGAATGCTTTTATCTTATCAGTATGATGATTGGTTAAGTATGATCAAGCTCTTTAGAAAACATTTCTCTCTAATAATTTTTGTTTCATTTGTATTCTGTAATAATTTTGAGAGTGATTGTGATCATGGAAGTGCTTTGTATCTCATTAGTGACTTCAGTTATATGAGGAGAAGCTGCTGCTGTCTTTCATACAGGAAATGTAATGATCTACTCTAGTTTGGCCTGGTAACTGTATTTAAAATGTTGTTAGCCGCAGGATCCTGTTTAACTTCGTCATATTACTCTCAAGTCCAAGGAAATATTGGATGTTAGACCTTTGCTTGGCATTTCCTGTGTTAGTTCTGAAGAGGGCCATGGGAGAAGATCCATATCAAGTATGACCACAAACTCCTGAATATTCTTTCGGTTGTCATTTATAGAAAGAAAACATCTTTCATGATGAAAACAGAGTAACTATGCATGCATTGGTGTCTCTGACCTCTCTGGGAAGCTGGTTCTGGAAGGACTCTGTTGCATTTACCAGCCCTGTGAGAAATTTGTACCCCATTTTGCAGTTGTAAGTGGCAGCTGCAGGGTGACTGGATCCAGCCCCTAGTGCTTCCTCCCCAGCCTCTCTTTTCTGTGTGACATTATGGACGGGGTGGCTGAGGACGTGTCCCCAGGTAGCCACAGCTCCAATAGTCTGTAATGCTCTGCCACTAGGTCCACAACCATGCCCAGTCTGTGAGTGCCTCTGCTTTTTCAGTCTGGTAAATAAGCTTGGAGAATTACTGCCAGGTGAGTAAGTCTAACTTTCCTTTTTCTGAGATGCCACCCCCGCTCCAAAGGAAGTTTGTGTATCAACTGCAACTCAGTTCATGAAAGTTGCTATTATGAATAAATTGCTGTTGGTCATGACATGGGTTAGGCACAGATCAGTGGCCAGGGCTTGAAAGGCTTCATATCATTTTGTCTGTAGACTAATGAATTAGTGAATTAGCCCATCTTTTCCTTTAATAGATGCGCATGAAAGCTTTTATTTGTAAAATGGCCCCTACAACTTAAAATGTTTGAAAGAATGAGAGCTGAGAAAGGCCCCTCCATTGTTTCTCCTTTACTGTAGAAGTAGTGAGGCACTGGCACAGGTTGCCCAGAGAAGTTGTGGATGCTCCATCCCTGGAAGTGTTCAAGGCCATGTTGCACAGGGCTTTAAGCAACCTGACTTAGTGGAACGTTCCCTGCCCATGGTGGGGGGTTGGAACCAGAGGATCTTTAGGGTCCCTTCCAACCCAAACTATTCTGTGTTTCTATTATTCTATGGTTCCTTTGGCACAACTAGCTTGCTGGCCTTGGCGCGGAAGGCAAAGTGATGAGACAAAGCATAAAACATGCTGTGTTTTTAAATGCAGGGAAGATGCGATTGGAGTGCCTCGTGTGTTGTGTGTGAAAGCATTCCTGTGATGGCGCTACATGCTGCTCTGCCATCCTAATTTGCTTTCAGAGGCCCCCAAGTATAATAATGCTTTGTGTTTCCTAAAGGATGTGAAGACTAAATACAAGTTTGGTCAATGATTTCTTTGTTGATTTCTCCTGGAGTTACAAAGCAATGCAAAAATATTAGGGACAGGCAGGGTGCATCTCACTGAATAAAGATATTGTGTCTCTCATAATTCAAGCTGGATGCCTGTAGAAAAAGGAAAATCCTATGAGAAATGCTTACAAGGCTGGTTGGACAACAGAAATCTTTTGTAAAATGTCATTTCGGCATCTTTCCCAATGGAATCCTTCATGCTGGAGGACTGGCCAGCATTTTGGAAACAAACCCAGCCGACATTAGGTTTGGACATCTGCTTGTTTTAAGGTTGCTTTCACAATTTTCTCTGTAGCTGAAGATTGGTACTTGATGTCTATGTGAAAACGCTGCCAGAGAAGCAATGAAGTTATGCCAACTGTTTCTTTCATGAACACAGCTTCTTAGAAATTACTGTTTTATGCTGGAAAATCATCTTGTTTGCATAGCTCCTGTGTCTAGAAGGATGAGTACTGTTTGATCCTGTCCTTGTAGAAAGCTATCCTAAATTAACAAAAATTGTTTCTTGAATCAGTTTAGATTTAAATCACGGTGATCTCCTGCCTGAACATATCTAGACTGAGTGCTGGTACCCTTTAGTGGTATCAAATAAAGTGACTTGTGAGGAAGGGGTAGTGGTGTCTTTTGTCTTTGCAGGTGGCTAAGGGGATTGAATTTGAACTAACTAGTAGTTAAATTTTCTAGATATTTTCTTCCTCCTTGCTTAAAGCACCCTAAGGGGAATTAACTCTTATGTTCTCTCATTTCCACAGGGACCAGCTCGCATGACATCTGATCTTGCATCATCTCCTGCAGCGGGGTATGTCCCTGTGGGTCAGAAGCCAGAGGCTGTGGTGCATGCTATGAAGGTAAGGCTGTGAGGGGCACTGAGGTGTCCTGTGCTGCACCTGAGTGGCAGAGCTGGGCATTGGCTCTTCTTGTGGAAACAACTGAACATAGAAAGTTAATACTCAGGCAGGATATTGGTAACCAACACCTGTGTTGTGATGAATAAGCATTGCTTAAAATAGTTGCAGAGCTAAGCAAGATTATGCACAGCTATTTTTTGGGGGTGGGAAACCTCCAGTAAAAGCTGCTGATGCTGAAGGTGTTGGTTACCCTTTGTGTTCATCAGTCCTGCATAAACTGGTTCTCTGGGGTGACAGTGGTGGCCGAAATGCTGTTTTAAAAAGGGACACAAAAACTGCAGTTCCTCATATATTTTGCTATTGAAAATCCTGTGGCAGCCTTCAAAGGAGAAAGATTTTGTTTTATGAAAATATACAGCACCCATGTAGGATGTGCACCATCAATAGGATTAAAGTCAGAACCACTGGCAATAGGACTAGGGGAGACTGGTAGCTGAGTTAAAGCAGAAAACTTGCACTGTGATTTCACAGCAGCTCTCAGTTCTAGTGACCATCCATTAGCAGAAAAAGTGTAATTCCCCAGTGCTACATGTTTAACTAGTTAAGCAAGATACTCCTGAGTATCTAAGAGACATAGAAGCATAAATCCTTTACAAAGTGCCATAGGGATGGCTGGAAAGTCTCTTAACTAAATGAGTCTTTGGTTGAAATATAATGATATATAGATTTAGATTTGCTGAAGCTGAAGAATTTTGTACTGGGTTAAAAAGATTACATCAGCTCAAAGGAGGATTTCTGGATGGCTGCTCTGGAGCTCAAATTCCTATTGTTAAAGCTGAACAAAAAGTCCAGCAGTGGCATCACTAGCTTGGATGATCTTAGACCTGCAGACAGATGCTTACAAAGCTCTTTGCTTTGTACCTTTACACATCTAACAGATAAATAAATGGCACAGATGTTATGTTGCTCATGGTTTCGATCTACAAATTCCCTAAATTTTCTAATTTTTAATGTTTCTATCTTCGTTTATCATGCCTGTCCAGGGAATTTTGGCTCCAGGACAGATATGGTGGTGGTGGTGGTAAAACCAACAAATATCAGAAGTAGTAGTGTGGCTGGCAATGATATTGGTTCCAATGGGGAGTTGCAAGATGCCAGGAGGATACTGAGTGCCACTATTTCTCAAGTAGTTATTAAAGGCAAGACAAGTTTGGTTTGATTTGGATCTAATTTGAATTTAAATTATAAATGATCCTTCAAATAAAAAAATCTTGATTTTTCAGCTTTATTGAGACTTTATAGATCCAGATTATATAACTTCTTAAAAGAAATATATCCAGTGTGGTCAAGGATTAAGAAATACCTATAGTACAGTTTTTGCTTTTTCCCAAAGGAGCTGACCTCACAAGTGGCAGTGACACATATTTGTCCTGTATTTTCCAAAAAGTTTCTTCTTTGCTTTTTGTGAATGGCTCTGTGCTATCAGAAAGCTCCATCCTGTACTAAGCTGCAATGTGCTTGTGGGTGACATTCCTCCTGTGAGTGAGTGTATATATATGTGTATATATATATGTGTATATATATATATATGTATATGTAAT
This sequence comes from Petroica traversi, assembly GCA_025920805.1. Classification (NCBI taxonomy): domain Eukaryota; kingdom Metazoa; phylum Chordata; class Aves; order Passeriformes; family Petroicidae; genus Petroica; species Petroica traversi. The sequence continues at coordinate 9,730,453 of JAHLSL010000007.1, forward strand.
TTACAGATGGTTCTGCTAAACTGTTGCCTTGCAGAATGTTGCAAACTCATGTGAACCTTCTTTTGTTTTTCTGTCACTTGTACTGATTTGGCTTTGATTGCATTTAATCATCCAAACCCCGATGCAGTCCAGACAACTGCTATTGGTTTTTTCTTCCCAAACTGTGGAGTTCATACCTTTCTGCTCCTGCTCTTCATTGCATTTGGTGAGGTTGTGGTGAGGGATAGTATTACGCAGAGTTGGTAGTGTTTTTAAATTACAAGATCAAATACTTATAAATTGATTATGATCATATTCTGGGGAGTAATTAGTTCTCTATTTGCTTTAGGAATTACAAGACTGAATATCTCACTAAGGGCGAGAAACATAAATGGTTTTAAGATGTGGTTTGATAAGCTTATGAAAAGGACTGAAAATTAATGAGGAAGATTCTTGGAAACGGGAAATTAAGTTTGGAAGTCTGGTGCAATGATTCATTTAAAGGAGTTGAAAGGAAGTTGGGTGACTGGTTGTTTGCACATATTAGTAATCCCTCTGCTTCAGAGCTTTGTGGATTCCTAGGAAGGGCTAGAAGAAATTCAGAAGAAATTCTCCTCTATGATTTCTGTGTTTGGCTGGTGAGGTGCATTTGTCTTTCTTCAAAACCCTGGAAACTGCCATGTCTTGAGTCAGGAAGCAGGTGACAGCAATCATGTCTCTTGGGGCATAAATGAACTCACATGATGTGTCCTGCTCACTCACTTTAGGTTAAAAAAGTGTTGTCACATTTACATCTGTAAAGGGGGCTCATGAAAAAGAGCGAGAGGGACTTTTATGTCACATAGTGACAGGACTAGAGGCAGTGGTTTTAAACTGAAAGAGGGCAGGTTTAGCTCAGATGTTGGGAAGGAATTCTTCACTGTGAGAATGGTGAGGCACTGGCACAGGCTGCCCAGAGAAGGTGTAGATGCTCCATTCTTGGAAGTGTTCAAGGCCAGGCTGGATGGGCTCTGAGCAACCTGCTCTAAAGAATGGCTTCCATCCCAAACCATTCTATTGTTCCTTGATTCTATGCAATGACTTCACTTGTCTTGTGGAACACTTGCATTCAAGCCTGTCCACAAGTGGTGAGGCTGTAAGGATGTGGCTCTGTGCCCAAGCAAAAGTCCCTGAGGGACAGTCTACACCACATGGGTCTGCAAGGTTTCTGGACTGCCTCTGTGGGAGTACCCATATTTGTAATATCCCCTAGGCTATTTCCTTAGGATTTTCTGCCAGCTAAATTCTGTCTGTGTGGCTGAAGTGCTGCCTGCTAATTAGCATAAGTTCTTCCTTGAGCGCGTTTGGGATTTTCTTTATTTTTCCTTCTGAAATAGTTTTGTTTCTTTGCACCTACTAAATAAGGAGCAAGATGACAGGTTGGCACTCCTAACAGCTGTTTTTGCTAACAAGAATAAAAGGTACATATGCTACAGCTCAATATCTCACTGAACATCAAAGCACTTTTCTTAGGAACTGAGCAAACCTGCTAAAGATGTGGGGAGGTGATGAAGAGACAAATGTAAAAGATTGACATTCAGCCTATAACCCAGCTGCCCTCACAGCAGCAGCCTGGACCTCTTCCATGCACTCAGAGCTATCAAGCAGCTGATCATCAGTCCCACTAATTGTGGATAAGACAGGATTTGGCCTTCCAAAACTAGGGAAGAATCCTAGCAGAGCATATGGACAGTTCCCTTGCTGAAGCAGGATGCTGTGTTTCCAGTGTTGTGTCCAGCTGACTTATGAAGCAACAAAATTAGTGAGGTCAGTACAATTTGGAAAGTATCCCTCAATCCCAGAGTTCTTTGTGTTGCAGAAATGAATACCTCAACTTTTAGCTTCCCTTGAAAACTTTACTAGTGTCATTCGGACTCTTCAGTTGTGGTTTTTTCAATTGAATGTTTGTTTTTAAAATACATTTATATCTTGGCCATATGGGGTCAGTTCAGCAAGGCAGAAAGGAGGTGGATATGGTGGACTGGATGACTTTGAGGTGACACAGCCTTGCACACAGACATCAGTGCAGTCTCAAAGAACACTTGAGATGTTCCTCAGTTTATATATCAGCAGGGAAAAAGCCAGACAAGCCAGCATGCCCACTGAGGGCAAGGTGAAAGTTGTTCTTGGGAAGTGACATCCCTATGCAGAAGAGCAGCATTTCCCAGTCCAGTCCCCTCCTCCTCCATGTGGAATAGCCCCATGCCAGGGTGGAGCAGGCTGCTCTCACTGGCTGGCATTTTACCCAGGGACATCACAAAGGGCTGCTGTGTCAACAGAGGACCAAGTGCTGTCAGTGCAGCTTGATTCAAAGCAAAGAGGAGAGAATGGCACGAGCCACTTTGAGCCTGGGGTACATTTGTCTGTTTTCTTTAGGCTCCTGGGTTGGAAGGTGGCAGAAATCACAGAAGGACATACCCAGTTTCTTAGACCCACACTGAATGCACAGTCCTTGAACTTTACCTGACCCACACATAGCTGATGTGAAGGCATGTCCATATTCCCCAGTGGTGTAACTGGAGGAGCATTAACCTGGTCCTTCTGAACAGCTGAGGAGGCATCCGGCAGGGCTGAGAATAGCTGAGGCTGGGTCAGCACTAAGAAAAGGCCTTCCTGTCTTTCTTCAGGAGGTTATTTCACTCTTCAGAGTGTATTTTCTTCCAACATGTCTTTCCTGGATAGGCTGTTGCATTTTATCACTATGAATGCCATTTTCCCATACCCAAGAAGCTAACACATCTTTACAAAGTGCCTAGCCAGACATGGGTTGAGGCTGGGAAGCAGGATGGTTTCCAGAGTAAATGAGATTCAGAAATTAAATACAAACATAATTTCCATCTGATAATCTTTCAGCTCTGGCTCTGTCTGGTTAACACTATTAAAAGACATTTCTGCTGAAAGAAATATGCTGTGCCACCTTTTCACACCTCCTGGACTAAGGAATGTGGGTTTGGTTGAAATACAAGTTGTAGAAAACCAGTTTATTTTAGTCCACTGAGACTCTTGTGCCTGCAAAATGAATGGCTGTTGAAAGCAGAGGCTAGAGCTGATGTGATCTTTAACTACTCTACCCCATGGCTTCCTTGACCCTTGCCCTGTTGCCACAGCCAGTGTTACTGCCAGCCAGGAAGCCCTGGTGCTCCATGTAGGATGTGATCCTGCAGGCTGCTGGCTTTGCAGCCAGCATCGGAAGCACAGGGGCTCCAGACAAGCAAGTTCAATGTGTGAGTCCAGCTAGATCAATAATTAATTCCCTCCTCTTTAGCAGAAAATAGATGCTCTCTTTGTCAGCACATACATGCTTTTTGCATCCCTCCTGCCCTTCCTCTCTCCTTAAATGGATGTGGATAATTCCTATTTGTTCAAAGACTGGTCCCAAATAGGCCACAGGCCCTAGGAGAATGACCTATTTTTGTTTGTAACTCGTTTCGAGTACAGCACGATTGCTGTGCTGAAGCAGACCTGGGGATAATCTTCCCTGGTATCCCATTTCGTGGAGCAGTCAGTGCTGTATATACCTCAGCAAAGGCTGAAACCCACCCTAGCACTGCATTGGCTCTCTACCCCCTGAGATGTATAGGAGTGTTTTTTCATACAACTACACCTGTTTTATACCTCCATGTGTGTGTGGAGACATTGTAGTGAATGGGACCATGTGCTGTTTGGGTGGTTGCAGGATCTCTGACCCTGCAACTGAATTGATCACCTGGCTCATCAGTGGTGAAGCCGTGGGTGAGGTGTGTAAATCAGCACAGAGGCAACAGAGAAACCTGGAGGCTCCTGTGCTGTGCTGTGCTGTGCTGTGCCCATCTTGTGTAACGTGCCTGTCTGGAGGAACTGTCGGAATGCACGCAGACAGAGGGGTATCCCTTGGGTCAGGCACTTTCTCCCTGAAGGAACTCTATGGGGGTGGCCAGGATAGTGGGATGTGGCAGGCCAGGGCTGCTCCCACCTGAGCTGCTCTAGAAGACTGGCCTGTGGGCAGCACATGGTGAAGGACAATGCCATGCTTGTTGGGGTGGTGCCTGAAAGGTGGGACTTCCTGGAAGAGATGCACTTGTGGGCACAAGCAACCTGCTGCCAATGGTCCCCAGGACTGTGGCAGCAGCCACACCATGCAGGTGGTGGGACAGAGGCAGGACATGGCTGGGGCAACAGGGAGGACAGAGGTGTCCAGCTTGATGTCATGCTTATTTTTGCTTATCTTGAGGCTTTGTGAATCCTGCCAATTTAAATACTTGTTAATGATGTTCTTAGGGGCACAGATAATTACTTGAGGATCATGATGGTTTTGTAATATTGTTTTTTGTAGGTCCTTGAGGTCCATGAAAATTTGGACAGGCAAATGCAAGACAATTATGAAGAAGACCTAAGTGAAAAGGAGAAGGCGATTGTTCGTGAAATGTGCAATGTAAGAATTCCTCCCAGCAACTCTTGAGGTTCCTTATGTGGTCTTTTGTTAAAAGTACAGAGGAGCAGGGATCTGCTGTGTAAGCCTTGTGAGGTCCATAGACACAAGGGAAGAGTGGAGGCTCTGCTGATCGCTGTTCTGGGTGATCTGAGTGCATTGTTCACAGCACAGAGCGGTCTTTGCTCAGTAGATAGCTCCCACTTTGCTGCCTTCCAAGCTGTGGAGTAGATAGTTCAGCTGGCCAGAGATGTGCAAGGGGCTCTCCCTGACTAGGAGAGTTCTGATAGCAATTCTCTCCACCTGTGCCCTTAAGAACTCAGTTTGGGCTAAGCAACAATTGCTTCCCACATTTAAAGCTGTACAGCTTGAATGGATTAGAGCCTAAACCATGTGGTAACGTCAGAGGGAGGATTTTGTCTGGAGCCATTGTACATCACCATGATATGTGGTGTGCTGTTAGCACTGCCGATGGCTTGGGCACCCACACTGTGAAGTGAGCTGGCCACATCCTGTATGGTGAGCGCTCTTACCCAACCTCTTCTCTGCAGTGTCTGCTGTCATGGCATTGCCTCCAGCCTCAAAGCATCTTGGCCATGCTCTGGCTTTGAACAAAGAGTTTGAGATTTCTGCTGGAACACAGCCTGAGCTGCCTGTCACCTGCACTTGGGGATGTGCTGTTCAATTGCCCAGAGCAGGGAGGACGCTTATGAGCCTTCTTTTTTTTGAGGTCCACATAAGAGGCCGGCCCAGGTGGCATCATTTAGTTCCTTCCAGCAGTTGAGAGGGGCCGAATTCTCTGTTTAAATTCTGAAACCAACCTCAACCCTGAAAGGAGGGAGTGAAGAACATAAGTGCAGCTCGCTGAGCTATATCACTGTAAGCATCCCTGGAAGAGCTAAGGCACATCACTTTAGTTGCTGGATCCCTACAAGCAAAGCCAAGACCAGAGTAAATGAGGGCCTGCTTTTTAGGATATTTTGTCTGCTTAATTTCCCAGTCCCTTGTAGCCATGCTGGGGGAAAGGTAAAATACTGTAACTTCAGCCTCCCAAATGGTGGACTCATCTCTATTTGTCTATCCTCAGCTGTTTTCTCTTTAAATATTCATTTCATGTAGATTCAAGGCAGCTATGAAGTTTTTTGCAGTTTATTTTTTATTTAAATAGTGGCCCTAGAGTGATAAAATGTATGTTTTTAGAAAGTCATGTATATATAATTTTAATCATTATCTTTTTCATTATCTTTTCCGTTCATGGTAGCATCTTTTCTGTAAGCATGGCAGGGTTGACCTACCATTGAACTTAAGTTCTGAATCTAGTGTATTTGTTTTGTACTATTACCCCAGGCAAAAACGGTTCTAATTTCAAGAGGGACTAATTAGAAAAATGCATCAATGGTTTTTTCCCGTGGAAACTGGTGCACACATGCCATCCAGTGTCCCTGCTGAGAACTGCAGCCCAGCTATAGGAAAGGGCTGGTTTTGGCTTTCAGACTGTAATTATTAAAATATTGCTATTCCTCAGTGGCTTTGTTGTTTGTATTATTTATTTATTTTTAAATTCCTGTCTTTCTCTCCCCAAACCCTTTATTATTTTCTTGCAGGTTGTCTGGCGAAAGCTGGGTGATGCTGCGAGCTCCAAACCCTCCATCAGGCAACATCTGTCAGGAAACCAGTTCAAGGGTCCCTTGTAGGAACACCGTGCTGGCGACTGGAAGTGATGGATTCTGTGAAGACTAAAGAGACAGAGCTCAGTGTTCCTGGCTGCCTGTTCTTTGGGAGTTGGGGTTGAGTTGTTTCAGGGTTTCCTTTTTTTTTTCCACAGCTTTTTTTTTTTGTAACAATAGTGTAAATATGGCAGCTAAAGGCCTGATTTCCAGGCTGTGGTGCTCTGGAACTACTGTTCACCGGGTAACCATCCAATAATGCCAGACTTGCATCATTTTTATTGTAGTTCAAACCTGCTTTGTTGTAATGGTCTGTTTGTAGAATTAACTAACTCAAGATAATTTCTAAGAGGAACAAGAAGAACCCTTAACCTGCGGAGAAGTCACAGTTTGTGTTGCTCCTGTCCACCTGCTTGTCAGTGATTCATAGCTGGGTTAGTGGCTCCAGGCAGCCAAGGAAAATGCAATTCAAACTCATTGGCTTACTGCCTGCCAACTTCTTGAGCTGCTAACACTTCTTTTGGAGGTCCTTATTTTGAAGAATGACATGCAACTGTTTTCACAAGGCTCTGTGTAAAATACTGAGTGGCAAGCTAAAAACACTTGTACTGCCCTACATTGTACGGTGGTACTCATCACACAAGCATACACAAAGGCTTAAGACTCTATCAGATGTAAATGAACAATTTTTCACGATCAAATGACACAAGATTTCTGCAGTTGTAAAGTGAATGAAGTCACTTAGCCACACACCAGTATTCCCTACAAAATGGCAACACTTTTCTTGTAAAGCTTTCACTATGAAATAATTCAGCAGAAATTGTTATCCTGACAGTGCTTATCGTTTTCACAGGATCTTCAAAAGCAGCTCATCTTTCATATAAGGAAGATTTGGGTGGGTTTTTTTAATGTTCTTGCTGGATCCCTCACCTATACTGGTTCCTGTTAAGGTAACCGAAAAACAACCTTGCAGAGCTGAATAAAAACTCCATAAACACGGGCTGTCGGGTGAGACTACTTCCTGCCATTCAAGCTTTATTTTTGTTAATGAACCAAAACAAGTGGGTTTTTCCTTCTTCAAATGGTTGTATATAAAACAATGGGACTTATATTTTGCTATTGTGGAGTAGCTGCTTGTGTAGTTGTAAGAATTTGACTCCCTCCTTTTCCAAGTTGTCACAGCAGCTGTCCCTGTATTTCATTAGGTGTTCTTTCCCAATAGTCCAAGGAAGCGGGGCTTCATTATTAGAACTCATTGGTGTAAAATAATTTTAAAGACAGGCATGTGAAAAGATCAAAGCCTCCTCTTCAAAAGTTGCATTGATTTTAGTTGGAGGATGTAATGGCCTCAAATACCATTAATTTCTTTTTGTTCTCTGCAAGGATCAGTCACAGCTACAGACAGCTGTATTAGCTGGACAGGTTCTTCCTCTAAAGTAGTTTGTTCTACCGGTTGAGTTCTTGGCTTGTGGTATTGAATTACATGGAGCACCGATATAATACCAAGGAGCCCATGTGACAACTTATGAAAGGTAATTGATCCCGTGGTGTGCAATAAACTACAGCTGCCTGGCTGAAGAATTTTCAGTGTCAGAGCCGAAACCTGTAACCAGTTAAGAAATAGGGAAGGAATACAACCAAAATACACAATAACCAGTAAGAGTAAGCACCACTTCATTATTCATTGCAAAACCAGAAATGTAGCAGTTGAGTAGGTTATTTAAAAATAACCAGCCAAGAACCACCCCCAAAACGCAAGTGCATACTCTCACTCACACACCCACCAGTAGATTATTTCTTACTACTGCTCGGTCAGTGAACACTGAGCTAGGTAGCTCTCAGTCTAATAGTATTTAAATCCCATGGAGTCTGGAAAAATCCATTCTAGAGTCTGACTGTCTCCTTTAAGATCCAGCATCTTTAGAGGATTCTGGATTTCCTCCTCTTTGCTTTTTATTTTGATCTCCAGTTTCTAGTCACCATTGGTGATCACTCGTCTTCCTCCTGTATTTATACATTGAGATTTCTGTACCAGAAAAGATGATGTAAAGCAGAACATTATTCCTTAACATCTAATGTCAAACAGAGGGTTACTTTAATCTATCTGCTTGAAAGCCCATTTTAACTTTGGTGGCATCTGATTGCTGGATTAAGCAGAGAGTTCAAGTATATTTGGAACAAGGTTGATTTGTCAGTGAATTTTAACTAAAGCAACACAAATGTTGCCAGCACTTGGAGTGAGTTAACTGTGTTCATGACATGCTTGCTATTTAAGGCGTATATAAGGCTATTAGCAGGTCCTCCCAACAAGAGCTATACTAATCACACCACTAGTCTCACCACTGTGTAACTCCCATTCAAATATTCCCTGCTCTCAAATCTCTCTCAAAATCTCTTCAATGACTTCAAGCAAAGCTTGTTTTGTTCCACCTGCAGATCTCACCTACAAGGGAAACAGTGCTACAATTGAGGTCAATTAGCCCTGCAAATCCTGAAGAGCCAGTTCATAGGGTATCCAGCAGTTCAGCTGAACAAACTTCTTACTCATAGGGTACAGCCCTTTTTAAGATTTTATTTATCATCTTCAATGTAAGATGTGCATCACTGATTTTGCAGAAGAACATGACAGTGCTGTACCTTGGGGTGTTACTGTTTAGGGGTTTTTAGGCTTGCTTCTCTTCAGACTTAGCTCCATTTGAGCTCTAAAATGTCTTCCTGGGGTAAAATGATGCTCAATGACTTTACAGGATGACTTGGGTGCTGAATTTTCAGCTGTCTAAATAGATGTTTTATATGCATATTTAAATTCACTTACCTATGCGCTCAGTATTCAGTGAAAACTACCCAAGGAGCTTTGTACATTAAGTTGGAGGAGAGCATCCCTTGAAATAGTGGCCATTAAATTCACATATTTGGGGCAATAGCCCAAGTTAATTTCCTCAAGATTGAAGCCCTGGGTTCTGCAATCCTCTAGCAAAGAAAGCATCCACTGTTTACAAATGGACATTCCTTGCTGAAGGAAAGTAAAATCACATCCTCTACATTTGTTGGAGTGACTGGAGTAAGCAGCATTTCCCTAACAGTTCCTGAAATGCTGCAGTGTAACCAACTTCAGTTGGCTCTTCGCACCTTGATAAGACTGCTGAGCACAACCTTGTTTGAAAATGGCACATTTTTATCCAAATATTAGATATTAAATGAAATCAGTGTTAAAGTGACCTTTTATCTTTCTAGAAACTGGGGGGGAAGAGTACTACTGATCTTTTTCAAAGTGCATGACTGTAAAGTGATAAAATTGTATATTTTTCATAATGTGGGGAAAGTCTATTTGTGCTGCTTTAGAAATCAGTTTAAAGTTTGATTTCTGTTAAACCTGTGATCTTACAGCCCTGCTATATTTTCTGTATATGATTTACAAAGAACTGGAGAAGTTAGCACCTGCTGTTGTGTATATAGCAAAATTCTTTAGACCTTAGCACGCGTTTTTACCTATTATTGAACCACTCTGGCTTTTTTGGGGAAGGAAAGTAATAGTACAGTTTTTTTTGATAATGTGTGTAAAACATTCATTTGAAATATTTTAGTAAAAATGAAGTAAGAGATTGATTGTGATAGTGTATACTTCTAGCTGAATAAAACAAAATACATTCTTTTTAAATAAACTGATGAGTAAGATTTGGGAGACCACTGCTGAAATATCTTGGAAGTATCTTGGAGTAACCACAGTTTTGAACTCTGAACTAGTATGAAAATCCTGGAAATCCACTAAATTCAGAACCAATTTTATTTGGGTAGAGTGAACAAAGTAGTCCCATTTATAACTATGATGTACATCACAGTAGGTTGTTACATTCAGACTTTCACACTTAGAAAATATATATATTATGTACAGGAATTTGCAAATAGGTGTAAACATACAATATTTTAAGATACCAGTACATTCCAAACCAAAACTATCAGCAAGGCAAACACCTCAAAATTATTCCAGTCAGCTAGCATTCAGAACCTCTCTTAAATAAAGCAACTTTTATGCTTGACATCGTGTTGTTTTACTTACTATTAAAAATGAAGTTTCTTATTATAGATCAAATATCATAGTATCTGGCTATATTGATACTTAAAAATAGGCACTGATTTCTAGAAGGAAATTTTCTTCTTACTGATATAATTGAGCCAATATGGCTGGTTTTGCTAGTACAAAGTAATCCAGTGCTGGAATAAGTCAAGACAATTTAAACTTAAGTCAAATGTATAAAGTTAGAATAGATACTGCAAAGCTGATTAAAATCTAGAAGCCTATATAACTCACCATAAACCATACTGCAAACAGATCAGCTAAATTTTCATTTAATCTCATTTCTTCATCTAAATTATACAGATTACCCTCCTCTTCATCTTTACAACGTATGTTTTGACTATCTACTCCTGCCTAATCAACATAAAGGTATATCGTGCAAATTACCTCATGCTATCTCATCCATGTAGCACGTCCAAGTCCTGCTACAGGTGGCATACCAGGTGGTGGAATTGGAGGTGGTACAGGTGGCTGTCCACCTGGGGGAACAGTAGGAGGGGGGGTAACTAGCTGGTGGCATTCCCAGCCCTGGAGGTGGATGAGGTGGTACTGCATGAGTTGGAGGCAGTCTTGGAGGTGGGAAATTAGGGTTGTATGTAGGCGGAGGAGGATATCCAGGAGTAGGAGGTGGAATATTGGGTGGGGGGAAAGAAGCAGGGGGTGGAGGTGGAACTGGTGGTGGAGGATTGGGAGGGTAGACATGAGGATGGTAAGGTAGATGAGCTGGCGGTCCATAGGCCGGTGGTAAAGCTCCGTATGTTGGTCCTTCTGTTTTCATCATTGACTGCAGGCTTTGATAACCCTCCCCTGACATGTAAGAATTTGTAGTAGACATCCCTGTAATGTAACTGGTGGGGGGTGGGGGAGGGGGACGATGTGGCAGAGGTGGAGGTTGATGTACTGGGGCAGGATGAGCAGGGGGAGGAATCTGGACCTTTGGCATATCTACTGAGTCCACAGTAGTAGATTGCTCTGGTTCTCCCATTGAAACTGCTGTTGTCAAAGGAGGCTTGCGCTCTGGAAAAGAAAGTTTCATTTATTTTTTTTGAAGGACAGTGACAGGAACTTCTGAAGCTTCTGAATACTTTGTATTTTTCTTCCACTTAAATTAGCAAAAGAGAACTCAATTCTATAAGTCTCTGAATGCCATATGGTATCCTGTCAGACCTTCTCAGGTCTCTAAAAACCAACTCAGCTGCCTGTCAAAGCTTCAAGGTCAGCTTTTCCCATTCAAAAGGTTAAATTCATCTTTCATTACTATTTTTTATAATTTAAATATTGTTGTACAATCGACAGAATTAAAAGATTGGATGGATGGAATCACAACTAGTGGATTTAAGAAATCACAGGATTCATAACTCCAAAAATCTTTATTTCAGTGCTTCTATCGTCTTTAGTCCAGGCCTCCTTTCTACCTCTTTGGTAGTCCAGGAGGTGGCCTGGGGTTACCCTCTGCACTTCACCTGCCTCCCATATTGGGAAATATTATTTGAGAACACAAGCCAAAGTCTGAAGTCTTTAACACTCAGCTCTAAACCTGTTTACCAAAGAAAGAAAAAAAGAAAACCAAAGAGTAAGTAACAAGGACATGAAATCTGATCAGCTTTGTCCCACTGATTAATTTCAGTGAACTCAGTACCTGACACTCTGGAGAAGTTCATGAAAAGGTCAGCATTTTACAGAATTAAACTTAGCCACTTCTGGAAAGGACATGCTTTAAGCTGTCTCCTCTTTCAATAAGAATCATTTGTTTTTCCCTCTTAATGCAAATTATAAAGTAATACCACTAGGATAACTAACCTAATAGCAACCTCTCTGTATGGTCAGAGAGGTTATTAAAATGATCAACAAAAAAGAGTTTGTGACATCTTAATATTCATCTTGCTTGTGCATGTAAGCATCTAAAACACTGTTCAGTAAGAAAAGCTGTTTAGAAGCACATCCAGGGCAGTAATTTCTAGTGGCACGCTACACTGTCACTATTAAATAGAATTCAGATAAATCTTCCTTCTAGTTCACTTGGTCAAGATGCATTCTTGGTTTTCACCTGACTTTTCCACAGAGCTGCCCTTTATTTTGATAATGTTTCAGTGCTTATACAATAACATCCTTGTATAAACAAAGAGGAAAATTTCAGGTAACAAAGAAAATAAATCCATTACCTGCCTAAGTAGGATTTTAACAGTAAAATTGCCCCATAGGAAAGCCACATAATTAGATCACACAAGGTGGGTATGCTGGCTGTGGTACCCACGATTTCAGTGACTTTTAGCTCCTAAGTTGTAGCAGGCAAGAATTGTCTCATTTGCTCATTTTCAGAATCATTCCGGATGCAAGACGTGCATTCAAGATTTCACAACTGAAGCAAAAATAAGCTTGGTATTTAAAAAAGCGTCATTCTTAATTAGATTTTAACAAATGAGAAAAATTGTCCTACTATATTTCAGGGCACTGCCTTTCTCTCTTCTAGTTCCCTGTTAGAAGCTGTCATCTTACAGTTATATTATGGACCATGGTCTGTGAAATATTTATGTCATGTTTAAGGGTCATTGGAAGGACAGCTAATGCATCAAGGCGCTGGAAGCACATTTTTCTAACAGTACAGTTTATTTTGCAAACATATGGCATGTGTGCAGTATTAATGTTTTCTGGCAGAAAAAAGTTCTCTTTTGAGGTACAGCAAAGAAAGTATCCCCATTACTGTTTGGAAGTTGCACACCTGCAGAATTCCTGTACTAGAGATGTAACATGGAAAACTTCTATAGGACAGCTGAAAGCTGCTCTAGGAATATAATATGGCATCTACCATCCTTTTGAGATCAAAAAGTCCCTTTTAGCCTGCTATTGACAATTAGTTTTAGTCTTCTAGGCCTTTAACAGTTGCAGCTTTGTTTTGCTTTTATCCACATAGTATAATCTTATTTCCATTATAGATTTTTTTACTTCTGTCTGGAAAAGCCTGTGCTGCTATGATGAAATTCCCTCTAGAGCTTATCAACCTTGTATTTTCTCTTGCCAAGCTGATTAATCAAAGCAACAAACCCCTGCCCCCATACCATTACCTACAACTACCTGAATGAAAAGCAAGGAAGTTGACAAGAAGAATGTATGTGTTTAAGAAAATAAAAGCTTACCTGGAGGTGGATGTGCAGGAGGTATTGGTGGATGTGAAGTTTCAATTTTAGGAATTTTAGATGGTGGCGGTGGTTCTAAAAAACATTTGTCAGTTTGTGATTGGTTATTACTCTGCAATATTTTCCAAATTCCAACACTGATCTCATGCTAACAATTATCACATCACATTACACTGTGCAAAAGCACAGTGGAAATCCTATTTACTAGTTAAGTTTAATAAAGAAAACTAAAGTCAACATCTTTATATAAATAAAATGGCATCAAGTACCACATACAGGTCTTCCAAAAGAACATATGCCTACAAATTCAAGTGATTCTGTAACTAGAGACAAACAGTCCCAGGAACAGTATGTAAGTGAAGATGAGCAAGTATATGTTTTCTAGCTCGAAACTTTAACCTGTAAATAGTTGAAACAGCTCTCAGAAGCTGACCTATGCTCTGCTAGGGAAATGTGTGTCAGAAATCAAACAAAATAGCAATTGTATAGAAGAGAGGAGGGAGAAGAGACAGCTCTCTGGAGTCTATCTCAGAGCTACAGGGGAACAAGGGCCATATTTCCTAAGGAAGTACATCCTAGCTATTCTTAACTATTTTGCTCCAAACCAGAAAAATGAAGAAAAACCCCCAAACAAACAAAAGATCCAGGTATAATCACTGCAGTAAGTTTGCATTTCCTAAGCTACACCATCTATTGACACAAAATGCCTTTTACAGGCATCCATGCCAACAGCCAATTACAAACATTGCTGATTATCAACCACTTACTATTAGTGCAGGTATCTTCAGTCACTTCAAGGCCTCACATCATTTGGGAGGAACTACTCCCAAATGATGCATGGAGTTATAAATGAGAGTTTAGCAAGACTTCTACTGAATAGACTCTGTTAAGGGACTCTTTGGGCACCGTTATACTCAATTTTTTTCAAGTTTTGCAGTTAGGAACGTTTTAAAAACAGTTATAGTATATATTTAAGGTGCACTATCAGGATCAAAATAATTTAGAACTACCAAGCCTGTAAGTGCATGCCAGCAAATGACTTACTCTGTTTTAAGCAGTGAAATGTAAACAACATGTATAGAATATTAATATTTACCTGCTGCCTTTGTTTCTTCTTTTGGAGATACAGCCTGTGTGAAAAAAAGAAAAAAAAAGATAAAGATAAGACCACTGCAATCAGTCTCCTCTCCAAGGTAACAAGTAACAGGACAAGAAGAAACGGCCCCAAGTTCTGCCAGGGAGGTGTAGATTGGATATGAGATAAAATTTCTTGCTGGAAAGGGTGGTCAGGCATTGCAATAGACGGGCCACGGAAGTGGTTCAATCACCATCCCTGTAGGTACTCAAAAGATGTGCAGATGTGGCACTTGGGGACATGGTTTAGGGGTGGACTTAACAGTGCTGCTTAAATGGTTGGAGCTGATGATCTTTGAGATCTTTTCCAACCTAAATGCTTCTACAGTCTTACAACAAATGCAAGACAAACATCGAACAAAGTCAAATCACACCTGGAAAGCTCAGCTTAACTGGCAGAATGAAATGTCTGGATAAATAGCAGGTATTTTATATGCAGCATTTCTTGCTGTTCCCACTGTTGAGTATTACTTCTCATTTGATGTATTTATCATTCACTGCACATACGTCATGGTCTGGTTCACTGCTCACTGAGCTGAAAACAAGAGGCTTGGCCTCTGTTCCCAATTCTGCTTTGACCTGTCACTCAACCTTTGCCAAAATCACTTCAGGCTTTTATGCGTTATTTACCAGGACAGGAGGGCAGTGAAAGTGTTGCACAGCATAAAACATTTCAGAAGCTTTCAGATGGAAAACATTGTATAAAACCCAAATGTTATTGCCAGGAAAAAAATGCTTGCACACCGAACAAAACCCACAAGCCCTCACATCATCCTTGCCATCCAAATCACAAGTTTTTGGTTGGGTTTTTTCTTGTTTCACTGGTTGTTGTTTTGTTGTAGTTTTTTTAAACAACCATGGATAAAGGAAAAAAAAAATCTTCCCAGATTACACGGTCCCACTAAGATGACTACTTTATGGTTTCTGAGAAAAGCAGAGAACTTAACTGAAATTCTAAGTACAACTATATTTAAAATGAATGATGAAGGTCAGAGACGTACATTACATAGCTTCTCTGTCTTTTGAATGAAAATGTTTTTTTAAAGGACTGATTAGTAGCTTTACCTGCATAAACTGTTCTTCTGTTTCCTTCATTTCACTTTCCATAGCAAGAATGGAGACACACTTCAATCCAACTTGAACAGTAACTTTTCCTTAATTCAGATGGGTATGGTCAATTTTTGCTGTCTAATTTTTGCCTGGTTGAGGCAACCTCACTCTTACATTCCTTTGATAGTAATTTCAATTTTCCAGACAACTTCCAGCTGCTTTCCTGCTTTTTAAGGACAATCTTTATCTTACCATTTCAAACACACATACTTCTTTTCTTAGTGACTCTCATGGACAATCTGCTGCCTTCATTTTACTTGGATGGTCTTTTCTTGGCTTTCTAGCACTAAATTCCATGCCTGTAAAACTGCACCAGCTCTCCCTGCACTTTCAAATAGAAGGAAATCACTACTTGTTGGAACTTTTCCAAAAATTACTCATTTTGTGAAGTCAGTTGATCACTTCAGGAGACAAGCAATTCAATTACTGTGCATTTGCTAATATGGAGCAACATTAAAAAACAACATCAAGGTGACAGTAGAACAAGAAACGGGAGCAAAATAACTTGTGACAGAAAAAACAATCATCAATTTAAACTGAATTTATGCTAAAGAAAAAGAAAATAATCAAATGGCAACAACTCTCTAATAATGGCAGCTGCTAAAATAGAGATGAGCATTTATTTGGTCATACTACTGCACTGTAGTTTGTATTGCCCCAGCCAGAACACCCGAGGGACAAAATAAATAATAATAAATAATCAATATTATCTATTGATATGCTGATGGCTATTTAATGCCTTCAGCTGAATCTATACAATGGAACCGTCCCTTTACTGTTGTTTCCATGAGCAATAAAATTGTTCCCCCTAACAATTTCTAGTTTAATCCAACTGAAAATACTACTTACACCTAATGATTCACCAGTATATTTTCAGTGAAATCAACTGAAAATTCAAGCACTCTTCACCACTAGAGATTTAGAGGATGTGCAGATGCTTTAGACATCTGATATGGGTTTGTAAATCATGGGCCAATGCCTCAGCTGCTTGAAAGCATCTTGGCTCAGTAGAAGGTACTGGGAGTTATAAGAGTTCATGTAAATTGAAAATCTGGCCTCCAGGAACAAAGTGTCTTTCTGTTCTGCACAAATAAAAGGAGAAGTCATGCAAAGCCCTATTTATAGAAGCAGACAAAGATTTTAGGTAAGGTTTATGGTACATCTAACTCAAGAACATTTTAGAAGCACCAAGTAAATCTTTCAAACACCACACATCTTGTTCTCTCAGACTGCTTTCTGGATAAAGAACAATTTCAGATCACCACACTTACCTTTCTCAAATTCATTCTGCTTGTGCTGTATTCCTACAAAACTCCTTTGAGTCACCCTTTGCTTTTTATTTGTTGTGGCTGCCTACAGTGCACCTGTACTATTTATTTCCTTATTATGTGATGGACCTCAAACTAATTTCAGGAAAAGGTAAGTTTCACTGATGGCTCAACCAGAGGTGACTGCTCAAGAACAACAAAAGAATCACTTTTCTCCATAAGGTACATCATTAACATATGGGATGGGGCAAAATCAGTAGTACTGTAATGGCAGATCCTTTACATGAATGAACAAGCATTCATAACAACTTAGATGGCACACATAGGAAAAACCAAAATTGTTATTAACTGTTCCTGATGTGCCAAACTCTCCCAGGCATTTTTGTTGAAGGAAGAGATCCTACAGGTTTAATAGCTCAAGCAGAATTTGTGCTGATGGTATAAAAAGTATGAGACGAAACACATAATACCTATAAAGAATTCACATACTTTTAAAGCTAATTAACAATATTATCACCTTTCTATCCTGAACAATGCTAAAGTTCAGTGCAACAACTAAAAATTCCAGTGCAGGTCTTTTCCTCTGTAGTAGGCTCTGTCTTGCACTTACAAGACCCAAGGTTTAACAGAGCTACATTTTTGCCTTTTTTGGGAGTCTGCTATCAGGAAGATGGGGCACTCCTCCAATTCTATTTCATTCCAATATTTGCTGCTTACTCTCGGTTTTTGGGTTGGATTTTTTGTAGTTTGTTGTTTTGTTTTTTTTTTCCCCTGATGTCTGTTCTCTAGTTTGGGCATGCATTAATTGCAAGTTAGAGCAAAAGTCAGAAAAAAATTTACATCTTAAATGGACTTGTTGCTAAGACTGTACTTCTGAAAACACTCCTCTTGCTAAGTACACTTGAAAGAAGACTTAGGTAACACCTTTTTTTTTAAAACTTACAAGTGAAAAAAAATAACAGAAGTATATATTAAAATCTGAACTTCATTTGAACTTGATGGCTGCTGAAAAGTCCTCAGAGTACTTGTGACACTACCGAACTGCTACTGTACCTTATTTTTAATTTGATGTGATATTATTGACAAAGTGAGGCTACCAAATATGATGTTTTATAGGCTGCTACTGTTAAAGGATTATTTTAAAATAGACTTTTTTTCCCAAGAGTTTTGACATAACTTAGAAGTCACTATTCTCTTAATATTAGCAATCAAAGAGTCAAATAATGTTTTCATCAGCATTGTGCACATCTTTACATTCAGGCACAGGACAAGAAACCCTTCCTAATAGAAACCTGCCTAATAGAAAAAAAAACAACCTATCTGGTTCTTGATAGCCCAGAACCACAAACACTGAGACTTATATAGCTTATGTTGACTTAAAAGGCTCTCCATGGTTTTTGGCTCAAATGGAATAAGAATGTCACATGCCAGAACTGTAAAGGCTGTTCTGCATTAACAAAGCTGCCACACAACCAAGGAAAATCTACTACATAAAACTAATTGCAAGGCTCATTCTTAAAGCAAACACAAGTCTGCTGCACATTGTGGCCTTTAAATCAAATGGGCATCAGATCAACCTGAAAATAAATTGCAAGTCAAAGTTCAACTTACTGCTGGTCTTTTAATCTGTCTAGGAGGACTTGACTGGGGAGAGGGTTTTTTAGATTGCTGTGCTTGACTTTGCTGCTGCTGCTGCTGTTGCTGTGCTGACTGCTGTGACTCTTTTTGCTGCTGTGTCTGGGATTGCTCTGAACTCTGAGATTGCTGTGACTGCTGTACCGTAGGTGCCTGGGGTGTAGACTGAAGAGA
The DNA here is from genome assembly GCA_025920805.1 of Petroica traversi. Taxonomy (NCBI): domain Eukaryota; kingdom Metazoa; phylum Chordata; class Aves; order Passeriformes; family Petroicidae; genus Petroica; species Petroica traversi. The sequence continues at coordinate 9,749,076 of JAHLSL010000007.1, forward strand.
TGGTGGCTGCTGCAACTGATGAGGAGTATGATGAGGCATTTGCTGTTTTCCCTGTGAGTACAGATCCAGGATCTGATGACAGATATCTTAGTAATAAAGAAAGAAAATTCCAAAGTATTATAACCTTACGACGTACAAGTGCATATTTAACACAATTATCAACTGTGATTTTTATTGGACATCAATTTTGGAAAAATTAATTGCAAATATTACTCACCATTATATGAGTAAAATAATTTTTCAAGAACAGATTAATTTCCAACTTATACTTGTTTCTGAGTTTCTTCTGCTTAGCCTGAGCAATATGTGCATGTATATGCACATCTTTCAGAAGCAGAACAGTATCTTGGTAACATTACAAGATATGTCCTTACTGGGTGCCTGGAGAGCCAGGTAACCATGCTCACAAGACAGTAATACAGCAAGAAAGCAAGTGAAAGAAAGATTATATCTTAAAACACACATGTCTACTTAGGCCAGTCAAAAACGTTTTAGGAAACTAAGTAAAGGACTAGTACTAAATTCTTCTTCCAGCATGTTAGGAGCTAAAGGTCCCCCATAATCTGTTCAACATTCACAGTACATCACAAAAAACCCTCTATCCTAGCATAATTTGGTCACAGAGATCAATTATCAATGGGGAAACCACTAGAAATCAGGTCCATTAGTTCCAGTGTTTGTAGAACCACTTATTTAAAATGGGGAGTAGATAATCATTAAAAAATATATAAAACGCACCATAACAATTCAGGCTAATTAGATGTGTTACCAACTAAATAAATTGTAAAGCAAACATTGAACAGAAGACTAATCATGATGATTAAATATGCTTCTTAGCTAAGCCAGTTCAATTTAAAACCTGACTAAGGCATAGCACGTACGACCTCAGTTACATACTTGACACAAGATTATTCTGACTAAAACCTAGATAAAAAGCCATTTGCATTTACTTATGACTTAGGCCTCACAGTTAAAAGAAATGTTGTGGCAAACAGTTTTCATACCTTCCAAAACATCAACAGGAACATCTTGGACAAACTGCTCCCACCATCGTCTGTACATTGGTTTTGATGTCCATTCCTGTATTTCAAACTTACACAAACGGCCTGCCAAGTACATAACTGCAACAGCTATGATCTCAGGCTCCCACTGCAGGGACAGAGTAGTGCAGAGACTGCAACAGAAAATAAACCAGAACACAACCCTGGATATTATCTGATTGCCAGTGTATAAAGTGCACTTTAATGTACAGCAGGTATAATTAACAGGGTATAAAATCCAACTACAATTCTAACTTCTCAGGCAATTTTAATTAACAGCCTTGTTAAACAAAAGAATTTGCAAAACTAAAATATTTCCGGACTACCACTATCATGAAATAAGGTCCAAAAGCAGATTTTAGGCTTTCCAAATGCTTGTCAATAAATGTCAACAAATACTAAAAACCCCCCAAAACCCCACAGAACAGCAACATGAACTTGTAAAGCAACTTGACAAGCGCAACACAACTTTTAGATCAACATATAAAAGGTTGTATCTTGAATAGCCTTTGTTAAAGCTAATGCTGATAAAATAACTGATGTTTTTTGTGTTATTAATATTAACTAAGTTTCTGTCATAATTAGTTACTATTTCCTGATATCAATTTTAAATTACGAAATATTTTTTCTCTCTTTTCTCCATAGATTCTGTAACACATAATCTGCTTACAAAATTTTAGATCCAGCCAGCCAGCTGCATTTCTGTGAATTCACTGTGGCTGTATAAGAACAGAACCCCCTATTCTATAGTACTATAGTGCAAAGCACAGAATTAATTTCTCAGGATCCTAAAAACAAAGTAAACTTCTATGTTTATATGGTAATATGGTGCTTATTAAGTAAGCACAATAAATACTCTTTAGAACAGAGATAATTATTATGCATGATTTGAAACAATCCCTCCAACTTCACACAAGTGTTTTCCTGAAGTGCACCTTAAGTGTTATATTTTAAAAAATATTGAACACTACCTAATTCAAAGTACAACAGTGCCCAAACTTTGATGGATACATTACAGTAGTTTGACTAATTTAACAGTGACAGTCATGCCATAATTTTGTTCTACCTATAAGATCATCACCTGCAAGATTGACAGCAGCTGAAGTAAACATCTCTTGAGATCCTCATTAATTCTGGTCAAACTAATTTGGAGAATTTAGGTGGTACCTACAGAATCTGAACCCACACAGGGCTACAAATCAGACATGTGATTAAAAATGCACCTCTTTTTTCATCATGTTCTACTGCTGAAGGCATGACTGACAGCTATGTATTCACAATTTCTGGACAGTCAGGCCACTTACATATTTTCTTAAGGGTTTGCTATGGAAATAAAAAGTAATATTTAAGTATTTAATAAATACTGTAGAATCCTCCTGAACAAGAGCAAAGTGTGTCAAGTTGTTTCGTTTTCTTCCAATACCACATGAGAAGTGCCTCTACATGCACTCCTGTTAACTGATGTGATTCTTACAAGTTCAATATTCAAGAAACTGGAAAACCAGTGCCAAAAAACCTGTATTCCTCAGAGAATTTAATGGCCAAAATATCATACTAAAAATATATTGATAAGTGTGATGAAATTGAGAAACTACTTTTTATTTTTCAGAATGTACCATGTATCACAGATTTGGCAAGGATCCAGTTTGTAACCTGGAGCTCTAGAATTTGGTTTGGCCCAGTAACTTTTTTTTTAATGCAGTGCTAAATCAGTACCACAACATTGCAGAGGTCTTACTGGGCTACTTCATACGCATTGCAGATTCTGTGCTTAATGGAACTATCATGGTAATAACAGGAAGAAAAACCGAGGAACATGACCAAGAAAACATGTAACAAGCAGAAAAAAAGTATCAAAAATTTGCTAAAGAAATATCAAATACCACAACAAAGTAAGCAACAGTAACTATTTCACTTTCAAAATGTTTCCAAGGTGTATCTTACCTGTCATTGACAAATGTCCATGCCATTTGAACCAGTTTTTGAATTTTATTTTTGTCTCCTGAAAAAAAATCAGAAAAAAATTAAGAGATAAAATTAGGAGGGACATACAGCTGGAAGTAGAATATTCTTTCACTGTAAATATATTAAGTTCTGGAAATCAATAACAGGCATTTATTGCTCACTCTGCAATATTTTACCTTTGAGTTGTTTGGCATACTTGAGAAGGAATTGGTATGGATGTTCCACTTGCAAATCAAACTTTATTGTTTGTAGTAAGATTCTTTCAAGTACCATCACTTCTTCCTATAGAGAGTTACAAGGTAATCACAGTTTTATTCGTTCTTTTACTCAAAAATACTTTATGTTAGTATAAATAAAGCATGACTACATAGCACCTCCAGGCAGCCACAGTAGTCTCCAAGGAGAACACAAATCTTTCCAACTTAAAACATTATTTTAAACTCAGATACTTTTCTTCACATTTATTTGAGTGAGGACAGGGGATGTGGTGTTTAAAATCCCTTTTCTTCTGCACAGGAATGAACTGAGCCAGACACAGCATGAAATTGCCAGATACACAAAATCACAACAAAAATTTAAGCTCTACCACATTTACTCAAAAGTTTCAGGTCCTTCTGCTATTTAAAATAAGCAAATTTTAAGAGAAGCATAGTTTGGCTAAATCAATACTGTAAACAAGAAATTTCTAAATACTTTTGAGATCTAGTTCTCTTATTTAAGATTTACTATTGATTACTTTCTAAAATCCCATTCAGATGATTTATGACTTATGTCTTGGTAACACTTCTTGCTCTGGCTGAAACTACTCAAATTTACTTTAATTTGCAAAATAATATCAGAATTTACATGAAATAAAAGGCAAACTTTTTATGAAAACAACAATTCCAGTAACCTCCTACTTGTATTAGGAAGAATTACTTTCATAGCTACCAACCACATTACCCAGAAGAGCCATAAATGCATGCTGGACATCTAATTTAATTTAGAACAACTGAAAAATCAGTCAATGCTCTACTGAATGTGCCACTTTACTGTGGTACAACAGGATGAAACAAATTTCAACATGAGTATTTTTACCTTTGGGTCATCTCCAAACTGCCCAAACTGTACATCATTTAGCAAGCTACGAGCTGTTTTAATTATGTCTTTACATTTCTTGGGTGTTTCTTCAACTTTTCCTGCTAGGAAGAGACAGCAGGCTCCTGTCACCTAAAAAAAGGGAAATGCTTTCAAAAAGTGGTCTGCATGGAGATATGCAATATAATGTAGCTTTACAAAAGCACTGTCAGTTTCCATTAACAGTTTTGTAGAAGTCTCTCAGTAATGACTTAATCAGCATACTAATTTCTGATTTTAATATAGTGTTAAACTTTTATTTTCTCTGAGGAAAAATACAGAATTTGGAGAACTGTTTACTTTATACAACTTCATTTCAAGGTCAGAAACCCAATGCACAATTTGTTCTGGTTCAACATTGTCTGTCAAGTAGTTCTAAGACTGTATTACACTTCTTTTTTCTTTTAGGTAATATGGAAGTGCCAGCACTACAGCTGCTACTTTTAAAGAACAATATCAGCAAGTCATAACTGCAATGTCAATACATTTCCAAGCATAAACAGAAATGTGTGAACAGGTAAGAACAACAAATTTTAAGCTGTAATGATTAAAAGACAAAATGATAATTTTCCATCTTTCTGTGGTGAACAGCAGTAGTACCCAAGTAACTAATCACCATTTCAAATAGTCCATGTCTAGTGCAAATTACATTAAGTCATCAATATTCTAAATACTTACATATCTTGGGAACTGTTTGAAGGAATGAAACATATAAAACCGATGGAAGTAAATTATTCCAGTTGCTAGAGTATCATAATGTCTGTGGTGCAGATTAAGGACTTTAAAGAGCACATAAAACAAATTTTAAACCAAACATGCTCAGTGGATTCTGCTTTATCAAGTACTTCAAGTAACTGGCTGTTCAATAACCAGTTAAAAAAACACTGCAAGTAAAACAGGAGCTTTAGAAAAAAACCCCAAAAAGCCACAAAAGCCCTTAAAGCTGTGTAAATACTATGATCAGGCCCAGATGCAGCTGAAACCTAAAGCCTTTGTTGTAAATGTGCAAAGTCCTGATCGTATTTACAGAAGGATGCACATAAGGTCAGCCCTGTGTTGCACCACACCTGCATCAGAGAAAACCCAGCAGTAAGTACACAAAGGAACAGAACAATTATCACTTCAAATTCAAGTGCTGGTATGGAGGAAAGTTACTATTCACACCTACAAATGCAAATAAAATCTGAACATGCTCCCTACTATTTGCTTTGAGAAAAGTAAAAATTTAGTCTTCACAATGCTTTATTAAAAAAAGAACTAAGGAGATTAAAGGAAGCACAGGAATATAGGAAGCAGAAAATTTAAGGGTCATCTATGAGAGAGTGGGACAGTTGGGAGAATTTATACACGAAGTTGTAAATCCCAAACCAATGAAATAAAAAAACTCAGCTCCAAAGACCAAGAGTGGGGAGGCAGAGGTTGGAAGCCTCAAAGGCACAATCTAGAAAACTGAGGGAAAAATTCAAAATTTGAGAAGCCATATAGATTCACACAGTGAAACACTGAGTTTCATAACTCACAAAAGTTACTCTTAATCGGAAACTTTGTATCATCTTACTTCCCTTTTGCCAAATTGGAACCTTGTTTACCCAAGGAATAGATAAAATTTGTGTAGGAACAGATTACATCAAAAGGCATGTAAACACAAATATATTTTTGATTAATGACTAAGAAAGATTTGAACAGCTGAGCGTGTGACATTTCTTGTACATTTTATTTTGTAAACTCACTATTCATAAAGACATTTCATACCACCAGGAGTTTAAAGGATACAGCCCTAAACGTGTTCCCACATCGAATATGAATCTGGCCCCTTCCCTGCGGTATCGTGCCTCCGTAGCTGGATCAAGCCCTTCAAGCTGTGATGGTGTATGTGCCAAATCTTTCTTATCCCAGTACCAGCATGGCTTTGTATGGTCCAGGTTTGCCAAGTTTACAGAAGGGCTGGAATTTTCTTTATTCTCCTTCATTTATTAAAACAGAACTGTCTTTGCTTTTTAAATTTTCAAAAACGAAGTCTTCAGAGAGTCACTTCAGGACCTTGACAAGAAAGAAAAAGGAATTCTTTAAAAATGGAGAGAACTGCCCGCTCCAGTTCCTGCTCAAAGAGGAGTAAAGAGGAATAGTGTTTAGCCTTGCCTGTTGGAAAGAATATTTTCTTATGTTCAAAGACAAGTAATAAAGAACTTTTCCTTTATCCTCCCCATATGTTGCAAATACAATCAAACAAAAAGTCATACATTATCCTTGTTATTACCTATTTAATAAGGAAACTTCAATAATACATCTCCAACCATATCTTCTATTTCTTAGTAGAAAAACTTCCATCTACTTTATCCATAAAAGTAGAAAAAAAAATTCAGTGATGGCTGCAGAAAGACTGGAAGTTAGGGGGATTAGCTGACTATTGGTAACTAGGAAAGGCACTGGTGATGTGAGCCTGAATGGCCACTTAAACACCTGCCTGCTCCCAGGGACACCCCCAGCAGCACCCACTTGGCAGAAGCTTTGTAAAGTTATCTGTACTTGTATTAAAGTACAAAATGTAACACATACCAAGGTAAAGACAACTGATGTGAGCTTGTAGAGTAAGGCATCATCTAAAACATCCCCAGAAAAAGGCACCTGAATACACCCCAAGAGTATTCTACTTTCCTATGTTAACCAGCACTTTGTGTACGTAAATGCAGATCACAAAGCTCTGCAGGCACCCTTCTGGTGTTTGAATTATGAGAGATGTTCAGCCATGACTCAGCTTAAAGAACGAAGACTCGCTGCCTTTATTCCTTTCAGGCACAAAACCACTCTTACTCTAATTCAACCAACTACAGATACTACACACAGATTACTGCAGTCACCTGCAAAGGTTTGCATAACAGGCAGTGATTAACAATGATGCAATAGATTCGCACTGAGCAAGACAGTCCCAGGACGACCCAAACTTAAAACCAGCTATTACTTTTCGAATCATTTCCCTTCCAAAAACGGAAGGAAGATCACGTGAACGGCCAGAAAACGATCAGCCTACAATCAGCACCTCGCTCACCTTCAAAAAGTTTCTCTTTTTCAGAATAAAGGAAACTGTCTCTCACGGTGGGTTTGGAATCACCTTCGCAACTCGTGGTATCAGTCACAGACAGATCTAAACTCTATCACAAAGAAAAGTAAATGGCTACTAAAGACTATTTTCAGAATCAACAAAAGCGCGTCAGGCCACGATCACACGTTCCAATCGTATTTACTAGAAAGGTGCTATTTTTTTATAGCTCTTATGATTCTTCTTCCTCACAAGTTACTTTGCTTCCTAACTTCTAAATCGCTTAAAAACCTATTAACGCTAAAAGCGCCTGAAGCGACGAGATCTGCTTCTATAAAGGAGCGGAAGCATTTCCAAATACGGAACCAGAAACGAAAATTATCACCCGCAAACATCCTAAATGAACCATCTCAAACGTCCCAATCCAGACCGCAACGCACGGAAATAAGTTTCCCTGCCTTTTTACGCGCCCTATTAATCCGGAGGAGAGTTCCAAAACTGGATGGCGGTTTTTTTATACCTTACCTGAGACGAACCCGCCGCGACCGCGACCGCGGCTCCACCCCTGCAGCCCCAACCCGGCCGGGGATGCTCAACTCCTCCGAGACCCGCCCGCCCGCCCGTC